>CM077793.1:22599764-23199764 GCA_039737535.1 Lagodon rhomboides
GCCCTTTTACCTTGATACTTCCTCTGATCTCTGAGGCGTCGTACTGGGTCGTGCTCTTCATCAGACCGAGGATCACTGATTCCAGAGAGCCAGACAGCGCTGCCTTCAGGGCTGTGATCATGTCCTAAAAACACAGCCACGGCAACAGTGTCACCTGAATGTACTTAATGTGTCTCTTACTGTCACAGACACAATATAATCAGAGCTGTGATGAACTGTGGATTTTCTGTAAAGGGCCTACTGTACCTTCTTTGCCCTTCTCTCATACGAAAAAGCAATGTCTCTCCTTTGTGCGTATGTCCGCTTTGTTAGGACGTCGATGATGGTCTGTTCATCCACTCCTAATGTGAGAAAGACAGGAGACACGTAAACATTACACTCATCAGGTGAGGCTAAACGGGTGCAACTTAATCACAGAGTATATTTACTCAAATATATGTGTAATCAAATTAAAAGTGATGCATAACATCAGTGGTGGAAGAATAACCCAGTACATTTACTTAAGTCTTACAATTTAAAGGCACTATTCCTGAATATTTCTATTACATGCTGCTCTAGACTTCTTCTCCACTACATTTCAGAGGGAATTATTGTAGTTTTTACTCTTCTTCATTTATTTAATAGCTGTCTTAGCTCGTTGCTTTGCAGATTCAGATTATAAACTAATTCACAATTAGTTTGACACCTGTTAAAGGGCCAAGAGGCCATATTTGAGTAACGGTAAATATATTTAAAGTATCTGATATATAAATGTACTTAATCAATAGCATGAGAAAAAGTCAACTATATACATTTACATGTATGTATAATGAATACTATGGGTTGACCGATTATCAGGTCTGGTATTTAGCTTTTTTTTCTGATAATTTGATAATGTGTAATATGCAATGTATGTAATGTATGTGTGTAAACGTAACTGGCAACTTAAGTTATCAAAGAAATGACAATGTTGGAGTAAAAAGTACAATATTTACCTCCAAAATGTGGAGGCTTCCCTCTTGCAGTAAGTGGAAAGTACTTTTAAAATTGTACTTGAGTAAATGTATTTAGTTACATTCCATCACTGACTAACACTTGTAGTTCTGTGTTTTGATACATAAGAATAGACCAGACTTATAAAGTGTTGTTATGGAGACTGAGCAGTCGTGCTACCAGCTTAGAAGGCCCTTCTGAGAAAAGCATATTAAGATAGTAAATAACCTTTGTTCTTAATAACAATAAGCAGTAATTATGAGGTTATTGAGGGAAACTCTTGGTCAGTGGCCAAGTAGTTGCATGTTATGGTCATATTGACTAATAAACAGCCTGTATACTACCAATATAGAAACTAATAAGCAACTAGTTGATGGTTAAATGTGTTTCCTGATATTACGTGTTAACGAGTTCATGACTTTGTTGAGCCAGTCAGTAAGTAGATGAGATTGAACTTTAACAGAAGCACTGTCGGCTCACATTTTAAATTGTGAGGCTCACAGATGCCAGACAGCAGGTTTGAAGTCATTTAAACATATACATTAGCTTTAATTAAAGTGTGAGAGCAAGAATAAACACACATGTAAGAGTGCCTGGCAGCAGAGTTTGCCTGCTTCAACACATGACATGGTCACAAGGTACTTTCTCTCTCATTTGTAAAGAGACATCAGTCCACACATTCTTCATTATTACAAAATGGTGGTCTGCTGAAGGGTAGTCTGTCTGTTGCCAGTAGCCAGAGCAGAGCTCTGCCAACATCCAAGGCACAGACTTGGAGGTGTTCCCAGCATGGTCAAAAACAGTTTAAGCCAGGATGCTGACTCACAAATACCAGCTACTCATCTGTAGAGGGGAGTTTCAGTACCAAGCACTGATTCTGTTTTTTTTTTTAGCAAACATGTGCAGTACTGTGTCTTGCCTTTGGTTTTGATAGCAGTCTCTATTCTGGCTGCATCTCTGTCGGGGTCAAAGTCCTTAGCGGGTACCACAGTGGGGTATTTGGGCTCACAGCTCTGAGGAATCAAAGGAAATCAGAGTCAGATATAAAACTCGTGGCTTTTTACATTATAAACAGAATGGAGTGTATCTTTTGCACATATTGTATGAAAGAAAACAAATATGACATTACGATGTTGAGGGACAGCTGCCCGAGGAACTCTGACACCAAAGCCATTTTGACTGTCCTGGAAAAGATGAGAAAACGGTCAACACTACACGATGTTGCATCTCATTGTAATCCCATCACTGAACCATGCGAGGGGTCATGTTTGTCGTGTCTGAAGATGTAATCACTCGAGCCGCCGATGAAACGTCTTCTAACAGACGCTTCATTCATTTAAGCTGTTGCTTTTGTTACAAATCAAATCACTGCAAGAGAACATTCTTATCAACAGTTGTTCCTTTGTTTTCACTGTTTGTCATGTACACATTCATAGTTTCTATTTGAATAGTTATATACCACTGACAGTCCACTAACTCTGTACATTACTTGTTCAGTTTGGCATACATCCTTAAAAAGAAACCCCCAGAGAGACACACCCTGGAAAATGCTACTGTGCCCCAGCCTGGTGTGATTACTGAGAACATTCACATGCACACAAGAAAACAGGTTAGAGCACATGTTGGAGATAAGGAATTCCTTCTTACTTGATCAAAAGTCAGGTTAAGAAAAACAACAAAACACAGACAGAACAGGAATGTTGTGGAAATCCTCTGTCATGACCTACGTAAATCTTTCTGCAGAGTAAAAGTTTCACATTCAGCGAGTCCACATTAAAATGTTCAATGACACTGAACTCACCTAAGTTGGTAAAGTTGAGATGAAGCAGAATACTTGCCCAGGCGATGTTAAAGTCAAATGGGTGTGGAGGTTTTTAACTTTTCTGACACAGAGAAAAGGCTTCCCTCTTTCACCTCCCCTGACTCACGTTCCCTCCCCCTTTCCATGCACTCATAACTCCACCCAACACCACGAGAAGCCACAGGGAGCTCCAGCAAAAGGCTCAGAATTGTAAAGCTCTGTTAAAGTTTTCCCACACAGATATCATTTAAAGTCACTGAAGCAATACACCTGATCTCCCGCTGTCTCATCACCTTCAGGAAATGAGACATCTCCTGAAGGTGTGTCGCTTCAGTCTCCACTTCACACAGCACAGACAATAAACAGTGACAAAGGTGTGCATTACAAACAGTAATCGTACTCCCATACGGATATTTAGACAAAGTTTATTGCTGATTTGTTTACACAAAAATATACAAAAATGTCTTTGGACAAAATAAAATATAAACATAAAACGTATAGATTCTATACTGCAAAAGTGCTTCAACAACAACATTCATATTTAAGGTCACAATATAATTCCATTGTGGAATCGTAGACTTTCAGTGCTTTCCTTTCCTTTCCTTCACTTTCCTTAGCAGTGCTGATCCAGCTCCTCTTCTGACTCATCTAACCTATGATAAGAAATTATATGAAAGACATGATATCAAATCCTTTGACGTAGGATTTTAAATGGACTTCTGAATCAGCTTCTCGATATACTTCTTACGCCTGGCTGCACGGTTATTTTTCTTCTTCTTCTTCTTGCCTCCTGCGTTATTGTTGTTGTTCGGCGGCCCCGCTCGGTGGTTTTTGGACTGAGGTGACCCATCTGTTGCTGTCTGGTAGGAGAAACAGAAGGTAAAAATGGTTGCATCTTTTAATAGCTGGGGCAAAATTTAACTAGCGTCGTAAATTACACTCTCAAACAATGAGTTTTACTTGTAATTCACTAACATGAGTGGCAAATGTTTTTACAGAGAGTTGTTTTTCTTTGTGGTTTCACAAGTTAGATGTGTTAACGTCTTCGCTCTGCGGAATTTCAGACAGGCATCCAGTGAATGTCTCAGGGTCCACGCCAGTAAAGACTGCTGAGCTGCTGTTGATACTGCTCTGCTCTCTATTGTCCCTGTTGTTAGTTTTGGGCTTGTGCAGGAGAACTACTCGGCAGTGTGCCGGTTCAGCCTGTCTGATAAGAAAACGACCATGGGCTCTGCACTTACCACAATATAATGGGAGACTGCATTTCCATTTATCTTGGTTCTTAGAAATCCCTTTGTGTTTATGTCTCATAAAGGGTGTGGACTTCCGAGGCATTAACCAATAAACACTTACCAATTGTTCCAACTATTTTTTCACCTCATTGCCACTATTTGTCCGGCCATGACCTCCACTGTCTGTACATTTTGTCATAGTGCCATCTGTCAGCGCATGGGGATATAAATCAAGTGCACACACCTTTAGGAAGGGCTTTAGTGGGAAGGTGCAGGGGACACGGCCGTGTTTCTGGTGGAAGGGCAGGACCACATCTGGATCAACAGGTATCCAGGGCACGAAGCCCGAAGCTGGGGGCCGCGGGACGGAGCTGTGGACCTGCTGCAGGTCGTAAGCCCCCCGACTCCCTTTCCCATTAGCCGCTTTTAATAGGGTCACAAATGGTTCCGCTGCCTTGTGCGTAATCAGGTACCGTCCTTCCTCTAACCTACAAAACCAAATGAAGTCATCAAGGGTGTGTTAAAGTCAAAAACTGACACAGAGGAGACATGTTGCAGAATTCTGAGTTTCCTGTCAAATGACTGAAACGTAGGTGAACAGGGCCTTAAGAAAGCAGAGGGTGACACATCTACTGTGTGTCGTTGAGTAATCAATTGCGTAACGCTCAAACACAAACATGAAGGCAGCCTGACGTCGGATTTTTTTTGCCCCAGGCTCTCAGACCTGAATGTACAATCATTTCATCATCTTCAACAGAGTGTGAGCAGATGTGCACAGACAACTCACCTGCAGATGTTGTCTGACTAAACAATAGAGTTTAAGACAAACCCTTATCACACTGGTAGGATTTTTTTTACAGTTTTTATACATTAAACATAAAAAACTGTCACATTCAATGTAAAAATGTAGCTGTACAGCCAGCCCACGCTAACAATTGCACTCCCTCCCTCTCTCGCTCTCAAAATATTCTAACAAGAATGCAAAATGAGGAGATCAGATCCTGCTGAGAGCTCAAATCTAATAATCTACAAACAACATGAAGACAAAGAAAATCCTCAACAGTTTACCCAGTCAGCTTTTTCAGTAGGTGGTGCAGTATATTCAGTGACTTGGACGGCCTGTGGATGGAAAAGAGACATCACCAAGTTACAGCTTGTCTACTTTGGTAGATTTCTAAAATTTCAACACTACTCCTGATGACAAAGCCAGAGGCGACCATTGAGCAACCATTGATGAAAAGGCTCGGATTATTGATAAACTGACTGAAATCTCTAGATGACAATCTCTTAAATAACATAATCACACAGTGGCGATTAGGTTAATCCCAATCATCGGCACACATCTGTTGGAACGACACTCACTTGAACCCACAGGAGATGTTCTGTCTCCAGTCGTCAGGCAGCTTTCTCAGCAGAGCTACTTTTGATGTGTGCGCATTGATGTGAGCTACAGAGACAGAAAGGGAGGGCGAGAGATGCACCGGGAAAAGAACAAGAGCTAATGAGCGTGCACATCAAGAGCTTCACTTCATCATCAATGCCATTCCTAGTGCTTACAAAGTAATTAGTCTGTGATGATTTGCCAGCGTTGTTACAAGCTTGAGTGGGTGGTAAGAAATGCTTGTTGGTCCTGTCGTCTTTTTCCTGCCTCCCACTCCAGCTTGTAATGCCTGCATATTTCAATGGAGCCTTCCTTCAATTATGGACTGCTTTAGGGCCTGTAACCACTGCTATAAATACACAATTGAGGAGAATGCAACACGATAAACCGCATGATGAACTACGAACCACTGAACAAAGAAGGAAGTCTTTTGTCAGTTGTTCCTATTGCATAATGCCATTATATTAAAGATAAATCATATTGTTTTGAATAAAGTTTGAACGCCATTATTGTTTTCCCACTGGGTATTCCTCTTCCTATACTACTGTTTGTAACCAACGACACAAAGACTACAAATCTTTTAAAAATGAAACATCAAGAAATCTAGACTCCATGATACGTGATACAGGGTTACCTCCTCTTTTGGTAAAGCTAATTATAGCAGTGACACTGATCCTAAAGAACCACTATACAGGCTTGTTGTACTGACAGTAACGCTGATGACGTCAACTATGCTAACAGACTGGAAAGGGGTATAATTTACGGGCTATTTTTGCTAAAGATCTACATAAGACTGTAAAGAATTACGCTCTGTAGATAATGACGCACATTACCCGCCGACAATTCAAAGAACCTAGTACAAAAGGGGGTTGGAGTCTTTCCCCTGAATCTTGAGCTACAGGTAAGCAGCACATGCCAGTCAACAAATATGCATTAGGGGAGTTTAACCGGAGTTCAAAACAACATTTAGCTGAGCTCGGCACACTGCATTCTCTGTAATTCCCCGCAATCATGTGTGGCTGTAGTTATGGCAACAAAATAAACTCAATCACCACACAGTCACAGCAGGATGGTGAGTCATCTACAGACTATTCCATTGGTTTGTGGGAGGATCTGCCATGTGGACTCGACTAATCCCCATGTGGGAAGGAGAGGAAAGAAATCTCTTTTTTAAACCAGATAAATATTATGATGACTGTTTTCTTGGCAATTATGTTGAAAAATTAAAGACTAAAGGGTTTGTCCACTTTACTATAGAACTGAGAGCAATTTGGCTTTCGATTTTCATTTAATCTAGAAAGGTGAAGGTGCTTAAAGTTTTACCTGTGTATGATACAGTGCTGGAGTGGAGCAATGTCTCAGTCCACAGCTGGCAAGCCTCACTGCTGCTTAGACACTCAACACCGTAACTCAGTTGGTACTCCAGTTTGGGTAAGACGTGCACTGGCACAAACTATTAGGGCAGAAAACAAAGGACAGACATAGAAGCGTTACATGTACTAATTCTAAGGGATGTATGGTATGGTATATTGTTAGACAGAGATATATACCTGGTTTTGGCTACTGCTGGCTACTTTTCTGCTGTGGGTCAGTGACACAGAGCTGCGCACCATGAGCAGCAAATCTTGCAGACTATAGAGCTTGTAGAGCAGGTTGCCTTCCTCTGGAGCCTCGTAATCTTGTTCATCTTCTGTACCAGCCTGCAGATCTTGTGACAGTATTTCTGCATGGGGGGACAATAAAATACTTAATTCTAATACTATAAAGTAATTCAGCAAATTCACAGGACTTAAAACCAAAGAAGTAAAATTAATTTGACACTAACTTTTGTGCTCTGGAGTAGAAATCTTGGCCACTGCTGCAGATTCGAGAGGAGCAGCACAGGTCTTCCCATCCTGGTTTTGGTTTCTCTCTAAGTACGAGGACACACAGGGCTTTACCAGGGAAATTGAATGGGATTGAACCGAGGGTCCCGTACACTGAGTGGATGAGGTGCTCTCCTCGGGTGTGGCTGAGGATTTGGCTGTGTCACTGGGAGGATTGAACATGGCTGTCTGCATGCGCAGGATCTCACTCAGCTGGTCTCCAGATACCTTTGCTTTTTTGGTTTGTCGCCTCGTCCTGGTAACATTTTGAGGGGACGATGACTCTGAAGTTACAGGCACAGATTCAGTAACAGGGGGAATTGGGGAGTTTGCAGAGCAAGGTCTGGTCTTAGGTCCTATAGGTGACACAGAGTCATCAATGACCAACTTCTCGTCATCTGAGTCTCCTGTAACAGCAATGTCTTCATCACTTTCCTGAGCAGAGTCCTGTCTCCCTTGTTCAGTTTTTTGTACAGTGGTCTCACTCTGAACTGGCTGTGTCGTCTCCTCTGTCATGGGCTCATCCAAATCTGCCAATGAGGTGTTCGTCTCTTCTTGTGAACAGCTTTTAGTGTTTCTTAAAGGTTGGGAACTTTTATCTTTTTTATTTTCAACACATTCATCGTGCTCCTTCTGGTTCTTCTGCATCTTGGGTTTTTTAATGAGTGTTGTCTCTCCAAATGTCTCAAGGTCAGTGAGGTCCACCTCAAAGTCAAGACTGGAGTCTTCAAAAGAAACAACATTTCTTTGAGAGCTCTCCTGATTAAGAAACAGAAAACAAAGAATCATTGCACTGATGAAACCGTATCATGTACATTATACCACATACAGGAAGACATCTATTTGTGCGTCGACATACCGGTGAAATCTGCTTCTCATTCGCAGGAAGCTCTGTCATTACATGGAACACATTTTTACTTCCGTTCTTTTTGATGGAAAGCTTCAAACTCTCCTCGTGGTAGATGTGGCTCCTCTCTCTCACTGTCATCTCCGTCTTCAGAAGTGGTGAATCAATATAAACAGTCTTCTTCTGACCACTGCCTGTAAGTAAAAATAAAAAATAAAGGAAGTGTGAAACAGTGCCATCATGTGGCCATTCAGTGTCAGTACAAACTGAGGTCTATCTCAGATTTCATTCCTGCTACATGCTGCATTTCTTTCACAGACATTATTTTAAAAGTCCGAACCTTCAAAAAGAGAATCGGATGATTATCTTGCAAAATCTGTACAGGTACTGCCAATATGAAACCTATTTTAGAGTGAATGTAACAATCTTATGTCATATGTACAGATCCTAATATTCCAAAATACCATGCACTATTTAAAAAAACAAAAACATAATAGAGACATCATTAAATTCAGAAAAAAACAGCTGGGAAGAAATGTAGCATTGATGTAGCCAAATATATTTCTCGGGTCATGATCTATCTCTTATAATAGAGATACTAATACTAATTTCTGCCACAACAGCCTGAGTAGCTAAATGACGCTGCTAACCTTTTCCTGGCCTTGCCTTGACCCAGACAGGCACTTCCCACTGCTCTGCAAAGTCAGGGCCGTGGTTGTTCAGCAGCCTGAACAAAGCATCTCGAGTTAGACACACGTGAGGCTCATAACGAGCGCACAGCTTCTCTGCATTACCGTCACTGCTGATTGTCTGGAGAGAAAAAAACAGACAATGTTACGTTATAGAACATCTGCTGTATCAAAAAAAAGAAACACAGGTAACTACACAACTTTCTAAAATTAACTGGACTTTGACAGAACTGTGTGTGACCTGGCATCTTTCAGAAACACAATTAGCACTGGTTTTGCTGAGCAAGACATGAACACCCTCTGGTGTCTTTTGTGAAAACTGCAAGAGCTGAAAAGGAGTTACAATAGACCCGCGGTCATGAATCCCATTCTAGCAGTAAAACCTCTTTGTGACTTACTTTATTGGAGTAATTAAAAAAGCGAGACAATTGCTTACAGCGTGCATGTCCTTAGCTTTTTTAGCTGGAGGATTCTCTGATGAAACACTCTGATAATCCGATGCAAGCTGTGCGTCAGCAGGCACCATCTTGTGGTCGGTAATATCCACATTGCCCTGGAGAAATAAAGGGTACAAATATGGAAACAAAGGAAGTGAATCAAACCCAAAAGGCTGATTCTGCAATACAACAGTACAAGTTGAAAGGTTGAATAGAAAAGTGGACAGTGGCATTTCTGAACAACTTCAGTACATAAGGTGATAATCCTACACGTAGGGGAATACAACAGCTCCTTCAAAAGTACATTACCATGATCAGAAGCTGTTTCTCAAAGGTCAGCTGCAGCCCTGCGTCGAATGTCCCCCCTGTCAAACTAGTCATCTCATGGATGTGGTAGAGCTGCGGAAATGTCTGAATGCACCCCAAACAGCCCCTGAAGAAATCCTGAAAAATAAATCAGGGCTGTGTTTTAAGACTTTGAACAGACTTCTCACAGAGCCGATGACAGGTGCAATCCCTGTAGCATCAGTACCTCTGAATATTGCATAGCTCCCTGTGATATGAAGTTGTAGTCGTCAGCGCATATTCTGGCCACATCTTGCAGGTACCTCATGAACTGCATCACTTCATTGTCTACTCGTGCCTTTAAACTCTGAAATATAAGAGTAGATTATTTGAAGAAGCGATGTGACAAGGAGAGGCAGGATTTAAATATCATGAAGGGGTGAATGTTGGTACCTGTGGGGGACGGCCTCTGTTTTTACTCATCAAAATGTCAAGATACATCTTCTGCTCTTTGCTGGACAGGGACGACAAACAGGGGTAGGGCAGTCTGGGTTCAGGATAAGCAGCATCCGCCTCATTCTCAACCTGCTTGAGCTCTGCTCTTGATTTTTTGGCACCCTTACATTCTTCTGAGCCTTCTGCAGGGTTGCCTGCGCACGGATCCTCACTATCACAGCTGTCCCACTGGGACTCTTTGCCGCTGATGCAACTGTTGTCTTTAAACTCTCCAGCTTCTTTTGTGGATGGAGAGCAGGAGGCTTTTACAGCCCCGACATCGCGCCCCTGTTTTATGTTGGCATTCTCTGCAGGACTTCGGGAATAAGAAAAGAATGGGGCGAAGATAACATGTCAGATAAACACTCACTAGTTAGCCTTTGAAAAACACAGTAAAGATGCACCTCATCTGATGTTTTACTTCATCTTTAAGTTATTTCAATACCTTTGTAGAAAGGCCCACAGTTCTCTGATATTTGGTGCAAGGGAATATTTGTCGTAGAGATCTCTGGTAAAGAAAGGACCATCAGGGACTGGAGGGTCCTCCCTTAAATCAAAAGGAGAAAATATAGAACATTAGAGGGTCTGTGTTGTACCCAGACAGTCATAACTGTTTCTGCACTGTCCTGCTTTTGTTTTGGGATTGATTTAAATTTCTTCTGAAATGCAACACTGAATATTTTCAAAGGAAGCCATTGTAGGGCAGTTCACAATAAATGATAAATGTAGTGGCATTTTCCAAAATACACCACTACTGAGCTAAAATGTGTATAACTGTATACAGAAGTTAAAATAACCATTCCTTATTCTAAAAACATTCTAGCAACTACAACACTGACAGTTTTCCACATGACATTATATCAACCAACAGGAATAATGCCATCCAGTAGTAAAGAATTTCAAAGTGTTATATAATAGTGCATTACATTATATTACCACATACATCAGCACATTGCTTTTCCCGTCCCCGCTCTTACATCAGGTATTATTGCTTTTCACTTCACAAAATGTATTCAGTGATCCAATTATTATATTATATATGTTTCTTTTCCGGTCTTTATTAAACATTTTCTAGGTACAGCTTGAAAATGCTTCGACACAATGCTGAACATACTATTTTTTTCATTCTATTTTTTTTTGTATTATTGGTGATGTGATGTGAAATTACTTTAAATTAATCAGTGGACAATTTTGCATTTAATCCAGCTGACACAAGTACAATGTGCCATGCTTGTTGTTTGTTTCATATAGCAAATTGTATTAATTTCATGAAATACTGCATTATAACAAAACATTTAACACTACACAATTGTTGTGCTTTTTCACTGCCAGTTGTGTTATATTTTGTACAGAACATATAGAGTATTATTCTATTTTATGGATGACTTATTGATACATTTTCATTCTGTTGCATGGAAGCTGTATTGGAGAAACAAACTCCAAACTAAGTTAACACACAATATTGTGAACACCACCACTTCCCGTTTAAACCTTCAAAATAAAAGCCAACGTTACCGTTACGTTGTTTAGTCTAAATTAATTATTGTCAGAACTAACAGTCACGTTATTGTTCAGCTAGTCCGTCAAGTCCCATTCGAGATGTGTATTGTTCCGCTAAAATAATATAAATCTTTCAAAAGATAACGCTAAACGTTTCGTTAGATCAAAAAAAGCACCGTGTTTAGCTAGCTTACTAAGCTAACTTCCTGTCTTATTGAAACAGCTTGACGGTCAGCTAATGCTAGCCTGGTGCACTTTCGCGTTTTACATATAACAGTGGAAACCCACAACAAACAGCCGCACAAACCAGAAACACATTAGTGTCAGCTGTCCGGTTTAGCGCACTTTTATTATACAAATAACGCTCGCTGGTGTTTAGTTAGCATGGCTAGGTTAGCTGTCTGTCACAACACAACTCTCAGGCGTGCGACGTTAACTAGCTTGTTTGCTAACATTAGCCAGCCCAAAGTTAACGAATAAGTTAAATTGCATGGATTGACACAAAATCTAACGTTGCTACAAAGCTTTGTAGTGGATATATTACTCACCATACCAGCTCCATCGTGGTCAGTACCGAGCGGTCCGCAGGAATGACAGAAACTCATGTAACTGTAGTGAGTTAGCATCAGCCTGCTAACAAACGTTTGACAGGCGACATTCTTCGTGTGTTGAAATGATGTTGACGTTAAAGGCCCTTGTGCACATTGCTGCCCCCCACTGGACAGTTATTATAGTTGATATGCCTATTTACTGTTTTCATGAATACAGATCAATGAAACAAGATAATATTTAAATAAGAGTTATAATGATCCCAAACGACGTCCTTACTTGCTTTGGGAGGGTTTGTAAAATCAGATGTGGTGAAGGCTTCCAGCTCCAGTGCAGACGGTTCTGGATCTCCTGCATTTTCCATATTATGATGTTCCTACCCTCATCTTGGCTCAGGCATGGATCCCGGGGTACGTGCACCGGTGTTTTGGTGAGTTACATATTTAAAAAAATCAAGTTGAAATATAACTCCCAGAAACAATAGGTTGAAACCTCCTATTGGTCCTGCATAAAATGGAAATCATGTTTTTTTTAATTTCTTTTGCATTGAGCTCATGAGGACACCTTTTCCAAATATTTTAAGGATCTGACAAATCAACTCAAAATTTATACAAATGACTCCACAGCTTTATCAGATTGCAGTTCGAGCGGCTTCATCACCACGGCCAAGGTGCTACATCGCAAAAAATGAGATGAAACATTAATATGTTCCCTGCAGGGGAATTGAGTCATCCATTAAAAATAACAGACCTGTTTCCCAGGAGGTATAGAAACTAGAAGGTGTTACAAAGAATCTGCAGAGTTTGTGCCATGAGTTGAGGGAAATTGCTGAAACTGATCTTTAAGTGAGATTCTCTGCATTTCCAATCAGTTCCAGATTTTACTTTTTTCTAACTAACCACAGATTTCTTTCATACCTATAATTCTTAAATTGGACAGAATCGCCCATGGTCACATATTTTAATCATGCAGTTCAGTGCCATAAATGTGTTAGACTGGCTGGGTTTTGACTGAACTTAACTTGTAACAAGGACGACTGAGTTTACACTTGATTTATGTCCAGACCACTACAATGAACTTCTCTGGTTATTGGTTTGGCTTAATATGTATGTGTATTTACATCATTATAATATGTCTTAGATAAAAATGTCTCGGACAAGTCAGTTTTGTAAGTTTGTGCGTGTGGTTAAAATTGTCTTTCCTTTGCTCAGATATTCATTGGCAGTCGCGCAGATTTATATGTAAGCAATAAACCAACTGAACTGCTACCACCTCTGATTAAATATTGAATCACTAATCAGGATGGTTAGGCCTGAGCAAATTATCGTCAATTAAAACTAATCAGTTTGAATAACTTTGTTATAAACAGAGTGAGCAGACAACAGAGACAGATAAAGAGTCAGAAAATAAAAGCCCATTACAAGCGGTAAATTTTATTATGGGATAACAGCACATAAAGCACATCTAAAATCGATGTGTCCAATGCACTTTTAATAAAGGTAATATTAAAGGTACAGTTTCTAAGTACAATATAACAACATTCATATTAGAATGAAAAGTATTTAAAAGACAACATTAAATTTCTTATTTTTCTTTACAGCCGTATTTACAAAATGAATCAAAATACTTATTTTCATATTTAAGAATCAGACAAGAAGGAGCAAAACTACGTTTGTGAATAGACTACCTGCTAAAGAGAGTTCAAAAGAGCTGGATAAAAAGGTACATGATCATCTGTCCCCATTTTAACATCAGTAGCAAACGTGTGACTTAGAAATTTGTGACGACCACACACTAGTTTCGGCTTTCCCATAATTTGCACTGCTTTTGCATGAAAAAAAAAAAAAGAAAAAAGAATCAACCCGTGCTCCACCCCACCCTTCGTGTTAGGTTACCCGAAACCGACTTGAGCGTACACTGAACACAGAACATTAAAGAAATCCAGATGTGTTGTATGCCTCTTTTACAAACACATACAAATATTTGATATACAATGCATTAGTAAATCTTCTGTTCTCAGTGAATAAAAAAAAGAAAGAAAGAAAGTTGATATAAAACAAACAGAAAGTGAAGAAGAAATGTGGTTTGCCTGTTAGTTTTTTTTACCTAATCAAAAAGACAAAAAAACAAAACAACAAAATGTGCAGGTGAGCTTTTGTGTCATATCATCTGCGAGCGTTTATTTGACCATTAAAGATCGACATGAAACAAACTTCCCAGCTGTGTGTCTCAAATAAGGTGAGGGGGTGACATGTACACTCTAAAAACGGACCACCGAAAACATCGAAACCCTTTTAACATAGCGCATCAACCCACGTGAAAAATGATCAACGTCACATAAAGGAGGAGTCTGAAAAAACATTTTGAAGCAATGTGAGAGTGAGAAAATCATCCTCATGTACAAAATACATTGTCACTTCAGTTACACGTCTGGAAAAAACCACAAAAAAAGACAATCAAAAAACCCATGTATGCATCTTGTTACACCGAGAGGCACTCAGTGTGATACGTTGTATATTATTGCAAGCATATTCTCACTGATATTTGCTACAGAGTGGAGAGAGAAAAGGTCAACTTTGTCCTCAAAATGGCAATTTTTTCTTTTCATGTACATTTTCGTAACACTTCTCGTGGTGCAAAAGGTTTATGCCACTGGTCTCGAAGGAAACCCGCGTTCAGGATAGTCTTAAAATGGGGAATAACAAAAGCATACCGAGGCTCTGTTTTAATAATAAAATCCAAGCACCACTTCCCTGCATCAGGTGAAGAACTATGCAGACACAAGAGAGGTAAATATTTAGTATCTTAAAACCTGACAAACTATAGCCTCAGTGAGTGGTTTTTACAATCAAAGAAAAAACACAATACTGCTGTTTCAGTTTGAATATTATCCGTTTTTTTTTTCTTCCGCAAACCAGAAAAGCAACCTTAAATAGTTTGTTAATTAGCAGATACTAGCTTTGCTATAAGTCAGAAGGAAATAAGTGCCTTATCCCGAGACGAGCACACTGATACAGGGTGCCGGCCGGGTAATTTTTAACCACTATCATTTTCATTATCATTATTATTTATTGAGTCCTAATATCAATAATACATTAATATGCAATGAAATGAACGGACTAATAGGGCGGCCAGGCTTAGGAATCAATACTTTTGTTCACGAAATTAACTTACCTAGCACCACACGTTAGGGCAACACAAAATAAATGTCAGCACACCCTATTCTCTATCAAACTAATCCTAAAGGAGGGAAGCAAACTAGAAACAAGAGTTATCGTACAATATGGTGTAATCGATAAACAGATAAATATTTCCACTGGGTAGGCCTTAGTAGCAGTAGTTTCCTCTTACCTATACAGACAGAAATTACGGAGCTACCTTTTTATACATGTGATCAATAATAACATTAAATATGGTGGATAAACAGCCGAGAATGAGGGAGAGAGAAAGAGAGAGAGAGAGAAAATAAGATATACAGCATACAGGCCATGTCAAGTTCTTAGTTCTCCACCCGGGAACAGAACTGGTCAAATATACAGATGGAACATAAAAAAAAAAAAAAAAACATCCACGAAAAAAAAGTTCAACACAAAATAAAAAAAAAAAAAAAAAAAAGTGATAAATAAGAGGTGTATTTACATGCAGATGTTCAAAGACTATTATGCACAAAAAGAATCAAAAAATAATACACAGACATATATTATTGCTTGACATTCGATTATGGCTAAAAGTTGCTTCTCGTTTTTTTTTTTTAAACTATATTCTTAAACGTATTTTTTTAAAATCGTAAATCCTTATCAGCTGTGCTTTGGAAAATGAGTTCTGTTTTAAAAATGTAAATGACTTGACTCATAATTCTGGGTAACACACCGACACTCCGGCACAACTTCTCTGTAAGCGTGACATAACTCCGATCTTCACAATTTACGGTCAAGAAGACTCATTTTTTTCACAAATTTGCACTCCAGAATTCATTTCAGCTCGTTCTTTCAACCCACGAACTGATAGCGAGTGATGTTTTTTCTTTTTTGCGCTGTGAAGCCCGGTCAATGTCGCCTCACAGCCTTCAGCAGACCTTTTGAATTGTCGAAGGCATTATGTCATGCTTTTTAAAAAAGAAAAACCTACACCTATCATGGATGGATCAAGCTCAGCATCTCCAAAACCATTTTTTTTTCCCTCCGACAAAATAAAAAAAAAACCAAGACCCTCCTCGTCCACATAACCCTGTTCCTCTGTAATTATTAAAGCCTTGTCTGGGGTTTTTATTTTATTCACACACTGTGAGAACAAACACATACACACACGCGCACACACACTATTGCTTTTTTTTTTTTTTTACAAACAGACGACAGAGCAGAGACAGAAGGGACCAGCACATTTTCTTTTTTTTCCTTTTTTTTTTTTACTGAATACTATACACTGATTGAATAGCACACTTAGCATCAATCCCTTGACTTGAAATCGGGATATGTCTCAAGTGAGAATATACAGAAGGACATCACTTTACAGGCCTGTGTGAAGGCGCAGTTTATAGTTAGACACAAGAAACTCATGTGTTTGATGACCATTGTTCTGCTATCCTGCCAACCATACCAGTACGTAAGAAGATGAGAACAGAGGGATGGGGCTTTGTTGTCTTGTGTTTTTGTTGTTCTAGGCTGAGAGTTATTAGTTTGAGTCAGCTTGAATGAATGAAGTCAATCGAAGTAAGGATGATGACTGCGCTGTGGAGACCCGTAATTGTAACACAAGGCGTATTGCTTGTTTTTTATGTCGTAGAAACACGTTACATGCCGCTCAACCATTAAGTCTTAGGAAAACAAATTCATGAGAGAAGAACCGTCCTGGTGGTAGACCTCAACTGATCCTAAGAATTGTTTTTTATGTGACGATGAAGCTACATTACAACAGCTGAACAAAGAAACAAACCATATATTATTCTTATTTTTCAAATAACAGGAAATCAGCCTAATCTCCATCTCTTTTTTTCTGAACAGTGAGTGCTGTACTGCATGTTCAGTATGTGCCGCCTCCCTCCTCCTCTCATCAATTGAGTGCTTTGAAGAGATTTTGAAAGATTCTCAAAAAAAAAAAGGAGCTAATCAAATGCTCTGCAACTGTCCGGAGGAAAGCGAGCTGCTTCTTCGGTTTTTTATCGGTCTACCTGTTAACCTCCCTGAGCGTTCACAACCTCATTCTCTCCGCTGCTCTCGCCGGGGCCGCCGAGGCCTCTCAAACCTGGATTGTCTAGCAGTTTGTTCCAGACTGGGTTTTTTTTTTTTTTTTCTTTTGCTGGGAGACTGAGGTTTACTAGTCGTAGAGGGCTTGTGCATATCCAGATAGGATCATAACAGAGATTATTACTTAGGTACAGCATATCTACTACAACCCAAAACACAACAGATTTAGTATTGCATAAGAATATTTGGTTTTTCTAACAAAGAGGGTTACCACTTTTTAAAGACCCTGATGACACCGTTTGAAACCAAAACAGATTTTTTTTTTTCTATGTGTGTGTGACAGGAATATGCTGTTAAAACTGTGATGGGGTTTGGACTTTTTTTTTGTGTGTTTTTCTTTTTACAAATGAGATTTTCTTGAACTCGACCGAAGGGGAGGGGGGACACAGCGTGGTCTTGGAGGCCCCTTTAAATGTAAAATTCTGAACCACTCCGTGATGAATATATTCAAATGTTAATCTCAACCACTTCTCATGGAACATCCCTGACAAAAAAAGACACAAGCTTAAAACCTAAATGAGTACAAACAAATGTCCTCTCAAAAGCGCAAAAGAAACTCGTCCCTGAGGGGTGACAGCACGAGGCGGTGACGCCTTGTACAAATTGCACGGCAGAGGAATGATAGTGTGCAAACACACAAAAAAAGAAAAAGAAACAACTGGATTCTGTGATACGGTTGGTGACAGATGTATTAACATGCTTTGTTGGGTTTCTAAAGGGATATCACTTTTTTTTTTCTTCCGTTTTTTTTTTTTTTGCTCTTTTTAAAAAAAAAAAAAAAGAAGGTATTTCAAGAAGCCGCTACTGAGATTGCTGGAATGTCTTAGGAATCCATTCTACGTTATAGACGGGTAGACTGGAAAGCGGAAAAGCGACGACTACTGTTTGGCACATCCAGGGTTTTTTGTTTTTTTTTAATCTACCACTTTACTACCACACTGACAAGAAAGACACACTCAACAAAACAGAAACACAACAACAAAGCATTCTGAAAATAGCACTTGTCCTACCATTTTTATGTTTCTCCCCTAATCGTACAAACAACAGCTAGTCTAATTATTGCGGGAATATAGTTAAGTGCTACCTGACATCTTTTTCTCTCCCTCGTTCTCTTTCATGAGTTATTTAACCAAAACATGTTACAAAAATAGAAGCTTTACTACCAGACAAGGCTTTGAATATTCACTTTCCCTTCACTGTTTTCCTTCTGTGTCCTGTTGTGGCGTCGCCGGGGCCGAGGCCGCGGTGAGAAGGCAGATAAAGTCACTCGGAAAAAAACGACAACGAAAAAAAGCACTCAAAATATTCTGACAGAGGCTCGTGAATGTGCTTTAAGGTTAGACCTCGTTTCTTTGTCAGGCTCGGGCTGTGAACTCACTTGCTGTATCTTTACCTTCCACTAGATGGAACAATTGGATTACGGTGTGTGTGTGTGTGTGATCTCTCCAAGTCCGACCTCAAGGCTGTTCAGTGTTGATTTGCTGCGATAGAGTTTGATTTTAATGTTCCTCTTCGCACAACACGTGAGGGTTTTTCACAATAGAATCGGAGCGAAATATTTGGACGAAAAGGTCTCGACGAACGCCGTTCGATCCAAAGATCAAGGAGAGCGGCTCGACTGCGACATGCTGTTACTGTACATGTGCGTGCTCGCTGAAGAGGAGTATCGGGGCTACATTTTTGACAGGTGTTTGGCAGGCGGTTGTTGAGGTAACAGGTGACGGAGCTCCTCTAACCTGCCTTCTCATCTGTGCCTCTTTTGTTCACCGCTCCCCCCATCCCCTCCCCGGCAGCCACGCCAGCAGTCCCTAACAGACAGCCCTTGCACTTCCAGAACCGGTTTCATCTGCAGCTCCCCAGGACTAGCCTCTGTGACCATGGTTCAACTTGTATTTCTTGTGCACATGCAACACATCACTAGGTAAATATACAAGTCTTAAATTAAAGAAAGGTGTAAATAAAAGTGCCTTATCAATTCAACAATTAAGAATGGTCTAACTACTAATATCATACATGTTATTTAAAATAGATTCTATAAACATTACTTTTTTCTGTATAGTAAGTACTTATGACCATATACCCTGTAGTACATTATAAAACAGGTGGAATGGACCCTTTTCATTGTGTTGGTGCCCTGTGCTTCTCCAGGGCACCTGTCCAGAGAAGGATTAATAGCAGATGGCCTTACATGATTTCACTATGCAACAATGGTGGATGGAGTCTTTGACAGCTAAAATCATTGCGTTTTTCATTAGAATTACCAGAATTCTAGGTTTCTTTCTTTTTTTCTTTTTTTTTTTAAACGATTGTCCACAGAGAGGCGCCGATTGCATCACTATGCCGACAGACCCTCCCTCAAAGTCGCTGTGAGTTTTCATTCCAGGAACTGCATCCAAAAGAGATAACAACACAAGAGAGGAAAAAAAAAAAACGGCTGAACTTGACCATAATGTGCGCATTCGTCAGCTATTCGTTTTAGTTTGGGGATAAAGTGTACGAAGCAGATAGAGATGAGACCGTTTTGGTAAAATAATACTGATGTGGATTTATCTTCTAGTCGAAGACGTCTTCAGCGGTTTGATTTCCAAAAAGTGACTCATGAATCGTGTAATTACAAGCCAGATGCACCAACAAATCATACTAATGGTGGCGTAATAAATACTTGGGAAAATACGTGGATAGAATGAAGTGAATCGTGACTTCCAGGTTAGACAACGCGCAAAAGAGGGTCAAGTTCAACCAGACAGAAATTATTTGTCCCTATCTCCTCTTCGTGTCCCATGGGGTGTCGGGTCCCACAAGTCTTCCAAAGAGAACAAAATTTCAATAAAGTAAACCTTGAGAATCAACTCCCTAAGCCCTCCCCCTCCAATGTAAAAGAAGAAGTTGAACAGCGTGCCATCTGTCCGCTCTGGTTTGTGCAGGGCACCAATAAAGTGTCTCAGATTCCTCCTCCACATTCCCCTACGGTGGGCACACTGGCACCTGGCAGGGCTGCTACCCGTCAACGGGCATGGACTGCTCAAAGTCTGATCCGAACAGCTCCTTGTATAAGGGGGGGAAGTGGGCACGCACAATGTCTGGGTATATTGCTTTGAAAGCTGTAAGCTTCTCTGTATGCCTACTGCACAGCGCTCGCAGTGTCGACACTTTGCATATCAACTGTGGAGAGAGAGGAGACAGGCTGTTTAGATTCACGGGGAAGCAAGGACATGGAGCAATGGTTGTGAAAAACATCCCTCCCTACAGTGTATTCCCGCTCACACAGGGGCAAACAGACTTGTAAATATTGAGACAAGCGCTAAGGCACGAGGAAAAGTTGACACTTCGCATTACGGAGCTGGTACAATTGATAAATTGCCACTCCTCCACTGATAAAAAGGCGTTTCATGTAACATTACGAATGCTTCCCCTGAAATCCGTGCTGTGCTCTGAAAATGGCTGATGGCCTGTGGATAAAGATCCTAAACAGTGGGAGATTACACCGCTACAAGGGCAGAGCATGCTTAGCAGACAGCCACCGTAAGGAATAACGGATGGAGCGTGTACCTTTGTAAGTATACCATCCTCTCTGTGGTTCTTCTGCAGGACGTGCTGGAGCGCCAGCTGGATCTTCTGCTGGAGTTTCTCCACCTTCACCTTCTCCTGGAGCCAGGATCGGTCTGTAAAGGCAAAAATCACAACTTTTTGTACGAACTCGCGCAGGCGGCGAAAAAGTCAACTCGGCTCATGCGGGAAGTAATGTCGCAGTGCCACTAATATAAGAAATTAATTGATGGAGGAAAAACAGGAGGGCAACAGCGCTCCTTGTTGTGGTGAATGCGTGTCTGCCTCTTTTTTTTTTTTCTCTGCGCACCGTGAGTGACACCTACCAGCAGACATCAACACAAAGGCGGAGAACAGGGCGATCTCATCCTCAGACAGGTGCATAGAACACAAGTTTTTCCCAAACTCGAAGACGGAGCTGATCAAGTCGTCACAGCCTGCCACAGCAAAGGACACAGAGAGAGGGCTTAGGATGAGGAAGACCAAAGAACAACATTCACTCTTGATCTTTATTGGGAGAGAGGCACATAGGGAGGGGAGAGGAAGGGGAAGGAATGAAAAAGAAGCGGCATGCTGACAGCACATGGGAGCGTCTTAAGCAGAACAGGCAATGCTTTTACTCAGTTTTTGCCTCCCAGACGAGTCACTTTTGGCAGTTGGGTGGTGTTATGCAAGCCAAAATGAGGTCACTATTGAGGCTTTTAGTTAAATCAATTATCGAGGATAGAAAGAGACAGGCGGATGCCACCGCGGCTCGGGAAGCCCATCACTCTGCCTCCCCCGCCGCGGACCCCTCTGCACTGAAAACACAGGACACTGGGACTTCTTGAAGCTGGGACAGATACACATGCTCACTCCCATCCACACGCAAACAGGGAGTTGCAGGGAATGGTAAAGTTGCGCCGCGAAACAGAATTCAGCATTTTCGCTGCCACTGTGGGACGCATTTACATTTTTTTTTTTTTTTTTTCGTCAAAAGGCAGTCAGGAAATGCGAGAAAATCCATGGTGGAGAGCCTCACTAATGTCACGGCAGTCAAACACGAATGCTATTTGCTTTTGCCTGAGATGTTTTATGTCAGACTATCAATGATGGTTTTGATAGCGCGCTCCCTAAAGACACTCCGTCTGGCTTTATTTATTCCACAGTTACGGGAGCCATATGCAGCAGAGCCTCACTAACGTCTCTGTTCTACCATAAATAACCGTCGCAGAGACAGCAATGCCAGGTGAGGCAGGGATGAGTGCTCAGAGTTTGCTTCCAGGCCTTCAGCGCCGTGTAGAACAGAACAGCAGACTCTAATTT
Organism: Lagodon rhomboides; assembly: GCA_039737535.1. NCBI lineage: Eukaryota > Metazoa > Chordata > Actinopteri > Spariformes > Sparidae > Lagodon > Lagodon rhomboides. Next base: position 22,621,912 of record CM077793.1, read on the forward strand.
TGGCTATTACACCGAGGAAAGGAGTAAGACACAGTAAGAAACGCACACACACAAACACGGCGGCGTGCAAATACACGCATGCAGACCCATTCAACCTACGTTTGCACACACACACACACACACAACCACTCCACTTACCTAATGACTTGAACACATCAGGTCCGGCATACTTTCCATCAAAATAGACTGTGTTGTTTTGCGAGTCAAAGGCACGGCACATTCTGACAAACACAACTTCCAAAGAGCCTGTGGAGACAGACAGGAACAAGATGCTGAATCTGAGCTTTGCTTCTTCTGCTTTTTTTTTTTTTTCTCTTCTTCCCCAACAGTTACACATCAGTGAAGGATGCAAAACACATGATTGTGCTTTGTGCTGCTCTCCTACAACATGAGTAACACAACCGCTTTGAAATAAAGGAGGCTGCCGTCAGAGAGGAAAGAGAAAAAGCACCTCTGCAGATGATAATATCACAGACGGAAGGCTATTCTTCCGTAATGACATGCCAGATAAAAAAATTGCGCTTCATTCAGTAGTGACAGTGCTTATTCATTCAACCTTTATTTAGCGAGATAGGTAGGGGAATTTTTTTTTTTTTCCATCCTGCAATTTGTACCACACTGTGGGAGTGGATAAGAGGATCAAGAGAACGTTACAGAAGCCATTACTGCCTCTGAGGGAGATGCAACTGTTTTAAAAATGTCACGTCTGACGAGGGATCTCAGTCTTTATTTCATTATTCATATTGGCTGTGCTAATGTAAATAATACTCAGGGAAAAGACCCAGGAGAGGTGTTTTGTTTGCTGCATGTGTGGTATGTTTGTATCTGCGTGAGCGTTTGTATTTCACGGCTAAATATAGGCGACGGTGTGCACGGAGCCGCGGCTGCGTTTTAACATTCTGTAAGTACGTCTTCGTGAGAGCGGTTGGAATAAGTAGACGTCGTCTGTGTCTGGGGAAAGGGAGAAGGGAAATGGCAGCCCTCGCGATAGGTATTATCTGAGCTCAGGAACACATTGCTTATCTAACGCTGTGTCCATCCCTGCTATGTATGTAATGAATGGAGGAAAATAGAGAGCGACAGAGACAGAGAGAGGAAACAGGCAGGGTGGGGTCTCCTCCCTGTGACACTGTCTGTGCGTGTGAAGAAGAGGGCTTTGTGCAGTCAGGTCAGCTACGCCCTTGTGACAATGCCAGAGGGGGGTGGTGGTGGTGGTGGTGGTGCTGATGGTGGTGGGTGAGTTTGACGGCAGCGGGCCATGTTGACAGGCTGTCATACCTGCTTTCAGCAGCACTATCTGATCATTCTGACACAGCTCCATGAAGCCGTCGATGCGCTTGGCGAACTCCACCACATACTGAATGGCCTCTGTTATTTTGATAGCACACAGCTGCCACATGACTTCCCGGGGCTGAGAAACAGATAGGACAGAGGATGGGTTATCGGCTTTAAAACAATGAATTTGATTACTGTAACGGAGGCCGGCGCAGGCTCGGCGGCCGCGGTCGTTACCTTGCTCTGGTAGCTCTCCACCTCCTCCTGCAGGAAGGCCTGCCAGGTCATCTGCTGCAGCTCCTCCCTCAGGTACTGACATGTCTCCATGTGTGACTTGGAGATGTTCTGGGCCAGGTGCTCTGCAACACAAGCACAATCGTCACGCACCCAGAAGACCGAAGCTGAGATCTGAATGTTACTCGCGAGGCTATGTGAAAGGGAAGACCCCGCTGATGAAATATGCCACAGGAAAGGGAGATTTATTTACTGAGCTTTCAAGGAGGAGGAGAGGCGGATACGCGTGGGCTTTTTTTTTGACTGGGAAAAGGCTTGTTGACATTTCCTTTAACTGCCTGCAGGAAGCTCATAACTTAAGGTTGAGGCAAAGCCAATCTGGTTATGACACAAATGCATGGAGAGAAGGAGGGGCGCCACGTTACTCGCTGAAACAAAGGTCACATTTTCTCTGAGAGAAATATTGAGTATAAGAATTTAAATGGTTTTGAAAACACATCTGTTAAAAGGAGTTCCTAGGCACAGGGGAGCCTAAAAAAATGATTTCCCCAGACGCCTGCCCTGCTGGATCCTGATTGGCCCTAATTAATGGAAACTAATTACAAAAAAGAGGCTCTTTTAATGAGTGTTGGAGATGAGTCTCCAACCTCCTGCTATTTTAAGCAACCTTTGTGTCGTTTGCCCCACGGTTGAGTTGTTCTCCCCCCTCCTCCATTTTGCTGTCTCTCCTCATGTCTCCCCCTGCCTCTCCTCTGCTCCTTACCTAGTTCAGCCATGGACACGGTGGGGGAGGTTTCTCCGTTGGTGAAGGAGCAGTAAGGGAAGAAGCCAGAGCCGGGGGCAAAGTCGCAGATGGGCTCCGGCTTGATGCCGTTGATGTCCAGGCCTGACTGGTCAGGAGATGGCTGGATGTCCAGGTAGAAGCTGCTGACCGCCGAGTCTGGTTTGCTGCCATCAGGGGTGTGACCGTCCATGTAGCCGCTGAGGTCGTCATGGAGCTCTGTGAGGCCATTGGCTGAGAGGCCATAGCTAGGTGTGAGCGGCTCCGCCTCTCCCGGCTGTTGTTGGTGGTCACGCTGCTGCTGCTGCAGCCTGTGCTTCTGGACCTCGGCGTACAGGCTGTCTCGCTGCTTCTTCGACATGCGGCCAAACTTCACCGCTGTGGTTAGCAAGACAAAAAAAAACATGTGTGAGACTCGTCAGGCATCATAAACAAATTTAATTTGCGCCCCAAATAATATGAAAGCCTGGTGAATGAATGGATTAGGGTTAGTCTCCCTTACTCAGTCGTGTTTCAAGATACTGAAAGACCCGTCTAGAAACTGCATGAACAGTGGAATTGCTAAACATGCTAAATTACTTCTCCTTTAAAGAAAAATGAAACGTTGGCATCTAAGTCGGAGACAAAATTACTTGCTTAGACAACAAGGGAAACTGGTTGAAGAGGGGATTTTTCTGAGGCACACACTTTGTCCCCTCCCCTGACATAGTCACGCTCTACCAATCTATGTTAAAACAGCATGTCTCTGTCAGACCAAAAGACAGCTGCTGCTAGCATCATTAGGCTAGTGTTATAATAATACTAATAATAATAATTGTCGATACATCGTCTTTCTGAATATTTGAAATGTTTCAATGCTCATTTTCTGCCGTATCGATACACCAGTACCAGCTGCTTTTCCTCCGGTAGCGGGTTGGCACAAACACACACACTGTTTCAGAAGTAAATTAACTTACATCTTTTGATAAAAAATCAAATCTAAATCTTGTCCCGATTTTCCCTAGTGGCACTGAACGTGATGCTGAATATCGAGATTTTTGAAGGTATAATGTATCGAACACTTCATTAGACTGATACAGTACAGTAGTAAACTGTCATATGATCTATTTATAGATAACACTGATACAAAACAAATCTAATCTCCACGTTTCAGGAGGGATCAGCGATGACAGAAATCATGACGGTAAATGAACATCTCCATGAGCACAGAGGCAGAAGTGGGACGTGACTCACAGCTCACCGGCCACTCAAACACGAGGCAGGATACGCTGCTGCCTCCCGCTTCAAGGTTTCCAGACTAAACACTGGTGCTGAGAATGAGACTCCTTGGCCTGAGTTCTGGGGGCCTGGCAGTATGTCAGCCGGTCACAGTGTGTGCGTATGTGTGTGTTTGTCTACGCACAGTGGAAAGCGAGTGGAGCGTCGCAGAGGAGAGTGCGGGCAGATGGGCTCTGGTGTGTTGAGTGAAGGCGAGAGTCACCTTCGTCTGTCCTGAGTGTGTGTGTGTGACTGTGTGTGTGTGTGTGTGCATGTGAGAAAAGGCAAAGGCACTTATAAGTGCTAATGTACTTCTGTGTTCATTCACATTCATGAATATGTATATACGCGTATAGCTGAGTTAAGGCAAAGTGGTGTGCATGAGGATGTGCCAGCCTCTGGTGCCGCATGTGTGTTCAGGTTTTCACTCGTCTGTGTGCACTCGTTCGTGTTTTGCGAAAAATAAAACAAAAAATACTGTAGATCTGCTCTGTTCTGACGTAATCTCCTCAGCTCTGCCCAGTCTGGATCGGCCCAGTCTGGACCAGCCTGGCACAGCAGGAGCCCTACAGCACACATCCCCACCTGTGTGCTCCCATTACTGCATCTCAGCTGCAGCGGCTCTGATGATGACAACCTCTAACAGCCTCCTATTTCATCAAACCTACTTTCTATCACAGCAACGAATTAGTCCAACAGACAAAGCGCTCACCTGCTCCTGGCAGACAATGAACCGTCGTCTTAGCACGCGTTCGTGTCACAATTTTCTTGGAACATGTCTGTCGCGTCTCCCTGAGAATAACGGCCGTCATTAACCGCGCGTTTTCTTTGTGTCGCCGCTGAGATTCGATTTACAGCGAATACACTGACGTGGCGCCATGAATACACAACCAAATAATAATAATGATGAACAGGAAGTAACACGCACAGGTGTTAGCGGCTACTGAAAAGTTAGCAGCTAACTAAGCCTGTGCAAAGAGTTGTGTTGTGTTGACTGTTTTGGGGTAATAAACCTCAGGCTCATCATTTTTGACTGATTTTCTCTGAAAAACACAGGTTTTCGCCACGTAGGAGGAGTTTCTTGGGGTTTTTCCTACCACAAGAAAGATGCTGACGACCGTATGTTTACAGCAAACCATAGTGACCATAGCTCAGAAAATCTTTCCAGTCATAGAAATTAAAGAGGAAAATGAGTAGATGAGCATAAGTTAGCGGCTGAACTCTCCCTTTATCTGAGCTGATTAATAGTTCAGCTGCATAGTGGTTGTAATGTAAATGGCCATCAACACTCATTCTTCATCCTCAGTTTTAAAATAACTTCTGGATTGTTTGTCACGATAAATAACAAGCTCTAAATACACACTGATTAATAATAATGTTAATAAAATTGCCGACTGATATATTGATCCCAATGAGGAACTTCATAAAGAGGTCAAAAAGCTCCAAAGGGCACTTGAGCAGAGCGGATTCTTGCCCACACACTGTCTCGAACCTGGACTCTTCAACACCCCCCCCCCCTTGCTCACCACGCCACCCTTCTGTATCCACCCACCTCCTCCATCAAACACTCACCATCTCGTGACATGCCCACCGCCAGGCACTTCTGCAGCCGGCAGTGCTGGCAGCGGTTGCGGCTGGTGCGGTCGATCAGGCAGTTCTTCTGACGGGGGCAGGAGTAGGCTGCATTGCTCTGCTGACTCCTCCTGAAGAAGCCCTGCACGGGGAGAAAGGGGGGGACACGGAAAACACCTCGGGTTATCGGACGAGCCGCTGGATCGCTTCATGCCTTCATAGAATTCAGTCCTGATTGATCGTGATTCACCGCGTTCCAAGCGCTGATATTTTTTTTATTTTTCGTCTGCCAAACAGATGAGATAATAGCGCCACAGCAATGGCATTTTCCCGGCTTAAATATGGCATCCAAAGAGCGCTGTATTTCACCAGCGCGTACGGCGGGAGGGTGGTGTGTTTGGGCAGGAATGATAACAGTGGATGGTATTTTTCTTCAGCGGGGTTATTAGTGTTGATTAACGCAGCACTGGCATGTGCGGTGCTAAAGGATTGCGAATGCACACCGACTGGATCCCTCATCCTTTGACTTAATGAATTGATTCCAGCACATCATTAACATGCCCCACTCTACTGCTCCATACACATATGTCTTAATTAGCTGCTCATTGGCTGTTTAATTACAAGAAAACAGCTGACAGCTGCCAAGTTGCTTTATAATGGAAGCCATTATGGAAACAGGCTATAACTGCCAGTGACAAGCAGCACTCTTTAATAATGCTATGATTTATGGTCCAAACTTTTGTGCTCGCACATATCATTAAAGGCCCCTCTGCTTTGGACTAATTAGCGATCATTAAAGATAGATTTCAGCAGTTTATTCTTTAGTGTTTTGTTACTTGCAGCTCCTGTGTGAGAGGAGAGGAGCACTGGGAAGAGCAGCTGAAAGAAGCCTCTCTCTCTCTCTCTCTCTCTCTCTCTCTCTCTCTCTCTCTCTCTCTCTCACACACACACACACACACACACACACACACGCACACATTCAGGAGCAAACAGCAAAGGTGCAGGCTGGCTGAGGAATGCTAATGATGTGCCTGGTGACAAGCACAGGGACAAGAATACACCCTAAGCACAAAATTCCCCTCACTGTGAATGGCTGGTGCATTTGAAACAGTACAAAAGGCGGCTTCAATGGAAGCAACACTGTAGCAAACAGCCAACAATCTGCTATAATTCAAAGCACTCTCCTTTTTGATCATTTTATTTCAAGAAGAGCAGGCTGCAGCAGAAGCAAGAAGGAGAAGAAAAAAAAAAAAAACAGTGAAAAGACATGTCCCTGGGAGGGAAAGGCAGAGCAAGGCAGAGGAATGACTTTGTCCTACTAATTGTGGTGATCTGTGATGTCCTCTGTGGTGCTTGACCACTTTAATGATCATCGTCTGTGTGTTTACACTTCGCAGTCCCGACACCGAAGCCGTCGTAAAAACTTCAGCAACATTTTCAAACGTTTCTTCGTCGCAAGCAACTTTTACTTTGCTCCCTCAATTTTCCCCCCCGTCTTCCCCTCCTCAGCTCTCCTGTCCCTCACACACACACACACACACACACACACGCTACTTCCCATGACACAAACAGGTTCGGTCTCTTGACGCTTACCTTACAGCCTTCACATGTTATCACGCCGTAATGGATGCCTGATGATTTGTCTCCACAGATCTTGCAGGGAATTATTTCGATTTGAGCTGCGGAGAAGAAAAGGAAATACAGAAAAAAAAAAAGAGAAAATCAACATTTTTTCGCTGTCACGAGTCACTGTACAACACCCTCACCATGGATCCATGTTGGTACATGAAAGCGCACTGTGCTTCTAAAAGCATCTCATCCGGTGGCTTTTGAATCCTCACTTCCACAGAGCATTAGCAGAATATTTACAGAGAGTGGTGTGTGTGTGTGCGTGTGTGTGTGTGAAGCGGAGGAGGCCATTTTAAGTCCTCACAAGGAGCTAATGTAAACATGGTGTCAATTTGCATCCTCAACACAACTTACATAAGGACAAACTCGGCTACCCACAAAACCCTCACACACCACGGTCGCACTAACACGAGCCCGGTGCAGTGACAAAGGCTCATTTAGCCACACGAGGACACGTATTCCCCGTCGGGAAAAAACTTGACTTCCCGAAGCCTCTTAAAAACTTCAAAACCGTAAAAACCTCGGGAGTAAATCCGCCGCGGCCACAGAGAATCATAACATGCCCACTGTGCTGGATGGAGCGGTGGCAGCGACTGTGTGCGGTGGTGGTGGTGGTGGTGGTGGGGGGGGATTTGGCTGTGGTGTTGTGCTGTTGACAGGCGTGTGATTCACCCGCCATAGAGGACAAAAGCACAGAGAGGACAGGCCTCATCCATCGTTGGCCTTCTCTTCAGGAGCGGACCACAGGGCAACACAACAGAACAGACAGAACACACAGACATCAGAGACGCAGAACTCCCAGCTCGTCCCGCTGCTCTCAGCTTTATCACTGCAGCCACTGATGCTACATCCCTCTCCACCTCCACCTCCCCCTCTGTCTTGCCCCCTCTCTCTCTCCCTCTGTCTCTCTCTCCCCCCCAGAGATCCCTATCTCGCAGCCCTCCTCCACATCTCCAACATCTCAGTCCCACTGTCCCAACAGTGCACTGCAGCGCCAGACGAACTCCGCTATCTGATCTAAATCGAGGAAAGATCACCGCGGGATATTTTCTCACGATGTAATGGTTTTCTCCAACCAGCCATGCACCCGGCCAATCAGAGCGCAAGGGGCTATTGCAACACAAGTCTATACCAATTAGGGGAGGAATATTCAGATTTTGCCTTAATAAGAGGCAATAAAAATTACACTAATTTTAAAAAAAGTGGTGGTACATTCACGATGTCAGAGTGTTACATCAGCCTCTCCCCTCTAGCCAGGCCTAACTGTCTACTATCTAACAATCACTCTCTCCTCCCAAGACTAGAAGCCTCTAATATCCCTCATATACCTTAACAACCAACCTCTTTAAACTAGTTTGATCACATCAAAAGTACTTTTTGCTGGGGTCCAATCCAGAGATCCCTGCCCATTTTAATCATCTGCCTAGGAGCTTGTAATGTGTCATGTGGATAATGTCCTTGTCCCCGAGGCATGCCCGCGAGAGGCCCTTAACACAGAGCCTCTAATCCACTAACCCCGGAGCCACACTCTATTCATTCAGGAATCTGTGTCTGTTCTCCTCGCGCTGCTGGAGTCAACAAGACCGGCCATGTTTACATGGAATTAGCCCACATTTTAGTAAAATGAACAAAAGGGAGTGGTGGAACATGCACAATTAATTCTCCTCCAGACAACACCTCCTGCGATTTGTGATTCTCACGTACAATGGAGGGCACTGCACCTCGTCGGCCCGGATTAGAGTGAAATCCAGGCAGGAGGCGGGCTCTGACAACCTAACTGAGAGGGTTAATTTATAATTAATCTTTTCCTTACTGTGCACAGTTGCTTGTTATTTCGGTTAGGTCTATCTCTGTATGAGTGCACTCTATTGTTTGTTTTTGTGTTCTCCCTGCATGAGCATTAGCAGTGCAGTGTGTTTCGACTCCTTTAGCATTTTCAGCCTCATTACTTACATAATTTGTTCTGACATGCACTCACAACAACTGAAGCGTGCTGTAATTATGACTAGCTGTGGTTATGGTGAACTAAAGGCTGCAGTGACAGACCCCAGCCATTGGGTGGCAGTGCAGGGCTGTGGCTATGGTTGTCTTGCCAAGTTAAGCCAAGCTTCCACCCACCCTATCCAGCCCACAGGCTTTTGGCTCTGAGCTCCAGCCTCTGATAGCTCCAGGCTTAGGCTGCTGCTAGCTTCCCCACCCCCACAGCATAGCTGTGAGATGCCTTCATCTCTCCTGAAGAAGCGGAGCTGGCTGGGCGCTCGCTCAGGCCTGACAGAGGCTGTGCCACATCAGGTGAAAGCAGTGGGAGTAGAGACGCAGGGATGCCAGGCCGGGCAGGGCATGCACATACACGAGCATGCCTCACAAAGCCCTATCTGCAGCAGGAAGGCCCTGAGTGCACACAGCCTCACTAGCTAACACCCTCTCACTCCACCGCTGCACAAGCCCCTGGATGCTCAGTGCACTCAACAGTAAAAAGGGTTTGTCTCTGGACCGGCTGAGGCTGGCTCTGTAGTTTCTTGTACGAGCAAAGACCTCAGTCTGAACACATAGCTATTTCCACACTGGGATAAGCTGCTTTCAAAAAGATGTGGAGAGGAAGGGGGCTCGCCATGACACAATGGGGACCAAATACTCCATGAAGTCACCTCCACCATCAGCTAGGTCAATATTTGTATATCTGTATGACTATGCAAGTTGTCCTCTTGAGTGACTGGTCATGAGGGCCCCTAAGCTGCACTTCAGACACTGAGTATGATTTAAACTGAATTCACACAGGAGAGTCAGTCAAACACAAAAGGGCCCGCGCCTATAAGCACTCCCAGTCTGGCAGTCAATATCTATTGACATGAGCTGCGGTGTTAACTGCCTCTTGGTGTGAAACAGGCAGCTGCTGGCTCGCTTGAGCTTGACCAGCACAGTGCCACTGATCCCATTCACCGCGCCTGCCTGCCTGCCTGCCTGCCTGCCTCCCTGCCTGCCCGCTTCCCTGCCAGCCAGCCCTGCCTGCTCTGTTTACGACATCAAAGCCAGGCACAGTTAGACGGGCAGCCATGCTAAAGCCCATCCCAGCAGCCTGCCGCTCCTCGCAGCGCTGCGAGATGGCCTCTGCGCGCAGGCCACTTCAAAGACACCTGCAGAGACGCCAAGATTATGTGCGAATCACACTGCAGCACAATCACACCACGCGCGTAACCAAAAGGGCTGGACGGGCGGCTCAAGACCGATTTCCCGCGCGCGGCGCTGCAGCCTGGCGTGGGTGTCTTGGACAATGGGCATGGCAGAAAGAGGAGACAGTCAAGCCGAATGCTAAAGCTTGCTCTTTGTCTGTCTGTGGTTGAGCAGTTCAAGGACACTGATTCACCACACTAGCGGGCCCTTTGAGGGGGATGACGTGTCACTCAGAGCACATGTACAATAGGGCAGCAAGGCCTCCGCATGTTCACCCAGTGCCCTTCACTGTCTTCTTCGCAGCCCCGACACCAACCCACCCGCTTAAACTACACGATGGTTTCAAAGAGCTGGAAACTGACAGTCAAATGTGAACACCCAGAACAATTTGCCAAATGCACACAAGCAGCTTACAGGGGCCCTGTCGTAGTTTATCTTATTAGAAGCACTGAATAGACAGACACTGTCAGACAGACAGGAAACTTCCTCCCTTTTCCACTGCTAGCGCGGCGTCGCTTCATTCACAAGACACTCACATTGCGAAGCTGTAAAATATATACTGAAAAACGAGTGCTACATTAATAACCTGTTCGTCAATATGCAGCGTCAATTCTTTAATTAGTATGCACTGACGAGGAGTGTAGTGCGCTATATTCTTGCCGTATTTTATTTATTTCCTGGTTAGCATTCTTTAATTCCTGTCATACGTTTTAGAATCAAAGCCTTGCATTTTTCAACAAAGCGCGTCGGTAACGGACACGGAGCGAAATAAAACTGAAAGTCCTGCAGGCTTGTGCAAACATGGAAATCACTCGTCAAAATCTCCTGGCTGTTCCCACTGAACCCTTGGACTACTGACATAACGTTGAAGGATTAAGATTATCCCTTACATTACAGACCCATGCCCAGGCCACCGTCATAATGCCGAGAGCTTAACCCATTACTCGATTGGACCATTAAATCATTTTCTCATGGCCTGATGATTCATGATAGATGTGCGCAATAAATGACACAATGTACATCGTCCCAAAAGAAAGGATGTGAAGCAGCTGGAGGGGGAAAGAAAAAAACGTGTTTGCTTCTCTGTGCACGGTGCTGTGTGTGTGTGTGTGTGCGTGGGTCGTGTTGTGTTGACAGCTGTCAATGACGGAGTGACGCAAGCCAGTGGGCTCATGTCAGAGATTATGTAAGGAACTGGACAGGGCACAGCATTATGAACAGATTAACAGTCCCTTCACCATCAGACAAACTGTGTTAATACACTCTGATTTTTATAATATTTTGCAACAAGACCAAACAAAAGCTTGCGAAGGATCACATGCCTTCTCTCGGGGCAGGTTTTCTTAAAAAAAAACAAAGCGTTCACACATGGTCAACATTCAAACACCAGCAGCACCAAACTGGCTTGCAAATGTGCACCGAGCACCGCTCCTCCATCATTACGTGCAGCTATTTTCTTTCTTTCTTTTTTTTTTTTTTTTCCTGCTCAAACTTCCCATTTGGCAGTGGAGATCAGCTGTCGGTTGATAAACAGAGTCTTCTCTAAACAGATACCCATGACAGTCAGATCTAGCTGTTGAGAGACGACAGCCTAACAAGAGCTGGAATCAGAATTCTGCCTCTTTTTATCTGCCAGGGCTCTGCTGTCATGTGAAGGCGCACAACACAATACTTTTTTATTCCCATTTATGCAGCAGAAGAAAGGTTATTTGAATGTCAGCGGCAAAGGACAGTCGTGGCACGGAACACGGGCTGAATAGTATAAATGTGTTATTTGTTTAGGGATCGGAGGCTGCTGGCGTATTACCATAGAGCTGTTCTAATGGCATTTGCTGGGATGTAGCACAGAAAAAAGCACACAGAAATACACCTGCCGACCAAAAACGCTATATATCATCACTTTAAACAGCGGCCATTCAACCTGTAAACACGCTGAAGTCATCAAAAAATATACTGACCGGAGGGATTAGAGCAGGGGAAAGACACAATTGACACATTTTGATGTCTCTATGCTGCTTCTTGCTAATTCCCCCCAATTATTTAGCTGCCTAAGCTGTGATCCCCCTTCACTAGAGACCAGCTATATTTGAAGAGATATTTCCGTTTCAAAAGATGGGCTCTTTAAGCCTTTCCTTATTATTCCTTCACAGCAGCGCGGTGACTTTGCTGAAGCGCAGGTCTGGACCATTGCCCTGGGCTGCTTTTTGGATGAACTCATGCGTACATCTCTGTGTTTGTTTGTGTGTGAGGCCTATTAATATTTCAACACTGCCCAACTCCAGATGCCTGTACAACACAGCGGTGCTTCTCTCTTCATGTCTCTCCCTGTATTTACTTGACTGTTTTATTGAAGTGCATTCTGACACCCTCTATGAGGGGGAGCAGGAGAGGGGAAGATGTATTCCCAAACCGCAACATAAGACATCTCTCTCCACGTCTCTTTCTCCACCGGCGTAACAGTAATTTGGGCACTAATTTATGTGTTGTTGTGGCAAAGATTGACGAGCTTCCTGACTGGGAGTCTGTGCGCCTGCACTCCAGGGGAAACAACAAAAGCCTGGGTTTACCGAGCAGACGAGCACCATGAAGGGTAGCATGTGTGCGGCGCTCCTCTCCCCTCCCTTGTCTGCCCCACCTGAGCTCAAATCTCTCCCCCCCATCGCTCCCCCACCTATCCCCGCCCACCCCCCCCCTCCGTCTTGTCTGTGACTGCGGTGACAAGTGAAGTTGTGCCCGGGCGCCGGGGACCGGAGGGCACGCCCCTTCTGTGTGTGCGAGCGCGTGCGTGCGGGCGTACACGTGCGCCGGGAGGGAGAAAGGCTCACACTGTTTACTCTGATGGCAAAATACAATCTGTAGACAGCGCTCACTTATGCATTCTACCAGCCTCTAGTTAGTCATAGAGAGCCGTGAGAGCTGAATGATGAAAAAAAAAAAAAAAAAAATCTGTGTTGCAAATATTTACATGCTTTGTCTAACTATTTAGATCATTCGGTTTGGGCCACGTCGTAAATTCAAATGTGATACGTCCTCTGCCATCACGGCATGCATTTTTTTGAAGGGGAAATGGAAGTTTGTGTCAGAGTTGCCTGCGCGTTGTTTTTCTTTACTCATGCGCTGTGCAGCAAGGCATTGGGATGCACCAAAACTCAAAAATCACTGAGGCTGAAATCACACAGGACCGACTGATTGACTGGCGCAGGAGCCGCCGTTTGAATCCTAAGATTCTTTCGCCGGGGCTCGTGCGATGCTTTTGAACCTACACTCTGACCACTTGAACTACGCCAGGCTGCGGTTAAAGCCTCGATTGTGCTACAGTGCCTTTAGTTAAGCACCTCTCAGCCCCCCAATTTCCCTGCAGGGACGACAGCCTCGCAGGCTCCTTTAGAAAAACACAGGAATATATAAATAATGAATCCTTCAAAAACATCCACTGCAATTACACGCAGAAAACCTTTACATAACAACAAAGAGCCTTGTTCCATTGCACCAGGGAATTTGCTACTGCCACACTGTCCAACTTCCTTCCTCCTATAATTGCTGTATTAGTATGCATTTCTGTAAGACAACCAGGATTCTTGCTGTGGGTTTTTCAATAGGATCTTTTCCACTGTTTCACACAAAGAAATCAAAACTTACATCCATTCAACTTCCTGTGTGGTGTTTTTGCCAGAGGGGGGACAGAGTATATGAGCATTTTTTTTTAGACATTTGTAAAAGTGCATATTTGGATGCCTCAGTTTTTGGGGGGAGGAGGATGGGGATATAAAGGGGGGAAAAAAGAGGAGGGGAGGCTGGAGGTCCAGTCTCATGCTGCTGCTCAGGGTCAGTGGGTCAGAGGCACGCAGCCAGAACACACATGGAGAGCAGGCTGAATAGTTCAGCTGACAGTAATTGTCCCTCTGTGGTCTCCTTAGGAAAACATGTTTCCAGACAACGCAGACTGGCTGCACGGGCCAGATAGTAATCATGATCTTGATTTGCTCCGCCGAAGAGGGGGAGCTCAGCATAAGCCTGCAGTTATGGTGCGAGTCAGTGTTTCCACTGGAGCTGACATCAGCACACATGTGTTAACAGATCAAGTGTTGGACGTTGTTCCAAAACATTTGATAATCAGATTGAACACATGAGCAGACACATGATGCAATATCTCTAAAAATTTTAATATGGAGGATCGATGCTTTAAAAGTGTGACAATCAACAATTGTTTTACCTTGTTTTTTTCAGATATCATTATAACATATATAATAATAAATGCCTACATAATACAAATGTCTTCAGTCTGCTGCTTCATTATCACAGCTTTCTCTCCTGTCACTGTTTATTATAAACAAGAGCACGTCATCCTGAGTTACTCCTTTTAAGATGGATACCAGGTTGTGGAAAGAAACTCGATATTCACCAAAGCTTTTACATCATATGTTTTTGTTCTGGCAGCGACATTTAACCCCACTACCCAGCTCTAGAAAAACAGCATACCAGCATTGGACTGCACTTACTATGCCTACCAATCTGAGGTACTTGTACATTACTTGACGAATTTCCACTTCATGTTCGTTCATACTTTACACTACACTTTATAGACAAATACTGCACTTTTTACCTCATTAGATTTTTTTGACAGCTGTAGTTACTGCTGTAACTGTGTTACTAGTTACAGATTTACATCATTAATACAAAATATATGTTTATCAACTAATACATTGTGATATATTATCATAGGTTAAACTACCCTGCAGTATTTAATTATTATTTTCTAATATGTAATTATTTAACTGTACTTGATTGCTGGTTATTCTAGATTTGCAAATGTATATCTGTTCCACACATCGGTCGTTAATATAGATTACTGATAATCGTATGCATATGCATTGACCCTGAAAAACCATATCAATCGATCCCGAAAACACACAATTTTAATTAAATTGTCCTGCTGTTGGAGCTGTGTACTAAAACAACTGCTCCTAGAGGAGCCAGGATAAAAGGACATTTTTCTCACCGTTTGATGACAATTGTCAAAGTGAATCGTAAAATTAAAAGTCAGTTGCCAAAACATGTACAGCTCGTCTACCTTTATTGAAACCTGGAAAGTTTTACAAACTGTCCACACAGGCCCGCCGTTACTCAACAGTTTTTTACGGCTGGACTGATAAGCACTTTTTACCGCACCTCTGCCATCCAGCTTGAAGGTCTTGGGTTTTTCATCAACTGAAAAAGAGCAGGCAAGGACAGGGAAGATGAATGACATCAATGGCCAGCCGATACTTCCAGGGACGTGTGATTGAGACAAATGAGCCTTGTTACATTAGCTGGGATACTGAATCCTGCTGCTCAAAGATCCACAGCTAGATAGAGCTGAAACTAGAGGCACCCAACCTTTCCACAGATCACCGGTGTCATGGGGCCCCAGAAGAAGAGCTTTCTCAGAGAGCCTGCTTCACTGGGCTCGCTCTATGGACCACTTTTTGTTTTTCTCCTTGTGTGAGCCCCTTTTAAGTACAGTCACACACTCGGCGCTACTATTTGGCCTTCAAAGATTTTCAAGGCCCTCTCTTCCAGGTGCAGAGAGCAAATTAAAGCGAGACAGAGCCATTATCTAATCCATACATGGTGCCCTTGGCTATTAGTGTCTTAATAAGTGACTGCGAACACTTCCATCATGCATCATTTATCCTCAGTGCCACTAAATCTTCCAAATGATTAAAGTGAAATGTTGCCATCCTGACCGAGTGAAATATTTACTAGTGATGAAATTTGCAAGGCATTTCAAAAATCAATCTGTTTATTTCATTTTGCTCCCGGCAGTATCAGGGCCCACGATGAGTCCTCTGAGGCGATGAATGTCAATGGTTTGCGGAAGTGTCAGCACATTTTATCACTAATCATGTCCGTCATATATGTTATATTTGATGTGTTTGCAGCAGATTACAGATTATCTGGTAATGAGAGGGTTTTTACAGATCCTGTCTAAAGCCTCTTGAACTTGTTTGATATTTACGATTTAAAATCTGGCTGATTACATCAGCAGTACAAGCTGGACTACAACAACCAATGATAAAATAACCTTGAGATGAAAATCTCATGTCCAGTTCTTGCTGATGAATAGAAAATCTGTGTTGACCTTGTCTCCCTTCTCATCAAGACTAGTTTTTACCTTCTGCTTTAGTTTTTTCCTCACAGTAACACATTAATACAGTAAACAATCTCTTTATATTGTTTAAGTCTGCTTCCCCATGAGATCATGTGAGAGGATGTGAGGTGGTGCAGTGCTCCCTCTGGTACGATAATCTGTGATGTGGCATCATTTTAAAAAGAAGAGAACATTGTACTGTATGCATGTTTAAGATTAGAGAGGAGAAAATCTGTGGAGTTTCAACTCAATTTCAAAATTGGTCAGCATCTCAAAGCTGGAGATGTGCTTGCTGTTAAATGAATGGTTCTCGAGATATGCAAATAACAGATAGATGGACAGAGATTTCTTGCCTTATAGTTAGATAGTACACAGTGGTGGAATGTAATATTGTATTTCATTTTACTTTATGGGATGAGAAAATTCTCCAACTTCTTGAGCTAAATAAATTCCTTCCACAAAAAAAAGCTGTTTGGTTAGCCGGAAAATGCATCGCCAGGTTGTTTTTCTGAGACACGTGGTTCTCAAAACAACATACTCATGTCAAATGTTGCTGATAATACATAGTTTTTATTGAAGTAAGGTTCTGAGTGTAGTATTTTTGCTTGTAACAGAGTATTTTAACAAAGTGATAATGCTTTTTTTCCTGAAGTTAAAGATCTAAAAATGTCTTCCACTACTGTGTCTATTTGTGCTTTGTAAAAACAGTGCATCTTCAAGTTTGGTCATGATAACATTTTTAAGAAAACTGAAGGATTACCTGTTTCTTTGTGCTCCTTCTCCTTGGGGTCATAAAACCATTTTATATTAACCCTGCAGATTATCTCAAAAAATAACCAAAAGCTATTTATATTAGTTTTAAAATTTTGCACGTTGTGAAAACAAGTTTACATTGAATAAAAAAACAATATATATATCTGCAATAATTTCTGCACACACTGTGGAGGAGCTGCTGAGCAACTCCACTATGGTCCTCCCTCTCTGCCAGTTGCAGCAGACTGTATGAAAGGCATTCCTAGACGACAGGGGTGCACGAGGAGTGTCTACTGCCACACCGAGTTCACAGACTGCTTACAGCATGTGAGGCACATTCCCCCTGCACTGCTGTTTTCACAGTCCTACAAACACTGGCCTGGTTTTGTTTAACATGGCAGGATTAAGCAGCCATGCGCAAAGCATGCTTCCCTCCTTGCACGCTTTGCTTACAGGGGAGGACCTGGGCGCTCGCTGCTACCTTTTGGTGAACCAGCTTCCCTAACCGCCGGTGAATGCACCATGGTGCTCTAATCCCAGGCAAATAAACAAGTGCCAAGATTAATGATTGCATAAACACATCCCAAAAGCCCTGGAATAACAATCAGCTCTTCAGCCCAAGCTGCTGCCATGCAAAGGCTCTAGGAGTCAGCTGACAGCCAGTATTTCCCTCTTTCCCTTCCTGCTGCCTCACGACAGCCAGGAATCGTCCCTGCTTTGTTTGCTTCATTAACGACAGGAAGCTGTCAATATTTTCCACATGACAGTGGGTATTTGTAGCGCTGCACTAGGAGGGAACTTCTAAGCCGGAGCAGGACACAAGGTCCTGCACAGTTCTTCGGCTCTTCACCTCTTCCTCCGCTCATGACATAACACACATGTCTGTCTGAGGCCATAATGAAGACAGCATGTTTGGAAGAAAGTGGAGCTCTCAGCGTAGTTCTGATTAGTTTGTCAGCCCTTTCTGCATTGTGTTTCCTAAAACAATAGCATCCTTGGCTTGTTTTGAGGAAGACAGTCCAGCAGACATTTAGAAGGACATTAGAAGTGTGTGTAGAGCAATAAATCACAACCACAAAAGACCAAACAAGGCCATTAAAATGACATTAGGAGCATGGACCGTCCTCTCATCCCTGTCATCCCTGGTCTGCCACTATAAGAGGAGCTGCTTTGTGACGAGGGGGGGGGGGGACCAGTGGAGACAGGGAGAGATAGACAGTGAGAATGAAAGGAGAGGTGGGGAGAGAGCAGTGCAGTCCACTGGTCCAGGGCAGGGGAGCGTGGGACGTTCAGATGAAGTGGGAGGCCCCTCTCCAGGAGGTTGCTCCTCAGCATGAAGGCAGAGGCAGCACCCCGCCTAATGAGGGGTGAAGTGGAGCCCCCTGTGGGACCCCCTCAGGCACATTCATTAGGAGATGAAAAAGCGTTTCCCGCGGCAGAGCAAGTGCCTGCCGTGGCTCGGACATGTTTAATTTAGGGCCATACGAAAACACAAGGCCACACCGGCCAGGTCCGCTATTGTCTGTCAGGGGGATCAACAACACACAGCGCCAGCTAGCCGGAGCCTGACTAAATGACTGTGTGCAGAATTGAATTATGTTTCGGGTGTTTGGAAAGGTTTAGGTTCTGATGGCACCTTTTAAGTTCACAACATCCAGATTATTAAAGGTCAAGTGCGCCGATACTTTGAACCGTGGGTAAGAAGTCTGTTGTAGACGGGCTATTATGGAGAAAATGTGCAGCTTATCACAAGTTTCATTCCCTTCAATGCGTTGCATTTTGTTGCATCTTTACGGCTCCAGGCAAAAATAATAGATTCATTTAGCCAGTGGTGGTTTGTGGAAGGGAACCAAGGATTATGGTAATGCAGCACTCAACGCTGCAAGCAAAATACAGTAAAAGAGAAACTGCTGCAGTAAGAGACACAGGAAGAATATCTGAGAGGTTAATTTATAAGATTGCACAAATCTGCATTCACAAATGCATCTCCAAAATCTCATTCCGCACAAGGTATGCTGCTTATAAAGACAATGGCGGAGATAGTGCTTCTGTCCTTTCACTGTTTAAAGAAGGGCATTACAGGGTATCACTCTATAGTGATTCCAATACATGTCCGCTTATCACAGCCGCTTATCCTTGTTCCTGATGAATCCTCACATTTATTAAGGCTGTCTTCTTGCCTTGTTAGATATGTATAACCAATCTCCTGTAATTAGCAACCGCTAACCTTTGGGGTGCTAATCCCCCATGAATTGTGGATTTGTACATCAAAGCCCACACTCTCCCATATAGCTGGTGCTTGAAATTACACTCGATTTGAAACCTGCAATTATTTGTATAGCATGGATGCAAACAGTCTCCTCTTTTATGTCTCTGCGAATCCCGTGGGTTTGCAGTAAAGGATCCTTAATCCACTCCAGTGGAATCCAAATATAGAGTTAACACTAGCTCCCCCTAAAATTTAGATGCACAGCCAAGTGCCTGCCGCGCACGTAAAGTGGAGGAAGCTTCCCTCTCTCTCCCCTCTCTCTCTCTCTCTCTCTTTATTTCTTGCATAGTTAAGATTAGATTTCTTTAGTGGCTTAGATGCATCATATAAGAAGCGAGGGGGGGATTGCCCAGGGGCATAACACCGCGATGCCTCAACGGCGGAGCCACGGCCACGCTTGCAGTTCTGATCCTGTCCTTTTTCGCGAGCAATAATTGAAAGTTAATTAAATGATCAATGGTCTTGCCCCTTTGTTTAATGTAATCACATGTCCAGGCCTCTGTCAACGGGGTGAATGCTCTGCTGTTTAGAGTCAGCGGCAATTTGCACTCTCTCCCATTCAAGGCCGGGCTAAATCCATTGTGCAAGGAGGGAGAGATTATAGAGAGGGAAAACAACTGAGATAGCTTCCCACACACACATGGGTTTGCGCTCGCACACACACACACACACACACACACAAAAACTTGATGCTTTTGCAGGGAGGATGCCTGAAGCATTTATTTTCTTTAATGAGAGACATGAGTCTCACACGTGTCAGTGATGCACAGCATGGGAACAATAGGGTAGGCTTTAATTCCATCAATCTACTGCATTTATCCTTGTATCACATCAATACCTGTCAGTTAAGCTGGATGAGATAAATCACGTCAAGCAGACTGAGTCAGGGCCACACTGAGCTCGGTAAATATGCAGACTTAAAACTCATCTTAAAACTCGGGGGGTGAACGCGGCTACGCGCAGTCGGTGACAAATTTAGAGCATGGGTCTTAAGCGAGGAAATACAAGAGATTACCTTGTGAGACAACATGACACAAAGATCATCCTTCCTGCACTTACTCTAGTAAGTGATTAAATAGCTATGAATTAACAATGATGTTGTTAGGTATTTAGAGGAAATGCTACACCGTCGCTGTCACCTAAGCCTCCCATGGAAATCTCTGTACTTACCTTACAGTAACAAGGATCCCACAGTAACACTTCTCTTACCGTCTTAAATGGGAACCGACACCCCACCTTCTGACACCTGACATGAAATGCGCGCATAAGTGGGCAAGGTGCTATTGAATGACACGGAAAACTTGACTGTGACAGGCAGAATCGGGATTCATACGGCTCATCCTTGATTGCTTATACGTTGCGCGTGTCTTAACTCGCAGCATGTGTGGATCTGCGAGCGGGAAAAATAGCAGGCAGCTTCAAAAAGTCCTATGTGCAATAACATCAGATTTATCGTGAGATAAAAAAGTAACATATAAAACACTTTGAGGATTGGCTATGAGCGATAGCAATAACCCAGCAGGCAGCCAAATCATGATTTATGTACTTTGGCTTGAGAGTGCACGGGGCAGTAATGTATGTGTCTATGGTAGCTGGGCTCCTCGCCGTGGCATAGGAGCGACTCAGAGAGAATACATTTGGTGTAAAATTGCTTCATCTGTTTACAATTCCATTTGGAGTTTATGAGAAAGACAGGCAAACACAGCCTGATATATTGCCCCCGTGTCACGGCATGGCAGGAGCATCCACACAAAGATTCATCTCTCACTTAGAAGCCAAATGATACGTCTAATTTGCTGCGAGCACAGTTATTTTTAACCTCTCCAGCTGTCAGATAATGGAGCTTGACTGTCAGCGCTGGTGTGCGCGAGTGTGTTAAAAGGTTGCAAACTCTTTTCAATTTACCATTCCCTTTGAGTGAATTACAAAATGCACGTTCCCATTAGTTCACCTGATTGACATTGCTTCTTCTTTTATCAAAAACCAAAGGAGGGGGGGAGGTTTAAAAGAAGACTCGGCTGAATTAAGATGGAGACTTCCAACGGCAATCTAAATTTGGTTTTCACATGCGTTGTCAATAATTACGACGCCTTGAAAACATCTCAGAAATCACACGGAAATCATTATTAATTGGACAGTGCGATGTCTTTTTATGACTTGCCGAATGATAGAGTCCTTTTGTGTGGCGTGCTACAGTACCATCATTTACAAATGTGCTACATGGCTCACCCCTGTACAATTGTTCCTACATTATTCACTCCCCATTTGGGAAGGTGAGTCACTGGGTTAAAAAAAACACGGTGTTTAATCTTGCCAGCTTTTATTTCATTTGGGCATTTCTCTCTGACAAGAGAAAAATCTAACTGTACCCTACAAATGGCCACTTTCTTGCCAATGACAGGGGAGCCGCAACACTGTGGCTAATGCAAAGGGCTGGTTACATAAAGCCATTGGAAACTCTTCTTAATCAATGAGCTGGCAGTGGACTGTAGGCCGGTGTCAGTGGTTTGGCTGATGTAATTTAGATGGACACTAATGGATTCCCAGGCCTCTTTTCATCAAACATAGGTGCAAATCATTGCACCTTCATTGTTAATCTACATCAGACGTTTCGAAACGGACAGCGCTGGTTGGAACGCGCCAACGCGGTAACGTAATAGGAAAACATTATGTCCTCAAGGCATGAAAAATATCAAAAGAGCATAACAAAGGGCTGGATGTGGGCAGTGGCAGGCACGGACAGGATACTTTTACAGCCTTTACATTAAACACACCCTTTGTTGAGCTTTTTCAGTATTGTTCAGAATATGAACACCCAAAAAAAATGTTTATTTTTTAATTCATAACAAATGTCAGGAGGAAAAACAATTGCTTGCCTCACACAGCAATCTGTCTTTCCTACTGTAAATAGTGCTCCAGTGAATGACTACATTTCCTCTGTCCCAATAACCAGCTGACCTCTAATGTTTGCTAACTCCAGCTTAGCAGCGGGGTTATGTAAGAGAAGTGAGGGGGACATGCAGGGCACCGAGCGCCGCTCACTCGGACCAGGCCAGCAGAGGCAGCCGCCTGCCCGCGCTACTGCCTGCCTTCGTGTATCACTGTTCACTTACAAAAGATATAGTATGCTCTCAGTGGGCGACGGCGCTTCACACTGACCAGGTGTGACTTCAGCTCTCAGGTAACTCGAGATACGAGCCACGCTCACGGCACAACCCCAGCTGCTCCCAGCCCTGTGCTTACATGACCAGATCGGAGCTCAAGTGAACTGTTATAGAATAGTCCCTGACCTCGGTGTTAAACTATAATCTGCGGTTGTTATTTCCTTTAAATCTCCCTGCAAGGTGTAGCATCGCGGCTAAGAACCGCTCGCAGTTTGAGAGGGAATAAATTCTGTTGTTCAGCGAGAGAACCTGAGGGCTTGACAAGAAATACTACCCTGTAATACGGCGAAATATCCGGTCTAATAACTCCACGGCAGTGTGTTATTCTCGCGTGAAATTACAGCTTTATGTCAATCATGCCGAGCCTTGTTATTTGGAGACAGAAATTAAAAAATCATGTGCTGCGCTTGGAAGTTTAAGTGCTCCAAAATAAAAGGGGGATCATCTTTTTTGCCTTCAAAAGATGCGTGCTTATCAAAACAGATTTTTTTTTTTGCAAATCGGCTGATGCAGTACAATGCTGTTCTTGCTCAAAAAAACCTGCTGAAGAAGCCTTTATGTACTCTAACCAGGCACTCGCACTTCACGCCGTAGCAGGTGAGCCGCCGCTGTATTGTTAATATGCCTCCATATTGGCAGTGTTTTCCTGCCTCGCTTCGTAGGCTGCTAAGCTTTATGCTCAGGTGCCAACCGCCGAGCTCTTTAAGGGTTACATAAGTAGCCGCTAATGGTGCTGGGTCAGTATTTGGGATCTAATCCTCAGAGGCAATGTGATCCACCACAACAACTTTCTACATGTTGCCCTGGCCCGGCAGGAAACGCGACACTCTTTATGAATCGAAACAAATCACATACAGTGGTGACTAGCAGGAGGAGTGATTTCTCTCTCTCTCTCTCTCCCTGCCTTCTTGACACACTAGATCAATTTCTCTGCCTGTTCCGTTTGGCACGAACATCGCCCCGTTACAAAAGAACACAAGGCTTGGGGAATTTTCTAGAAAACCCGTTGCAATTCTCCTCCATGCTAGTTAGATTACAGAAGAGGTCACAGCAGGGGGACTTCGGAACACAGCTACCAATCAACTGCAACAATCCTCCTGGTGTGTTTGTCAACATTGCTGCCTGGCGTAATTGGCATAATTGTCAGGTTAGCGTTCGGAACAAACTGGGCGTCCTCTTGGCGAGAGCGGGCCGTGTCATTAAAGGGACATGTTTCTGGAGGCGCTCCCGGGGACAGAGAACACGCAAGCATGTTGGAGCGACAGCTCGCCTGATAAAATGGCTGCCTCTTATCTCCACTATGCATATGAAAGGCTTATGCCTTCTCCATGACAGATTCTACGCCTCATCACCACGGGATTTGCCCAGATACACCAGAACAGAAGCTGGGAGAAAAACAATGTATCACATGTATAGCCTCATCTTAACACTGTCGGCTGATGTTTGTGTGTGTGTGTGTGTGTATCCTTGTGTGTCTATATGTGCTCACTTAAGAAGAAATGCAGAGTGAACATGAACGCACCAGACCGATCCGGCGCTGGTTTGCCGTGGATAACAAAATGTGTGTGTCTCTCTCTCCGCACAGTTTAATTCCCAGTTTATTGGCAGCACGGTGAACTTGGCAAACCTGGAGCAAGCTTCAATTATCTTGATAATCTGTAGTGAATACTTGATATAATAATGATATAGTATCTATAATTACCATGATGAGGTGGGGTAGAGTGTGCTGAAAAATAATCGTTTGTATCATCACCGCTGGGTAGCATCATTATTAATCTGACAGCACTCATAAAGCGCTTTGTTTGTTTTCTCTGATTGCTCTTTTACTACCAAAATAAACAACTTGGCTCCTTTGAGTTACAGCGGTATAATTTGCTGGAACAGCAAAGGCATTTATCTATAAATTTATTTTCAATTTGAGGTAAGCTGCAGTCATGAAAGCTAAATCACTACCAGGGAGAAGATTATTCTAATTACTAACCAGCTGTCGCACATGCTGCATGAGCACAGGATGTGTCAGAACACAGAGCAACCAGTAATCAGTTTCACAGAATCATTTGAGCACACATTTACATCTCCAACTAAATGTTAAACATGAAATTGTCTTCATCTGTATGGTAATGTGGTAAAACTAAAAGGAGCATATGCTATAACGCGGCGTGACTGAATTTAGAAACACACATTTTATGGTCAATTTGTGATGCAATCTTAAAAAGAAGGGTGTTTATTCGCAGCCGAAATAAACTGCGTGGTGTTTTGAGTTATTGCGAGGGATGCGTTGACCAACTCACCGCGCAGGAATGTGGCTCGTATACTCGGGGATGAATGTGGGTATATTAAAAGAGGGAAAAGTGAGTTCAAAGGTATTCTGTGATTCAGCCACACAGCGAGCTAGCAAGGCAGAGCTTTTTCTCATGTCTTTTTTTCCGAGCTATATCTGAATTAGACCATAATGCTAGCATGGCTCTGTCCCTGGGGTTTTCTTTGCCATTTGCACTGCTCGCGCTGCAATCCCCCTGACAGGCCTGTTTACGACTGCTCCGCTATCAGAGGGGCTGAGCAGAGCCAGGGACGAGCCTTCATTAGAGATTAAAGTGACCGTCACAAAGTCCAAAATCATCACTGCTTCCCGCAGCAAGGCGAGACACTGAATGGGCTTAGGCTCATGCATCAACAACAAGCCCGTATCAGTCGAATCCTCTGCTTAATACACAAGTTCCTTTAAAATTTCAATGCGCATTACCGAATGACATTTAAAGACATTTCTTAAATTGGCTACAATCAATCTTGCTGGCAAAAAAGTCTCGTGTTTGTGGCTTCGTTGCCGTACAACAGAGATGCATTCTGGCAAATACCATGCATGACATTACCTTCTAAAAACAGCAATATTTGAAGCAGGGATGTGTGCTTTTCAGCAGCGGGCATTTATAACAAGAAAATGTGAACGTACTGCATCATATCGAGATCTGACGTAGTTTTCGTCTTATTAGGGGGATCACACGTGATTTATACCGACTGCAGCGGTTAGGCCGAGAGGAGCGTCTCGCCTTCAGCCGTAAAGCTTATCCATCTCCTGATCCAGAGCCGCTGGACTTTATTACAGATAGGAATGAATAATATGAGACAGAATATTTGCAGCTGGATGGAATTCCTGACCATAACGCTGACCACGACCACTTAAGATGCCTTCCCCTTCCAGGCATTGTGTGCCGTGCGCTCCCAGGATTCACAGGGAGGAAGATGCTACTCTACTTAAACGCCTAGTTATCCACGGGGAAAACTCACTGATGAGTTTAAATTCAGAAATTCTCTGAGTTCTTTTTACACCTACACTGTAGGTGGCAAAAAGCGATGTAACGCATAACAATACTGCCCAGAAATAATGGCAGACGGAGGTTAAACAAAGCAACAAAGCCTTTATACACATTACGCACTCATTCCCCCCTTCTATCAGAATTCTTGCTGTAACTCCAGAACAAAGCAGCTATTCTCAGAGGAACATGAAAGACAGACACCTGTCAATCACAGCCCCTGTGACTCCATATTTCTTGTGTCAGAGGCTGCAGGATGGAGAAATGTGCAATATTCTGATAATATTTCATGCAAACTAATGCAAGTCAGAACACTTCCCTGCTGGCCAGAAGGAGGGGAAATGAGAACAGGTAATTATCGGATTGCCTCAAGGCAAGAAATGATAGAGATTGCAGAGAACGGGGATATTTAGCCCTGCTAATGAAGGCCCATGTTTTGGGAGCACTGGGAAGGGGGAGCAGAGGGATGCTAGGCTCTGGCTCAGCAGGAGGTAGAGCCTGATAAGACCATCTTACATAATGGCCACATCCAGGCCCGGCTCGCTATTTGGACTGAGGCTCCCTGTCCCTTACGTTCTCGCCCCTACCACTCAGCATGGCCGGCCAAAGGAGCGTAACATTGCCTGGGTATTCCATTTCCCTAAACATTACCATTTAATATGTTAATCCACATCAAGTAGTAGCAGTTACGATGTTGAGGACTGGGGGGTTGGGCTTGTTTACAGATGCACAGGCGCAGTGGAATAACGGCTGCAATGCAAATGACTGCTGTGGCATGTCGAATCACATCCAGTTTCCTACGTTAAGTATATTGATACTAATTATATTCACTGAAGAGAGACAAAGACTTGAGTGATTTGTGTAAAGGATCACCCCCCCGCCCACCACTTGGCCCGGTCCATTTAACCCTGTTGAAGGGTTTATGTTTGCCCATCTCAACAGCCTTACTTAAAGTGCTGAAAAATAAAAAGAGATTGCTTATTTTGTATATGCAGCACTTCCCCCGGACGGATATGAAAGTTTAATCATGGCATTAGGATTCACAGGCATTCCCTTGCCAGACCTGCTTGCAGACATCAGAATTGCTAATTTGCTGGTTTGCCCAGGAAGGGCTGGCTGGTGGGTGAGGAGGGGATGAATGGAAACAGGAGTCTGATTTGTCCAGATAACCTTGAACCCCAACGCTCAGCTTCCTGTGGATGTACGCCGCTCAATCAGTCCCCTCTTTATCATGTTGATCTGAGCCGCTGTCCAGGGCAGCGGCCGGCGCACTCGCTCTTACCTGACTGCTCGGAAAGTGCGTCATTAGCCAAAATCATTTCCTGCTCGCTTTCCCGCCTGTTCTGACACAGCCATTAACTTCCGCCGAAATGTCATGAATGAATAAATACAGCAAAATAATTGCTTTCAAAAGGCAATCTCGGCCGTGCGGCGAGGTCCCGATCAGATATAAACATTAAGCTAAAACAAAGCCGTTGACAAAAATCCCGGTAATTGTGGCTCGCTTTCTAATCTGAATAATTAATTCCTATTGCTTGTGATGAGAGTCCACCGGAGGCACAGACATGATAAAGAAGAGAGGTCCTGACAGGGTTATGAGTCAGCAGAGATGTGAAATTCAAATTGGCCAGGCTAAGCAGTTTGGAGCTGATGGTGATTTGAGTAGACTCACTGGTCAGCCCTACAGTACAGTACAAGAGCCCACGGCTGAAAGATGGTGGAGTTACTCATGGGCACAGGTGCTTTATCAGCAGGCCACATGTGAGGGGTGAAGCAGGAATAATTGGAAGCTTCATGGAATGATGCGCTGTACTCTCCGTGTTACAGTAAATTATCAAATATCTTCATACAAGCTTCCCGTTCCTATTTCTTCCAAAATAAACCAAACATGCAAAGTGAGAAAAGCCGGTGGAGTGGCTGTCGTATGCTGCTCCGGCTCCATTGTGAGCGCCGGACTCGTGCTATTAACCAAATTAAAACGGAGATCTATCATTGGCAGGGGGAAGATGAAGCAGCGGGAGCAGAACTCTCACTGTTTTCTGTCACAGCCTCAGCTGTGTGCACACACTCTCCGTGCACGCTGCCATCTTTCACTCAGCCAGGCACTTGCCTCCTCGCCCACTGCGCCCACCAGGCCCGGGCAGCACATGCCACTGCCAAACATCCATTTACTCCCTGCAGGACTCCCGCGCGTCTGAAGTGGGCCTGTCATTGAGACCTGTTTAGATTTTACCGCGCTGTACGCCCGGCGCACAGGTGAATTTTGGTCGGCTACACACACACACACAATGCACGTAATTAAATGCTTCGTTTAAAATCAGCTTTGATAATTCCTCCCGTAACACCTTGTCGAGCTGACCGACTAGACTCGATGGAGGGTGGTAATTGCATCCCTGTAGAGAGGCCGGTAGCCTGCAAGGGTATGTGTGGAATGACTGTGCCACACTGGATTCAGCCAGCGAAAGCCGAAAGAAAGCACACACTCGGCAAGTGTGCGTCTGTAAGTCTTTGAGTACTTGTTTGTTCAAAGGTTCAAGCTGTGCGGGCAAACATACAAACATTAATTGGCTAATATATGAGCAGCATGACCTGATGACCAGAGATATGTTCTCTCAACAAAGATTCCCACCTCCAACATCTTAGCCCGGAGGCAGGTTTAACGCTTACCTGCAGATGCTGCCTTTGTCTTTGAAGTGGAGCGATGGATGCAGGAGAACAGATGGAGATGTTGGATGCTTTCAGGAATTATTAATGGCACGCTATGATCCCAAATGACCTTCAGCAAATAGTCTCCCAGCACTGGAGTACACAGGCAGCCCTGCACATCCATATTGTATTTAGACAACACACCTGGGTCAACGGAGAGAAACGCCGCGCCATCGTTACCGCACCTCGAGCCCTAATCCAGCCGGGAAAGTTCGCTTCCGCTTCCACTTAAAGGCGAACGCGAGAGCATCCAATCACATTAAACGCGATTGTATGTGTCAGGAATAGATTTGAGATTTATGCAGCAAACACACTAATTCGGTGAAGCCCAATTTGTTTCTCCCACAATGGGAACCATACAGTGGGATTAATCTGCAGAAAGCCTTTCCTGTAGTTTTAAAAATAAACCCGTCATAATTGGAAGCTTTTGTGGTTTCTCAAGGGACGTACCATTGTGACATCAAATCTATCTTACAAACATACATCAGTAACAGCCATTAAATATATGTCACCTATAGATTGCTTTTACCTTTAACGTGATATAACCGACCAAAAAATAAAAATAAAAAACATTACAGAAACGAAGAAAAATACGAAAAATAACACCATCTGATTCTGTATCACTACTGATTACATGACATGACAAACGTAACCGTATCTCCAACAAAGAGATGTTAGTAATGCGTTTTATGAAGACTCCAGACAAACTTTACATTTTCTGAAATTGCGACCTTCATACAATTTGTGCTTGCCAATGCGCACAGTTAGCACCTGATTTACAGGGCAGCTACCAATTATCCAATCAGTGGCTGACACTGCCCTCAAGGCACATTTATGTAGTAACAAAATTAATTCACAATGGTTGCAATTAGCTAGTAATCAAGCCGTCTACATGTAGTCATTGGCAGAATTGTTATGCAGCAGATCGAGCCATTGTTTTTACATTCGAGAAAACCAACACGACCAATATGTCGGTCTGCGGATATTATCACAGATATAGCATGTATGTTGTCGGACATGCATCGATGTGAGAGCTTTTTTTTTTTCTAAGAGATTAAAATGCAGATAAAGATGCTGTCATTTCTCAAGAACAACAAATAAAATGTTTGGATATATCGGAATTGTGCAATCATTTTCACCTTGTTGCTGGTATGTAGCAAATCTGTCATTGATCGTCTATTAATAGCAGGGTTAGCAGCTCAATCGCCATCTCCTCCTGTCGCTCAGTACCTTAGATTGCTGCTGATGGTCAGGCGAGCACCTTGCATGGTGGCATTTTATAGGAAAGCGAAAATGCTGCATTACTTCATGAAGCCACCATGTCAGCTAGCATTACTAGATAATGTTTTTGTGTTTATAACGGTGCATTTACTACTAGTTATTTGGAATTTAGCATGTTGTAGAGGTGTATTGCTGTTATTTTCTGGGCTGCATGCATATACATACAGTAAAATCCAAAAATGTGTTGTTATCTCCTATGATCTCTTATGAAGTTTGATCAGGTGCCTGGAAAATAATCTGCATATCTTGAGACAAAAGAAAAGGCACACAAATCTAAGCATCTGGCCTTCTGTATTTTAAGTGTTAATTCTTGAGGAACACCAAGAATAAACCACGACTTCTGAAAAGAAGCTGCAGTGCTGCAACATAAGACAGCAAAGTGAATGTTTTACAGCTGTATGGGTTTAATCTGGGGGGGGCAGGGTTCCTATATTGAGAGGGAATTGTGGGCTATTAGGACGAGGCAACAATGTCCTGCAATGTTTGTGCAGTGTATACGCAAAGGTCCGCAGCCTTCCGTTTTTAGAGAATAAATACTGTGGTGGTGCGCTCATAAGACACAGCATGTCTCTTCAAAGAACTACATCTAAGGGAGGAATTGATCAGACACTTTTTCTCACGCTCGGTAAGAGTAGAAAGGAATAAATTATTTGAACGCTGTCTATCTCCTCATATACCGCAGTCTCTGATTAATTACCTTAGGGCCTGCTAATGAGAATGTGTAAATGAATACAATGTTAATCTACTATGTGTATACTATGTTTACTCAAGTTTGCTGAGGCTCAAGAAAAAAAAAAAAAATCCCTTATGTATAAATTATAATAATCCCACATCAAGAGAAAGAAAAAAAAAATCCTTGCTGAGATCAAAGCAGAAAAGCCCGGTGTAATCATGTGTCAAAAGATAAAAAACAAAAAAAAAAAAACACAACAACATCCTCACCCGCTCAAGTGGGCAAGGTATGTCAAACGTACAGCAATTTCGCTCTGATCATCCTCAATTTGAGGAAAAGGCTGCTTTTATCCATCTCCCATCATGCCTTTGATTGTTCGCCCTCTCGCCTTTAGTTTAACCACAGTGACAGCTTTTATGAGCCCCGAACAAGGAGGCTGATACAGTGCAGGGGAAACGTACAGAGTTGGAATCCGTCTGTGTTCTATGCAACAAAGACAGGCCACTGAAAAACGCAATCCTGAGCTTCAGATTTGACCCGTGGCAGCAATTCATTCTCTTGAAAAAACACGACGATGTATAACTGCAGCATGGAATAAATATTTGAGGTGAAATAATTGAGTCTCATATGCATGTTTCCTGCTTCATAAAAAAAACAAATGACATCCCCCTCCAAGAAACGCACACAGTCTGGGAGGAGCTTCCCACGCATCACTTCTCAGACGCCGTGGTTTTTTTTTCCGACTCTCGTGTGGAGCATGTTTGGCGTCTTTCATCACAGCAGCGTAGCACCGTAAAAAAAAAACCATTTCATTTACACTCGGAAGCAGGGCTGAGACAATAGCCATTTGTTTACTGGGACTGATGGTGTCACATTTGGAGCTCCATTAGCTTGACTGCAAGATCCAAGAACAGTAACATGCCACGCGTACAATGCCTCAAATACGAACGCACAAGAGCGAATGGCAGCTTTCTTCCACAGTTTATTAGACTGTGTGTATCTGTCACCGAGCCTGTGTACAACCACATAATGCTGCTGGTGATATTTAAGTCCTAACTGGACGGTATGCTTTGTATTGATTGTAGTTTCACTGGCTAACAAAACATTTAAGCATTCGAGCAGTAAGCTGTAAAACTGTGGGTGATGTGTTTGACAGTAGGACGTCATTAGCAGCGGGCTGTACAGCTTTCAGAGTAATTGAGAATGCTCTGTTTGGGCAGATTCCTCCTCTGTTGCCCCAAGTTACACATTAAAGGCATTAAAACAGCCATCAGCGCAGTAGGAACACGACTGTCTTCCTCTCCCCTGCAACTATTGACAAAAACAAAACTTAGAGACGACAGCTGCTGATTTGTAACTAAGCGACAGATCCCTGCAAGCAAATAAAGCAGCCGTGCCAGTCTTTTTTGCTAGAAAACTATTTGTTTCCTTGCAAGAGAAATCCACTGAACGCCACGTAAACCCTTCAAAGTTTACACGGGGACACGTTTTTCTGGGGAGCTATTTCTTTCAATTTATCTGATGTCTTTGTCCCGTGCATTGGATTCTGGGAGCTGTGAAAATGAGCAAAGAGAGAGCTTTATTAGATCTGGGATGAAGATCCTTTTTTTTTTTTTTTTTTGCCCAAATTAGGCTCCTGTAAGAAGGTGATCATAAGCACATCCTGAGACTTTGAGCGAGGGTCTTTGCTGATGCTGCTGTTGTCGAGGCTGGACCAGGCTTAGCTGAGCTGAGCAGCCAGGTTGACAAGGACCTGTGCTCAGCACTAGGAAAGCTCTCATCCAGAAACAAGAAGCCCAGGGGAACAAAGACAACAATATGCCAAAGAACCCACTTGAAAACAACAAAACAACCCCAAAAGCCCACAAAAAAGTCAGCGGTGGATGATTGCCAGCTGCACTCCAGATTACCAGGCTCTCTGAGAGTCTTTCAGCAATCGCTGAGAGCTGTAGCATCATCTCCAGCTCCTTAATCAGTTCAGCTGGGGAGGAATGGATCCTGACATGCAAAAGGCTCAGCACGATGGGGAATAAACTCATAATCAGCAATCAGATATTCCACATTGCTGGAGGGGGCGGGGAGCTCATCTCAGATAGGTCAAGGATCTCTCCACAGCCAGTTAACCCCTTTGCTCCGGCTGGGAAGCATGCACACACTCATTGTCTAGGACCCACATTGTTTAGCTGGCTCTGCTGCCTGACTCGCGTGCAAAGGAGCGCATCTTTTTTCTCTTTGTACCAACTGTGTAAATACAGTTTCAATTACAAACACTACTCCAGAGTCCATAAATGGGGTTGGATTTTATTCAAGCACCATGTCCCTGAATAAGCCATGCGCTGCGCCTTTAAACAAAGTTCATTGCCTTGCACATTCGACTTCCTTTCATCTTTGTAATTAGCACTGAAACAGCATTTCTTTTATTTCAAATGAATGCATGTGCATAAAAATCAATCTTAAGCAGACCGTTCTGGCAAGGCTGTTTTTCTTTGTTATTTATGATGTTAAAATTCCTTTCATGCATCTTACTTGGGGTGAGGAGGGCCTAACGCTGCTATCCTTGAGCGTTAGTTTTCTCCGAGGCCCGCGCAGGTTCCTCTGGGAGATTCAAACGCGCTCCGTTACGTTCCGCCGCTTCACGGTGACACGGAACCAGCATTGATCACCGGCGGTGGCGGTGAAGTTAGAAGACAACTTCAAAAAACTCGGATGTTCACATCTGCTGTCTCTCTTGAAGAGCACCCCCTAGTGCTCAGGAGGATTCACACACATCTTTGTTTGTTCATCAGCGCGAGACTCCAGATCAGATGAGTGTAAATGATGCCATCCTACAAGTAGAGCCCCTAATGGCCTCTGCTGGGACATGTAATCAAACGCCTCACACACTTCTCTCCCTTTTCTAATCAAGCGACGGAGCGCATGTTGTGACGATCTTTGTTATAACGCTGCCTGCTCCCTCGTCTCATCAAAATTCCATGCACCTCTCATTTTTCATTCTTTGTTCCCCGGCCGGGGTCCCTAGATGCCGCAGACGCTCTCCATGGAGCAGAGGGGAGTGTGACTTAGCATGCTGTGACCTCTGACCTTACCTCATACGCGGACTATACGGCATACTTTCGCTGCAATTCTGGCAATGCCATCGCTATTTACAGTGCTTTTTTTGTTCATGCAAATTCCAGAGGCTTCCATATGTGCAACCTAGGAAATCATTCCCAACAAAGTTCAAAGAACACGGCCATACCATATTCCTATGGCACGGCTGCTGAGTGAGCCGTACTGGTGACAGCTCTTATCAGCGGCTGTCACTGAGCTCCTTTTTAGTCACCCTAGGTCACATTAACACCAGAAAAGTACTCCACTCTCATGTCACCTCTGCTGGGCTGACACAGGAGGAGGATAAAGGTGATAAACCACCACAAACAATACTCCTCTTCTTGCCCGCTGCCGGCATGCTTGCCTAGCAGGGAGATCTGATTACAACTGAGAAGAGAGCAGCTTGGTGTTTCATGGAAAAGCAGGTCAACTGGAGAGTGCTGTCAGAGCTCGGGAGTCACCGGCCTGATGGAGGAGGAGGAAAAGCTATCCGACGTGCCGGCAAAAGGCGGAGGTTTGTCTCCAGCCGTACAGTAGTGGGGCTTTATCCGCTCCACCATTAAGAAAAAGAAAGGAGAGGAGAACTGATGGAAGCGAGACGACTGAGCATACGACTCCAGCGGGAGTCGTATTAGCGATGTCTGGTGTTCCTCTTCACCTTCTACCTCTTTTCGGTCCCCCACCCCCCGTCTCCCTTTGGCTCACACACAAGAGACGGAGCTGCCCCACTGCCAACACCTAACTCCTTATGTGTTTCTCTGTCCTCAGTGTTTGAGTCAGACAAAACGCAAAATCAATAATGCTTTTTCTCCCCCATTTCCTCTTTGATGCAACTTCAAAAAGCCAATGGACAGTCCTCCAGAGGCCCACAGAGGGAAAAAAAAAAAAGCCAATGGTACGAAACAAGCTCAGAATGAAAGTACAGGGGAGGAAAAAAAAACTTCACCCTTCACTCTCTTAAAACACTGTTAACTTCTGAGCCCCCGAGTGGCAAAGCCTATGAGGGTAAAACAGGGCACGTGAGGCCGAAGACATGTTATTTATTCTCATCATTAATCTTTGTGTTTGACATTTTTTTAAATAATGCAGGCAGAAAGTTCACCCCGAGAGTTTGCATAGCTGTATTTTAAATGACCAGAAATTCATTGGAATGCAGAGCAAAGGGTTTCTGTGAACAGCCTTTGTACATATTCTACAGCGGAAGCTACAGGAAGAAAGAGAAAAAAAATGAAAGTAAAAAATGTTCTTTAACTCCATGGACTGTGGTATATGATTATCTAAGGAGCGCTGACAGAGGAAGTATTCTATCAGCAGCTAAATGCTGCATGACAGGGAGACACTTCAAAGGATCTATAAGTGACTCCTGAAATACAGAGTGAGAGTAAAGTAGGAAATTACCCTTAAGTTAGAGGCATTTGACTAAGCCCAGCTCGGTGTTTTACCTGACTGGGGAGCCAAATCGAGAACCCTGCATGAACTCGGTGCGGATGTTGCAGAATGAACAAAAATCATCTCATGTAGCCTTGATGGTTATCTCGAGCCGCTGCTGTTTGTTGTACCCCGCTGTGTGATTGGGCTCAGGACAGGAGAGTCATTTAACCTTGCCTGTGATTGGACTAATCTGTCAAAACCACGAGGTGTGACTGACAAGACAAGATGACTGACAAGAGCTGTCTGGCACCCCGGTAATGGCTCGGATGGAGCAGCAGATTAATGTTTGTACAGTATAAGAACTGAACTCAGACATGGATACAAAATGACTGTTCATTTGAACTGTTATAGTCTCTTGTGTGTACTGTACAGGCAAATAAATTCCACAGTTATCAATACGTTGTGCTGGGAAGATATCCATTTTTATATCAGTTCCTTTTTCTCAAAACTCCTTCTGTAAAATGATGTATAATTTTAAGAAACATTACACAGATTTTGTGGTATTTTCATTACTATTGTTTTGATGATTGATTTCATTATCTATTCTTACTGTAGCCAACACACACATGATTGATTGTGATCATCTGCTGTGCGATCTATGTCATTAAGTACAGGCTGGCTCACAGGAGTTAATAATGATTTCAGAAGACTTGCTAGAATTATCAATAAAAAAAAAATCATATTAAACAACACCAACTATTGAAAAATTCAAAACAAAGAATATCAAATTCATAAGTTTGTGCCCATCACTGGTCTCCTCTTCTCACCTCGCATCCCCCCCAACTTCTATGGAGCCAAATCAAAAATCCATGCTCTCAATGGGCAGTCAATATCTCATTAACCAGTAGCTCCACACACAGTCAGGCAGCCGGGATGTTCGTCTGAGTGTGCACAGCGCAGACTGGCACACCTCGCACACTTTAATAACCTGTGGGGACGCCATTCGACTTCCTCAGCCAGCTAAGAGGCAAGAGAGAGGGCTGAAGCACACACACACCCACCTTTTGGCAGAGTCACTCCTGATTTTCTTGCCACTTTTTGACTGTAACATGTAAATGATCCTTAAAAAAAACATCTTTTAAATGCTGATTTTAGGAGACAATTGAGTTTTGTATGATCAATATTGGACTCAGTTAAAGTAGTTTAATACACAGACTACAACAAATGCTTTTTTTAACATCAGATGTAAGACTTCTTAAAATATTCCCTCTTTGTAATTGGGTCTTTTATTTTAAACCCTTGCTGGTGACTTGTGCTATATTTACCTTACCCTTAATCTGTGGCGATTTTTCCTTTGGCTCTTCATGTCCTCAGTCCCTAACTGGATAATAGCCAATCTTGTTAACCTCTGCTTTAATGTGTGAGCGCCTGCAGCACTGGGTAGTGAGCACTTCAATCGGCCACTGATAGAAAGAGACAAAGACTACTGAATCTACAGCAAATATTTACAGCCTTGTTAACATCGCCTTAAAGCGCCTATCACAAGATATTTGGCTTCACCTTCTCTGCGGCCCCAGAACATTTTTTACAGTCTAGTACACACTCGTGCTAAATCACATATTTATGTTCAGTCTGCGTGCACTCTCGTGGCTTACTGGGCCACGCTGCGAACACTGCTGCTACGTATACCTCGCCACAACAATGCTCTGTTCTGAAGGACTAATCATATGTACTGCAGATGAGATGCACTTTTTCTTTTTTTACCTTTTTCTGTTGATCCACACATCAAACAACTTTCTTTAATTATGTAATTGGAATTTTCATCTTAATTGTGCTGAGTAGGCTGGTTAATTTGCATGGGGTAATGAGAGGGATGTTTCCATTACAGGTAATTAGGTACTTGAGAGGCAGTGGTGTGGTAGAGAGGCTGAATAGAGAGGGAGAGGTGGGAAGAAGGGGGGGGGGTGCAGGGTAGAGACAAAGCCATAGAGACACGCAGAAATGTTTGGTATAATATATTAGCATTATTTTGTAGTTTACAGTGTGAAAAACAATTTCAAAAAGTCACTAAAAATAACGGCACGTGCAGCACGAACAATATTAACATAACAATAAGGACGTGGATGCCAAGGCAGCGAGTCATTGTGCTGTTCATCCATTTCACTGACCATTTTCTGGCAGAAATTACTACCGCCGTTGAAATTAGTTTCCAATTATACAGCTTGTTCACATTTTAATTTCATTTCTGACATTGTCACAGTAACCTATCATGAAGGGAGCAGCTCCTATCAAACTGAAAGTAGCAATAAGGGGGTAAGACGGGGCTAAAAGAAGACATAAGGACCGGCAGACAGGCAGAAACTGGCTTCTGTACGGGTTAATTGCCGATGACAAACAGAAAATGCCTAAAATTAAATCAGAATTAAATTAATTGATGAAGATGGGAAAAAACGACACTGGGTGAGGGTGAAGAGGAGAGTGAATATCTCTAAATTAATTTGCAGTGTACACGGCTCTTTTGGAAAAAAAAGGATTAAAAATGCTGGACAGCAAAAAGACACTTGACTCTGTCCCAAAACGTGAGGTCTCATAAAGCTCTTCTCTATGAATTGCATACAAAGGACATTAGGTCAAAGGCCATTTTTCATATGTGTCTCATTGGAAATAAGACTGCACTCTCTCTCAATTTCACACAATTTCACCAGTAACTGTGAGCCTCACTTCATAAATGAATTCCCAAAAAAGGAAATTAACGCTGTGCTCAGAGTTACCACTTTCACACAAAGAGGAAGAAGATAGTTAACAGCAAAGGTGGCAAACTAATATGAAAACACTCAAATTTAGAGAAGCTGTAAGGGTTCCTATCAGTATAACTAATATTAATCGCAATATATACATTTAATAATAGCACTTTTAATTATATTTATACATATTAATACACATCAGTCTTTTAAATATGCTCCACTGCTTTTTTGCATTGACAGTAAATATAATTCTTTAAAAAACACAAATGTAAATGCATTTTTGAACAGGTGGGAAAACAAAAAGGCAGGAAGTATCACATCGAATGATCATTACTGACATTCTGCATGCAACCCAGACTGACAGCAGCCTGTGCCTCCTCGTGGCTGTTGTGTTTGATTGTTTCACGAGTGCGTGTGAGCACATATGTTTTAAATCCGGCTGCTCACTTCTCTCTATATGCAAGAAAGAGAGCGTATTCACATGTGTGCAAAAACACGACCGTGTGCGTGTTTCGTGTGTGCAAGCATGCATGAGAGAAGTGTGCGCCGGGCTGTCTGAATGCCCGCTCGGTGTCTGTCTGCGTGGATGTGTGTATGCGCATGTATGCCTGTATGATGGAGGGGGGTGGAAGAGCTTGGATTAAGCATACTAGATCAACATCAGAGCGACTGGGAGGACCCAGTCCTGCTCTCATGGCCACACATGTAAACCCGACTACCCAAAAAATAGGTCAGTGGAACACAACACACTCGCACACGCACAGATATACACACATGCACCAGTATCAACTCAAAGAATCACAGTTTGCCAGTCGCGCCAGTGCCTTGTCGCCCGTCTGCGACCCACGTTCAACACTGCTACGCACATCTTCCCGCGGAACAGACACGTCCTCTGGACTGGAACAACAGGATTAAGAACGGGGCAGAAAGGAAAAGCGACACTTACCCCCCCCCCCTTCCCTCCCCATACGACCCTTTGCCCCCACTTCCCTGCATGCTACCTCGCATCTACGCCAAAAAAACTTCTGCTCTGAAGCTCGGGAGCTGTTCTTGTCAGAGACGTAACCCGTGCAAAGATTACGCCGGCTGTGGTTTCCACAGCACCCCACACAACAGTAGCAGTGAGAAAAACACACACTGAGAATAAAAAAAAAAAAGCAAAGCAAAATACCTTTACAGATTTGTATAGGTTAAAGAATTCTACCTCTGAATGAAAATAATAAAAAAAGAAGAAATTCTGTCCATGCATGAAAAGAAATATTAATTCACTTGCATGCATTCAGAACTGTATTACTGTATTTCTCCCTCTCCACCTCCCCTCGCTCGCTCGCTCCTTCTCTCTCTCTCTCTCTCTGTCACACTCATGCCTTGCAAATGAAATGCAAAGAGTTGGCAGGCTATGAATAGCGGAGCCGTACTTCCCTACTTGTTACTCAGGGTGCAGGATCAGCATGCATTTTGCTCTTACCTTTCATAGCTGAAATCACAAAATACATCATTAAGCTTCGAGTCCATAAGAGAACAACTATCACCAGCGCAAAGCCCTCCACTGCTGTCTCAGCAGCAGCTGGCCAGCACAGCTCTGTCTCTCAGCCTCCGAGCATGACCACACCAGAATCCATGTGACTGTGACATCAGTGTTCATGTCTGACTGCTCCCCACCCACTAGCCTTTGATTGGCACAGCATGCAGCCAGTAGGGGCGCTGAGAGCTCAGGCAGGGAAGCTGGCCCTCTTCCCACTGATTGCAGTCAGAGCCTTGTATACCGGCTTGCTAGACACAGCACACTCGCCGCTATCTTCCGTGGCTTATCTTTATAGTGCAAAGGATAAAGTCAGAACCAGTTCGAGCAGACACCAGTTTTTCATGCTCTTGTTCCGCGCCCCCTTCTACCCTCTTGGTTTTTTTCTTTGGAAAAAAATGCTGCAATGTCAAGGATAAGGAAAAAGAGTCAAAGAGGGGATAAAAGGCTAGACGGGGATGAGAGAGGAAAGGAGGGGGAAAAGAGCCGGGGAAACAACAGATAGAGGAAGCAACAAAAAAAAAAAAAAAGGAGAAGTGGAGAGTCTGGATAAAAAGGGATCTGTAATTTTTCAGTGGCTCAAAGATCGAAGCGCTCCGCTCCTTCTCCTCCTCCCTGTCTGAAGATATGAGTGATCAGTGTGAGGCCAGATGTCTGCGAGCAGCGGTGGGCCCTACACAGAGAGAAGATGAGTGGAGCCTCAGCTTCTTCCTCTGACCTCTCAGAGGACCTGCATGCCCCGCTCTCTCTCTCTCTCTCTCTCTCTCTCTCTCACACACACACACTCCGACGGCTCTCACACACTCTTTCTGACAGGTGAAGAAGGGGAGATAGTGACGGAAGGGTTTGGATGATCCCCTCCACCCCACAGCGACTGGGCGATGAGTTTCTTGCTATCATTTCTCCCTCTCTCCCTCCCGTGCCCCTCGCTCTCGCCCCCTGCTTCCCATTCCAGTCCCTACTTCTCTCTCTCTCTCTCTCTCTCTCTCTGTCTCTCCTCCCCCTCTCCTCGCTCATCCTCTCTCATATGATAATCTGTTCTGACTCCTAACCAGCTGCCTCTCTCTGATACAATATTCTGGTTTTAGTGCAATCCAGCCTTGGCCAATAACCACATTGCATTTGGCTTCTCCATGAATAAGCTGGCGCTCAAATCATCTACAAGACAAACATCATACAGCCTCCGTTTCAGGCTGCAATATCTGATATCTAGGAGTTAAAGGGGGAAAAAATAAAAAGATTTGCACCACCAATATTTTAAATTTGGATATTTTAAAGGTGCATTTGGCATTCTCCACAGTTGTTTGATAGTAATACCACGACAGCAGCACTGTATCTTTGCCACGGAACTATGTTCGGCAAGAATTTCATATCGACAGCGTGATACTATGATAGGCTTTGATTATTTATTTATTCCTGTTTCACACGCAATATATCCATCTGATGCCTTCCATTGTGTTCAGTTCATTGAATAAAGGTACCTCTAACCACATATAAAATGGAAATGAGGACTCAGCAACTTGCAACATAAATCTTCCCATGACAATGTTTCATTAGGATCTCTATGATCCATTAGAGACTCTAAACACATTAACTCACGTTGTGTCAACACTGGTCTCTTATTGCACACTGTCTAATGAACAAAATATCATTCAGAGGCTGATAGCATCAAATGGAGCGTGCATGGGATGCAAACTATGCGCAGACAGGCCCTGGTAAACTATTCAAAACAATGTTATGTCAGAGACAGCACAGTCGTCTCATTTAAGATGTTTGGCATCGTCCCACAAGATCTTAAAAGTTCACCAGATGAGTCAGGGCCAGGGCCCACGCAGGAAGATGTTTAACTGCCACTATCTGTGGTCGTCTCTCAGAAACCGGCTGCCGTATCAGTCTCCCTATAACCAAATGGTGGCTCGAAACGCTGTGGCATAACACTGAGCGATGGTTAAGGGAAAAAAGCAAAACAAAACGTGATAGCAGGGGTTGAGTCTGCCGGGTGGTTATCCAGCAAAATCTGAGAGGAGGATAACATCCTTATTACCATCTGAGCGTCAGGGGAGGGGTTGGAAGGAGCGCATGTTTTGTCTGCTTACAATCTCTATGTGGCAAATAAGTGCAGATCTCAGATAACTCCCTACAGGTTAGGAGAATTATGAAACAAATACTGACTACTTCTTACAATGAAAAGTGAAACCTACAAAATTTTTGCACCGAATTGTTTCGGCACAGAAAGAAAATCTGCTCGACTCTTTGCATTTAAAGGCAGGAACACACAGAACCACAGGTCTCGCACGATTTTCATTGTCTTCCAACTTGTCCCATCAATTCCTATTAAATATTGAAATGCTCTAATGTTTAAAACACATTTTTCTCACACTGCCCATTGCTGCAGCGCCATTATTCACCCTCTGTCTGCATTTTGCTCCTGTCTCTTCAGGGCTCCCCTCCTGAAAAGCCCAGTCTCCTCTGATTGGTCAGCTCTCACAGGCCTGAGCAGGCACTGCCTACTGGATGTCCACATTAGTTCTGCATTTGTTATTTGTTTTTGCAACCACCGCAGTGTAAAGGGTAGGCTGAGGCTGATGACTGTATAGTTACTAGCTACTTCCTACTGACAGTCCTTGTTGTGCTGATCATCGCAAAGTGACTTGGTAACTTCCTGGGGATGGAG
Organism: Lagodon rhomboides; assembly: GCA_039737535.1. NCBI lineage: Eukaryota > Metazoa > Chordata > Actinopteri > Spariformes > Sparidae > Lagodon > Lagodon rhomboides. The sequence continues at coordinate 22,663,519 of CM077793.1, forward strand.
ACACTGTGACTGAATTTTTGAATTTTCAAAACCACAACTGTTGCTCAGATCAGGTGGGGGAATTTTGTTGGCGTCAGTCCCCATGTCTCGTCCCCTTGATTTCCTGTCACCTCTCCACTGTTGCTATGTAATGAAGCCATAAACTGACAAAAGACTGCGGTTACAATTTTACATCAGATGTTAAAAGTTCAATAAATTACTAGTAAGGATAATAAAAATAAATTGTAAGTGTTATTATCCTTTATTTGGACTTTATTTAACCTCTGATGCACAGTACGGAAAATAAGTTCTCATATAAACTGTAGCCACGAGAACTTGATGTTTTCAATATTGAGAGCACAAGAAGCTCCATTCATCTCCATTTTATTGATTTGGCAGCGGAAATCTTTGCAAAGCCAGACGGTCCTACAGGTAAGTGGAAAAATATATATTTTGTTGAAATTTTGGTGAAGTGGCCCTTTAGGAAAAACATAAACTAATACAAAAAACTTTGCTGTTGTTGTATCCTTTTTGATTTAAAACAAATATATTGCCTCTGACAGTATATAATTGTCCTTAAAAGCCCAGGCCTCCCTAAGGAGAAATGTTTCCAGCAAAGCTGCTTCATTTGCTCTTGATCACACTCTCCCTTGACTGCTCCTCATTACCAGTGACAGTATGCCAATACCATGCTAATACTTGTTCATTAGGGCATTGATTAAGCCACAAAGGCACTGATGGTCAAGTGTCTGTGGGTATTAATGTGGAGATCACTGATCTGTAACCATCAATAGCATCATTTTAGCCAATAATGTCTTTTTACCCCCGAGTATGAAACAGAAATCGTGACAGCGGAGCTGCAATGACTCTGGCAGCGACTGAGCGGAACCAGCCACAACACACTAAATTTGAGCATTTAGACCGGCCCGGTCATGTGTTTCGCACTCGTCTTGGATTAATTGAAGCAAACGTATTTACTGTAAACAAGCCCTGTGGAATGGAATTCAATTGAGATGTGGTGCAGAGCATCCACTGGTGCCCCAGGAGGAGAGGAGACGACCAGAGCTGATAATGGCCTCATTAGCAGTCTGTCAGTAGCCATTCCACGCACATACTCACCATGCAGCTGATCCACGTTAACTCTTACAGCTCTGGACTGGCCTAAAAAAAAACCTGTAGTCCCGCGCGCTGTTGCACTCTGACCCCGGCCGGATTAACAGTTATGGGCTTCCTCATTTTTTTGTTGCGCGGTACTTTAGAGAGCGGAGGCTCGTATTCCGCCACAGAGCCACACGGGTGTTCTGGAACGGCACCACCAGCCTGAAGCGGCGGTGGAATTAACAAGCTTCAACAGGCACTCCATGAAAACAATACAGATCAATTTAATATAGATGCCAAGGAGTGGAGGGCATAATATTAGAACCATAACAGCACCGGCCCACACCACACAATCATAAACCAATTTAGGGCCATTCCAGGCAATTTCCTGGGGGCTTCCACTTGTGGGAAGACTTCAATAAATCACACAGACAACAAAGGGAATATCTATTTCAGTGAAAATAGAGGACACTATTGGGCTATGTCCAGAGGAGTGGGGAGGGCTGCGTTTAAAGACAAGTTTAAATAAGAGCAGCGAGAGTTTAAAAAACATACGACATACCGCTGCTGTGTGCTGGTTTTTATTGTATAATGTGTAGCTACAGGAAATGTTGTTAACTCATTACGGCTAATGGATTTTCCACGGAGAGGAACAGTGCGTCTAGTCTAGCGAGGTGGCAGCTGTAGGTAAGTCTCATGATTTTTTTTTTTACAATCTGACGCTGATCAGATGACTGTATATTACAGACTATGTACACTGGCCTCCATCCTTTATATGCACAGCAGCCCCGGGGCCAGCTCAGCACTATTCTCTCTGTCTCAGTCTGTCACTCAGTACAAATACACACAAGCACAATATTTATAGAACAGCGGGGTCAAAAGGAAGAGATATGAAAGCGCGTCATTCCTACATAGGTGAAGTGTACACCTGTCAACTGTCATGTAATCAGAATCAACAAGACAGTGCTTATGGTGAATGGTTGACAAGGCTATAGCCTCTTGTTTTATTGCCACGGTTATTCGCAGAGCTAAATTTAAATCTTTTTTTACTTGAACAAACACAAAAATAAGAGCCTCTGGTATTTCCAAAATCAATTGAATTGTCAAATGTTTTTTTTTGTCGAGTGCTGTGTCACCATGGCAGCAAAGCCAATTTGTCCTGCATGGACCGACCAAGTTTTCACGTTGTTTAAAGCAGACTTCACATTAAATGACCCCCTCGCAGTAATAAGTGGGGTGGTGACAAGAGGCTGTGAACAATACGATGAGCGCTACACTACTTCAATGAAAAACATCAAACGCCCTCAGCTGCTTTTTTCAGTCGCTATTTTGTTTAGTGGCAGTTTAGTCGCTGCTGTTATTTCTCTGCTAGATTTAAACTAAGTGGATTGCCTGGCTATTTCTTTTCTGTCTCTGGGCACTTCAGAGGCAACAAAAGTGTTTACCCGCTGCCCGCCGGAGCCGGATGCTCAATTGATTGATACACCCTCGCAAAGAAATATACATCCCACAAAAGGCTGTCATTTCAAGTGACCGCAATGAATCAGTTTATTCATTTGTTTAAACAGATGGAAAAGGGCAGTGGTAAGGAGGAGATCATCAGCACTGCTGGAGTGCTATCATATATCTCACGGAGCAAAAATTTTTCAATAGATCAATAGAAATCAGATCCAACAATGAATTGCACTGCATCTCTTTTGTGCGAAGCCGCCTTTGGGAACAGAAAAGGAAAGGGATAGGAGGATAGAGAGAGAAGGAGCGAAAGGGAACGAGGAGGGGAGATTATCGCAGGCATGGCAGCCTGTGTGAGAGGCTTAGCCTGGCTAGGCAGGGAGGTGGAACCCTGTGAATTCTAATGAACTGGCAAGACTCCCCCAAAACCAGCTCCATCTCCGTGGCATGAGGACGACAGGAGGGAAAGGAGGAGGTGATTAGGAAGGCGCAGCCCCTCCACGGCAAACCAAACAGAGCAGGTCATTCTCCCTGTGATAATTATGGCTATAACCAGGCATGAGGGATTGGTAATGGACCTGCTTATTCTTCATGCCCTGCAAAGGCAACCACTGAGCCTGTCAAGGGGAAAAGCATGATGATGTGTTTTTTTTCTTCCTGTTGGTTGGGTGACTCTGGTAAGACTTGCAGTGGCGGGTTGGAAAGGGCAGCGGGGGAACTTGGCCTTTGAGGGGGAAGTTAACGAATGAACTTCATTATTGAGGAGCATACCAGGGAGACCCCCTGGAGTGTGTGATGTATTACCGAGCGTCAAACTTACACACTCCCCCAACATCACCAATATAGCCCGACATCAGCTCTGGGGGGGAGGTAGGCGTGTAAACTAAAATAGTTAACCTTCTGGCTTAAGGCAAGAAGAAAAGAAGAAAACAGACACACAAAGAGAAAATTCACTTTAAAACCTCTAAATTATAAAATATTTCCACCGCTTTTAACCTGAACAATTTCACCATTATTCCCTCTATTGAAACACCAAAGTGAATAATGAGGCAGAGCCTTTTTCCCTCTGACTGCTCGGTGCAGACACCCTCAGAAGAAAACTGTTTCAGCTTAAACTAACACATATTTAATGTTCTCTCTGTGACTTCAGGTAATGCAGTTGGTCCGGTGAGGCGGTCCAGATCAACGCAATGTAGATTACTCTCATTTATTAAAAAGGAGCTCTGTTCAAGCATGAAAGTAACTTTTCCTAAGTTCTATGAGCTTTATAAATACAAGTGACCCACAGGAGGGACTAATGTTTTCCTCAAGATTGAGGGAGATCTTCAGGCTATGCGCGACGTGCACCACTTAGCCTTCCCCCCCTCCCCCTCTTCCGCCGGGCCTGGACGGTAGTTTCTCTACGGTGGACGGGACGAAGGAGCTCTTTTACCGAGCGCACTCTCAACACTTTTACTCTTGACTTATGAGGATGCCATGGGTGCAGGGGAGTGATTCATCACTGGGTGTGCTCCTCTTGCACCCTCACACATTAGTAATGTGGTCCGCTGAGGAGGAGTCCTGTCATCAGTCTGTACCTGGACCCTCCGAACAAGGTAGGTCAACAGGAGGCAGCAGCGGCTGGCCCACTTTTAGTCTTTCACAGCACCTTTAAGTTTCCTCCAGCTCCGCCACAGCTGAGCCTGACGGACACACTAAGACCAGCCTGGTCAAGGGGAGACACTGCCTCGGTGCTGGAGCCGGTGCACTCGCTGTATCTGTTGACTCAGTGAAGCTCGTCCTCCCAGCGCTCGAGTACAGCAGACCAAATTAAACGTGATGAGCGGTAAAAGCAAGGGGGGGAATAGTATTCTCAGTAGTGCTCACAGATACATCATATTTTCATCATCATCGGGATATGAAAATCCATAATACACACATGAAGACTGCCTGGAACGCAATGAATTTTCATACATGTGCCGAACATTCCCACTGAGCATGCGAACACTTGACCTATCAGATGCAGCCCTGGACGCATGTGCCACGTATTAACACCATTCAGCCAATCAAACGATTAATCGTCAGCTCCCCTCATAAAAAAATGGTGTCAATTTGGTGGCGACTGTGAGGATGGCTACCATGATGGCCGAGAAGGGAGGGGAGAGCGGATATAGGCATTTCAATATTCATCATCACACCGTAATTGCAGTATCGATTATCACGACCCAGTCTCACATTAGAATGTGTAATAGCTACTTTGGTCCACTGAGGAAAATGTATTACTTTCACAATAAAGTCTCTAAAAATTGTGATGTACTTTTTTCTGCCTATTCTTCTTTATTGTCCTGCGTCCATGTCATTCGACTGTCATGTTGATCTCCATTAAGCAAACAGAAAAAGACAGATATTTCTTTCGTAGATGAAAATGCAAAATTTTAAGTTTCGGCATTTCAAGTGAGAAGTGAATAAGAAGAAGAAGTTTTATTTTCATTATCATCGTGCAGTTAGTGTGTATGATCTAGACATGCACGATACATGTTGGAATCGGGACTGATATTGGGAAGATAAGATTGGCTTCGATGTCCAGAGTACTTCCTGGAGTAGAGTGTTCCAGTGATGGCATATTTCTTCTTCTTTGTTTTCCCACATTGAAAACTGATTTGTTTTTTTGTATGAATTTGATGCAGGTTTGTTTAAGGTTGCAGTGTGTTGTGGGTGGACTTGTTGCGCTCTTGTTTCGGCTCGTCAGGTTGAAAAAAAGTTAAGAATATCGATTGTATCTTAGACCCATAATAATGAAACTAACGGGTTTGTTCTGTGGACCACTGTGGTATTACACATTTCCATGTAGCACTGGGTTAGTTAATGCACATCAAAGATATTCCTCATGTCGTGCCTAATCCTCATTCAGACTATAACAGTGTAAAAGAAAAACAGAAAAACAAACAAGAGATGATTCATAGTTTTGGATGGAAAGTTCCCAGACTTATCCATCTGAAACTGCCTGCGGGAATTTCATCACAAGACTCCCCAGTCTTCTGCAACACAGCCGCCACAAAATAAGTGGCAAACACATGATCGTCTGTTCTTTCACAAAAATACAGAGCCACTTTAAGTCAGCGTAAGCCTTTGACCTTAACATCGCAGGTAATGCACATTTAAATACCTACCTCAGTATTCATGTTTGTCATTTTACTTGTGAAGATTAGGTGTAAAAAGGCTATTTGAAACCAAAACACAGGATTAAGGGATAATGCTGCTCTGTGTCTTGTGAGTCGACCTTGATTCTGTAATCCAGCACAATACTGGAGAACAGCATATTTCTCTCTCTTGTACATTCAATACTCTCACTGTGGAACAGCTCATTCTGATGTAATGGCAAAAAAAAAGAAAAAAAAAAAACACATAATGGCACCACGCTGAAAGAGAATGTAATCTGAATTAAGGGGGACTTCATTGAAATATCTGCGTAACAGAACTGGAAATGGCATTACACGATTTGTACAAAGGAAAAAAATATTATTGACAGCACCTTTGCATTGATTAGATATTAAAAAAAAGAAAAGAAAAGAAAAAAGGGGGCTACATGAAAGCGAGAGCTGACGGGAAGAAAATATGGAGACGGCGAAAAAAACAAACATAAGTGAATTGATTTGAATTACGCCGACCTGCACTTTAATGACCGTGTTGAGGAATGAACTTGATCTTTAGAGTGAACCAACCTGCACTCAGCCGTGGCGCTATTAAGGACCGCGCCACTTAATCAGAGAGGACGCCAATTTAGCAAGGAGCTAACTACGCAGGAGGGACCCTCGGTGGCAGCAAACAGAGCATCGTGTCACCTGACTGGAGCAGGTACGTATACATGCTCTCCTCGCTCTTCTCCCAGCCTGCCTTATTTTCCTGACTCCGTATCTCCTTTCCTGTTTTTTTTTTTCCCCTTCCCTTTTCTTTTCTTCCCCCTGCCGCAGACACAGTAGAATGAAAACCTGCCTTTGATGTCTGGGATCCTATAATGCTGAGCAGTAGAAATCCGCATGCCTGTTATCTGTAGAATCTTAATGATGACGGCTAACTTCACAATGGGTTAACCGCAGCTCTCTGTTCTCGCGCTGCACACCCACAGAAACACAAATTAATAGCAACGGAGGAGAAAGACAAAAAAAAAAAAAAAAACAGCATTTCTCTAATAAAGCGGATTCAACAAAATGTGCACAATGCGATCAGCACAAATGTCAATGTATAATGTCACCGAATGCTTTTGTGAGCACTTCTGCTTTCTTCTCTGTGGGTGTAACTTTTTTTCCCCCCGCAGTTTCGGAACAAAATGACATTATTTGTCGAAACCACATGATCCTCACTTCAAATTTATCTAATTGAGTTTCAATAAACATTTGACGCGCCGTATGCAAACAGTCGAGTTTGTTGTGTTTTGTCCCAACGCATCTCTCCGTTCTCTGACGCACGCTGTGAAGATTATTATTGATTTTGAAACGGTGCTTACAAGATATTTCAGAAGAATTTTATTATAGGGGACGTCTCACTCGTTGCATGGTTTATTCAACAACATTCCTCTGAATAATTCAGGAATTGAATTATATATGTTAATTTTACTCGCCTTTATTCATGCATGATATTGCATCAGAATCCTAAAAAAATCCATGGAATATTTCTGACAATAGTTTTTTTTTTTTTGCTCTGTTTAAGTTTCGTTTAATTTCTCTCAAAGTGCACTCCAGTGAGAAGTGGAGACGATCGATATCAGAAACACGCTGGTCAGAGTGATAAGCTCCGAGCGCGGGAGGACAGTCGACGTATACGGCTGCAACTGAGGGACTTGATGAAGGCACAAGGACATTTAATTATGGCCCCCATCTCCGAGCTCCCCCATCAGCATCAGTCAGGATCATATCTGGAGGAGCTCCATGACCTCCGCCTCTGTCGCCCTCCATGAATCAAACCTTTCATTACATGCTGACACTCTTGTCCTGCGCCGAACGTGTGTACACCATGGGAAAGTGATGAGGCATCGGAAACCTGATGAGTGACGGATAACCTGCGCTTGTGCAAACGCTGGCTCGACTGTGTGCCGCGGCGAGCGCCGGGGCCGGCCGTGCCCTCCCGGCCGTGCCAAGCGCTTCGGCTGGCAGACGCCGCCATCTCAGCACGGCCCTCGCTCCCTGGCCCCTCTCACCTGAGGTGGCAGACAGCCGGCAGAAGAGAAATCGCCCGCAGCAGATGGGGCCACTTACTTTGGCCGGCCCGTCCAAGCATTGTTTCCTTGTCACATGTCACTTACTCTTGTTTTGGTCTGACAACACTTCCAGACAGGGCCTTTCAGTTTTGGGTGAGACACAAAAAGGGAAGGGGTGAGGAAAAGCTGACGTGGCCTCTCTTCTCTGAAAGAGGCCGGCACCAAGAGAAGAACCAGATTAAGAGCCAACAAAAGCAGAGCGCCCCCACAAAAAAAGCTGCCTGCGCACCCCTATGGTTCCCCTCAACACTCTCATCCTTATAAAGCACCCTGGGCCCCCAAGGAGACGATAAAAAGAAGTGTCCCTACCCACAGAAACGTATGCAAAGAAAGTGCATGTACAAAGGCCATTTGCAATTTTACAAAATGGCAGACATAATGCTTTTACTGAAAAATGAGGGCCTGCCATATTGTGTTGGAGGGGAGAAAGTATGGCAGCCGAGGAAAAATGGAGAAAAATCATGCTGGCCTGGTTTACGACAAATAGATAGCTCTATTGATTTCCCTTTTACAGTGACTGTCCATCCCTCACTGTTGTGATTACACTGACCTATTTCAGAAAAAAAAAAAAAAAAAAAAATAGCCGTCTATTATAGATTAAACCAAAACGTCCAAAAAGAAAATACACTTTCCGTGGAACAAACAAATAGAGTAAGATGAAACATAACCTACAGTACAGAGGGAGAAAAAGATTGTGTCAATTTAAGCGTTCAATGTTGCTCTGGGAGGAGAGGAAACAGCGAGTTCTCGCACCACGCTGAGAATCAAATAACTTTTTCCACAGAAGGAGCGGCTGTACTTAGTGGGGCCCTGCGTTGTCAATTCTAACTCTAACAAAAAGGCAGCAACATTAAAATGATTGTATATACTGCGCGGCGTTTAAACATAATAACGCCACATTTACAAAACGTGGAATAATGTTTGGGGAGAACAACAGAGTGTAACATATTGGATAATAATCTAAAGTACTGTATGTGCTTACTGTATTGTATTTCTTACTCTAACACACTACGGTGCTGTTCAGCGTTGTGTGCTTTGTGCTGATGATTCCTCTGCGTCTGTGTGTATTGCTGTGTGTGTGTGTGTGTGAGTGTGTGTGCTCGTCCTGCTCCACTATGTCTGTGCTGCGCGTCTCACTAGACTATCTCTCCGCGCGTAGCTCAGGGGACTCTGGCTGGCTGATCTTCATTATCAGCCCTAGCTTAACAATGTACTGGATGCACTTCCCACATGAGTGCAACTAACAAATCCCCACAGAGCTGAATCAAGGCAACAATGTGATGAAATACCTTCAAACAACCACTGAGCATGGAACACTGAGCTATGCAGAGACAACTCACACTCGCCCCGGGCGATTCCACAGGAGTGCGCCTGTTGCCAAGCAAAATTAGACAGCAACTGGGACATATTATTCTCCTAAATTGGCAATGTACAGCCCTATTAAGGACCATAAATCTCATGTTTGATTAAGTGAAAACACCTCGACTCACAGAGCCAATGCATTAAAATTCTACAGCTCGGATATCCAAGCGGGCGCTGCCGTGTCATTTGGAAGCAAAGCAGATGCTTTACAGGGGTGAAAGCTGTCATTGTGCAGTGTGAACACAGAGAGCATTATTGGGATTAATAATGCTGTCAGCATACTCCTCCAAACATACACCAGACTACTTTTATGAGGGAAATTTCACATGCGCAAAGGCATGAAATCTACAATCTCGGGCTTCATTACTTCGAGAGAGAGTCTCAATGACTGATGACTAATTTTACTGCGACTCCAAACTGTGTTTTTCTGAGGCAGAATGTGCCGAAGAATCCAAATCATCTGGTTCCTTTAAAACAGATTGGCTGTACTATTACGATGTGAGTGCACATCTCTTGACGAGAGAAACTCAATACAAGCCGCTAGCAAATAAATGAAGACGCAGGAGCGAGGCCATGTTTCTCAATCAGTGTAAGGAGTCTGTCACCACAATGGAGACAAATATAGGGTGAAAAATCTGGGAATCTCCTCCACGCATCTGTAAGACTGAAGAGAAGAAGCCTCATCTGTCTGCTTTTCTCTTTTTCCGGGAGTTACATTTGTACTACTGCCTCCCTCTGGCCACTCTATTCCCAATCTAAACTCAGACACACAGCACATAACGTACACATGAACACAGGGAAGTGGTAGAATGACATAAACAACTGTGAGATATAATAAAATCAGATTCATTAACAATGCACAAATGGTGCTTGAAAAGCTTTTAATAAGACTGCACATGTGTTGGTGTTGCTGCAATAGACTTCTGTTATTTTGACATTTTAGCATAGTGTCAATTTATATTCTATGTGTAATCTTTTAAAAAAAAGATGTAAAAGATAAAAAATTTAAAAAACTTAATTAGGGCTACCACTGATGATTGTTTTAATTGCAGAATAAACTGTTTTTTTTTAATCATTGATTAGTTTTTGGCTTGCAAAGTGTTAGAAAAATGGTGAAACATGTTAATCAGTGTCCCCTAAAGCCCAAGATGACGTCCACAAACGTCTTGTTTTGTCCACGACCCAAAGATATTCAGTTAACTGTCACTGAGGAGTAAGGAAACCAGAAAATATTCTTATTCGAGAAGCTGTCAAACAGCTGGTGACTGATTTAAACGTTGACAACTAACTGATTATTCGTCGCAGCGCTCGACTTGATGTAAGCCTTTGTCTTGTATCATAGTCTGAACATCAGTCATATAATCAGTTTACTGTACATCTACAGCTGCAAGAGAGCGCGAGCATTAGCGCTAGGTAATCAGGAGATCTGCTCTGTTAGAGGAAGAGCATCCTGGCTACACGACCTATGTGTGTGTGTGTGTGTGTGTGTGTGTGTGTGTGTGTGTGTGTGTGTGTGTACGTGTTAGCCAGCTCTCTGCTATTCGAGCTGTGAGATGGAGCCCCAGACTGCTGATGGTAGATTAGAGGTGAGACGTCTAATCTCAGTGTAATCAGCTGCTGCATCTGATCCTCCGCTCCACACCATCTCTCTCAACAGGTCCAAACAGAAACTCATCTCACAGCAACACGGCCTCGCCGAGGTAGGAGCAGCTGATGGCGTGCATCTGATGTCCACCATCGAAGTATATATATAAAAAAAAAACTACAGTAAATAAAACCCTGATATTTTTCTGTCATCTCTGTTTGAAACAGGCAGTTTAAAAGGATACGCCAACTGCTACTGAAAGTCCACATAACAGAGAATACATAAAACTGTCAAGGGAAATGTACAGGAAAACCACAGCTGACTTCTTGCTGAGAATTACAGCCTTGTGGTAAAAGAAAGTGTTGGCGTGGGGGCCGCCCCTTATGGCGAATGGAGAGAAAAAGGGGGAGAGAAGTGAGGGCTCTGCTTCGAGACGGTAAATCTACCTAAGACCTTTATAACAGCCAGAATGAGGGAGAGGACATCGCAGTCATTGGCGCGATGATACGAGAATCTGTTTTCATCTAGAATACTTCACCTTCTGATGGCTCAATGATTAGTCCGGTCGGGGGGATGGAAGAGGGGAAGTAAAGGAAAGAAAGATGGGGAGAGGAGAGGAGAGGAGAGGAGAGGAGAGGAGAGGAGAGGAGAGGAGAGGAGAGGAGAGGAGAGGAGAGGAGAGGAGAGGAGAGGAGAGGAGTCTGCCAGTGAACAGCTGCCCCTGTAATTTATATTGATGAGGGGACAGGCATGGCAGGGAGCTTCCAGCAGTTTGATCACTCAGGCAGAGTGGGGAGTTAGTCAGAGACACGGCCCATCCCTGTGGTCTGGGTTGGACTCGGTAGACCTCCTAAAAACACACACACACTCACTTGCACACACACATACACACGAGCAAGACTGCCAAGCTCACATTACGAGCGGCGGTGCGGACTGGTGTAGCAGGGAAGCCAATGTTTTCACTCTGAGAACAGAAATAGATCTACAGCCTGACTATAACCATGTAGGGCAGAGCAATCTCCCTCATTATTACTCCAGCAGCCATATAATCACCAGGCTTCTACTAAAAAAAAAAAAAAAAAAAGAAGAAGAAGACCTTCCCTCCACATTCTCAATGACCATTAACCGGCCCTTGAACGTCTTCTTGTGCACACACAGCTCTGACGAGGTTCTACAGCCGCTTCCTGTCTGTGAGGCACAGCAATCAACGACTTGTTAAGGGGCTTTACTTTGATTTCCTCACGCGGACAAGATTTGAATATTTCTCACTGAAATGAGACAGCGTAGTCCAGTCTCTGCCCAGGGCTTTGAACCCAAGACTCTTAAATCATGCTCTTTGATTTGAGCCCCCTTCCGGTGTAGAGGTGCTTAGCGCCGCACTAATTAAGATAGTGGGGCGGTGGATGGTGGGTCAAAGCGTTTCTGTTCTACCTTGAAGAAATCCTGACACAAACACGAACATGCACACACACACACACATACATTTTTTTTTTTTTTAAATTCTATAACCCCTGCAGACAAGCAAATAGCTTAACACACAATCGTGCTGCTGTTTTGACGGGGCTGTTTGAGTAAGGTAGAGCTGTCTAGCTTCGGAGATAATATCCTTTGCCCTGCTGTCTGATGTAAGAAAGAGCCAGGGTGTTTTACAGGGCGAGATGCAGCCTCTCACAATCTGAAGCACTCCGACCGCTCTTACAGAAAAGCCCTCTGGCCGTCCCTCTCCACAAGTTTCATCAGAGTGATCAGAGCGAAAGGATAGCCTTCAGGGCTAGTTTCTTCCATTCACACAGTGGGGTATGAACACACGCACACACAGATGTACACACGTGGGCAGACACACTGCAGTACACAGCACAAAAGCGGTTTTACATGCCTTTTCGATTGCACTTCACACATGTCAAAATACAGTACAAATCTCTTGGAAATCATTGATTTCTACAGGTTTGACTGTTCATCAATTCTTTATGAGCAGACTGAAATTGAAAAGCCAGTGGTTAGAAAAGGCGAAGCCTGTGTACTATTGTTGTAGTGCACAAAGAAAGGCTTGCATCTCACATGTGAGACATGTGTCACATACTGTGTGTGTATCTTTCAATTGTAGTGATATGATCTGTACTTGAAGAATACAAACTCTTGGTAGTTAATGCAGCCTCAGAGGTTACAAACCACCACACAACACCACATCCGCGTTGTTCAGCTGCAAGGCCTTGCAGAAAACAAAGAAGTGCTTCAGCGCACTGTCTCCTTCAACTGTGCCTGATTATCAAACAGTCATAAGACTGCATAGCATTTTAATTTCCTCTCTGGGGTTATCATCATATTCACTCCAGAATGGAGATATGCGAAATTGTGAATGTGGATGGCAGGGATCTAATTGAGGGTATTGATTTATTACAATGCCGGCAACATTATGTATAGCCGCAGATTAAAAGGAGTCAACACAGAAACAGCTTGTCATTTGTACTGTATATGAGGACTTTTTTCGCACATTACAGCTGTGTCGAATTGTCTCTTGATTTAAATGACCTTTTAACAGCCTTAAAAGTGTAGTGCAACATAGGTAAAAATCACAGTAATAAAAACTCTGATGTGTACTCACAGGTATGTGTCTTCTTTGTTACTGAGATACCTGCAATGACAAAACAAACAAACCATTAAACACATATACATCAAAAAAACAACTGTGAATTACCCAGCACACACATTTATATGGAGTTCTGCTCATACAGTAGCTAACTGATAGTGTTCATCACAATGAAGAGTTTGACCCTGTGGTCCGACAGACTGTCACTGTCCAAGGTCACTGACGTGGCAGGCCCAGGGCAATTATGTGTGTAGGCTGGTGTCTGACCTACGGCCGTGCTACATCAACATCCATGACAAGGTGGCTGAAACTTCATCCTCTGCGGGCAATGAATGAGAAATTATACTAAAACAAACAACATTTGGAATGCTAATGTGTTGTGCAGCCACAGTGATTGGGCCCGAGCTCATGAGTAAGCCCGTGGCCCAGAGCGGGATGGGGGCACTTTGACCTCAATGTTAGTTAGTTAATCCTTTATTTAAACAAGTTGTCTCACTGAGATCACAGCCCCTTTTTCAAGGGAGCGTGTACAAATTTTTTTACATGAAGGCGCACAACAAAAGTATAATAGCTATACAAATTAATGTACACAATACCAATTAAATCAGAAATCCAAAGAAAACAATTAGATGTAGCATTAATAAAGATCTAAGTATAATGTCTTCAACAACTGAAATTGAATTTATTGTCCATAATTAAATTTGTACACATCATTGTATTTAAAACTAATTTTAGAAACCAACACACAATGGTTGGTAAAAATAAAACCATAACCGTGAACCCTTTGTGTCGAAGGAAAGGCATGCCCATTAACCACAGATCTATATCTATGCAAATATCCAATTCTGACTTTCAAAATGGTTGGTCAGGTATTCACCAGCTTTGTGATGCCGAGCCAGATTCAGAAATGTTTGTAAAGGTGTATTCTTTTAATTTCAGAACCCTCAGAACTGTTTGGATACTGATAGCGGTGAAATTCAAATTAGAGATCTTGAAAACAGCATGCACCTTGTCATTACGAAGACAAAAACAAATTATTAAATCCAAAGAATCAACAGTATAAAGTTGCAATTGCCAGATTAAGGGAGGATTTGGTGTGCAATATAACATGGTACCTTTTTGTATCTATTATTAATTTATTGTGAGAATGAAAGTGGACCCAAACCAGACCCCTGTGGCACACCTTTACTAATTTTAAGAGCTGTTGTTTGTAAGTTTACACACGGCTTAATTATTTCCAGACGGTCATCAAGCCAGTTCACTGAACAATAGTCTACACCTTAAATAGAGGAATTTTCAAGAAAACGCAACCATCCATGATTTCAAATCCGTGGATAAGTCGATCGCCCGTGGGACTGTCAAAGGCACGAAGCTGTGACTTGCTGTGACACGGTCCACATGACATGGCTATAATATCATTTGTTTCCAGAAGGGCCTGTAGTAGTGTCCACTAGGGATTTAATATACAGTATTTCAAGACGGTAGTTTTGAATTTGAACGGTGAATCTGAGCAGCCTTTCATACATGTGGAATCATAGTGGATACAAAGGTGAGGTCAACCATATTAGTAAGCGGTGCTGCTGCTGCTGCTGCTGCTAATAATAATAATAATAATCTAAATTGTTCTCATCTTCCTACAATCTAAACTCACCAGTTTACTGCAAACATCACTCTGGGAGAAAATGTATACTGATAGTAGATTAGAATAGTTGATAGATTTGATCAGCTATGGAATAGTCATCAGTAATATGTGATGTGTGTACTTGCAATCTGCTTGTCAAACCGTCGCTGGGACTGACCAGTGTGAGTCAGACCTGGCTGAGGCTGAGGCGGAGCTGGGCTGCCAGTGCTCATGTTGCCCTCCCTTGCCCCTTCGGGTGTCAACTCATCGAATGAGCCACTTCAGTTCTTGCTGTGACTCCGGCTGCTTCTCCTGTCTGCAACATTGCTCTAATGCCCCAGGAGCCTGACGCGGACGAGCGCACAGCCAGCCGTGGTCCCCAGCGGCCCGCTGGATGCTCATGCTTTGCAGGGCGATAGCACACTAATAGATCCCACTTGTCATGCGGAAGCAATGGCTAATTTTTCTACAGCTTGCATTTGAAACTCGGGGGACGGCGAGCCTACATGATTCAATAACTCTCTGTGAAAAAGGCGTCTGGCCGGAGATAACAATGTTTCAGACACGTTTGAGGGGAAACGAGTCAAAGAGCAACGAGGGGGAAAACAAATAAGCCCTTCAGCCTCCTATAGACATACACACAGAAACACATAACTGATATCAACTCCACTGAGCGGAAAGAAGGGAAACAGTCACCTAGGGGCCAGCAGTCTGTGATGGAGCCCTCGCATTGTTCCAGTGCTCAGGGCCAAAAGCTTCCGTTCTGTCCAACTGTGACATTACGCAAGGAGAAAATAAACAGTAATCCAGTCTTAATTCTACACTTCAATCAAATGGCATGGAAGCCAGCAAGAATTGATGGTCCATTAAAGATCTGTGGTGTCAAGAAGCTGCAACACACGACAGCTGTAAAAGCCTAAATTAAGCAGTTAGCTGGCTCTTTGTTTTGGTGGGTGAGACAACTTGTGAGACCACATAAGGAACATAGCTGGTGTGCTCAGTGGGGAGTGTATCAGAAGGGAAACTGCAAATAAGCAACTTTTTCCTGGCTTTTTGTCAAACCATACGACAGCCACACAAAAACAAACATTCTCGCACGGTTTAAAGGGAGTGGAGACAATTACACAATAGATATAATTTAATCTAAAAGGTGCTTTATTTAATTTTTTCAACAAAATGTTGCCTGCGTTTGTCTTCGAAAGTGTTAAAAAAAAAATGTGCCTTCGCCTGACCACAGATCTGAAATCTTTGCACAACAGCCATTTGCTTTGCAAAATATTTATGACAGAGGAAGTGAAAGAATCACAAGTGTGTGTTTACAGTACATGTATGCTTTCGCCCAAGGTTAGCCACACAGACCACACTGATAATGCTCACAAGCTGAAAGTCGAGAAAGATCAATTCTTCTAGCACAGCGAAGGCTCATGTTTCCAAATCTCAGATTTTCAAAGATCTGTGTTGCAGTAATGAAGGATCTTTATTCTATAACTACTGCATGTCCAACACAAATTTGACTTGATGAATTATTCTTTATTATAGTGATTCTGTTACTAAGGCGACTCCTATTGCCTCACTGGTGAGAAAATGCTAAATTAATATGCGTCACAAAGTCAAGTCTATTTAAGGAGGGATATTTACTGTAAAGGTTCTCTGGGGAATTTCCAGTGCAAACAAACACAGTGTTGTTTACTGGACTTTGGAAGTTACCTTCAGGCCAAAAAAACCCCATTGAATCCACGAACTACCCCCTGAAAATGCTTAATTGTTTTAAAACCTGCACTGTTTACACTGTCCAGTGATCATCCTCTTCCTCCCTTGTGTTGTCCTCATTGCTAGCTGTTGTGACCTGTAACTGGCATCAGCTGTCAATATGCAATACCCAATGTGTACCAAGTCAACCTGATACTTGTGGCGTGCGATTGCGTCCTCATGCGACGCCAATGAGAACAGCAAAACAAATCATGTCTCTGCAACACGAGGGGTCAAAATCATAGAGCGTACGGTGAAATCAGAACACAGACAGTACACAGCAAAAGCTTGCGTTTGTGTGTCCTTCTTGTGTCTATGGAATAAGAAGCCCCACCAACCGCAGTCCATCTCCCACCCACTGAATCCCAAACACCTAATAATATGAAAACTATTATCTCAATCAAAATGTTCTCGGGGGCTGAGAGAAAAACCATCTCTCTCTTTCACAGCTTTGGCCTGTTGCTATGCAGGTTAGAGGAAGCAGAAGGGGCGGGTTAGTGGGCCCACTTCCTCCTCTATGTGTCATTCAGAGCCCTGTGATTGGAGGTGGCAAGGAGAAGGGGCCACAAAGCCAATGGATGAGTCAGACGGTGAGAAAGAAGGAGTTAGCTCTGGGCACTGACATCGGCGATGCCTGCCAGCTCGTGTCTTCTCCACTGGATGGCAGGTTCAGAGGTCAGTGTGGAGGTGAAGCTCTCCTTGGCTGACAAACAGGCTGCTATAAACATGCTTGCAACTTGAGGATCGCCTTTTTGTGATGTGCATGTGCTCTGTGGGCATTATTTATCAAAGTAATGACAGAAATCAGAGCATGAAGGCAAGCCTGTTGCCTGTACGAAGTGTCGGCTGAATTCTTATTTCAACATTACCATTCGTCACAATGGAAGGAGGGACAGCCGCCGCGTGGTCTTTGATCAGTCATATTTTCCCCTTGCAACGGTAAACAATTCAGCACACGTTCTCAAGAGACTTCGCCTATGCTATAGAGGAAGAGAGGCGCTGTGCAGGCGACTGGAGGTTAACCTCCACCACATCTATCTGCAGGGGGGGCACACATCCTGTAAACATGCTACTTAGACAGGAGGAGAGTGAGTGTGGGGTTTGGCAGCCACAGTGCTGCAGCCGACTGTGGAGCGCCGTGCCATCGCAGGCGACTCAAAGTGACAGCGCTGTAATGAAGTCTGAGGCGCATGGCAGGCTGTACGTCATAATTTCAGGTTCCTTAAAGCCTGACAGGGAATGATTATCATGGATGGTTATTGTCACCCTGCCTCCCTGGGAGACGAGGCGTGCTCTGGGGTTGTTGCACCGTGACATTCAAAGTTACAGTCTCCTTCATATAATGGAGCTGTCCTCTCAGCGCGCTAATGGGAGCGATCCATTTAACCTGTGCCAGAAACACACAGACGAGGAAGTTCCTAATGCGAGGCCTCTCCCGTGGGGACGTCACACTCCCCCCCTGGCTGCTCCCTTCCTGCTGCTTGATTCATTGACTGGCGCTCCTCACTTATCCTCATTCACTGTTCAGTCTGGGGAGACAGGGAGGCTCGCTTCCTGCCGCCTGCTCCACATGCCACTGCTGCACGCCCGCCGCACACAAGGACACAGCCGGCGCAACAGACCCAGCTGCAGGAAGAGCCAGCGAGGGCCCAGTGTGGGACGGGCTAGACACCTCCTGGAATTACGGGTCAATACCACAGGCCTTGGGAATGCTGGCAGTACACACTCTCTACTGATAATAAGGCCTCTCAGAGAGAAAGAAACACCACGCAATCATGAGCAGGTTTGGTTATTGTCCTGTCTTAATGATGGCGGTTGTACGGGACTGTTAATTTTAGGCTACTCCTGAGGTTGCCGGCTAATGATGGCGCCAAAGCCATGGTCATCTTAAGAATGATAGATGCAGCCACATTCAGCAGTCCATCTTTTGACTGCCGCCGCCTGCCCCGACTGACAAATTGCTGCTACATTCCTGAGAGAAAATAATTAGAAACAATTAATGTGTTTCTCTTCTTGGCCATCACAGAGGCTCTAAAAGGAGTCTCAATTGATTCGGAAACATGTTTTCCTGTGATTTACGAATTCAAGAAATTCAAAACAGAATATGCAGTTGGTGATTTGTTTAGATAGTCTGCTTTTATTTATTTTAAAGATATGCCTTAAAGTAATGTGGTGGGTCGGACAGAGTGAAGCAAAGCCAACATACAGAGCTATGATGCAAGGTTGCTCCTGCATTAATGCTCGTCTCATCAAAAGTCAGACAATAAGATGGATGAGCTGATTCAAGGACCTCTGTGCTGTTCTAACTTTGGCAGTCTTTGTGAAGGCCAAGTTCCATACACAAAGTCATTTAAACAATCCTCCCTTTTGCAGTGACACACTTAGCCTTTATTAGCTATTATACTGCTATAAACTATACGTGCAAAAAATTTAATGATTAAAAGAGCACAATGATTCTAATCAGCTGCCCCCTAATATACTAAAACACTTAATCCATGGAGAGGCCAACTCTCTGGGGAGGCTCAAGAGAAAAATGACTTCTCTGTCTCCAGGCGCTGTTATTTCTGGTCATTTCTAATTGGTTTTAACTAAAAGCAACCACTCCGAGACTCCACAGGTTACTTCAATGCATCGCTATGGAATTGTCTGCAAATAGAAGATATACATCCAAATTAGTTTTAGAGGACACCACAATTGTCTTTCAGAAGACGAAAGGAGAAAGGGCAGGAAAAAATAAAAGCATACATGCCTAGCGAGAGAGCTGAAGGATCCCAACAGAGGAGCAATGTCATCAGGGTGACCCTGAGATCACAGAGGCCCTGGCTGACTTGCCGTACCATGTCACACGCACCTCACCCCCTACAAATATCTCCCAGGCTTCATGTACAACGCCTCCCCCTGTGCAGTTCTGCATTGCTGGGCCCGCGAGTCTCCAGGTGAGTCCTCAGTGCTGTTTGGTGGCTCGTGAATTATACATTGCAGCAGAGGAATTGACGCGGCCCAGGAGGGCCGAGAAACAGCAGGCATGGCTGGGAGGCAGATTGAAGACTCTGACGGAATTTTAATTGTACCGCAGGGAACGCCGCGATAAGAGCTATTGTTATTGGTAAGACGGTGCCGCGCAGGTTCACTTAGCTGAGAGCTTAAAAAAAATGACGAGATCCAAAAAAACGACCAAGGTTCTAGCACAGCAGCACCGGCCCTGTTGTTAATGACGATCCCGAGGAGCACAGTTCATATCACTATTGTACTAATATTTATCACTGGGCTCTCTCTGTGCTCAGTGTTTACCCGCAACACGCTCAGAGGACCGGTGAAGGTGAGCTACGGCGGAGGAAGAAAAAAAAAAAAAAAATCAGGAAAACTCAGAAACCAAACAAGGAAGCGCTCAACCAGAAACCACTGAGGCATTCCATTCAGTCGTTTTGTTGTGCGATTCAGTACATCACTGCAGGTGAAAAGCCAAAATGTTGGCTTTCTGTTGCTCTGATGTTGTTCACTCTGATCCTGGCTCAAGCTGTACTATACAGTAATTCTCTTGTGAGTGCACGCCGGTCCCTCGGGCCGAGACGGATGCAGGAAGGCCCCTGGCGCTGGTCAAAGTGAGGCCAGGGGCACAGGCAGGCCTCTGTGTACTCTCAGCGCTGGCGGTTCCCAGCCCAACGGTAATCTCTCAGTGATCCAGCCTCAACCACACATGAAACCCAATAGCCTTTCAGCCCGCACCATAAATAAAGACAAACCACATTCAGCAGACCACCCTGGCTCACTTTACTGTTACTGAGCTGCACCGAACGGCAGTCTAAATACGCCACCGCTGGGTGTGTTTACACACATCTATATAAAGGCTTTAACTACAGAGATGTGAAATGGAGTTGTTGTTTGCGCAATGTTTATTTCAAGTGGCTTAATTACATAAAAATATCATCTACGCCTTTCTGTAGTCTGCGTACAGAAAGATACGTCACAGTTCACATTATTACAGTGCAGTGGTGAGGGGCTGCTCTGCTTCTCTGGTCGACAACATTAGTGTTCCCCAGAGAAAACACTTGTGAATTTCGATTCACATTACAATATATTATCTTAGTCCTACACAGGTTAAAATCTAAAGGGGGAATACAATTACCTACAGCTCCTGAGGCATACACTCCAGTTATTCTTTTTTTTTTTTCTTTTACAATAATGGGCTGTAAGAGTATTACAATTGGCCAATGGAGATGTGCCCCCTTGGGCCAACCTATTCAGAAGAGCTTAAATATTCACAATACGCAGCACACTGCAGTTAAATGAGGAGAATCTTAGATCTACAGTTTGCTTGGAATGGCTTGTTTTCACTTGTTTTTTTCTCTCTCTCTCTCTCTGTCGTCTGCTCGTACGCGCAGTTGCGAGGGATGATTCACGGGCCGTCTACTTCAGGAAACCACAGCGGTAGGCTGCTATTGCAAAAGGTACAGTATATGTCATTTTAACAGATGAAGTGTTGCTCACGATTTGTTTATTCTACCCCCCCTGTCCGAGATCTCAAGAATAGCAGTTCTAAAAGATGGGATGAGAATAGGTGGGTTGATGTGTGCTCTGACAGTCGGTGACAATCTGTTACCGGAGCTGTCCAGGTCTGTCAATAGACTGTACACACAAGCCTGCTTGTATATTCACCTGGGGGGGATGGACTCGAGCTCTGATGACAAACTAATGTCAGCTAATATCAGCTCTATAAAGGCTGACTCAGAAATATATTGGAACCCTTTCATTACCATCACTCATTCGGTCTCAATTCTCCTCCAGTAAAGTACAGTACAGCAGGCACTTGTCTAATGAACAAGGGTCTATGGGGAAGGATCACTCCGTGTGAGTGTGTTGGAAGTCAAGGTC
This sequence comes from Lagodon rhomboides, assembly GCA_039737535.1. NCBI lineage: Eukaryota > Metazoa > Chordata > Actinopteri > Spariformes > Sparidae > Lagodon > Lagodon rhomboides. The sequence goes on from CM077793.1 coordinate 22,685,057, forward strand.
CCACAACAGTGGACTCGTGGCTCTGCTGATAAGGACTTGGCTGTAATTGCTCAAAAGGGAGGGAACTGCAGCCCCATTAGGTCTGGTCTTAGCACTTGCCAATAAGCCAAACTGCCCCTCTGAAGCCTCCCATGTAATGAAAACTTCCTCTGAGATGAATTACATGTCTGTCAATCCACTAATTAATATCATGGACTCGTCTTTTTTGCCGCTCCGCAGTAACGAACGGAGTCGGAGAGACGGGGATTGAGGTGTTTCTGAGCACTGGAAGACATAAAGGAAGGAAAGGCAGAGGCAAACTAGCAAGCGCGCTGCTACTGCGATTCACTGCAGTCATGGTCGGCACTTAGTGCAGCATCTATTTTTCATGTATTTCATAATTAAAACCTGCGAGTTCTGTAAGCCCTCCATGCTCCATGCAGATCAAAGGTAGTCCTATTAGCAGGGAGTTCATCAGTGGAGCCACTCTTCCATTTCCAGGCAACAGAGCCATGCTTAAAGCACAAATACCCCGTAATTACACACATGTGTGATAACGGGACAGCCACAGAGCTGGACTATGATTAATAGAACACAGATCACAGTTTCCTCCTCCTTTTTCAAAGCTAACACAACAGAGGACTTTACACGCGAGGATCACCCATGCGTGGCAGATAAAGAGGTTGATGAAAGACTGAATACATATTTCACACATCGCCTCTTGTGGTGCAGGTGGAGTGTGCTTCAGTTTGTTGCCTTCTCCCTCCCCGCTGCATTCTCTATGTAAATGTAATCGGAGGATAACACGGGATAAAGCTCTGCAGCGCAGAGACACGGCGACTCCTTTCTGCGGGGATGGAGGGGTACAAGCCTACCTCACATGGTGTAATCAACAGAGTGAGCTGTGTTGCGTTATTTATCTGTCCCACTGACTCTGAGGTAACTTGATGCCATGGGGTGCGGTGTCTGGATGGATGCTCAGGTAGTGAGAGATTCTTTCCACCAACAATAAAACTACACAGCTGATAAACACCGGAATCGTACCTGTTCTTCATTTTGAAAGATGTGAAGGTTAAATCCTCCAATCCAATCGTTTCACAAATGATTAAAAGAAAGTCTAAAAATGTGTTGAAGCAGAGGTTCATTTTACCTGCTTTTGTATCCTCCAAATCACCTGCTGGCCTCTCAGAACTGTTTTGCAACCCACTGTACCCTCAGGTTGAGAACCACTGATGCATCTCACATGTATGATAATAACCCTTAACAGCTGTACATCTTGCACCTTGCAAGAGTATTAGCTTTTGATCATATATTGTAGAGTATTAACATGATTTGTTTTTGTGATTTTTAAGTCTTAATTGTAGAACTACATTAATTAATGCTATGCAACAGCAGAGGAGGTTTGATTCAGATTCAGATTTGGGCTCTGCAATATGACGATACTGTATACGTACAAATATCGTGTGATGGTAGAAACATGTCTATCATTTACTATCATGCTGTATCATTTAAAAATGACCAATTTTAGTAATTTTAGTAGGGAATGCTGTGCATTCTTCTGTACATCAAGGATGAGACACGACATTTGCATGAACGCAACCCAACCAAACTGAGAAGACTGAACGTGACACAGGTCGGGGTAATTCTGAACATGAGACGGACTAAGACAAAGAGATCAGACCAAAAGGGGCTACTTTTGTCACATGGTTGGGCTGTGTAATAATCATATACCTATCTGTTAAAAAAAAGACCATTCCGTGTGATCATTTTAAATAATCTAAGAACTGAATTTAAAGAGAATGTGCTATATTTGGACACGTTTCGTTATCTGGATGTGAAACGACCAATCTCGGAATGAGAGATTTTGGTCAAAGCGTAAGGCCCTAATTCAGTTAGTTTCCACCACTGATCAGCCCCCAACAATCAAAACCGAGAAGTAAAATCGTGTAGCGTTTTAAAAAAGCACGAAATCGTATCTAAAAAAAAAAAATCTGCCTACTGTATCTTGCTGCTACAAAGCTTCCTGCTGTCAATAGGGTTATTCTTGTGCCATTGCATAACAATGTCAGAGGAAAGAACTCGTATTGAAGTCATATGAAAGAGGAGCTATAATTAGCCATACTAGCAATTGCACACTCATAGGAACAGCAGTTGAGCTGTTTATGCTTTCTTACTGAAAACATAACAACCCTCCACTCGTGAGCCAAGCGAGCAGTTGGGAGCCAACCGCCGAACTTCCTGCAGGCTCACGAGGTCAGTCACAGTTCACGGTGCGATTGCCCTACACTAACAACTGGACAAGGTAACAGGAAGGGCTGTTGCTTTATCAAGTAGGAGATATGCAATCCTAATATACACTCCTAATGTAACATGATAAAAAAAAAGGGGGCACATGTCCAGAAGGCACAGCAGGATAACACATCCCACAGCCAAGCCAGGTTACAGAGAGGACAGACAGAGGGCAGGGATTTTGCACTTTTACACAAGGGAAACATCCAATCAGCATCGGCGATCACAACAGCGGCCTATGACAAAGGCAGATCTAACCTTCCCTGCGGTGTTCAGGAAGGCTTTGCGGCGCGTACCCATTCAAATAAATGTTTATTTAATCTACATTACGTTATTTCATATGCATCTGTCAGCACTGTGGTGTGGGCGGCCAGACGCACGGCATGAGGAGTACGCAGAACACACAAATGGCCCCAGAACAGACATCCGCAACATATGCACAGACAGCCCGACGATGCTCGCTGCAATAACAGAGTCAAGAGGGGTCCGAGGTTGAGGCTGGGACCGCGTCTATACCGTAGCCACAGCCATACATTCTCAGCAATGTGAAAGCTTGCAGCCGTGGCCGGCAGTAATAATTAATAGCATAGTCTATAAGCATTCCATTAGGTGCAAGCAGCTGTCATAAACATCTTAATTAATTTACAAAGCAAGCAACTGGGGAATTATGGCGACGTAAAAATCTGCTTCCCTCTGCCGCTCCATAGCACTGGAACAGATCGGGCTTTTAAATTTTTAAACATGCCTTTCATGTTCTCTAGAGCACTAAAAAGCCTTTGAACAGTCAGCTTGTTAGGAGATGCACCTAGCAGCCCAATACCTACGGGTCGTCTTGCTATTCTTTTCATACAGTGACAAGAGGTTTCGGGCTTCTCTTTGCTGCTCCGGCTTGACTCAAGGAATCTCTCCTCGCTTCCTGTACGCTTTTGGCCCTCCTTTTATATTTTTTTTTTATTCGGTCACAGCGACGTGCGCAGCGTGTTTTTTTTCCGCCACTCCATCCGAGCTCTCTCTCCGTAGCTTATAATCTATTTTTTTAGTTTGATTTTTGGCAAAAACAGCTATTTATTTTTTTTTACGTTTTCTTTAAGTCACAGCTACAGATTATTTTTTTTTATCTGAAATGTGACAATTTAACAGCTAAAGCACAAACAAGGCTTTCAGAAACCTCCCACTGTGCGCCTTATGTAAGAGAGGGACAGCCTCCCGAGGATACTGGATGGTGCAGCTGAGGGAGGGCGGGCGAGAGAGCAACGATGCCACTCTCGCAATGCACTGTAATCTGGGCAGTGTAGTGCCAAAGCAAAGGGGTCAGAGTGTTGTGGTAAAAACTCCCTTCCTTACCTGCTCTCACTCAGAGAGGGCAAGATTAGACTGGCCACTCCATTATAGGAGAAAGGCTTAAGGGCATTTCCACTTTCAGAGCGAGGATATCAGCAGCTTGTGACACTAAGCAGGGCTGACCCATCATTTTGGAAGGACTTGAGTGGAGGGCTTCAGCTGTCTGCCAAGCAATACGGTTTACAGAGTCCAGGCTACAGTCATTTTCTGTCAGAGGCGCCCAGAGACAACAGCACAGGGCCAACACCTCCCCATGTCATTAATATATATTCCCGCTATCTGCAATTATGAATCAATTTAACTATGCATAACATCTACAGTATGCCATTTACCAAGCGGGCATTGAATTTTAATGTGCCCATTACTCTCTGATGATAGCCAGGCATCACATATCCCTTTTTTCTCACTCCCGGTCTAACCTGTCTCTTCCTCCCCATCTCTCTCCATTTCAGCCCATGCCATATTTGCTTAACCCAGCCAGTGTGACAGCACTCAATGCTAAAGCACTCCCAAGGCAGATGATCAAAGTCAGCAGTCAATTCACATTACAATGCATTGATTTGATGTTTCCTAACCTCCCAGGCCTTTCTCTAATGCTGCCAAGGACCTCCAGGATATTTCACAGCGTACCTCCTTTTTTCCCAGCTTTTCTCTGTCTCCCTCTGTGTGTGTGTGTGTGTGTGTGTGTGTGTGTTAATGTGTGTGTACAGTGTCTGCAACTAAAAATATGGTTGACAGAGATGCTTCTCCGGCCGTGTTTGCATATGAATCGAGTCTATATTCTGTCTGGTTCAAAAAAAACGGATGGCTTAAAAAACCAGCAGCCCAGCAGTGATTCATCTGAGGCCCGACCACTTCCAAACCACCCCGCTTTTACAACGTAATTATTGCCCCTCATTCACCTGCTGTTTCAAATATTGTTTTAGAGTAAATCACTCCCTTGTTCTCATATACCACACTTCGTTTGCTTCTCATCACTTATTCATTTGCAATTCTTTATTGAGTTGGCTTCTATGCTTTAGTGACTGCCATTTCCCTCTGAGGGGATGTTCAGAGCACTTCCATGTTTTATTCAATTACGGAAACCTAATATGGTGGAAAGGTGTGCGTGGTGCTCACTCATAACCATGCATTATTTCACACTTATTTATTCTGCCTCTCTGTTTGTCGGGTGGGCGGCAGCGGCTTGAACCGGCAGCCTAAACACACGGCGCGCCCTTTCGTTTCTGGCCTTGACCCGAAAGAAGAGAAAGAGAAAGAAAGACGGACAGTTACCACATCCGTGTGTAACAACTGAATCCGTTGCATCTGTCTCGCTTTCGGAAGGTTATTTAGTTTTGTTTTTTTTTTCCTCACTCAGAGGTTGTCAAAATGTGTAAGCATCATGGCCACGGCACAGTGACACACTGACCTACAAGCACAAAGCAGAACTTTGTCTGCCTTGATAAACACACACACACACACGCACAAACACACATACACGGAAAGAGCGAGTGAGAGGAGAAGGAGGGAGAGAGTGTGAAAGAGGGAAAGGAGGAGAGAGAAATAAGAACTATTGATTTATGTAAGAGAGGCATTCCTTAAACAGCATTAGTCATCATGGTTGTGTGCAGCAAGCGGGCTCTTTAATTATTCCTCAGAAGCCAGACAAACTCAGCGCGGCGTGAAGAGCGCCTATTGATTTCTGCCTGGCAGATGGGACACACTTACTTATAGCAATTCACAGACCGTGCGGATGATCAGAAAGACAGAGATGGCTCTTACCTCCTATTCAATCGACAGAGAAACAACAGAGCAACAGTTAAGACCGGCCATTAGGCAGGTGAGAGGGACTCGAGAGTGAGGCCGGGTCAGCCTACAGGAGGTGAGGGGGAACCTGTTGTGTCATGCTGACCGTATCCGACAGGTGAGCGGCACCTGTTGTGGCATTTCGCAGTTAGAGGTCCCGCCAGCAGAGAGCAGGAGGAGGTGAGCTGCATGTTACCGAACTGAGTGTAAAGACAGGTAAATATGAAGATCACGCCGGGATAGTTGTCTTATTTACGTACAGTATGGCATGATGTTTTCATTGACATGTGTTTTTTTTGGATGTCAAATGATAATTAGAGCAATCAACAATTAATTGATCAGTTGTCTAATATGAACCAATGAATCGCTTATTTTGATAAGCGATTCATTGGTTTAAGGCATTTTTTTAGTCAAAATTCTTTGATTCCAGTTTAAGTTAACTAAATATCTTGATGACCTAATCATGGGCTCTTGGAAACAGTGACAGACATTGTTCACAATTTTATAGAACAAACAACTAATTGATTATTTGAGAAAAAATCAACTGATGAAAATAATTATTTGCAGCCCTAATGATAAGGAAAAACGCCCACATGACATCTTAATCCTCACATTTGACAAGATGAAACCGGTAAATATTTTGCTATTTTTGCCTTAAAGTGATAAACTGATGATCAGAATTGTTGATTCATTTTCATCACTATTGCATAGTCTGAGTGTCTGTTTGGCTGGACTCCTGTATGTTTGTGTGGGCATGGATGAGAGAGAGACAGAGAGATACAGGAGGATAAATAAAGACAGAGCTGGAGTACGTGTCGTCTGCTCAGCGCAGTTACATACACTAAGTTCTTTGCCCAGAAGACCGGCTTTCAAGAACAAGAATGATAGTTAGAGGACATAATCAGAAAGAACTGCAAGAACGGATAACGTCTAACACGGTGGTGTAGGCTGCTTGATAGACCAAATCTCTAGCAGGATATTAAAATGCTCAGATTAAATATCAAATAATCCATAACAAATACAAAACACACATAGAAAGCTTACGTATAAAAGTCCATCTGTCTTGCCGCTATATGATTTTTTTTTTTTTTTTTACTGCCGACTGCTCTTCTTCTGTGAGGTCTGCGCTTTAAAGTGCCACTCTATTGTTATTTCATGAGAAGGGCTGAATGCGGAGCCAGAGCTTCGTCTGAGCTGTGGAGGGAGAAATTCCCCTGCATGGCTACACAATACACAGACAGCGCATTTAGAGATGTCAGCCCCCTAACTAGAGAACAGTCAGCGAGATGAACCCACTAACCCCCACGTCTTCGCCATGTCTAGCCAGGCTGCTCTGGAAACCCCGGTTAAAAATGCATTTGGTGTAGCTGATGCGTCGGGGGCAGACCATGCTAGGCATGCCATGCCGGCGAGCATGCTTGCATGTGCCGCTCACAACCCTGGTTAGTGAAAATGCCACTACTGTATGCCTCATCACCGCTGCTTCCCCCCTGCACTTACATAATTTACACAAGCACAGGGAGGGGAGGACAGCGGTGGGGGGGGGGAGGCTGAGCTACGGGAAGCTCACGTCCAATTGCGTTTGGCCATGTGGAGAGACAAATACGGCGGTACGAGGGGAGCTCATGCCACAGCGGGCTTTGATGACTACATGCTGAGACGCCCCCACGACACGCTGATAGACAGTGGAGAGACCCCACCCCTCCTTTGCATCTACGAAGCCAAGCGGAATATGGATGCAACAGGAACAAGGCAGAGAGTCTGAGCACATTAGAGGTGCACTGATCCAAGACCATGGCATGGTTATTTATTAATCAGCTGAGCTTAGCTAACTGCCTGCTCAGATGAACAGCACGGGCGCGTGGCACACTGCAGCATCAGCCCCGAGACAGAAAAAACTGTTGACATAATGCAACTTAAAATGCACGCTGCGCTCACTTCAGATAAAGCTATCTGCTACTGCAATATTCCATTTACGCATTTCCTCCATGCAGCATGTACAACTTTCCATTAGTGATCACGGAAAGTGTGAAAATAATACAATCTCACACAGCGAGCAAACAATCTAACGCTTAGCACTGTAAATCCATTTGAGCTTATTTGGCTGCAAAACAAAACATTACCATGTGATCCAAAGTAAATACTGTCAGAGTGTACAGCAAACAAAGAATGTTTGCCCATTTGCACATTATTCATCTCCTAGGGTGAAGTCAGTGATGAGTAACAGCACGGCGATGTTGTCAATAGATACACTAACATACACAAAATCACCCCTTTCATGTTGTACTTTTGGAGTTCACTGGCACCACAACGCCGCGCGCTGACAATGTTTTTTGCCAATTTCAACACCTCACAGTCGGGGTGTCAGCACATTGAAATGGTGTTGAGAAACATAGCCCTTTTAACTGAGACGAAACATCTCTCGGAGAGAGAAAAAAAGGGGAGAGAAAAACAGAATGGGATGCAATTCTCCAGAGTGTATCCACCTCATGTCTCTTCCACTGTTTTTTTGGCAGGCCGGGTAATACACAGGAAAGCACTGGCACACAACACTCTCTCTACCTGAACACAAAGGGAAACATTTCAGCCTGGAGTTTGGGCTTCAGAGACTAATAGGAGGCTTGCACATCACCACGGGGAAAACGAGCGATAGGCTCTCCATTGGCTTATGCTGTTGATGCAAGCTTTACAGACTGAAGTGTTTTCTGCTAAGTTCTCCATTACTTCGGGAGCCATTTGCAGAGGTGGAGGAGTGATGGAGGCTTCTGAGAACGTTCGGGGGGGAAACGGGCGGCGAGCGGGAGAGGTAGAAAGTTGATGTGGTCATTACTAGACACTTCCTTTCATCATTTCTGAGACTATCTCGCACACTCTCTCTCATTCTCCCAGACTTCTGCAGCACTGAGCTGAGAGAGCCTAAGCCTCTTGGACAGTTCATTTAGGATAATGCAATGATGAGAGAGGGGGGGAGGGGGTGGAGGCGCGTGTGTGCGCCAAATCATGTCTGATAAGTGTATCTTTTCAAAATGTCTCCTCTGACTCAAATGCATTTCAAGTGAGATGCAAAACACGTCAGCGAAGACAAGAATGATTATTTTCATAACCTGCTGAAACATAAAAAGGCAATCTATAGCGGAGACGTATAATTATTTCATGAATTCAAACAACGCAAAAAGGATATTTCAAAGAAATGTTCACATAAAAAAGATGGAACAGAAATTATCTAGGGGCTTTTTTCCCTTTCTTCAGACTTCAGAAAAGAGAAATTTATTTCTGCCTTCATCTCTAAATTGGATGCAATTTATTGCCTCTCCAAAGCTCATTTTTCACTGGCTTGCAGGATCCATGGGCCATGGCAGGCAATGCGTATCTGCCCGCCTCCCCTGGCCTCGGGTGCTAATATGTGGAAACTGGCCTGGGGATATGGAGCCCAACCAATGGAAGAGGAGGCAGAGGGACAGAGGAGAGAATCAATCCCTAATCGCTGAGGAGTAGGGAGTAGGAGGGGTGAAGAGGAAGTGAAAGAAAAAAGAAAAAAAAAAAAATCAGGGGAGAGAAAAGACAGAAAGCAGTGTGTTTACCAGCAGACATTTGGGTGCTGTCAGCTGACTGCAAGAGCTCTGGGATGTCAGAGAAAGAAAAAGGGAGTTATATAACCAGGCTGTTATAACAGAGGGAAGAGAGTGAGGGAGACAGACAGACAGAGACAGAGACAGAGAACGAGAGAGGGACCAGGGAAGAGAAAAAACATTGCCATTTAAAGTGACAGGGACAACATGATCAAAGCGAAAACAAACACGGTACAAGGTGCTGCCTGCGCAGACACCAGACGAGAGGCAGGCGAGTGTCCAACGTGCAGACATCTCTGGTGAGTAGTTAAAAATGCAAGAGCCACACAGATGTGAACACAGGTCAGAGGTTATCGCATCCATCACGTATGCATTATCTTAGCGCAGCATGTAAGCAGTGCTCGCCTGCCCCCGGAGCCACGTGGTTGCCTGGTTACGTCTGGGCCTTTTTTTGGTCTTCGTCCAGCTCCACGGAGAGGACGCTCAGATAGTCAACCACAAGCCCCTCACTCCTAACGGTCCACTCAGCCCCACAGTGCCCACCCGTTGACCACCACTCGCTTTGCACTTGAGCCGGGCTCCACCGATTCGTGTGTGTGTGGCTGACTGAAACGTTACGTAGAATCTAAAGAGTCTCATTCGTGGGGGGGATGCAAAAAAAGAGATAATTTGAGGAATCTGTTTGACACCACACACACACACGCTGTGCAGCCACACATGAACATTAAATACACTTAGCTCTGGGTGCATTCTGTCCTGTGACCTTGCTGTTACACTTCCGCGGAGCAATGAATAACTATCGCATTTCTTTGGCTGACAGCTGACACCAAGAGGCCCAGGTGATATACGAGACATGACAAGTGATTCTAATTAAATGTAGAGCTTGTGGATGTAAAGTGGCAGGAAGGGAACAAATCCTGTCCAGGCAGCGAGCGGCAAAGCGGCATGCCTTGCTCCAAACGAGATGAGCCGGGCTGTCAGGGCTGCCTCAGCTGTCCTGTAAACCTGGGCCCCAGCTCCCCAGGGGGACTGACAGGTTTCAGCTGGAGGGGGAGAAGGCACACCGCGAGCCTCCTGCCCTTCCACAACAACAAACACATGACACACAAACAGGCAGTTCTGATGCAAAGCAAAAGCCATGTGGACCATGTGCATTTGTCACACAACGGTGTGCTAACAAGGTACAAAGCATGGTCGTCTGTTTCCTGAGCCTAGATGAAGGCTGTCATCTAGGTTCCGGCGGTGACTAAATAAAAAAACAGGCTACGATCACAAAGAATCAATAGATACAGGAAGCAAGACACCTCTGTTGATGCTGCATCCCACTTGTATTTTCACCATGACTGTATTCATCCAGCTCAGGTTGAGAACAAAGGACTAGACACGGTGAGAGGTTTTTTTTTTTTCCACAGACAGCAGGTTCGTTTTTTTTTTTTTTCGTTTTTTTTTCCAGGACAAGGCAGAAGACCCAATGGTACTCAAGGCAAACAAGAGTGTGTCAGTATGTGACACAGGACTGCACTTTACAGAGGACACTCACGGGGGCCCTTCAGCCTCCCAATCAGACCCCTGGAGACAACCCTCACCAAATCAGTTAACCTTTGACCCATCTGGAACAACTTGGATCCCAAGAGTCACGGTCGGCCGGCTGAAAGACAATGTACATCGCGCGCTTTTTCGACTGACAGGAGGTGTCATGTCAGTTGGCATCTGTCCACTCCGGAAAATGATGGAACAGTGGTCTATCATGAGCCCATCTAATGCCGGCCAGGAAATATTTCTTTGATAATACAAAGTCACGGCTCAGTGCTTTCTGTTCTCTCCAGTAAAAGCAGGGCCTGACTTGACACATCTGGCTTACAACCTGTCCATTTTTCCACTATGGCGGTATCTCATAATGTCTTCAGCATGACGCCGGAAATGATTTCAACACAAGGCGCAGTCAAATATGTGCACTTTGTACAACCTCGAACCCAAGAAAGCCGGGAAGCTGAGTAAAACCAATTTTTTTTTTGACCTATACACAATTGAAAACATAACAGGACAATATATTTAATGTCTTACCTCATCGACTTCATTGATTTCTGTACGTGTATGCTTATTCTCATTCACACATTTCAACCAAGACAAGAAAAGACTGGAAAGTTGGGGAATGCTCAACAGACACCTGTCGTTCAGAAGCGAGTATGAGGCGAGGTTCACCACTTTGTGAAACACATGACAGATATTACTACATGGGCTCAAGAACACTTCAGAAAACGGTTTGTAAACACAGCTCGTTTGCAAATGACTGCATTCTGATTTTATTTACATTTTACACAGCTTACCAACTTTAAAAAAATAAATAAATAAATGGGATTGTAAGTAATTCAATTGCTTTTTTAAAGCTATGCGCTTTGAAGAGCAATACTTCATCAAGATTCTTACAGTAATTTTTATTAGCCTATTTCACTAATGTTATGATATTTACTGTCTGGTAAATAATGTGTAAACTATTCTTTAAAAAAAAAATGTAAAGGCACTCAGCGTGCTACACTAAACCGTATTAACCTTTCCTCTCAATAGTATAATAGAATGCTGACTGCTGTAAATGGACTGATGGAACAGGCCTCACGTATCCACATTATGAAATAATGAGTCAGGTCCTCGCAAAGCATCACGCCACTCTTTACTCAAACCAGTCATTGATGAGCAAGGACGGGGCGAGGTTCACCACTTCTTATAACACATTATTGTATAAAGTAGAATACTGCATGAGCTTGGAAAACACTTTGTTTGCTTGCAAATGATTACATTCTGTTTTTAATCATGTTCTAAACAGCAACCCAACTTTTTGGGGGAATCATGGCTGTAGTTGTTGGTTGCGGAAATGTGTTTCCATTGCAGTGATCTATAAATACATGGACACTTTTAAAACCTGTTCATCTCTCCTGCAGGTCAAAACAAATAGTATTAGTAGTTTTAAGTCCATTGAAATGAAAAAAATAACTCCTAGTATAAAACAAGCAGTCTTGTCTGAAAGGTTATTAGTTTTATTAGCCTCCTTCATGTTGCATCAATCCACCATCTACATTTGTGAAACTGAAGCCTAGTCACTATATAAACAGACCATTGTCCTGGCAGACAGTTTGTTATGTCATAGCAGGAAATACATAGAGGTAATTAATGACATTAATGACGGCGACATTCCATTCACATGAGCCAGCTCCAGGGATCTTGTATGAGGCATGCTGGCTCAATGAAAAGGCTTACTGGGACATTTAACGTTAGACGCCCATTATTAATGTTATTAGTTACACCTGCGCTTTTTCCTACGACAAAAAAGGTCGGGTGTGAATCTACTGACACGTGGAAATTCATGGTATTATCAAGTATTATGAAAGTGCTTTTAAAGGAATAGTTTAACATTTTTCAGAAACTAAGGAATAATATGCTAATGAGCTTTAACGGCGCTGGTGGATTTTCTTTTTAACCTATGGATGGACTCTGGCTAGCAGTTTCCCCTCGTTTCCAGTCTTTATGCTAAGCTAAGCTAATTTGCTTCTGGCTGTAGCTTTATATATTATAGTACAAAGTAGTGCAATGTTGGTCTACTTCATATATCTGTGTGCAGGAAAGGAGTGTATTTTCTAAAAATGACAAACTATTCCTTTACAAAATGCAATCATCATGAAAAATAACCCTCTGAGTTTCTGGATCCCTTATTAACATCTTAATGTAAAGAATTCCAGACTGTCAAACTGTCAAATAATAAGATACAGAATGCAATGTTGTTGACAAAAACCCTGAAATTAAATGTAAATACATTTAAATGTCTTTCTGAAGAGCTGTATCCCATTCTGTTTTTGTATAGTCAAGTCGCCCCTTTCATTTGCGACACCTGTCTCTTCCAGACGCCTGTCGTCAGGGCACAGTCCATTTACTTTCTTAGGCCCTGCAGCAGCCAGACCCTTCAGTTTGCCCCGCCCCCTGTCCAGCCCACAATCCCTCTATTTTGGGTGTCTCACAAAGCCACTGATGTGATTAGAGAGGATGATGATTACAGTTACATAACAGAATCAAATTAATTTGTGGCCTGAACACAGCGGTGGCAGCAGGAAATCACTCAAGCTCTCAAATCTCCCTTTCTCTTGGTCGCTCCTGTGTTCCCTATCTTCACTCAACGAGCCCCCTCCCTCCTCTTCCCCCTGCACCCGCTGCCCCCCTCCTAGAACACACAGACACACCCCTCTCTCCTCCCTGCCCCTCCCTCTAGTCAATTAAAGTCACATCGAGGGATTAAAAGGAAGTAGGTCAGTGGAGCATTGCTGGGGGAAAAAAAATGCAACAAACCACGTCAGAAGTCACTGTATCGACCTTGTGAAACACAGACCAAACTAGTGGCGGCTTGTGATCTCATCCCGCCTCGACCAATGCTCGGGCTCCTCACAGAAAGCCAGGTTCAAACCCCACGGTGCGCGCTTTGCCCCTCACCTTGATTTCTCTGCAGCTCACAGGAAACCCCCCTGGAGGGCAGCCTGGGGAGCTGGGCTTTGGTGGCGGACACTTGATACCCTCTACAGAACGCTTTGTCTCCAGTCCCTCGACCAGATCCTCTTCAAATGCAGGATTATAGCGGTGCTACAGGCAATGAGAGCCCCATAGCTCCAGTGTGAGCAGACAATGCCAATAGCCACCATGCGAGGCAGAAACAGTACACATGCTGTGACACTTTTATATCCCTTTCATACGGTAGATGCACGCACAATGCAGGTCTGCCGAGTGAGTGCCTTTCATCCATTCATGCTGTACAAGGCAGCTGTCTCAGGTTAATCGCTCGCCTTTACCGTTTACAGTCTCTCTATGCATCCTGATGATTAAAGGATTAAAGGGTCACAAATACAGTAACGGGTCCATAACACTGAGATTCATCTTTTTACACTCAGCTAGAAAAAAGGGGCTGTATCGTCCGACTGTGCGAGCAGCTTATCACAAACCATTTTTACGGTGCTTGTTTAACAGCAACCTCTAGCGGCTGTAGAAATCCTCAGGGCAGTCAAGGAGGAAGTAAGCTGAAGCAGTATAAAGAGCAGCAAAGCCCCCGTAGGGAGGAGGATGCTCTGTTCGTGGCAAGCGTGAAACCAAAAAATCAACAGTGAGTTATTTTTACTTCGCTTACCTAGTTAGAGGGGCTCTGCGGAGCTTCTGCGTTGTGCTGGAAGCCGGTCGCTACGTTTACGTTAGCGGGCTCTATTTAAAACTAATGTTACCTGGTGTTGCTCTCTGTTAGCGGAGCAGAGAGAGGCACCGAGGCGGAGCACTCGAGAACTAAAGAAGTCCACAGTTCAGCAGCACTAAGTTAAACAAATCATCCACAGGCTACAGGGGACGGAGGGAGACGTCGAAGGTCTCATTTTTCACGTCACATTAATATCCGCGCACACTCGCCAACAGAAAAGCGATGTACTGTAAAGTGCTACTAATGGTTACGTGGAAGCCCTTTAAATTACGGCACATACATAACGTAACTTACAAGGAACCCTAACCCTATTTCGACCTAAACCTCAATCTTTTCCTAAACCTAACTAAGTAGTTTTAGTGCCTAAACCCAACCAAATGACGAGCATAGAACAAATGTGTTCTGTGTGGCTAAAGATTGTTGGATGTGCAGTTCTGATTTCTATTCTATTCCAAACAGTACGAAAATCAATCAGCGCTGGAGTCGACGTAATCCATCAAAACATACATCAATTCTGCATGTTTAATGATCAATGTTACACTACTGTTGCTTGATAATGCAGTTCTTGCTGATACTGTTTTGAAAAATCTGCTCCATTCAAGGAAGTTTTAAGACCGATATACCAGATGGAGACCCACGGGTGCCTGAAATTGTACAAAACCTCTGGTTTCATTTCCTTCCTCGGGCTTGACCCCTTTCATACAAGTCGAGCCGATCCTTCTCCCTCTCACCCTCTTAAAAATAAGTCCTGGGGTGTTGGTTAAATGTAGTTTAAACATAAATAATATTCATGTGTTAAATTAAACAGCTTATTACGAAAGCCTGTTTACCAAAGGTGAGCAGGAGGGCGCATTGCCCCACATAACCTGCCCAAATGTTTCCGTCTGACTGTCGTATTAGAAGCGGTCTCCGCCGTGTGATGAAAACTCAGCGGGGAGAGGCCTCGCTTGTGCTCTGCCATGACAGAGCGGCGCTGCTGTCAACATATTGTACTGTATTTGTCCAACCTAATCAGCCTCACATCCACCGCACACTATAGAGGGAGTGAATAATAATGGGAAACAAAGTAACAAGCTTGTCATCTCTGCACATTAGCAAGTGAAAATTACCTTAGCTAGTTCCACACTCACCAGCTGTGAACGACTTGACAAATAATGTAAAAAAGGTTGTTTTTTTTATGCGGCGACAGCCACGGAGACGAGACGACACATCTAATAGTTTAGCGACACCACACGATGACAAAGAAGGGGTTTGAAGCGGAGGGACGCTGCAAGTAATTTGTTTACTTTCTTGATAACAGCCCGACGACACAACGACAGGATTAATCGGCCAGACAGTGAGAAATCCTGACATATTACAGTAATCATATCTATATTGCATTTTAAATGCAATACTATACATCAGGTAGTTTGAATTGATGTATGATGATGGAGTTTGTTTGAGCATTGAATTTAAAAGGAAAGATGCAATACATGTAAATAAACTGACATGTCCTTTAATACATGTGATGTTTACTTAATGATAGAAGACTGCATTGATTCATTTAACTTGATCATATTTAGGTCATTTTGTGTTGTTCTTTCACAGCCACTTATAGTTTTAGACTCTCTCCACCTCCAGTGTGTCCTGTGGGATCCAGTGTTCCATGAAAAAGTCACACTTCATACACACGGATTATGTCATTTTACTTTATAATATGGGCACACCCATTATATCCTTAACCTATATTTTTGTTGCAATGAAAGGTCTATGTGAGCATAAAGTACAAAGTACAAGAAACACTTTCACATGGTCAGTTTTGATACAAGGCCGCTGCACTGACAGATCTAGTTACCTCTAAGCCACCTGACTGATTTAAATACACAGAGTAACCTCAACACAACGTATCGACATCATATATCAGCCGCGCCGACGCTGAGAGAGCTGACTGAAGGTGTAGACAGACGAGCCGCGGCCCCACCAAAGTCAGAGGGATTTGCAGCCCATGTCTCACGCTCCCTGATGACCACTAAAGGGCCTCGATGGAGGAAATGAAATAATTCCTTTTGACATCAGATAGTCCAAAAGACTTTCCCAAGCTGAGCTCATAATGCAGCTCTCTTACTGCCACATCAACTGAAACTCTCTCCGGCGTACGTCTGCAGCGCTGCAGTACAACAAAAACATCATTACTTAAAACACTATCATAAGGGCTTCAGTGGCAGTCATAGCTCCTGTTAGTTATCGTTTAAATCGTATTGGATTTCTATCAATAAAGTCACATTTTACAGTGTTTTTTCTCCCCTTCTCTAACAACCAACTACTGTATTGTGTAATTATGCCGGATGATGAGGCATGCAGGATCAATACTTTCTCTGACAACCTGGTTTGAGTAAACAGCGGTGTTTTATTTGTAAGCGACCACAGTCATTATTTCATAATGTGGATACGTCGGGCCCGTTCCACTGCTCCATTCACAGCAATCATCATTTCATTAAACTATTCAGAGGACAGGTTGTCACTGTAACACTGTCTTCTTAAAAAAAGAATAGTACCCCTCTACATGTTATTCACCAGAAAGTAAATGTTGTACAGTTATTGCCGATCTCAATAAAAAAAAAAAAACACTCACAATTGAGTTGATTGTGGTGAATTTTCATAATCGGGACAATCATGAATCGAAATAATGGTGAATATCCTCACCTGCATGTCATGAAACAGTCGTCTAGCTCGCTCATGCAAAAATCCTTTATTGGTTGCCTGATATGTTTTGAATTACCTAAGCTGGTCACCGTGGAAGAAGTCATGGCTTGCACATTGTATCCCTTACAAAAATAAGTTAAATAGGATGTTTGAAAATACAGGGAGGACAGGGAGATGAGGTTACCACCATTTATTTATCCTTTATTTGCGCAGGAGGACACCATGAGGTATGATAACTTATCTTCTAAGATTCTTTTATTGTTTTTCACAAAGAAAAAGATGCGTCTCATCCGTGAAACAACAAAAATGTATGTGTTTTTCCTAACAGAACCGAAGGTTAAGGTGATTCCAGTGTGCAACTTTTTATTTTAAAGTTTCAAGAATATTTTGATGGTAATCGTGACATAAAACTTTCAAGTGGTCCCATGAGTAACAGGAATGTTGATGAAGTATTTCCCCTCAAAGCACAATAGATTTCAAGATGCTATTTGAATACTTACAGGACACAAAGACAGGAAGATTCTTTGACAACTGAATACAAACCTAAAGTGTAACACTTGAACAAATGGAGAAAGGAATCAGATATAAACACACATCCCACCAACTATAAACATACAAGGCCTTCAGCTTGATGAATTTCACCGTACTACAAACGAACTATAAGGTTCTTCATTATATTTTATTTTCACACTCACCCATCACATTAAATGTAGATGATGTAAATCAAAAGTGTAACTGCCAAGCTCTCGTCCTAGCACGAGTCAAAACACATTCAAATCAAACATCTTTTTAACTTTTGCCCTTTTGAGAAACTTAAATGTTTTAATCTCAAATGCGAGGATTGAGTCGTACTGAGGACAACAGCCTGAGGATGCGATCTAACAATCCACTTGTTTGTTGGACCTGTTGACAGGACCATACCTCAGCACAGAGCTGTCATTAAGGCATCAAAATAAACAGCCAAATAGCCGTACACTGGGAACAATGTAGCTGCTAGATGATGATAGGCTAATCAGCTTCAGATGCAACTGGAGACACTCGCACACTGACTCAACTCCTCTGCCTGCCTGCGAGATGAAATACTACACTGCTGGAGACATTGATTTCTGATATAAAAAAGTGGTCAAGCCTGCCACATCAACACTACATCAAGGCGCGGCCCTGGCAGGGATGTTGGCTCGAGTCCATCTCCACAGACTCCCTCAATAATGAGCATGTTATCGCATCCTGATTTCAATTAGAGCAGGACACAGATCTAGACAGCTGCATGTTCAAGTGTCTTGCACCTCAGGATTCCCCCTCCGTTATCAGATGAGGAGATGACTGAGACAAACCTGATTGGTTCTGTGACAAATTGCCGCGGGTCACGGTTTAAAACTGACTCGAGAATCCATTTGTTGCGCCTATCACGCGAAGAAATCACGAGATTTGATGATATGAGAATTCTTGATTAGATAAAACGTCGTCGAGGATAACATTAAACTGACGTCTGGGGTTCTCGCAACTTGTTCCTTGTGAGGTTCAAAGGCCCAGTGTGCATAAAGTGGACGCATTCAACCCTTTCATACAAACTAACAAAAAGGCTTTTTAATGTATTTCTTGTGATAAATAAACAAAGAAGGACTTGGTGTGATCCTCCCTCCGATCAAAATAATTTAGAGCCACTCCATTATGCATCCGTACATACAAACAGGCTCTGCTATTTTATCAAAGCATCCTCATCACGAAAGTTCACATACATTCGAGGTGAAAAATGAATGAATACCGCAAACACTGCCGGCGAGATTAGCTGATCTGACCCTTTGTGGAAATGGCTGTGACAGTGTGAAATTCCACAGGCTCGTCACTGCGAGGATGAAAGTCTAAGAAAAGCAAGGGATGAAATCTGCATCCCCGAAAGAGCCTGCTGCTCTAATCTTTTGCATTGTGAAGGCAAAAAGACGAGTGAGTCAGATTTACGTCACTATTTGTTTGCTCTTTTTTTTCCACCCACAAATGCCTCTTCCTGCTTCCTCTTTCAGACTTGCCTTTAGGAGATGAATCGTTTTACCAGTTTAGTTCCTCATTTAAATGAAGTGGGCGGGATGTGGGGAGGGTATTTTAATCACTTATATAAATATTTGCATTCGCACGGGCTGACCCTTGGAATAGTCTATTACTTCATCTCTTTCACCCGCCGGCCCCCACCTCTCATCCAGACACGCTTATTTACCTCTTCTGCTCACCCATTCAATAAGACTCCAACCAGCCTAGAGACATTAGCATAGCCACACAGCTCCACAGACCAGACGGCTATGCAGCTTTGTTCTCCGCTTTGTTCTGAGGGGACAAATAAAAGCCTGCTATGTGAGACTAGGAGCAGAGGAGGAGAGGGGGGTTGGACCACTGGGGAGACTGGCAAGTCCTCTGTTTCTACCCTCTAATGCTTTGACAGCGAGTAATAAATTGATCATAGCGTTGGGCACGATGCTGACCTTGAGATTTCCCCTTAAAGAAGTAGCCGGGGCAGCGGAAAGAGACGGGAGGTGGTCATCATCCGGCTACAACGTGTGAGTGATTTACTGGGAAGACTCAACGATAGTGATCTGGGATGGATCTCAGAAGAGACAGGGCTCCTGCATCTTTAATTGTTCGGAGGAACAGAGCCTCATCACAATTATAGAGCATTCAGGAAGCCTCCAAACTCATTTAGCTCTCCTCATCTGGGAACAGGAATCCACTAAACACAAATTCCTCTTCTGCAGCCTGCGGCAAAAAGCCTTCTTTTTTTTTTAAAGATTAATAAGATAAGAGATTTAAGAATATCCAAAAGACAGAGGAAAAGACTCATTGTTGAAAATGAAACATCTCAACGTGTCAGCATGTACAGAAGGGGGAAGAGAGATGCGAAAAAAAAAAGCAAAAAAAAAAAAAAAGCTTGACAACGTTGTTATTGTCCATTTCATTACTTTAATTAAAACCTAAGTAAGCTCTAAAAATATACATATTTTTTTCACTGTAAAAAAACCCCACTCTCGTTACGTCTGGTCTTTTAGTCTGCTCATTGTCTGCTCGTCTGCGGCGATCACACAGGGACGGTGGGTGAAACATGAGCTCATGAGAGGAAAAACATGCGCAAGGCAATACACCTAACATTCATTATAAGTGTTCTCATCTCTCCGCGCACTCGTAATCTACTTCCCCTTTCGGTGCACAAGGTAAATTATGACTATAATTGAAACATTGCACATGCACAAATGTGAGTTCTCTCATCCATAAGGAGACGGCGGAGCAGGAGATGCATTAAAAAACAAACAAACTAATCAAGTTCGACGCTGCGCGACACTCGTCAGAGATAAACACAGAAACAATTTGTACAGGTAAAAAAAAAAAAAAAAGACGGGGTGATGTTGCTGGAATGGCTGTGGGCTTGTACGCACAATGTCTAAAGAGACCTTTGGAGTTTGTAGAGTCATATTCTTTCTCATCTTAATGGAAATATGGCTGTATACATCGCAGCCATTGTGATGGATGTCCCTGGGCTCCCGCGGTAAGTGCACTCTGATTCCTCGCATGGCCCTCAGCGAGATGCAGCATCGCAGGATGAAGCCCGGAGTGATGGAAAGGTGTGACCAGGTGTCTCTCTCTCACTCTCACGCACACACACACACACACAAGGGCACAACTCTATATTTTACCCCTTCAAGCAACCCTCGTTGAGGCTTTCAAAGGCCATGAGAGCGAATAAATATTTGAGGTAAAGTAAGCACGCTGTTCCTTAACCTCTGACAGTGTACATTTTTAATGGCGCCACAGAGCAGCCCACCACTTTATTGTTCCTTTACAATGTTTACAGGGAAAGGCTGAGCGACATTTTTCACCCTTTTCTGACATTTTATAGACCAAACAACCAATAAATTATTTGGGAAAATAACTGAAAATAATCATCAGTTGCAGCTTTACATGTGAAGATCAGCTGTCTTTCAGAAGTTAAGATTTTGTCACTGTGAATCATTGCAGGCTTGTTTTTTTTTTTAATTGAAGTTCAGGAAAAATGCCACCAATTTACACCTGTAGAGGGCATTGTGATGCATGTAAGGAGCGGCGCCCCTGCCATGGTGCCTCGTGAAGCCGCTGAAGAAAACACAGACACGGCACAACTGTCACCACAGCGCGACTCTCCCTCCGCCTAATCACATCGCCCTGATCGCGGCTCCATAGTCATCATGGTCACATGAGAGAGGGGAAAAAGAAGTGACATAATTTCCTCCCATTTCGGCACATCTGTTCCACATCTGACAGCCATCCAGGCAGATCTGGTGAGGTTCTCTGCCCCTGCTGTGGAGATTGTAAACAGGCCATTCAGCTTGTGTTGTTAACTCAAACAAGATGTGAGGCCTCGGGCCAAGTCTGAGCGCAACCTGGAGCTTTCTGATTGCGCTGGGCTCGGGACAGACTCGGCCCCCGTTCGCCGAATGTCAGCCTAAGCCACAACACCTGGTCGGAGATCAGTGAGGGAGCACGGGGGAAAAAGGTGCGGGCCCCCGAGATGAGGGGGTCCGTCCGCTGTGAGCCAGGGCTGCTGAGCAGATAACTCAGTTGTGTAACACTGCCCACCTCAACACCAGCCTTAATAAGGAGAGAGCCTTTCAATTCGCCTCACAATGACGAGCTGTAAGGGAGAGAGCGAGAGAAGAAAAGCGCGGGGCTGCAGGAATCCCATTTGTATTTTCGAGATGAGCTCTCCCCGACAAAGGTGTCGCTCGTAAGTATCACTGCGTAATGTGGCTAATCTCGCTCCGAAGATATTGTAAACGGCTGCTTAAGACCTCTCATTCATCTGCCGCACTGCTGGCACTCATACATTTGATCAGCATCATTTAGCACGTAAACATGCTGCCGGTGACAGGTATCAGCGCTGCCTCTCTAATCATACACATACCTCAGAGCCGTGGCATGTCCTCATCTATCTCCCTCTCCTCAGAGGCAGCGCAGCCTCCCAATCAGAATGGATAATACCCTGTGGACCAACTACCGCGGTCCGACCAGACAGAGAAACGCACGGCAGCTAAAAAGAAAAGACAGCCAAGGCCCATTTAGCATCGGCGTGTTGACACTAATGGACACACGGACTACACCCTCATGTTTGAGAATAAGGATATTATGCAGACATCCGGCTATCCCCTCGCTTTCCTCCCTAAGGCATAAGGTGGCGGGGGAACAATTGGTTTCATGGGTGCTGTGGGGTATCATTCGGTAAGGTCTCCCTGTCTCTGCCGCTACTTTGTGAGCCGGAGCTGGTGGAGTTTAAGAGGAAGGGGTATTATCTCAGACTCTTGCCAGCCCAGTGCACTCTTTGGGATAATGTTCTTATTGGGCGTGATCCTCCGACTGCAGAAGTCATGCTGTCTTTACTCAGAAAAGCAGAGGGGGGACTGGAGGTGGGTGGCTGGCTTCGCCCCAGCAGATTTAAAAAAGGGAAAAAAAATAAAGTTTCGGTTACACTTGCTTGAACCCACATGTTTGCAGAAAATTAGAGAATAAGTAATAACAAGGAAGGGGGCTTGTATTGCCAAAATTGCTCTGCGAAAGAAAGAAAGAAAGGCCCGCAAGAAAAGGACATTTTTTATTCATCGGCTCTCCGAAAATACTGATCTGAATCTGAAATTCGATGTTGTTTTACAGAGCCGGTTTTCGCTTTATCTTTGCCAGGTGAAAAATACACCTAAAGGATTTCTTCGCCGGCTAGTCTTTGTGCACCTGTTTGACTGCGCTCCCGCTAAACAAACAAACCACTCAGGAGGTCATGTGGGCCGAAGAGAGAACACTTCGTCTATTCTCTACGCGGGAAGCTTTGAAGACATTTTTTCAGTTGTAACTATAAGCTATGTCAATATTTGACTCAGACCCTGACAGGATGTTCTTGGGAAGCCAGAGGGATATACAGTACCATAAGTACATTATAACGCAGGAATGCAATAACAGCGCGAGTGTCTAATAACGCTGTATGGGCATACTGTAGACACAGGTTCGACCTCAGCAGACCAGAGCGGGATCGGAGGTTGGTGCCGCGATTGTCTCCGAGCTCGCAGAGTTAAACACGGCATTATGTTCGCGTCTCCCCTCCAGCATCACATCAGAGAGTCTTTTGAAGAATAAATAAACAAATCTACGAGGCTTCAGGTGACAACACGGCGCACTGGCAGCTCCTCAGCATCTGATAAGGTCCATCTCCTTGCCCGTGGCTCGCGATCGGAGAGATCAATTTCAATCTGGAGACGTGATAAAGAGAGTTGACAATGCGCCCCTGCAGCTGTAAATACACAATGTCATGTCTGAAAATAACTGATGAGAAATGATCTGGGCTCAAAATGTGCATTGATTCCATTGCCTCAGCCTCATCCCATTCCAATAATTTCAGCTATCAGTTCTGTCCCCTGTGCAACTCCCAAAAAAAAAAAAAAAAAGAGGTAGAGAAAAATCAACAGCAGAGCGCCAGACTCAACTGCATAAAAAGATCTGCCTTCCTGCTAACGTCTGAATAAAAGATATTGTATTACAGTCCAGTGTAGTTCCCCCGGTTAGCTAATCAAAACAATACAGTGTCATTTCATACAACAAATGTGTTCTTTATTAACCAACAGACATTCGAGTCAGACCGCGCCGCTCGCCAGACGGAGGTGATTGCGTTATCTGCGAGGCCGGCTGTGCAACTCTCCACTGGGCTCCTGCAGCTCGAGGATTGTCCCTTACCTCTCCACTACCCCAAGCACCGCTTCTCCCCTGCACTCTAATTGCCTCCATTACTGTATCTGCAGTCAGATAAAATGCTAATTTCACAGCACATTAATTTCTCCAGGCTGAACAATAAGCAACACAAAGCCCAGGCCGCCTGTCTTTGCCTGGGCAGGCACGTCTGTAGCGCTGGGCTCCTTCCCAATGGTAGAGGAGTGAGAGCACCATTATGCACAGGTCAATGAAATGAAGGAAAAATCCATCGATTCTACATTTGAAAAGAAAACACAGGAGAAGGGCTGGGGCAGGGTGATTTATCAGTCTCAGACGGAGTCTGGCAGTCGGGCCTGGAAAATGCTGAGGAGAAATGCTCCATCCTCATTGGCCTGCTTCGGCCAAGCCATAATACAGTAACATCTGTCTGTGAATAGATATAGCTCTTCAACCTTGACCTGTTAGCAGACTTTTTTGAAATGGGATCGGAGCGGTAGAGATAAAAAAAACCTGCAGGTTAACTACAAATGATCTGTTGTTGACATTTTGTGGATTTTTTCCACACAACCATATCTCTGATCTACTTAAGCTTTATGGGGTGATTTCGCTCATTTTATATCCATCATTTTCCCCCTCTGGAGTTCATCGATCATCCCTATTTCTCTTGCTCAGAAGCACCCGTCTGTGTACATCAACCTAATGTTCTCATATTATATGCATGGCTTGATTCCTCCCTCCAGCATCCCCAACTGTCTCTGGATTAGCAACTCCACACCCCACTTCACAAATCAAAACGTTTAACATAATAGCTCCCATCCTCTAATGGCTACACAACACACTTCATTTATTCAGCCACAGTTTTTAATAAGTCATTATCAAATTCTGCTTAATTCTATTCAGCCCCTTCAGGATAGCGAGAAAAGTGAGGAAAAAGCGCTGTTAACCCTATGCAAAAATTGCGTTTTGTTTGTGTGCGCATGCGTGCGCCTGTTTCCGCCGGGAGCAGAGTGAATCCTGACCCAAGGACAGTCTCCCTTTTTCTGGGAGAGGCAGATTTCAGCCCTGGAGTCAGGCTGGCCTCGTCTCTCGCTGATAAGCCCTTCACATGAAGAGCACTGGAGGGCTTACCACGGGGTCTACTACAACATAAACAAGTCACATCAAGTCACAATTCAACTCTGTGATCACACAGTATATTAATAAAGCCTGCTGGAATTGTTAAATGTTACAGGTTGCTTGGTGATGAACATCCGGGCAGGGTCAAGCGAGGCCCAGGTGTCCTTTGATGAGGACTCAGGAAGCTCGCTAAAGTCGGAACAATCTGCAGAATTAATGTGCCCGCATGAACGATTTTTGTTTGTGGACCTCTTGTCAGCTTCACTCCCCCACCGAATGGCAGACAGCAGACAAAACAGGTGACTGATGCAACTGGAATAAACATGTAGGAAGGTGTTTTTGATTCCCTTCAGCAGGAGCCAAACTCGGGTCAGTCTGTCAAAAACAAAAAAGCGCGGCTTCGCTTCTTGCCGAAATGATCTAAACTCTCCCTGTTAGGCAGGCTGTTATTTAGCAGCTGAACCGGCTAATAAACAAAATGAATGAATTGATGACCTGAAATAAAAAATAAGCCTTTTGCTCATCAGGTTTGGATCATGGTTGACCTGCACGATGCAAACTACAGGGTCATATTCCGCTTGCTTGACCAATTTTGTGATGCATATTTCCAAATTTAAACAAAGATGGCATTGATATAAAACAGAGCCGCAACTGAGGAAACGGGTTAAAAATGTATTTCATGATTTGGCAGATGGAATATTTTTTTCATCCAGATGGTTAATGGTGATTCTGAAAATACTGTCAGAATAATATCACTTGGCTAATTACCTTTTACAGAAATCAATGCTTAGTGTGCTAATGTGTGAGTAAGTTACAGCTACCCAGCAAAGCAACATGATTTCATCCAACTATTGAATTATTGCATCTCGCAATGTGTTACCTTGTGTTCTGAAAGCAGCTGTAATTTATATTTTCATCATAATAATAATTTTCAAAACAATGCATCAAATGATGCTCATAGAGATAATTATCACCTGAATCTTCTGCTTCTCTCAGCTTCACTGAATGCTGAATGGACTGCATTCATATAGCACTTTTATAGTCTAGCAAAGCACTCTACAACACATGCCACATTCCCCCATCCACACACACATTCGTACACTGACGGCAGAGGTTGCCATGCGAGCTGCTGACCTGCTCATCAGCAGCGACACAGCGCTTTCTTTGCCGCAATTACAGTTTTGGTTCACTTTCACTGTGTCCTTTTTCGGTAGCAGTGGGCAGCCGTTTTCAGAGAAAAAAGCTCTAGAAGTCGACTGGATGCTATCTGCTCAGCAAACTGCAGACAGGCACAGTTAGCAAGTGAACTCCGTGGAACATTTAGCAGCTAAAGAGCTGAAAATTTCCCAGAGGAGTTGGTAGAGACAGAAAACTGAGCTAAGAGAGAGCGAATATGGGCTTCATCAACCAGGTCGCCAGAAACACTGTTTGCCAAAAAGTTCGCCGTGTCAACTTAAAAGGTGATGATGTGTCACTGTTGTGTTTGAACTCAACTGCCAAATAAGACATGACATAAGATGAAAATGCTTAAATTAAGTTTTCTTGGTTGATTCTGATATACCAGTTTTTTTTAGTCCCAAAAAGTCGCACCTACCGCTTCCCATTTCTGCAAACCAGGCGTGCTACCACAGGAAAAACAATGGTTTTGCTGGCAACTGGTTTCTAGCGATGCTGCGATGTAGGATCGGAGGAGCCATGTACGGATATTTTTGATTTGTAATTTCGGACCACGTAGATAAAATGTACTTACTGGCACTGTGAAGTTTTGCTTTGTCTGTTGTTAGTCCACGGTCTCTTAAGAAAAAGGAAAAGGAGGAGGAAGAAAAGTGGCAGCGACTGAACACCAGCAAGGATGTTCATCAAAACTTCTTTCAATAAATCATAAACATTTTGCTGCGTAGATTTGTTCACCCATTGGCTATTCAAATTATGCCATGCCATTGGATATATCATATGTGTTCAATGTATGTATGTGTACAGATGTTATTTTGTAATGGTTAGACAACATTGCACTATCAAAAAAATGCAATTCAATGCTAAATAAATACAGCTGGCTGTAGTATATCCTGTTTTCAAACTTCTGGAACCAGCCTGAAGAAGCTTTGCCTGCAAGCCATCATTTTTTTAAGTGCCTGTACATGATTTTTGCATCTCAAGGAAATTGAATCGAAAGCAACTGGATTTGGTTTTTGTCTTGAAGACGTTTCACCTCTCATCCGAGAGGCTGCATCAGTTCCTGCTCCTTTGACTAGGCTGGGACTAGTTCCTGATGAAGCCTCTCGGATGAGAGGTGAAACGTCTTCAAGACAAATACCAAATCCAGTTGCTTTCGATTCAATTTCCTTGAGATAACTATGACCTGGATGAATGAGAATATTCACAAGCTTGTCATGATTTTTGCACATTTCCCCATAATAATAGCTATAAATCCCAATAGTGGCTACTATGCCAAGAAGCTCAGTTCAATCACTTACAAAAGAAAAACTAAACCACTGTTCATCATGATAGTCTTCTAATAATGATTATACATAACATGATATATATGTGTATGATATAATGATGTTATAATTCTTCTGTATACAGTGTGTGCAGCCTGCTGGCTGAGACCTCTCAAACACAAATGAAGGCTTGTGTTTGCTCGTGTAATAACAGGAATCCCTCAGTGTCGAATGTTAACCTGCGCAGCGTTACAAGTATAAACATTCCTCCTTAACAATTTCAGAATGTTTACACAACTGCAACATCCACACAACTGGAATGGAACTGAATATCTATTAAAACACAGGCGGCCAGTGAAAGGCTTAAGTGTGGCAGGCCGAGTTACATCATACTCGGGCTGCCATTAACCCCCTGTTTTCTGAGGCCTGTTTTGGCAAGGCTGCGTGGTTCCTCCTGTTTCCATTCAAACACTCTGAGTGCTGTGGAAGTGTTGACAGACTGAGCACGCCTGCACTGGCTGGCTGGCTGGCTAGGGACTGGGTGGGGTGAAGAAAAAAGCGAGGCTGCTGGAGGAAAAAGGAAAGAGGAAAGAGGATAGGAGGCCGGGGCCACAAGCTGCAACGAGGGAACGACGAAACAGACAAGCTCTGCTAACTCTGCATCTCAGTATGCATCAGCAGGCACAATGCTAACAGCTTAGAAAGATATCAATCAGATGGTGTTTATCAAAGAGTGTGGAGGACCGCTGATAGATAGATAGAGAGGTGTCTCTGCTGGAGAAATCACTCGGTGGATGTTTGAGAAGCGGTGGCAGGTGGGATGCTATGATGCCTGCCTCCCCCCTCCCCTAATTAAACCATTACTGCAGGGCGTGGAGACTTGGAGGGGATTACATAATGCACTCCGATGTGCCGGAATGGGCCAGTCCCGGTGGACAGCAGGCAGTGAGAAAGACAGACAGAGAAAGAGTAGAGGAGAGAGGCATTTGAGGCATTTGAGATTAAGTCCCTTTCATCTTCAACCAGACTCATATTTCCTAAAGTTAAGTACTAGATGAAGACTGTGCGATTACTCTCTCCCACTCCGACTCTCTCTCTCTCTCTCTTTCTTTCATTCTCTCTTTCACACACTTTTGGACACACACACACACACACACACACTCACTCGCTCACACTCTCTCTCGGTCTTCTCTTTTCTGCCTTTTTTTTTTTTTTCGTGGAGGACTCACGAAATGTGCATTCAAATGCCTGTGGAAGACTCGGGCTCCCAATCCCCAGTGCTAAATACAGGAATTTCTAAGAATCACAGTTCAAAAAGGAGACACTTAGCTATCTGCTCTCACATTTCACAAGAGAACCAGAGTCAATGGCCGGGCTGGGATGTTTATAGTGGATGCTTCAACATGCAGTGGATCATCTGAAATGTTTCAGCGAATGCTACAGTCATGCCTAACCACACAATAAAGGTTATACGCAACTATTCTAACAGTTACTTTATGGAATTAAAGGGACAGTTCACACCAAAATCTAAAGTCTGTTTTGTTTCCTGAGTATGCCTGACATCACTTGTGATACTCACACATGTACACTTTATTTCTTTGTTCTCTCCACCAAGAAGTTTATTTTTTCCCCTGTGTCCGTTTCGTAATGGGTTGGTTGGTTGGTTGGTTGGTTGGTCAACAGAATTACACAAAAAAACGCTGAACGGATTGCTACGAAACTTGGATGGTGGATGGGTCTCTGCCCAATTAACTTTTGGTGTGGATCTGGATAAAGGGACGGATCCAAGAATTTTTTCTCACTCTCTTTAACATTGTGAGATTTTGCCATTTTTCAACATTTTTGTGCATGATAATAATGCATAAATCCTGATGAAAAAAAACTTAAGCAGTCAACATTTAGAGTGGCACAGGGCTATCAAGTTTGAAATTGGATAAGGCGTGATTGAATTAAAAGAGAATGTTGGGCCTTGGCTGAGGTATGCACTCTAACCTGCACTCCGTTTCTGGTGCTAAAAGGCCAAAAACAATATATTTGAAAAACTCAACAGCACTGTCAAGAGGACAAGACGCCAGCTAGTTAAGCTAACAAAGCTAGCTAAGTTTACAGCTCAGCTGAGGACGGTGCAATCACAGAATCCGAACAGAAACCTGAAATCATTTCAAAATGTTGGTCCGAACATGGCCTGACAGGTTCCATCGGGTACAGATATTCAGGATATCCATGCCACGGCATTAATGTTTACAACCCACGCAGTCATGAGCATGTGCCTCTCATCCATGAGAGGCTTCCTTCTGCACGGCAATACGGTGGTTGGGTGTAATTCAGTAGAAAGATAACAGTGTCTATGTGAAAGATCGGTGGCAAGATCGGTGGCTTATCTTGTGTAATCGGGTGAAACAGATATTGCTGTTTAGTTTTTCAAATGCATTTTTGTGTAGCTTTAAGCACCACAAGCCGAGTGTCACTCAGCTTGAATATATTCAAGAGAAAGCAGACAATTGCGTGGCTCATATCTCCAAAACTTGGCAACTCACATGAAAAAACAATCTAAATGGTTAAAGAGCACTACAGGTAACAGGAAAAAATATGTATTTTTGATTTTGGGATGAACTGTCCCTTTAAAACAAACAAACACACGGAAATAAAGTGTGTTAATGTCAAAAGTGGAGTCGGGTATCCACCGGGAAATGATTTAACTAATGTAATAGAAAAAGGGGAAAAAACAAGACGAGATGGAAAAAATGTGTTGTGGCGAGAGGAAATAAAGGCATGTGCTTGTATTTAAGGAAGCATTTTCCTGCGCTGAAGCGAGCAGATGCACGTTACTCTAACACAGTACTTTCAAACGGTCTCCATACTGAGTAAAATGCTTTTGTTTCTTCCCACATGGGTCATAAGTCACGCTGCGGGTTTCACCTGAAAAAGAAGCTTCTCGCAACAACGTTGCTCCCTAAACGGTGCATTCCGCCTCAAACGCTTCTTCTGAGGGAAGGGCGATCGCTCCACATCACCATTCACATTTTTTACATCCAGATAAACTCTGCTAGGAAGTCGTACAAACACAACAGCCATGCTCAGACAGGTCGCATGAGCAGAAAGTAGACGGATATATTATTCTAAGTCTTACATGTGATGGAATTGTCTCAGCCAGATACGAGGCAGGGGAGTAAATCACTATGATTGCTCACAAACAGCCTGATTCAGCCGAGATACGCTCAGGTTGGGGAGCTATCACTCAAGCCCCGAGAGACAGAACACTCAAATCCGCTCTCTCTGAGCCCTCTCCATGTCAAGTGGATGGCGGGGGGATATCATGACATGAAAAATGTCTATTCTCTGGCTCCAATCACACAGGCTCTCACATGATTAAGGCATTGTGGCAATCAAGCAAATTCCTGGTTTTGTGTTTGTGTGAGAAAGGGAGCGATCTCCACCAGGGCAGGGCTTCTCCACTCAGCAGTGTTTGCTGAAATAAATCCTGCATCTCCAGTGGTGCCAGACAGCAGACGCTGTCTTTGCCAGCTGTCTGCCATGCCGCTCTGCTCCATTCTACTCGCCGTTTGCTGCCGTGACTGCTGTCCGACGCTCAGCACTCAGCCCCTTGTTTTCGTAACAATTCCGGCACGGACGGCTGGCACAGCTGTTCTGTGGGTCCCCACGGCCTTTTAAAAAAGGCAATAAATCAATCTAGGCACTCAATACAGGCGGGAAATTGACCAATTAGAGTGGCCCAAGATGCTTATGTTCAGGCGGACGATTTTACAAATTGGCTATCTATTTATACCAACACAGGCACTCCGCAAGAAAAAATTCACTGGCTGCAGTCAGTGCATTAACGTTTTTTTTTTTTTTCTTTTTCGTTTTTTTTTCTTCTTCTCAGGCAACAGACACCACATCTTAGTATTCTGAGGCCCTGCTGCTTAATCACACATCCCTCATTCAACACAGCCTTTGTATTGCTACTACGTTCCCTTCTAACTCCCACTGTTTCTATTAGCAACACAAAGGAAAGATGTGATCAAACATGAAACGGTGTCATTTTGTGTTTGTTTTCATACTCCGTGCGCAAAAATAAAAATGGTCTCTTGGCGGTCAGGCCTTATTTGTGTGTACATTCAAAGCCTCGTAAGTGCTGCCGGGCAACTGCTTGAACGGCATGTGAGATTAACAAGCAATCATTCATCGGGGCTAGAGAATAGACAGGGGCACATAATGCTGCGGGATGGTGTGGTTAAAAGGTGACGTGACTTCATAAATTACACTCGGTCACTTGCCGCCTCTTTTAGCTGTACAATAATATAACT
Organism: Lagodon rhomboides; assembly: GCA_039737535.1. Classification (NCBI taxonomy): domain Eukaryota; kingdom Metazoa; phylum Chordata; class Actinopteri; order Spariformes; family Sparidae; genus Lagodon; species Lagodon rhomboides. Next base: position 22,716,492 of record CM077793.1, read on the forward strand.
CATCTTCTGTATCCTTTCATTCAAGCATAAATACTGTACGATGTGAAATGAAACAGATAACGCGTCTTCTTTTTTGTTTATGATCGCGATGAACTTCATTTCTCTCGCTTCAACAGCGTCATTATGTTTCACTATGATTGTATCATCTTTTGAGCGACGGGCCTGTTGCCCGTCCGACGCCTTCCTTTCCCCTTAAACAGAAAATGAACTCGATTAGGAGCTACAGGTGCGCCGGCATCTGTTTGCAATCTGTCTGTGTACTGGCACTTTTTTTTCTTCTCCCGCTCTATCTAAAAAACGTCCAGACTGAGCATCGCGGTGATGCCTTTGTTGTGTGATTATCAATCTCTAGGTAACAATCAAATAACAGGCTGCCTGCACCTGTACGGCTGTATCCCCATATGCCGCTCTCACAGCGCTATAAGTTAGCATTCATCCCCACAGCCGGCTGATGCAACGCTCGGGCTAAATCATGCACAAGATCCAGAAACGAGCCACAATGGTGGTTTTGTAGAGCCGCTGGCTAAACGTGGCGAAGCCTAATTAGTGCTACTCTGTAACAAAGTCCACTGACTACGTTCTGAAGAATGCCATGAGCACAAGCAGCAGTCCCTTATGTTATGCTAAGTAGAACTCCTGAGCATCATTATCATTCACAGTCTACTTGCCTGCAGACTCATTTATGCTTACATGTCACTTTCCCTCCATACAGTCTAATCAGCTGATTAACACACACACACCCCCACATGCACGCACACACACACACACACACGGCGAAGGCTTTAAAGGTTACTGTCCTTTTCTGAGCGCTTAATCTAGATAACCACGTGTAGCGGGGGGTTTATCTATGTTAAAAATAAACAGGAAATGAAAACAAATAGGCCCGGCGCCGTTATTCTCCGCCATTCTTTCTCCAAAAAAGGATGGCCTGTGGCTCCGGAGCTGCAGCAAGAGAGAAAAACACCACTGCCTATGCTATGACTCAAATCTCCTCTGCTTAGCACGACTCACGAGCCAGTCATTTGTGACTCCCATTCTTCGCCGTGACCGTCTGTGCCGGTCACAACCGGGTTCAAAGGTTAGATTTGTACTCAACTATTTTATCACTTAAAAAAAAAAAGGAGGATTGGCTTGGCCGCATTTTTAGCATATTGTAGCGGGGTTCAAACACTTCCATTTTGATGCTATCAATTACCCTCTTTATTCCTCAATTCCAACCCCTTAAATATTAATATGATTCCATAATGAGGCTGAGTGGTCGGAATCACTCACTGTCCCTCAAGGCAGCTTCGCAGTGGACGAGTGCACAGACCTCGCTTGATGAATAAAACCATCCCATTAAGCTACACTTCACCACTCATACATGCCTCTGTGGAAATTTTGTCTTCCTCTTTGTCGCAGGAGCAAAATAAAAAGGCTCCATGCTCCAGTCTGCAGGTGCCTCCTCTAATAACTACATTCTTCACCTGGTGTCCTCGAGCAGCACGCTGCCAGGTTAGATTTAATAAATTGTAATGGGTTTACGTGTGTGCATATGTGTACGTATGTGTGTGTGTGTATTTGCATGTGTTTATGTGTGATGAGAGGCACATTCGAGCAAAAAGAAAGCCTCAACAAAAACTCAATATACAGCCATCTTAAACAATTACCCCGCAAAATATTTCCCCCCTTTCTTCTGTGAGCTCCTCGATGGGCTTGACAAACTGTTTTTCATGCTTCCAAATGAACTGCATGATAAATTCTATGGGGTCAATGGTTTACAGGCGAAGGAGGACCTTTCAATTACTGCCTGATGAGGCCTGAAAAGAGACAGTCCTCGGCGGAGTGCACGGAATGAGAAATGAGATGCTTAAGATCACTGAAATTGTTACATTTCAAAAAGCAATTTTCTTAAATTGCTGAACAAGTTACTAAAATCAGACACCCAATTAGGATCTGATTTTTGAGAGTGGAATTAAAGGAGTGGCTCTACTATCAGCACTGTCTGGGGTACAGGCAACCGTTGCTCATCCGCACAGCGAGGCTTTTATGTGCAGGACCCCATATCATGCAACTCACACAATCTAATTAGCTCCTCTTGAATGGAGGAACACTCATTTTGAAATGTAGCTAAAAAAAAAAACGGCACAAGATAACTTGCTGCTGCTGTTATTGTCGCATTTATCGACAGATCCTCCCTTTCATGTGTCATTTGAAAATGAGTAGCCGTGCTACTGAATCATCACTATTTAGACAGTTAGCTAATACACTGTGAAATGAGCACCACTTCACCATCACAGAGCAAAATAAATCACGCTCTGAATAGAGCCTTTTGACAAGAGCGTTTATTATTTCTATAATACTAGCAGCTTGATACTTCGTGTAAGAGTGTATTAGGAAATGATCCTCTCTTGGAACCGCACTGACCTTTTCACTGAGCAACTTAACATAATATCCTTTCAGAGAAATTAAGTGACAGCAGATTCCGCCGCACACTTGCAAATGCTATAGTTACATAAAGCCCTTCCTTACGCGAATGCATGCGCATGCATATATGTACACTCCGAGGCATACAGACAAACTGAGACATGCGGATTCACCCAGACACACAAACACACACACACACACACACACACACACACACACACACACGAGCGCGAGCAGAGACGAGGCAACCAGTGAACCATGAAACATCTTCATCCATCTCTGTTCCCATGGCAACGGGTGAAATCATATTCCTTTTACAACTTTGTTCTCCACTCAAAAATGTAACCATCTGCTAAAAACATATAGTCACGCAGAAAAGTTATGTGATGAATATTTCAGGGGGGGCTCTGCGAGCGGCTGCAGGCATTATGGTCCCTGGCCAACGTCTTCCTTCCAGGCAGAAAACAGCCACATCCTCCCCCACTGTGGATGATGCTTTGGGGGACGTCCTTCTCTAGGAGAGCCCTGGCTGCTCGCACTCCTGTACGGCTATAATTCTTCCACCAGAACGCCACAGAATTATAGCTGACCCGTTCCTTTTCCCTTTTTTGAGCCAAAGACAATTTGTATCGCGGTGTATAACTATATATAGTTTCAGGTTTATCTTTCTCTGGGGGGTGTTTTTGTTACCACGTACATTTGGAGTTCGTGTTCTTGTGTGTGATCACTAAAATTTTATATTGTCATTCAAAGATGATTATTAAACATAAGCCTATATCTGATTTTTTGAAATTCAGTTTCGCAATATTAAGTCATAATCTAACTGAATTAAAAGGCTTTATTAAATAAAAAGCTGTAGCTGTGATTTTTAAAAAGAACATTTGTTGTTTTTTTTGTCTGTATGGTTTGTTTGACAGGGGCCATATATATGACTTACAACTTTAATAGATGAAAAAGAAAAATGTAACCTTAAAACATTTCCCCCTGCAAGTATTGTTATATATTTACTGTGTTCACTCAGTCTGTCTCTCACAAAAGCTAATTGACAATCATGCCATCCGGTTGTGAACATTTTTACAGCTGAGCAGTCTCGATGATGCATATTTTACAGAAGCGTAATCAAAGAAAAAAGTCTTCATCTTCATCTGTACTAATTGGAAGCATGAAGTTACTTTCAGTCATCCTCTGAACCATGAAATTATCTTTTCTTCGCGGTTAAAGACAATGATTTAATAAAGTTTTTTTTGTTTTTTTTAATCTTTACAGCATGTGATGATGTTCTGTGGCCCACAAGAGGCTGTCAAACACAGAAATGTACCGACAGTACAATCACTCTTTTTTATCCACAAGTTTCCTTGTAAAAAAAAAAAAAAGAGTCGATCCATTAAACCTATTTGTTAGAGAGGTGACTGACAGTGAAATGCACAGTGGACACAAATACTGTAGACTAATTATGAGCCTGACAAGTATCATAAAACAGAAACTTGCTGCTACTCATGGCCAGTGTAAGCAGTTAGCATGTAATACTAATAACTGTTGGAAATTAATAAACTGTTATTTGGCATTAACACACCATGTTTAGCATGTTAACATGCACACAGTTAGCCAGGTAATATATAGCATTTTAAAAAAAATAAGCATGAAATTCTGTCTTTCTCTTTTAATTGCATCAAATGTATCACATATTAACTTCAGAATAAAATAACGCATGTGATTTCAATTTTCATCCAATCCATATGAACTAAGAATACAATGTAACTTGCACTCTAATATTTCTTGATAATGCTTACACATATACTTAAAGTGTATTTATCTTGGTCTTTGTTATTCAACATCAAAGCTGCCTTTATCTTATTTGCCCATTTTGGGGCAGCAGGAAGAGCCGAAACACAAAACTGACAAATTATCACTTTAAAAAGTTGCTATTGCAAAAATTAACCAACAAGTTCCGACTAATACGTAAAGCAACCTGGGATTTGAATTTATGACGGTGCTGCACTCAAACTGTGGGGGGGCGCCAGATTGCATAAAATTCCGATTTTTACATAATGTTGCTTTAAATGTATCTGTCCGAATGACACAGGTTTTTATCCTCTAATAGGTAATATATTGGATTATAGCATTGAAAATAACATACTGGAGTTACGTGTGGCTTAGCATGCTAATGTTAGCAAGTTAGCAAGAACATCTGGGGTCGACATGAATTTGGTCAGTAGTTTTAAATACGTGCTGTAATTAGTGGTGAACAAGTGAAAGAAAATTACAAACATTGAATGAATAATGGTTAACTGAGTTAGATAATAAGAAAGGTTAACAAGAAAAATATGTTTTTAGAATCATAAATGTCTTTATCAAAACATATTTACATTTAATAGGAGATTACTCAATTACAATTCACTTGAATCAACTATGTTTATCATTTATTTGAGTGAGACTTCTTCTTAAGATGGAACTTTAAAATCTGGCCGTTACAGCACAGTTTTCAAATTTTGTTTGTCCGTCACTTTGTCCGTTATTTTCAGTCACGCGGTTTTACATACCCGTGAGCTAGCCTTTTGTTCTTCTTTTTCTTCTTTTACAAAAATGAAGTTAATTGAAACACATTTCAAAGTGCATAAAGGGCCCCCTATTGACGGCAGTGCTATACAGCAGTGAACACGCTTCAGACAACACAGCTCAGACCGCTCTCACTCCCAGTCTGGACCGGCGCCAGAGAGCTTCACATGGGTTGAAACCCCATTGTGTACCAGTGGGTTCGCTCCTCGCGCAATACATCACGGGAGGACAGGACACTGCCGAGGAATAAAAGGGACAACTGAACCGGTATATTAAGTACAACAGCATCCAATCCATAAAAGTCAGCATTAATAGCCGTGGCTGGCCATTTAATATTTCATCTACAATGAGGCCAATTTGGAAGAGTTGAAATGAGCTGCTGGAAAGATGCCCATTTTTTAGCACCGTGTCACAAGACACAGCCGCATTATTTATTCCCCCCTCTGCCCCCTTCACCTGCCAGAATTAATGACTCACAAAAAAGCTAATTATCCGGTTTAATCTGGATTATAATGTATGTTCTCCTGACCAACAGCAACAGTTTGCGGAGCATATGTAGCGAGTCTGTGCCGTTCGGCTGACCTCGTGTCGAACATTACTCTGGAGGACTGACACTCTACCCACCAGATGGGGGGGAAGCCCGAGCTCGCTGCGTTCAGGAAGAGTTAAGAGTCTGGCTAAAACAACTCACATCAACGCCACGGCCAACACATCTGTTTCATCCTGTGGCCACACTTGAATTCCGCACATTTTTATCCCAGCCACTTCTCGGCTGTCTGGGAGCGACTTTCAACACGACCGGCCCGACCCGAGAAGCAGCATGTGGTCCGGAGGAAATGTTTGTCTTATTTTTCTGTGAGTGTAATAAGACGTTCAAGTTCAACCACAGACATGTAACGAGCACTGTCGTAAATGTCTGAGGCTTGTTCTCTTTTTTTTTTCCTTTCTGTCTTTGTTTGTATTTTGGAGAGTTGGGATTCTTTTAAAACACTGTAACCTAACACAAACTCACACCCTTTTAAAAACCCCGTCCAGCTGACTGAGAATAAAAAAAAAACAGAGCTTTGTCTGGTGATTTCATTACATCGCAGCAGAGCTTTTATAAAGGAAAATCTGCCAGAAAACGATGGTAGTTATAAACCAAGTTTAATCCACCTGTTTTGGGTGCAACATCAGTGCCACCTGTTGAGTCACTATGTATTGCTCAAAAACAATTATCAACATGTGTAAATGTGTAGTTTTCGAGACATGAAAGTGATCAAGAGAGTTGTCTAGCTGTTTTTTAACAGTGCCATCTTCTCGTATCTCTAGTAGTAACACTGACACCTGCTGGGAGAGGAGTGACTCCTGGGTAAATCTGAGGACAGGTAGAGGAACCACCAGCACCTGAGGAGAGCCATCAACCTAAAGCGAGGTTATGCTGTATGGAGGAGTGTTTCCCCGCCTGGAGGCGATATACATATTCCTCCCTCTTGCATTTACTTTGTCTTAAAAGTGTCTAAACTAATGGCATCATAAATTCATGCACTCGGCGTAGACAACAGACTGCAGTGGGGTGGGGGTTGTGGTAAGTGGTGGGCGCAAGGATTTCAGCTTAAATACAAATACTATATCTATCCTTCCCTTGTTGACTGCATCCCCAGGCTTAGAGACAACTTAAAGTAAATCTTACCCCTTCCCTCCACCCATTTACCACTGCTCTGGAGAGTGGAGGTGGCAGTGGGGGGAGGAATAAATCATTTGGCACTTGAGGCCCCATGAGGAGACCAACTTTGCCTGTAAAATAATCACAAACACAAGTGAAAATGTTCCATTTTGAACAGCATGCCTCCTAATGTAAAAGTGGCAGGTGGCATATTTCAAGTGGGCTTTGATTGATCCCCAGCTGTTTGTAAAATTGTCTGTCGTCACAGAATTCAGGTCAGAGTGATAAGCATTGTGGGCACTCCCTCTGGGAATGCTGTTCACATGTTCTCATTCAGTCGTCTGTGTGGTACACGGACGCGCCGAGGCAGCGGCAGGCCGGCGCCGCGGCACCGAGCGAGCACGGAGTGATGAGGAGGGAGAAGGAAAAAAAAAGTTTAAAAGAAAAATCGTATTTTAACCCTTAAATGTTTAAAAATGACACATTATTGCACTTCTTGAAGAGATTTTCTTTCTTGTTAAACAGCCGGCGTCCTCTCCAGCAATCAGTCTCAAAAGGCAAGATAATATGTGCGAAACTTTAAAAAAAATTACAAGTCAGCTCCAGCTAAACCAGTATGAAAGAACAGATTTGATTCTCTCCAAAATTAAAGTGGTGCTATGGAGATAACCTGAGGAGAAAGAGATGCTGCCATGAAAAGCATTTTAAAACAAAGTAACATTAGAAAAGATGGCAGCTGTAATTTTTTTCAGCATTTCTTTTTTTTTTTTTTCTGCCAACCTGGCGAATAATCAAAGCCTCCAACAAAAGAGGGTGGGGAGGGGGGGAGAAAAATGAAATAAAAACTACATGAGCAGTCATACATTTCTAATGGGACTCTTTTAATCTTGCAAGGGAGACTTTCAATAGTGAATTAGTCTTTTTTGTGTTCCTTTAATGCTTCCAAGAGAAATATATGCAAATCTCTGGCTAATGCTAACAGCAGTGACAAAGGAGCCAGCTCTTCCTCTGCTACACTGTGTTACCCAGCCGGCAGTGCAGCAGTGGCCGGCATAATGCCTCCAGATTCCAACAAGGCCTGCTGGATCAAAACCAGTAATGAATACATATGGATGCTCTCTGCTAGAAAGATTTCTATCTTCCAGCAGCCAGCACCTTGGTCAGGGCTTCCTGTGTTTTTTTTTAAGCCTCACCACGCTATGATTTTAACCACTAGTGCTATTGGACAGAGCAGACATCTCCATCTTCTTTTTTTTTCATTTAAAAAAAAAATCTTTGGAGTGTTGAAAAGTCTCTGTGGCTCCGGTACAGTAAAAGTGAATTGTCATGAAAGTGACAGGCTGCGTAGCTTTAAATAAAAAACTGAAAATGTGAATTTTAAAGTCACATAAACAGACAGATTTAAACAATGTGATGAAAAAAAATCACAAAGGTTGAAGAAGGTGAAGTCGGCAAAACTATTGATAAATTGATAAATGTATCTCTGCGCGACGCCTGATGACACACAATCAAAGCGCATTGATGTCGGCACTTGAAATCCATCTATTTTCATTTTGAGGGCCTGCCTGGCAAAGTCTAAACGTGGTTAACTAGTAGAGGCAGAGTTAATCCTTTTATCTAGATCCCTGCTGCAGGGGATCCCAAACACACTCTGATTAAAAAAGGAAACGTGGGCAATGAACAGTTTAAGAATCATGGGCCCTAAACAGATAAAGGCGGAACATCTTGTTGCTATGGCAGTGCATATGGAATGACTGGCGACAGTTCTCTCCCCCATCTAATATATTCACATTATTTATGAAATATTTTATAAGTAGCATAGCAAATGCTAAATATAAATCCCAGGGAGATGCTCTGTGCCTTTCCAGCTGCAGTTGTGGAATGCCAGTGCCCGTGTAACGCAGCTTCTTCTTTGGAAAGGCTGGGTGTTTGTTCACAAGACACACTGCTTTTGATTCCCCCATCCTCCCATTCTTCAGTAAGTTTTTTTTTTTTTTTTTTAAGAAAAAGAAAAGAGAGGAGAAGAAAAAAAGAAAAACCTCGATCTTTTTTACATTGGCAGATAGACACCACGAACAAAAGAGACAATTTGATCTGCTCATGTGGGAAATCAGATTCCCGTCTGAGATTTATCCAGTGCACTCCAGGATTCAAGTGAAGTATCGGCCAAAAAGAAAAAAAAAAAGAAACTGGGGGAAATTATGATATCATATAGAATATATGTAGCCTGGAGAAGAAGTAGAACTGTTTTAAATATACATACAATTATTTTTCTTTAACGGCAGATTAAAAAATATCCCAGAGAAGCGGAGAATAGATTTTTAAGGCACACTGTGAGAGAGTCAGACAGATGCGAACCAGACATCCAGAGCACAGGACATGTTATCCCCCCTCCTCCTCCTCCTCTTCCTCCTCCTCCTCTGTATGCTGTGACAGAGCAGGACAACTGCACTGCTATTTCTCCTGTCAATACTCTCCTAGCATCCATTTTCACCTGGCTGACACCTTTTACTGGTCAAGGGATGAATAAATCACACTTAGTGTACTCCCCTGGTAGTTTGACTAAAAAAAGGATATCAACATGAAGGAGGACTGCAGTGTTTTCCTGTCATCGCTGCCCCTGAGGTACGGTGAAAAATTACCGCTGATAAAATATCATTTTTCAAAGAGCCTTATTGCTCTTTTAATCTATCCGCCACAATGGATGGCTTCTGGGATGTGTTTCATTTCATCTGAACACAAACAATCTTTCAAAGGGCTTAATAACAGTTACACAAATGAGAGTCATTAATTACCTGCTAATGGAATAATAGATGTGCCATCTAGTTGCGGCTCTACAACAGGAAAAAGGTGTGGGGCTTAGAGGAAAAAAAAAAAAAAAAGAAAAATTATCTAGGACTCCACTTGTCTTTGAGCTTCATTAGTGCTCCAACACAAGCGCCATAATGCAAATACAGGCACAAAAATATGCTGATCATATTCTCTCTGATTCTGGTTATCTGTTTACATAATGATAGAAAAATTCACAAGTGGGAATCATTCCGGTTGCATAGAAAGGGCAAGGTAAAGAAATAATGCAAAATGTGCTGCGCTCTGAACTTTTACTGCGTCGATCCCTGAGAAATCTTTTATGGTTGTTTTTGTTTTTCCCCCGGTTTTTTAATGTGTTTTGTGGAATTCCGAACCCTAAAAAAAACGCAATCGCAGTTTGATTGCATTCTAAGAAATAATCTAAATAAATTAAGTCTCCTCGCAAATTACGGCAAGTGCGTGCGTGCCACTTCTGCTTCGAGACGACAACAAACTCTTTTTTTTTTTCGACTGAGGGGAAGACTTTCACTCCGGATTATCAAATCGGATCTGACTGATGTGACACACTTGCAGTCAAAAATCGCATTAATCTTCTTGGGGGAATCAAAAACTAACACGCAGGTATTTTTCATCCTAACCTTACTGATAAAACTAACAAATAGAGATGGATTTAAGGGGCAGAAAAGAGTAGTTAATGGATGATGAATTAGAGACGAGGGGGAAACATCATAAATTCTGACAACGGGCTGTTGTCGGCTGGATGATAAACAGCGCTGTTGGATGGAATCTGCCTCTCTGTGTATCTCTCAGACGCCGGCTGCCACTTTATCTCCTCCATCCTGCTAGATTACACCTCCAGGGTTCAGGTGGGAATCAATCATTGCTATTATTACCTGAAGTCACGAGATGCATCTATCACCACTAAGGTTACCATAACCTCAATATTAACAGAGGAAAAGCCCCTCTAATAAACAGCAGAAAGGATGGGCTGGCTGGTGGGATTTCATCTTCCTTTCACTTTTAATAAGGCACTCAGAGGAATAAAGATTACAGGCCATATTTAGCATGCAGAACAAATCAGGCTCTTCCAGGCTCTTCCTCTCCTCCACTTCTCATTCTGGTTAGTCATTAAGACTGAGGAGGAGGAGGGAGGGAGGGAGGAAGGGAGGGGGGGTTCTAGTGTGGAGAGGCGTTTCCTGGTTCAGCAGTCATGCTGCCGCGCTTTCTGTTCTCCTACAGCCTGCAGCTGCTGTCAATAAGACTCTTCTAAGGCCCAATTTGTGTAAACTTAGTAATGAGTCTCAGTCGCCTGGTTAGACCACTGGCACTCTCAGGCCCTCCGTAGTGCCCCACCAGGCAGATCCAGTGGTGGAAGAGTGGTTAAGGTCCTCGGGACACAACCCTGTTAATGTTCATCCCCTTTCATAAGCCACCATTACACAATGGTGTCTCTGTAAAACAAGATGCAGAAAGGAGAGTGAGCATCAGGGCAAAAATGGCTAAGCTTCTTTGAGGATTAATGGAATTTAGTCAAGTAGGAGTCTGTGAGTGCATTAGAGCAGCTGACATGGGGTCACGGCACCGCCGAGTGTTTTCACACGGCACCCCTGACATGAATCATTCATCGCCATTCAAATGAATATCATCAGCCGAATGAAATATCATTAACCGCCGCTAAAGTCATTCCATAATAATATACCTCCAATTAAACTATGATCAGAGCATCAAGCCTGATAATAGATTCATACCAATTAAGTTAGAAATATATTCAAAGGACTTTTCACTTTGAAACCGGTCTTGTTATTCCCCTCGACATCCAACAACAGCACTCATTACAGTGGCTCCAAAACTAGAAATGGAGAGACCATGTAAATATTTAAAACCCTCACAAATATATAAATATTCATTCCAGAATGATTTGATGCGCTAAATAAATAATCCCTTGTTAAATAAATGACACCCTAAATAAAACTTTAAAAACAGGATCTGGGGAAATGAAGATGAGATGAATCAGAGGGGAGGATTCTGGAAAGAGAGGGGGGGAAAGGGGGGAAATGTCAGCTATCACTCCACCCTATTTGAATTCCTAATGGCAGCCATGCAAACGAGCCTGGCTAATTAAAGCCCGGCAACCAATTAGACGAGCTTTAGCTGAACCTTTCGGGGAGGTAACTGAGGCCGAGCCGCAGAGGGGGGGAAGTCTGTTTGGGAGGTGGAGCTATGGAGTCGACTGGAAATATTTCGGCACTTTTATTTTGAAACACGCTTAAACACAGGTTTTTATTTCCCTCCAGCCTCTTAGATCAATATACTGTAGGCCTTTTTTTTCTGTGTGCCAAGTGCGGCGTTATGCAGGATGTGCAGGAAGGAGGTAGGTAGGGAAGGGGACATAAATAAACCAAATGTGAGAAAACCTCAACTGTTTTTTCCACTCTGATACCGATCAGCCGACTTCTGATTAGGAGCCAATTGTGAATAATCTTAGGCGTATTATTCATTAAGCTCCAACATCACAGACATCCTCCGTGAAGCGCGCTATCACATGACTGTTATCGCTTAACTTTTCTTGTTCCCATCATGTGTTCTCGAACTATTACTGCTCTATTGCTTCGTCCCCGAGTCTGACCTCCTCTGATAGATGTCTGGTCCTACAGGCCTGCGTTCTCCCCGCACGGTGGAGGAGACATAATCTTGGGTGTCGACTGGCCTATTCTGCTTCCCATTTGACTGCCTCTTCCAGCCTCCTGGCTCTCTGGAGGGCCGGGCCTTTATGCCGTCCTATCACACACTGGGCTGCAGGAACAGCGCTTTTGTGATGGCTGTGATTAGTCTTTTGTGTTCCCAGGTAGAATTAAGATGAAATTCTACAGGCAGTCATTGTGTTCCTATCTTCAGGACACTCAAAGAAATATGTTGGGTTTTGAAGGGGTGAAATGAAGCCCGCAGGGCCTTGGCAGACCTTGCTCTGTGGGGAAATACACAGTGGAAACACAATGGGAACAATCTTGTCCTTCAGTTTCCTTTTGTGCTCTGCTGAACCTTAGTCAGTGCTGCCCATTTACTGTAGCCTTCTTTTTAACAGAACAGTATTGTCTCACTCCAGTCTGCCTTTCCCTTTTCGCTAGCTTCTGAGAAAGACCCAAAGGCTGATGAGATGACAGCCGCGACTTTGCCAGAGTCTGGGAGACCCTCAGGGTTTATTACCCACATTCCTCCAAGTGTTGGGTATGCAAATAAAGTTTGGGATGGCGGCTTTCAGATGTGATAATTATGGATTTATTTGTAAGCTGTCACTTCTCTTAATGCTCAGGGACATCAAAATAAGTTCAAATGCAACCATCAGAGAGGATCACATTTGCTGGTGTACCAGAGATTCAAACAACATGTGATTCTCATGACACCAAAGGTCTGTCAATAACCACTCATTTAGACAGCAGTGTGCTTTGGAGACCCTCGCTGCATGCCGTCCCGCTCAAAATGTCTGGTAGAAAATATTTACATTTTCTCATTCGGTTAGATATTCAAAACATCAAGGCGCTTTTATCTGCGGGTAACGCACAAACAAAGACAGAGAGCAAATTTTTACTGCCACCTCATCCCCCTGAAACAGACTGGAGCTGTGTACAACTGTTTCAATCAAACCACTGATTAAAAAACAGAAGCAGCCTTGTTAGACTCGCACACAAATGGAGCTAGTTGGCTTCATGTTGCAGCAGTCCTCCCAATAAATATCCTCTGTGGGTTACATCAGCGAGTTTCTTGACAGGAGGACATAAATGAACAAACATGTAAACGGGATCAAAACCTTAAAATATAGGCTGTAACTATTCGAGGCTTGCCAGATCTCTGAGAAAGACAACAGAGTGCCTCGCAACGAATCGCTCATCTATTGTCTTGCGCCGAGTGATGCCTAATGGGGCAAGCGTAGGTGAGGGTTTCCAGCTGCTCTTTTCCAGCAGGAGAGGAAAGGAGCACCGTGCCTACCTGGGAATCAGCCTGGCTGCCAGGGCTGCCTCACATCACAGACACTCTGATGGAAGAAAATGGCTGGGCCCAGAGAGTGCTATCTCTTTCCAGCTCAATTCTCAAACATTGGTCTGTCGGCCTCTAGGAGAGTTCTCTGTCATTGTATAAGTGCACATTAAGGCCTGATAAAAACTATGGAATCCAGCCATCCGTCTTGATTTGCCGGCGTTAGGGAGCGGGGAGCAGGAGCACAGAATACCTGCCACTCAGTGGAAGAATACTGCAACTGTAGGTGTTGGGCTTTAGACAAAGACTGTCACCTACCCACATGTATACTACTATTTATAAATCAATGAATCATATGGATGTGATTGTTGTCTTTTTAAGAATTATTGCCTGTTAATACCATTTTGAGAGGATGTGCAGGGACGAAACTGAGGATAAAAATGAGCTTATCTTCTCATTCCATTTCCACTTCTTCCCACAGAAATAAAAACATGTGTTATGTGTAAATGACTTCATGTCAGATTAAGCCTGTTACTACAGGAGATGTGGACTTCTTATCACTCACAACTTGACTTAACAGAAAATAAATGACTTGAGACTCGACATAGAGTCTCAGACTTGTGACTTGACATGTAACTCGATTGACTTGTCGGTGCTCGTTTTATGTTTTTAGTTTAGTTTTCGTTAATCTGTAAGGATTTCACTTGTTAAAAGTGATGGGAAGGACATTTTTTGATTGAGAAAAGGGCTGTCACGATATCAGATTTTCACTACAAGACTATCGTGGCTGAAGAAATTCACGCTCAGGATATTATCGTGATAAAAAAATGCTAGCAATTAAATCTATCTTCAACTTTGAAGAGGCAACCAGATAAACTCACAAACAAAAGATACACAAGGCCTGGATTATTCACACACAACACTATCGTATGTTTATTATTAACACAATATCAATATTTCATCTTTTAATGTCACGGTTATCGTGAATATCGCAAAACACCCCTATTCGAGCAGTAATTAAGAAATAATTAAGCTTTTATAAAGTTTGTTATTTGTTTGTTCATTTATTTCATTAAATAATTGAATAATTAAAATTATAATTATAACAAGTTAGATAAAATGGCCAGTAATAAAATGATTGGTTATACACAGGTTATATACCTTTTCCTTTGTCTTGATGGATACTGCAGTATCTTGGGAAAGAAACAGTAACTTGACATAGGACTTGACTTGCCTTGACAAAGGATTAGACTTGACACAACCTGCGACTTGACTTGACTTGACCTGCCCAAGGAAAAATGACTTGGGACTTGCCTGAGACTCGGACCAAATGACTTGGGTCACGTTTCTGGTAACTAATGTGAAAACAGGGCAAAAAGAAAATGCTGGTGGTTGAGTTCTTCCTTCAGATGATGTATTCTGACAGTTGCCCACTTACCTTGTTTGCCATTTTGCCTTAAGAATGACAGAAATCAAATTTCACATTTAAAAATAAACGGTGTTAAAACGGTGCTGCTGCAGCTAAAACAGGACAAATACATCAACCATCACCGTGCAGACATATCAAGCAAAGTAGCTCTCCTGTTGTTGCACAGCGTGTAGTTGATGCATTTCAAACAGCAGCGGTTTAATTAACAGTTTGATGGGAGGTTTGGTGACTGCACTTACCTTTAAAATGTGTGTCGATGATCAGATGAAGACAGCGCGCCAGCGGGAACACGGCACCGGAAAAGAGAGAGAGGGACACACACAATTAATACATATAAATGTCTTTTTCTGGACACACTAACAGTTGTGACAGCTTAGATAAATACAATCTTTTTCAAATTATGTGTTAAATGAATCAAAATGTTCCGTATGGGGGGGAAAAAAATGTTGTGAACGGCATTAAAATTACACAGTTAGCACATTGCGATAAATCAAATGAAAAAGCTCACGGAGGACAAGCGCCTGTCTTGTAGACAAAGACCTTAAAACGCGTCTGTATTAGCCCTCTGCTGGTTGCTATCAGGAAGTCGGAAGATAAACGATGCACAAAATTCATCCTCTTATTACGGCGCAGTCTGCTCACTGCAAACTAAATTAAATGTAATGATAAGAATCAGTGCAATGACAAACCGAGGTTAAATACTGTACCCTACTGGCAAATACGTGTCTTATACTGATAAATAGAGCTGGTTCCCAGAGTCTGTCTCTCTGTCGGTCTGTTGGTCTCTCTCTGTTCCTCCAGCTCTCTCTTTCACACACACACACACACACGCGCACTCACGCGCACACACACGGATACACAAACACACAAAGACAAACACAGATAGATAGAGCTCACACACTCGTGCGCACACACTGAGACGGTGGCTCTCTAGGGGCTGTTTCACAGTGGTGCTGGGCTGCCTCAGAGCACATTCTATCACCAGCGCGAGATAGCATCTGATGACTCGCGCGATGTAATTGAAGTGTAGATTACTATCTCTCATGTGCTTGCCAGATCAAAATAATAAAAATGCAGGGAGGGAGAGATAGAGGGTGGAACGTGAGCGGGCTACTCCGCTGTGGCGGCGTCGTACATGCCTTCCCACTGCTGGAGACAGACGGAAAACCTCACTACACTTCTCAGGAGGACGTTATGCCACAAATTGAATCCGCTCCCTCCCCCCCCCCCTCTCCTAAACTGCACTGTGGATGAGTGTATGACAGGCCGGGACACGTTCCCCCCATACAAACTGAGGCAGAAGCCCGGGTGTTGGGAGATGGGAGAGTGTTGGAGGACATGGGTGTCACTGTGAGCTGACTGACAGCTGTGACAGCGCCGAGATGTCAGGAGTGGGCTTTACAGGAGTCGAGCAGTTCAAGGACGGCGAAAAAGCACGGCAACTTCCAGACGCGTGGCGACTGATTCTGTGAATGGTCATCTTTATAATTTGGGGGCATGCGGACAAAACAAACAGCAGGAATGTTAAGAGGGCAAATAACGATTGAAGATGAAACAGCAGCCAGTGTGATAACCTGGTGCACGGGCGAGGAAGAATCTTAAATCTCAGCTCAGCTGAAATAAAGAGGGGATCAATGAGAGGAAATCTGAGGGGAGCGATGGAAGAAGGTGGAAGGAGATGAGAGACCGAGAGGGGGAAAAAAAAAAAAGAGCGCGAGAGGAAGCAAGAGAAACAGAGCAGGCAGAGAGCAGGAGACCGAAAGGAGCGAGCGCACACGAAATGAGAAAATGATCGGGTTCACAAGAAGCGAGGCCACCAAATTTGTCGTTGTGTAGAAGAACCCCTCATTACTGCACCTCATGGGCACTCGGCGTGGCCTTTGAAGTGCTTTGAGGTACATCATCCCATGAAACGAGCATAGTTAATCCACTTGTTAATCAAGTGTGCTCATGAGCTTATGTCTGAAGTGGCTCTTTCTCCTCGGAAGACTCAAAGCGTTCAAAGGAAAAAATTGTGGCGGGGTGAAAAGAGACGAGGTATCGAAAATTTCAGACAAAATCCGCGTGCAGCCGTGTCAAAACAGGCACAATATCCCAAATCTGTTGCGCAATTCTGCTCTGCGACAAGCCCCGACTTCTAGACGGCCGCTGTGGTCGCATTTCTTTAAAAGCAATCACAATCTCGAGTCTATCTCCGCTATGCTAAATGAATCCTCTGCATACTTTCTCTGTCCCGTCTATTTGAGATAAGCATCTCTCATTTATCAAAAACAAACAAGTGTTCTCACTCCAGCTCTTCTATCTGAAACGCTAGCGAGGCGATCGGGAAGGGTGGAGGCCGGCTTCTCATGCCTGTCTTCCCCATCCATTCCTGATGAATGGCTTGTCTTCCTTTCTCTCCACAGCAAACAGGAAACAGACAGAAGTGAGAGAGGGATGGCTGCCTCTCCCTCACTCCCTCTCCCTCCCGAAGCCTGTGGGCCGCTCTGAGGCACAGCCACGGAGGCCTGGCGCTGCCTCCCCCCGCTGCGCCAACAAGTCTCCTTTTCACTTCAATTAATGAGCCATAAATAACCCAATGAAGGTGTCAACAAAGAGCACCATTTATCATGGCTTTCACCGACTCCACTTCATGTGACGAGGAAAGCTCATTCCCAGCCTCACAGCTCGACCCAAACAAAGACAATGCAAAAAGAGAGAGATTTATTCCTGGACGAGCGCTCCAGCCTAGAATTCATCTTGCGCGGGGACTCTCACAGGTGCAGTGATTTGACAAATATGCCGGGAACAGTGGGCCCGTGCCTTTGTTAGATTTCCACAGTCAGACTAGCAATAAATTTGGTTAAGAGTGGGGGGACAACACTCTCACTAAGCTCCCAAGAGGCTGCCAGGGAGCCCATGTTAAAGACACTTCTTTCTGTCTCAGTCTACTTCGGGGCTGTGGATCACAAAAGGCTGCCCGGGTCTCCCGAAAAAGGGAAAGAAAAAAAAAAAAGTGAATACAAATGAATGAGAAAATCTGTTGGAAATACCGGCCCGGTCTGAGCAGCAGGAAGAATTGCTTTATCAGGGTGTCCCATAAATGTCACTTTGAGTCAACAATGAGGCTAAAAAAAAAAAAAAAAGAAAAGATACAGCACTGAATCATAGACCCTCCTCTGAACCGCACGGCTCCTAGAATCATGCAGCAGAGCAGAGGTACAGTACTATAGTGAAGTGCTTCGGAGAAAAGACGAAAACTCCCTGAATAATATATGACAGCTTGGGTTTTTGAATCCGACATTAAAAGTGATGACGTGAGTACAAACTCAGCGCCGCTTCATCTCGGATCCACGAATCAAAACCCAAGGCATAAAAGTAAACAGTAAATAGTCCATCTTCACAGTGCGAGCGTTTACAGCGTAAAGAAAAATAATATTAACAACAACAGGCAGGAGCTTTGGAAAAATGCGTCTGAACGCGAGCATTTTCCGCCTCGCAGCTAAGCCAGAGCTGGTGTCTATATGATCCCGCTAAACCAATTAATGGTTCCTGTTAACCCACTCGTTTTTTTTTTTGGGGAGGATTGTCTTTTCTATATAATACAGCGGAGATGTCCCCTATCCACCGCGCAGCCCACACACGCGTCTCCGACAAAGACTCGCAGATTGTCACTTGAATCTGGGGCTCCTCTCACACCACAAACACTCACTTCAACTCATGGATTCCGCACAATACGGAGGAGAGCGGTGCGAGTCTTTGTCTGGCTGTGGAGTGAATCCCCGATCTGAACGCCTCCACATGCCAGACACTTTGATGGTGTCTGATACACGGCTTCATAAAATAAACCAGCGAGTGCAGCAGGCGATGTTGAGACTATTCAGTCGAGGGCGAGGAGGTAAAGGGAACACAATCAAATCCATTACGGCAAAAGGGGATATTAAGTGCTGTTATCACAGAAAAACATAGCATTTTGTACAATTTTTTTTTCCGAGCCACCCCTAGTGATATAAATGTCCAGCAACCATAATCAGTCTGGGTTACAGACACGGCCAGAAAGCCACGATAAATGACATTTCCCAAAATCACGCTGACATTTTCTCTTATCAAGCAGCAGGCACTGGCATGGTGAGAGCAGGCTTGTCAGTCAGAGGCAGACAGGCCTCACACCTTATCACAAGGGCACTCAGCCTCTCTGGAGCTAATGCTGAGGCTGGGGATGGAGTTTAGAGATGGGGCTAAGGGGCAAAGACCGATACTGAAGCCGGATGCGGTGCCAGCCACCCCCCCCCCCCGAAAAAAATGAAACAGTGCAGGTGCACCAGGTCTCGACTCTCTGGGTGTTTAGAATGTAGCTCGTCGCTGGACTTCATACGGAGCCCCGCGTGGAAAAACACTGCCGTACTCGTGCTTTGGTTGGAGCTGACTTTAAAGCAGCGGATGCAGATAAGGCTGATGCTACAGCACGACTCTTTCCATCCTCTTCCCCCTCCCGTCCTCCCCCTCCCCTCCCTCTCTCCCTCCCCCCGCCGCTGCCGCCACTGCCGCCGCCGCCGCTGCTGCTGCTGCTCTTCCAGTCAGCCTCCCTCGGAAGCAGACACAGAGCGGAAAATTAAATATTTAAGGTTGATAATGACGCTCTTCATTAACATGTGATTCTGAATAAAAAGTGGAATACATAAATAAAGAAATAATAGAATGCCTATAAGCGGACATGTTGAATGAATTTCGGTGGCGATAAAAGGGGAGCGAGCGAGAGGGATTTCTTGGTCGGGGAGAAAATGATTGAGGCGAAGGGGAAGAGATCAGAAAGAAATGGCAGTCTGGGGGGAAAAAAAATGAACATATAGTGTGCATTACTGATTGTCATGGTTTTTCTGTTAACTCCATATAGATTATTTTGCCTCTGAATTCATTTTCGTAGCGTGGCCCGGCTTGTTGTGGCCTCACGTTTTCTATTCCTTTCCTCTCCTTTCCTATTCCTTCATTTTCCGATTCCAGATGGTACGTTTCCTCGCAGTCAGACTACGACCGGACTTCCGACTCTGTTAAAGCAGCTGGCTAAGCCTCACAACAACTGTCACCGAGACACCTCTCTCCTGACAACACGCAGGCACCTAACGCTACACAACGCGGGAGAAAAAAAAAAAACAACCCGAGATATTCTCCCTTTCACTCGAAAGGTGCTCAGACTGCAGTCAGCGGTCCGATCGGTTCGCGGGGGGAACAGGCTCGAGGGACAAGTTGTGTTTCTCCGTGTGACGAGGGATTCGGTTAGAGATGGCTGTCTGAGGCTGCATTGTGGCAGCGAGACAATAAAAAGTGGGGGAAGAGAGAGCCTCTATCCCTGGCAGCACATGTTTGAGTCAGAGCAGTTAGATCCTGCTAAGCCTCAGTGACTCACGGCGCAGCTCGCAGTGCGAATCATCAGCTGTGTTTCTCTGGTGTGTAGGAGCCTTTCAAAGTCAGGAGCATTACTTCAGGAATGCAGGGTTAAAATCTGCATGAAATGAAAGACCAAAGCAAGCAAACAGCGGTGTTTATGAGAGGAGCGCACGGAAAACACATGATGTTACGGGGAGAATTTCCACAGATGAATGCCATTCGGAGGGTTTTTTCCTGTTGCTGAACAGCGCCGGGATCGCGGCTCGCAGTTAACTGTATGCAGGAGGGTGATGGATGGGTTAACAGGGTATAAATTATATAACAGCAGGGCAAACGCAATACACTCATTAGATTCCAATGCTTTTATTTTCCCCAGGAGTAGCTACAGTAATTGATGTCTCGCTCTTCTGTCTGTTTGTTTTAGCCTGACAGAATCAGTGAGATAATTCACACTCAGCTGCCACACTGGCACTAAATACAAAGCAACAGTGTTTTCCCCGACTGCACGGAATAAAAAGGCGACTATGGAGAAAAGTAATTTAGGATATGATGATGAAGCACGCACTCATGGCAGACAGAGGTCAAACTAGGGGGGATTTCTATTTTTCTACGCTGAAAAATGTTCTGTGACATTGAGCACGGCTGCGTGAGTGCGCATGGTTAAAATATGTAATAGCGTTTGTGCGACCAAATAAAACCCTTTTTTTACAGCCACTGTGAGAGGGGAAAAAAAAAAAAGACGAGAAAAAACAAACACAAGTGGGTGAAACTATCTGCGGACTTCCTGTCTGAACCGGGTCACACAGAATACATGTGTAATGAAGCCAAATTCCAGCGGATTGTATTTCTGTAATGACCTACTGTTCTGCAGCTAAAGGCCCAGTTATGGTAAGGCTTACACACAGGAACATAATTATTTGTTTACTCCCGGCCCTCTCCAGAGTCTCCGGAGTTATCACCGTGTTTATGCTCCCTTTTGTGCAACAGTGACTTCACTGCTGTTGTCGTCTCTCGCAGACAACGACACACAAGAAGAAATTATTTATAACACTGTGTGTGTGTGTGTGTGTGTGTGTCCACGGCCGGCCCCTGCACATCTGAAATGGAATTCAAACGCTGCGATCGTTGCCTTCTCCCAAAAACTGCCTCTGACAACTCGACTTCAAGAACTGAAATAGTAGAGACTCACGGATCGCAATTTTCTCCAACCATTCCGGTTTTCTTTCTTTCAAATAATTGTCAATAACAGAAAACACAAGCCCTTTTTAAATGGAAAATTCAATGATATGCTCATAATAAAACACTGACTAATAAATAACTAATAGAAATAACATGTTGTAAGCTATTTTAATGGCCCCTTACTAAAATGTCAAAGTTAATTTTAGCTCCCTGTGTATACTGGTATATGTGCTACTCTAATTGTGAAAGGAAAAAATGAAGGGAGTCTGTCTGTTATGTCTTGTAATTAATATGAGCGGAAGAAAAAGTTTTGCTGCTCAGGATCAGACAACGGATCCCTTTCGTCAAAGCACATGCACAGTCCATGCCCCTCAGCTACAATGATTCACTCTCCCAAATCTCCACCTCAACTCATGTCCCTGTTTTTTGGGGCTGGCGGTCAAGTTGGGGGTCAGGCAGCGTGTGTGTGATTGGCCGGAGCAGAACTGGAAATATCTGACACTGATCAGCTGGTCGCCAGTCATGCTGAAAACTCGCCGATTCCTAGCTGGTCGATCGGTGCATCTCTACTGAATAGGCCTGTCACGATAATGGTCAACTTATCGATATACGTGTCATGACTCCAACATTTGGGCGATTTTTTCATAAGACTCATAAGGCCAAGCATTTTTTCACATTTCATTTGTTGTTTTGGTTGTGTAGTATTACGTTTTATTAATTTAGTATATTTACATATATTATTCACATTCCAATCCCAATGTGTGCCTGTCAGAATTCAAGGTTCACTGTTCTTTGAAAGGGTGTACTTGCATTATTATGCTATAATATCATCATTAAATCAGTGATAGGGGTGTAACGATTTAGATTTTAAATTGAAAATTGATCAAAATGAGCTTTCAACTGCGATCATCAAAATTAAAAACAGGATCAGCAATCCGCCCTGTACATTGTTTATTCTCCACCTCCGCCTACTTGCGCACGTCCGAAAGGAACAAAAACACGATACACAATATACAGTTAGCTTACTGGTAGCTGACAAAGATGCTCAACAGACTGGTACCGAAGGTAACTTCAACTGCGTCGGAGATGATGTGTTCATTTTCTTTTTCAATAATCCTTTATTGATTTGTTTTGGAAGAGGTTCACTGGCGACAGATTTGAGAAGCCAAACTTTGTTACAAACATAATTTCTATCTTTCGTGGGTTATTGTTGAACCTCGGAAGGGTGGTTTTTTTTGTTGAATTCTGGAGGTGTTCTGAATACCAGAAAGACGCCAGGATAAAGTTAAGTTTCTTTACAAATCCAGATGTGATAGTGTAACAGTGGTATGGCTGTTAGATTAGGCTAGACTGAATAATTATTTTTTTAAGTCAAACATCAAATCGAATCGTGGTCTTTAAATCAAAAGTCAAATGGAATGGTGAATTTAGGGCTGTGACACCCCTAAGCAGTGGCATAAAATGGTCTTAAAATGAAAAGAATATCATTCATCGCAATATGTCGTCCAACAAAAAGTAGTTTTCACGACAGCCTTTAAATAACAGAAATGTCGAATTTGGATGTATTTTACTCACCAAGCATTTCATTAGTGGACAAATACGTACTAGATAAAGAGGACTGAATTAAAAAACAAACAACGCTCTCAGTCTTAATGGACAGTTTGAGAATACTTGTTTGCTTTTATGCCACTAAATCTTGCAGCGCGGCTCTCGGCCGTTATCTTTTGTTTTCCCATCGGTGGTCTTTAATTCACTCTCCTCGGTGAAGTCATCATCTTGGATAGACCAAACATGACAACACAACAACAGAAAGGAGTTCTTCATATTGTTCAGAAGCATATGGGCTGCCATCTCTCTTTACAATCTTCATGAAAGTTGCCTCTGACAGTCTATTACAGAGACAAGGGGCGACTCCAAACCCCCAGCCTGCACGCCGGGGAAGCTGCTTGGGACATTGGTCCTGTTTATTTCCCTCTGACATTCTTTCTTCATTATGTAGCGTGCTGCGTGCCTCCAGCCAGTCAGCTGGCTCCCTGTCCACTCTCTTAAGTCTCCAAGTGGGACAGCGCCATTGAGCAGTTTTGAAGAAAAAAAAAAAACGTAATTGGGACCATACCGAAGAGCGGGACGAGACATAAACAAGGCTGATCAGACGTGATCACGTCAAAGAGATTACATTATTGCTGGAGAATCACCAACAGAAAAAGTTGACGTTTTCTATTAAGAGCGCACAAAAAAACCCATGGCGACGACGCTTCTCTGCGAGGAGCGCCCATTAATAGAAAAAAAGAGAAAAATATTTTTTTTAAAAGTAGTAATGCGTCCCATTTGACATTCATTTTTCAGGGGAGATATCTGACGCCCAGCACGCTAGCTGTGATCAATATCTAATCTGGGGAAATAAATTGCCCCTGTTTGTCTTTCATCTTTGAGGAAATGTATAAGCATTCTGACAACACCGTGGAAGCATTAATCAAATAATGAAATAATGGTTTGGGAGGGGAAAAAAAGAAGCGCGCTGTAGCCTGCTATGATATTCACTGTGACCTAGCGCTGTTGACATCCCCGCATCTCGTATCACATCTTGTTACTTCAGTGCAGTCGGTTGGGGGTGGCGGGGGGGCTTCAGCGGAGATCATCTCCTCTCTTTGTCAGAAAGCAAAGCGATGAATTGGATATCTAAGAAAAGGTATCGGTCCCCTGTGTACACTGTGAATAATACACTGTAACATG
Organism: Lagodon rhomboides; assembly: GCA_039737535.1. Classification (NCBI taxonomy): domain Eukaryota; kingdom Metazoa; phylum Chordata; class Actinopteri; order Spariformes; family Sparidae; genus Lagodon; species Lagodon rhomboides. Next base: position 22,740,587 of record CM077793.1, read on the forward strand.
CATGGATGTCATACACTTGTGCTTCTGACCTTCCTCTATTTGACAGTAAAGAACTCTTCCTTTTTTTTTTTTTTCCTCCATTTATTCTCAGCCCTTGTCTTTGCAATTACCATGTTCCAATCTTGCCTTGTCCCCACAGTCACCCGCAATACCCAGAAGGATCGGCAGTCTTTCTTCTGGTGCAGCAATTACCGCCCCTATCTCTTTGAAACAAAAAAGTTTGGTGTAGGATATTAGAAAATGTCAAATTCAGGTTATATTTCACTTAAGTCCAAAGGCGATGCGGTGTGCTCTCAGGAAACACTATTTTCACAGCCTCTGCATTATGCATGAACCTGGAGGTCCATCATTATTTTTCTAGAGGAGGCATCGGAGAACTGTTTGCTATCAGCAACCGGGGGGAATACAAACACCGGGTATCGACATTCACACAAGCATGTCGTAGCCAATCAAACTCAGGCGGCTCAATCAGCAAATGAAAGGTGACTGACTCGAACGCGTGTTTGACTTTTTTAGCACGACTTTATTAAGTATCACTTTTTGAGAGTTGAGTCAAATAGTTCCTCCTTCGCTGATATGCATGAACTGTGGCCTCTTATCACAATCCTGCAGGACAGACTAATCACATTCCAGTCTTTCACCTGCATGCCTGACATGCTTTGCTAGAGCTCATGATGAACCTTCCCAGGCAGGCATGACACCACTCTGTCACCGATGGTGCCAGACTTTCATCTGTAGAGTGAAATACTGCCACTGCTAGTTCTCCTACTACGATCGCTACTGTCACAACCAGCGATAATTATTCTAATAATAATAATAATAAGTTTCCCCCATCACAAAATGTATATAAACATTTTGTGTTTTGGCTGTCACACCGTGCGCTTAAATTAAAAGCTCAGGAAGTCAATCTGAAAACGAAACGCTAAGTAAACAGGGACAGTAGTGTTTAAACAAACACACTGAAATAGCATATGGGACTTTTTAAAACACATCGCTAAAACCCCCCTTTGCCGTCCCCATGGCGATGCATTTTTAATCGGCACGTTAACTCGATAATTTCTACACTTTCGAAAGATCTGAGAGCAAAAAAAGAGCGGCTCGACAAATCTGATAAGTGGTGTTTGTGTGTGTGCACATTTGTTAATTTCTTGTGTCAATTTTTCTTCACCTACAACTGTTTTTCCCCCCCTCCAATGCTTTAATTTAATACTGTCTTGGCTTCCTGTAATTCTAGTAATTATCTTGCATAATATTCTACACCAGACTGGTAATTTCCTCTCAAAGGAAGAGCAGCTGGGCAGTGATATGGTTTATATTTTGTATCTTTCTGATACCATAGTGTTGGGTCAGCCCTTCCTCCTGCCCAAATGACTGTGCTGTTTGTGAACAAGTGGGAAGACATCGACGCCGTGGCCAAGCTGCCTCTATTTACTGCCTTACTGCCACTTTCTCCTCCGTAAAATACGAGGCATTTTGCTAGTTTTTATTTTCTAAAAGATTTTTAACTCGAATCTTTTATTTATGTGTTTATTTTAAACGCGCCTACTTGTGTCTAATGTTTTATCTTTAGAATATCCACGCAGCTTTTTTGGCTGCAACTTCCCTGGTAGCTCAAGCTCTCTGCAGAACATTGTGTTTCCACCTGGAATAAAACATGCTATATTTATATATATATAAAGTTTTGCCTGCTTGCTTTTGCCCCAGACAACCTATTTAGAAAAAAAAGGTTGAATAGATGGATTGATTTTAAGAATTTTTCTAATTACACTAAGAGATATTTAGACATTTTTTTCATTTGATGCTTCCCTTAATTCATGTTAAGACTTCTGAAATTTATATTATTGCCTAAGAAAGTTATTTCGACCCTTTTTGGGAGTGTATTTATATATCCTGTACTTTTCAGAATCAAAAACCAATGATCCCAATATATGTTTTAAAACTTAGAGAACATGTTCATAATATGAGTCTCAAAATAGGTATAAAGTTGAATGTTCATCTGCCACAGGTTCAATGTTTTGAATATCTGATACCAAATACAATATACTGAAATTGACTTTCTTTTACAGGGTGTGTGTTATCTCATTATGGCTTAATTCTTTTTTTTTTTTTTTTTTTAGCAGCGTCACATCAAAGCAGGAGTTTCATCAGTTTTTCCTCCAATACTTGCCGAGGAGGTGGATTTCAGATTCTACGCATCACATATGAGACCTATCTCCATATATAATGTATACATGCATGTATGAGGAATCTATGATTTTTAATGAATTTCTAAAGACGGTAACTTTGCTCGGGGCCTTTTTTTTAATGCTCTCACCGTGTTTCTCCCCTCGTGACAAAAAATTGTCCAAAAAGTCGACCGAAAGTTGAAGCCAAACTTCTGCTGGCATTTCAGACCGAAAAAACCTGAGTCTGCTCGGCGACTCCAGCCGTACGAGTTCGACTGTGGTGAATGGTGGTATGTGTGGCCTGATGGAAAAGTGGAAAAGTCTGGTGATGTAACACCCTCCGAGGCCGACTGCTCCCCACCCTGTTCCTGTGTCTACTGCCACTGCGACCTTCCATGAGGCTTCTTTTCCTCTCTGTTATACAGTCGTGTTTGCAAACACTGACAAAGCAGTAGCAGAGCATCGCAGATTCTTTGACAAAATACATAATTTTTTTTTTCTCCCGGGTTGTGTACGCAACGACTGCCATTCAATTAGAAAGCTTCCCTGATGATGTCACTCCTCAAACTGAAATTCAACCGTGCTCGGAAAGAAACTGTTGATGAAGTGTTATGAAAAGGAATAAAGCTGTGTAACAAAAATGACTTTGGCAAACAGTCCACGGACATCTGTTTTCTACTAGTTTAGCAACTTTATACTTGTTCGGGCTTGGTAGGGCCAAGTTAAGAGCTGCAGTTGCTATAGAAACAAAACAGGATGGACAGTATTGTCGGTGGTGGAAGGTCTGGGATGAATAGGCTCTCATTGTGTTCTCTGGTTGGAGATTTGAGGGAGTTTTAACTAAAACAGTAATATCCTGTTTTGGCGGTAGCATAGCTTTTCTAACCTTTAACCCATCACGTAATTTGTCAGGAGGAAAATGAACAACATCCCACCAGCCGACTCCCACTTTGGGACAGTGCAGATAAACCTGAAATTAAAAAAAACGTCCCGAAGCCGAGAGAACTGCAGCCCGAAGTCACGGTGGACGGACAGATGGCGGTGCTCCACTTTGAGCCTCATCATTTTAAGTGCAATCATGCAAAAAAGAAACAACAGTATTCCCTCAAAGGAGGAGGAAAAAAAAAAAAACGAACAGAGACGGGTTTGCTCATTTTTCTCCAAGTTGGATTCCACAAAAAAAAAAAAAAGAACGTCTTAACAAAGTCACATTCAATCCAGAGATAGCAACTCAGCGGAGTGAAAAACAAAGCCTCCTTATTACCTGACCTCCGAGATGAGCCGTATACTTTACCATTAGCGAACGCACATTCAATTACACAGGCTGGAAAGAGCTCCGGGGTGCCGCATGGGTGAAGAGAGCCAGACAAGACAGAAAATTAAGCTTGTTACAGACTGATTTTCAACTTCACTTAATTCAGTCTTCCTTTACGGATCCCTCCCATACCCCAGCGTTCCCCCCCACCCCCCCACACCCCCCTCGCTCCTCAACATGGAAGCAGGATTTACATATTGCAGGTAAACTGGGGAATAAAGAATGCAGATCCAATTAAACCTCTAGGGAGCTAATTAGTTACAATTAAGTTTCTGCTTCACTTGTTGTGTGGGATTATTTGGTAAACACCTACAGAATGTTGAAAGAATCTTGGCCTTTTCCCTGAACTTGAGAAACGCTTTATTCATCTGGCGGAAACTTAGCCTTTGCGGAGATCCTTTTTCTTTTTTTTTTTATCACATTAATTAATCTGTGAGGATCCTGCGGTGAGTTATTGACATCAAAGTTGATAGAGACATGTTGAAGGAGCAGACCGTTCACACCTCGGCTTTTTAAAAGGAATCTAAGAGCTAAACGAGGCGCATTATCCGACACAGCGAGCACAAAGAGTGGTCAGCGTCGTTATCAAAGGAGGTGAAGGAGTCGCCGCACAACCGAGGCCCTGCTTCGAGTTAATTGCACGCTGACTTCATTAACCTTGATGCTCGGTATTAAGCACCGCTTCCCTCATTATGCCTCGGCCACATCTCGCAGAGAGGAACCAAGAGCCAACAAATAACACGGGCGGAGATAACAGAAGCTTTTGCATCCAGCTCGCTGCTCAGTTGAACTGATACCAACGAGCAAAGAGCAATGTCACATAGCATCAAACAACAATGGCTAAGGCATTTCACCTGCCTCTGCAGACTAGCCCGCAGCCAGTCATAGGTGTGTTCAGTGGCTTTGTCCTGTCATCGCATATCACCATTTGTTTGTGCATTACAAGGTTCCACGCGACATGTCCCTTTCTGTTACACTGCCCACTGAGTGACAGACAGAGTTTCAGCTGGCCTGTCAAAGACTCCCATATGCATCTGAGATAAACAACAGTGGAGCCTTGTATTAAAGACAAAGCGGGGCGGGTGCGTTGGTGGCGGCCCGTTGTTTGAAGTGCCAATGAGACAATGAGATACGTTCCAGGAAATCCAGTCGGAGTAACAGCTTAATGCGTGTGAAGGCTTATCAGATGGCACAACAGCGCACGAGAGCTGCAGCAAACAGTTATCTTGATTTATTAATTCATCTACTGATAACTATTGACCAATTACTTATTTAGTCTATATAATGTAAGGATAGAGTGTAAAAAATATTCCTAAGTGAACAGTCTCAAATTCAAAGACTGTTAACTATCACAAATGACAAAGCAGCAAATCCTCACATTAAACGAGCTGGAACCAGAAAAAGTGTTTGACATTCGTGCTTGAAAAAATGATTGAAGCAATGAATCAACTATATTTGGCATTTTTCTTTAGGCCCACTAATCAATTAAACGACTAATAATTGCACCGTTCGTACCACTCTCAGAGACTTATGTTTACAACTCCTTTATATCTTTCGTCACAACAATTGCGAGATAAATAATCTGCCCTTTACGTTAGACATTATTGTACCTGGCATGTGCATGTGTGTGCCTGGCGAGGGGCGGTGCCTAGCTGGATGACGTCTGACGGCTAAGTGGTGTTGCAGTGAAAATTGTGCTCGGTTAAATTTTTCTGCCTGGCAATCCCAGCGCTGTTTTGCCAGGGGCCCACTCCCTCACATCTCTGCTGTGACTCAAGACTCAATGGGAATGAGTCGTTTTTTCACGCAGGGCGACATTCTGTCCCGAGGCTAGTCAGGCTAGTTAGCGTTAGCTGTGTTTGTTTCATGGGTCAGAATGTGGAGGAATGTACAGACATGCTCACATCAAAGACGGTACTTTATTAACGACGTCTGTCCCACGTCTGGTTTACAGCCTGCGTTGTCTTTGTTCAAACTTAATACTCTTTGTTTTGAGTTTATTTACTTATCATTGTCATTCTGTAATTTTATTCCTGCTACTGTCTACTCCAGATATATAACACAACACTGTGTGCATGTTGTTGTGTCCTGGAAGAGGGATCCCTCCTTTGTTGCTGGTCCAAAGGATTTCCCAACAATTTAAAGAGATTTTGTTTTTTCCCCCCATCGGAATTGAGGGACTAAAGAAGAAATAAGGCAAATACGAGATTCTGGGCTATATAAATAATGAATGCACTGACTTTATATGAGGTGAATTGAATTCAAGGGACAAATAAATAAATAAAATAAACAGTTCGGCATGTTTTCAGAATCAGTGTCTTCGTCACTTTGGAAAAATCCAGAGTAGATGCTGTCAACGGTTTTCGCTGGAACTCTCTCTCTTCCAAAGAAAGGAGTCCCAGTGAAAACGGTTCACAGTGAGGTCAGAGATATTTTCTTTTTCTGGAAAGAAATGTTGCCGTTGAATTTTTTAAACACCATTTTTTTTCTTTTTTTTTTTCACAAGCTGCGAGCACCACAGATAAAATCCCACTCACTTTGATTGAATTGGGGACGAGACAGAGATCTCAAAGACAAAAAAACAACACTATCTCTCTGGATACCATTAAAGGTGGCAACCCAGGACTCAGGATTCACTGATAGAGTTTAAAACGTCACCTTAATAAGAACTGAGCCTAACAAGCAGCACATTACTGATCCTCTTTGCAGGTGGTGCAGGAGGTTTTTTTTAAGGAGCCGGTCTGTGAGCTACATGCCTAAGTTGACATTGGCATTCAGCGCGCTACCAATTCAAAGTGTTTCATATTATGGCAGAGAGGGAAATGGCACCTGCTGGGCAAACACGCCATATATTGTAATGTAGCTTAGCAGCACTTGCCCAGCTCGTTGCACTACAAAGCAGTCCATCAAAGTGAGATCTGAGAGGGAGAGAGAAGAAGATCATGACTCTTTTCACACCTTGTCAGACTGACTCGCCTCTGCCAGTCGCCGACCGGCCGGTGGGTTTTTCGTCTGCACTGGAGGAGCATCTCCAAGCAGTGCTGCAGCCCAGAAAATACACCACAGGCAGCTGGACAGTCATAATCAGAGCCCGTTTTAATATAGGGCCGTGTGTGAACGGTGGAAATGAGGAGGGGGCTATTTCCAACTTCTCAACCAAAATAAACACGAATTCATATGACAGTTTTTTTTTCTGTGTGTAATATACAATACCATGCCTTGTTTCATTCGTAAGGTCATTTCAGGTGTGCTGTACATGTTCTTTGTTTATTGTGCACAAAATGTACACTCTGATTTTAACCGGTGTACTTATTCATATTCTAGTGCATTCATTTTACAGAGCAGAACAGGATTCTGTGCAAAGGAGGATAAGAAGAATCTATCCCGTGAACTCAGATCACTTGGAGATGACTTTGAAAAGTAAAAAAAAAAAAAAAAAAAAAAGTCAGTGCCAACCTACAGTCACATTTGGCTTTTCACTGGGCTTGGAAAGGGTTTGCAATAAAGCTAAAGGAGGGTAATTTCCATATTAATGACTTGTTTGATGAAGCTCATTTAAATGATAAAAAATGTTGTGGAAAAGGCTCTCGTTTCCTCTTAATGAAGGAAGTCGGGGGTTCCTCGTATAGTTTGATGAGTTTTTCAAACGGCTACATCCCCTCGCTGCAGAGCGGGGCAATAAATCGATGTTATATCATTATTGTGATGTGAGACTGTACATCGTCTTAGATTTTGGGTACCGTCATATCGTGATATGGCATTTCATGTCCTGGACTAACAAGACTGTTCAAATACTAGTCATTATATCCACATTACTGATGGTTATGTATAAAAGATCTTATCGTGTTACTATTTTGTGAAAGTACCAATAATCATCCCAAATAATATTACTATGGGATGGTTAGTATTAATATCAATCAATATTAATATCGAGGTATTTTGGTCAAAATTAATGTGACATTGATTTTGTCGCCCAGTCTGGGAATTTATGAAGTGCTTTTGAGGAGAATTCATGATATCGAGACATTAAGTGTATCGCTATATAGCAAAAAATATTGCTTTATTATTTTAATGCCATACTGCTCTGTCCTATGTCACTGTTAGGCAACATATGTTTGGGAAAACTGTTTGAAAATAAAAAAAAAATGGGACACTCAAAATGAAATCTAATACATAGACCTATCACAAACATTAACTTTGCAGAACTTGAGACTCTCTCTCTCTCTAAGATAACTCTTGACGCTGTGATTTGCAGTGTAGTTTTGATGTACTGGACTCTCAACTTTATCGAGAGTACCCCTTTTATTGCGTCCGCTGCTGCACATGGCTCACTTTCCCATCAGTCATCCACAGAAAGGTAGATTTGTTATTATGAGTTAGAATATCAGACTCATGCCGCCGGCCGCTGGAGAAAACGTACACACAATGTAAAGTATCCTCCACAACAGGCAGATTATGAGCCATACTGAGCACTCCCGCCGAGCAGGGCCTCATAAATGTCACAGGAAAAAGCTTTGCCACATGCCAAGGCACTCGTCTCCATTAACACCGCGCCAGGGGAGACTTACTTAGACTGACAGGCGGCAACAATACTGAAAACTCTCCCGACTGTGAGAAGAGAGGCACAAAATGAAGAGAAGTGAGAAAAATGAGTTTGGAACTTTCATTGTCCTACGCCTTTCCCTCCGCACAGATGCGCAGCTGAGCCAGTGCAGCTGGCCGACTGACAAATGGGAAAAAATAGTCCAATTTGAGCTGGTCGTTAGCAGTCGGAGCGCAGCATTCCAGATAAATGAGCGGCTGCCTCAGGTATGGCAGGAGATCTTCCTGAAGCATTCCTGGGAGACCGGTCCGTACCACTGCAACCCCTTAGCCATGCCTTCGATCCGACAGGCCCGACACTACAGCAGAGGTGACCTTGCAGTGCCGCTCCTGCCGGGCTTCTTATTTTTACACTCCCCCCTCGCAGCCCCCTCTTCTCCCTTGGCCTGCACTCCTCTCTTTTTTCTTTTTTTTTCTAATCCCCACTTAAAGAGGCAGTGTGGCGGTTTTTATATCATTAACTTCCACTTCCCACTACTATTTGTCTACAGACAGAGGCAGCCATCGAGAGAGGAGCGAGTGAGGGAGCAGCGGTAGCGTTCGTCTGGGCCGCGGCCAGGGTGGAGGGGCGGAGGGAGAGCCAACTCCATTAAAAGTGTCTATGAGGGGTTGAGCTGAGTCAAACACTTACTACGGATGTTTGGACTCTGACCCTCCCCTTGTTGACGCTGTGTAAGTCTCTCGCTGCAAGTGTTTGTGTGCGCGCGCGCGTGTGTGTCTGCGTGCGTTTGTGTACGTCTCAGTGTGCCAGCGTTTGCCACTGTGCCTAAGTATATATGTTTCAGTGCCAGCTGCCAGAGCGAGGCCACTTCTCTCTGCACACCCACTGTGGCCTGTGGGACCGTAATCTTTGTCAATGCCACGCTGGTTACATTTCGCAAGAGCCCTGAACGGAGTGGGCCAAACAAACACAGACATGGTTGATTCCACTTGTTTTTCACTCTATTTTCAGGACACAGCTAGTGAAAAAAACCCCGATCCAGAGGCGGTGTTTAGACATTACCAGATTAGAAAATGAATCAGTAGCCAATTTAGAAAGAAGTGGTTGGATGCCCTCAATGAACCGTCTGCGGAAGAAGCGGAGTGAATACGGCCAAAACAACGAGACGTGTCAAAGAAATACGGCTTTCCACTTACTACTTCAAAACATTCAACATCACAAGACAATTTATGTCCTGATACAGTAATTTGCCTCTTACATTCACTGGATCAGCACATTACTCATTCTTGGCTTTGGTTAAAACAAAAACCCCTCATTCTCAGCGGATACTAATACAAACCAATGCATGCCTCTCATCAGCCCTCTCCACACTTCACACAACCACTTCCTGACAGCTTCTTCATTGAATAAATCATGAGTATTGATTAACATGCATACAACCGTCTGCATAGGCACATTCTGAGGTTTGTTTCTCGAGCGCCAAGCTCATTTAACATGGGCTCCTCCATGTGAGTAATTGTGCCCGCGCTTCCAGCCATTTCCAAACCCCCCCCCACCCATATGAAAAAAGAAAATCCCACAGCTATTTCTCCTGCAGAAATTAGTGAATTGTGATGAGGTGAACTGAATCAATTATTGCCTTAAGGTCAGAACCTATTAAAGCATTTTCCCCCTGTTGCCAGCAATTATCTGTTCTGATGTACGCAATCTAATTTTTTTCAAGCGCTCAAACAGTGTGACACAACTTGTGATTGTAAGTATCTATTAGTATTCATTGTTCTTTTTCTTTTAAAAAATCTTAAGCGTTCGTCGCAACCTTAAAGCCTGACTGGACATTGATTGCGCGAATCGATGCCTTGGCGGGAAATTTCGAGCAGATATTCTCGACGTGTCAGGCTTCCTAACAGAGACATATTGTGAGTCGTCTTTGCTAAAGCTTTAATTTGCGAGAAACAGAGGAGAAGCAATGCAATTATCTTTTTTATTAAAAATACATTCTGCAAAAAAAATGTTAAATATTTAATTCGGTGTGTTTTATTAAGCTCCGCCAAGAACATTCACAACACTGACATCTTGTCGACAAAATGAACAGTAAATGTTGAAACTGGGAAAGCATTTTTAATTTGACTTACTTTACCCTCCACGGCCATGTTTCAGTGCACGAGATAAATGTGATTTTAACAGGAGGAGGAGGAGAGGAGAGGAGAAGAGGAGGAGGAGAGGAGAGGAGAGGAGAGGAGAGGAGAGGAGAGGAGGAGGAGAGGAGAGGAGAAGGAGAGGAGAGGAGAGGAGACACTTCAAATGTCATAATTTGGAAAACGGGATCCCAGAGACAAGGTGCGCTCTGGGACTTGTTCAATCACCTCAGTGCTACAGTGGGTATGTAGACCCCCCCCCCCCCCCGTCAGGTATCCGTAGGTGTCCCTGGTCATCCCAGCCAATCCCTCCCCCTAACCAACAAATGAGCCACCACTCTGTCAGACGGACACGCTCATTATAAATGAGGATGTACATTTTTGAGAGGGGGGTATGAGGCAGGAACACCAGGGCTCTCCTCCCACTCTGTCCGTCCCTCTCTCTCTCTCTTTTCGCCTCGTGGAAAGCTGAAGACCAGTAGAGGAGGGTGAAAGCATCTGGATCATGACCTTTCCTCAGGCGCGCTGAGACAAATTAAAGCCAGACATCTGATGAGAGGAGACTGAGGAGACCTTCCAAGCTGCTCCAAGAGCTGCCTCAACGCTTCCACACTTTCAAGTCACTGCACATAGACCAGGTTACATTGTCCAGCTATTTTGTTTCGTTTTTTTTTTTTTTTTAAAAGCTGCAGGCCTGCGCTGCATCTCACCATTTTTCACCAACAGATCATGTGGATCACTGCGAGGATCACAACCATGTTATTTTATTTCATGATGTTTATATGATAAAATGGAGGTCTGAACTTTTTTTAATTCACACTGTCGAAAAGACAACACACAGAAATTCCACTCTAAGAAAGTACATCCTTTCTGCTAGCTCCCAATGACACAGCAAAAGCTGTGAAGACTCAGAGGCAGAGTCCAAACACACAACAGACTACCTCAGCTATGGAACTAATTGTTTCCATTTCAAAGCCGATTAGCAGCCCCGGGGAAACTCTGACAGTTGGACACCACAGAACCAAACATCCAGGAAGAGGAGCTGTGGCTCAGGCTCAAGCTGATCACCCAGCACATCTGCTTCTCAGCACTCTGGCATAGACAGAGACTCAATTAGCATCATGGTCCACCTCAGTCGAGACTGAAAGAAGCTACACATTACAGACTGGCTAGACTAAATAAAGCGATCTCCCTGAGGTCTAAATGGAAAAGGACTTGTGGAAAGTCCTTTTTTTCTCACTGTCTTAATTGCTGAGGAAAGAGAGACAGAGAGGCTATTGCTTAATACATACAAGTGCGGAGATTGGCTTGACTTAGATGTAATTAACCGTGGATTCAGAGCCGGCGAGAGGACCTGCTCCGCACAGCAACAGGGCATGCAGATTTCGATTTAATGTGCAATTTTCAGTAGAATATTGAGCTCAGTGCAAAATGAGTTCTTCTGATGAAACATCCAGGAAAAGTTTTGGAAATGTGTTAATGTCATTGTGATGGGTTTGAATTACTCACAACTCTCTGAAGCCTTTCAACTCGTAATGGACTACTAATGACGAGAAATCTGATGGCGAACTTAGTTTCACTTGGAGTTGTCACGATACAGATACCAGTATCAGAAATGCTGCTGATACTGTCTAAAAACCTGAATTCAGTAGCAGGGAGTAAGTCTTTACAGCAATCCTATACCATTTAATTTATTTATTTGAAACAGAACGCTGCTACTTCCCAGCAGCCTCATGTACATCTGTATGCAACTTTTTTAGATTTTTTACTGCTTACTTTAAGTAGCCAATATAGATAAATGGCAAGCAACTTCATAACATAAAATCCATACAATGTTATTAGTAGCTGTTAAAAGTAATAATAATGTATACAGGTATAAACAAACTTTGTTTTAATGCAGATGTATCTGATCGATTCAATATAGTTTCAGTATCATAATCGGTATAAGGAAGGGAAAAACTTGTATTAATACATCTCTAGTTTCACTTAATGTGTATGAAATGTATATAAAACTCACCACAAATGGCTTAAAATACACTGTATATGCATTTGAAGGTGGTATAAAGCTACAAGCCTGCTCAAATAACCAAGTACTTCCTATGTTGCCCGGACAACATCCCAAAATTAAGGGCTAAAAAGTGAAACTGTTAATAGGAATAGAGTGCCACAGTGGGTTTTTGGTCAGAAGTGAAAGAGTTTTTCACGTTTTGCTCTACAACATAAAATACGTCAAGAAATACCCAACAGGTGGATTCAAAAAGGCTGTGCTAACTTCCAGGTTATACCACAAAAAACATCACCCCTGCAGCACTATCTACATTGGAAAAAGTTAACTTTGCCAGGATTGATTCATCACAGAGTATCAACTAAAATGTTTAGTTACATTTCATTTGTTTGTGGATACACAAAGGAATAAATGAAAACACTTTCTTACCTGAGGTGCAGAAGAAGGAGGCCACCATCAATGGGACAGCAACATAAGGAAAGAAAAGACAACATCTCTAATTAGGCAAGTCGGGCTCCATTTTTACAATATTTTATTTTTTTTCAAAGAAACACAATTCATGGCTTCAGTTTAAATGTCTTTAATCACACTTGAACTGACGCCAGTTCTGCCACCAGAGATCTTTTAATCAGAACAAAACAAAAGACACAAGTAGCGTGGGATCATGGGAGTTGCCTTCTTTGTTAAACGACCACCACTGCTGATGCAAATCTATCTGCGTGACTCAAGCGAAAATGTTCGCGGACAAAAGGAATGTTTAAGAGTCAATTCACGTTCTCCGGCGTCCTTCCTTACTGTCCGACTCGCAAGTTAAAGCGACCAATGAAATAAACACACACATTTCAATACAGAAATGTTACATATTACATCTTTAAAGAACATGAAATGTAAACAAATCAATGGAACAAAATCTGCTCCAGTGTTGCGTCCATCAGAATGTGTTTCGAGCAAATAGGGATAATTAAAACCTTCATGTTACGCGGGGGAAAGATGGGAACGTTTAAATTAATCCACAGCTTTCATATGTCTGGAGTACACCCTATAGACACAGGCCCTTCTCCCTGACAAGCTCAAAACACATATATACAGCTTGTAAGACATAAACACTCCCCTGGAAGCCTCTTTGCCTCCCTCCATATCCATAAATCTATACAGACAATCACAGTGGCAGGATAACACATTGGAGTAAAAGTCAATGTGGGGAATAACACTATTGTTTGAAGTACAGATTATGCGATGAGGGCAGTTGTTACACTAAAGTAAGGTTTGTAAAGCTGTAATGGAGGGGTTTGTCTCTGCAGGAGAGCCTTCAGCCAGGACTGAATACTGATGCGTCTGACTGATTGCCACGTCTGTGGGATCTAATTTGAAAGGTGGACAGTGATGAATGTCTTTCCTCCACTTACTGGCCGTCTGATGTATTATGCATCCCCATCTGATCAGAGAGGCTGATGAGGCGCGGGGAGATGAGGGGTGTCCATGTCCGACGCACCCTGACATTGGTTATATAAATGACTGCACCTCCACGCCTTTCATTTCCCAGCTCACAGGTCACGGGAGGAGCTAATAGGGCCATCGTTAATAGGGGATGACTGACTTCAGCTGGGGCCGCCCGTGCATTTTGATGGGCTACACATTTGACAAAGTCTCTTAACTCAGTGGCTGAACCATGCTCCCCTGTCAGCCCCGAGTCTAATTGTCAGAGACACAAACGTGGGCAGCAGCCTGAGGATAGTGCTATCGGCTGCCCGGCCGCCACTGTGATCATCTGTCTGTGTACATCTTGGCTCTGCATGAGGAAAGGTGTGCTTACTTCAGTTGTTTGGCAGACAGACGTGTAGGAAAAAGGGGCCCTTATTGTTACAGCCTGTCAGCGACAAAACCCATGATTTAAGACTATTGCTTTGATCCGTGGCTATCGGAGAGCGTATTGTGCGGCTGACATGTTGCCAGCTGTATAAGTGAAGGAGTGAAACCCTTCTATTAGCCTGTAGGAAAGAGGCTGAGCGCCGTACCGTGTTTTGTTCTCTCCCCAGGAAAAACAGCGATGGTAATTGTGCCTCTGCTGAGGGAGCGGAGTAGGCTCATTCTTTGTTTAAGTGTCCACCAGGAGAGCACTCTCTGACACAACCAGGGCTCCTGAGCGCCCATCATCTGCACATTTTAATGTGCTGAAGCAATATTAACCGCAGCGGCAAATAAAGAAGCCCCGGCCCAGGCGGGCACGACGTGGGCCCTAACGAGTTTATGGCTGCCCTAATTGAGCCATTTTCACATCAGCTGCTGGTTTTTTGTCAGATCAGGAACTACTCTCCCACTCCCAGCTGTGATTTTCTCTCCAACAGTCAGCTCACGGCCCCCATATCAACCCTGCACAACGGAAGGTCACCCGTTGGTACAGATAAACCCATTCAGAGAGGCCCACACACTGACATACCCCAAGGAGGGTTTGTAATGGAGAAAACATCTCCTGGAAATACAGAACAGGATGCATGAGCGTTCCTCACCGCTGATAAGACGGAGCATCAGTGTAAAAGTTGACAGTGATAAAGAGCTGCGAGAGAGCGACTCCATCTGATGCCACATCCACACTTTCAGCCATTATCTGAATTCTGAGTTTAACCATGGCGCTCATTTGTATAAATCCGTATGCTGATTATGCGGCAAACAGCAGTGTTTACCAGCCAGAGAGCAAAGGAAGCCATCTTTAATTCATTAGAAAAACACACTTCGCAGGAAGACGTTCAGTGGAGGCTTTACATTACCCGGGCTCCTTTAATACACGCTCAGTATGCAGAGGACGCCTATGTTAAAGTAGTGGATAATAGGTGAAAAAGGCTGGGGTGAAATTCAGTCCTCCTCCAATGAGCCATTAATTAGTGCTGAAGGAGGTGAACGACGTGTTCAAAAGCTGAGGATTCTTCATTAGTCATCCCGCGGCTGCACACTAGTCATACAGACACACAATTAGCCCTCCCACCCCGCCAACAGCAGCAGCCTTCCCTCTGTGGAGAGAGCCATAGGGTGGCACGGGCACACGATGAAGGTAATGTCCACTCTGTCCATACATGGTGTCAGTGTCGGCATTGCTTCCCCCCGTCACCCTCCTCTGTCACACAACCGCTTTGATTTTCAAATACATGTGTCCCATTATGGCATATCTGGCCGTTATAATTAGACGACGGGAGCAGATTTCATGAGGAGACACTGCATGTGATCTAATTAGCATTGTATTAAAGCGCTAAATCAAAGTTGTAGCGCATGTGCTTTTGTTTCAGAGTTCTTTCATCTTTGGGGGATTGTTGTAAAGATTGTTCATGTCATTAATCTCTCTTCGAGATGCTAAATGAGCCGGAATATTAAGTACATGATTGACATGCTGTAGGCCAACTGGATTTTGTACACATGGTTTTTGAAGATTTATTGTAATCTTTCAGGGGAATTGTACGTTTTCTTAGTATCAAGTGGGAGCAGCGCTCTACTGTTTTTTTTTTTTTTTTGAAGCAATGATGGATGAGACGGATAATATATCCACAACAAAGCTCCTTTGAGTAACTATTTACTGCAAAAATGACCCAGCGCTCAGTGTGTACAGCTTAACATCTGCTGACCATTTTGTTGACATTACAATCTCCTATTTACAGCCAGAATGCTTCATTCTGCAGACAATTTATTACAGAAACAAACACTCTTCTATTATATCAGCGTGGGTGTTTTTCCTCTGGCCACTCGGAAATAAATGACTGGCTGCGTTCTACCTTGGCAGGCATAATGCTTTTGTCTGCAACGTGTACCTAGGGATGAAAATGTTACCAATCTAATGACAAACCATGATCACATTTTCAAGTTACATACTGTCCAGCATCAACCAAAGGTAGCAATAATCCTCCAGATTCAAGCTGTCAAAAGTTTTGATACTTTGATAGCGATAGTGTTTTTTTGAAGTGTTATATAGGATTCTAAACCTAATAATTTGTAGAGCACTTTATTTATTTACTGCTAATGCAAATGTCACAGTGCCTACTGCTGCAGCTTCACTTTAAAAGCATTTAACTGGTGAAACATGAGTTGGCTTTTACAAGAAGAAGAAGGCTAGGCACAGGAAATTCAATGTGATTAGCACTTACCACTATTTTTCATTAAAAAATGCATCTACGGCACAAAACAGCAGTCATTTTTGTCATTTGTTGACAGCCGATACGTTTTAAATATGTCACGGAGTAGTTCTATTCAGCCTGTGGTGGAACAAGTAGGAGTTGTTAGATGAAGAGCTGCAGGTGACAGGTTGCACACCTCCAACTTCTCAGTGAGATAACCAACTCCTTTTTCCTCATTAACGATTCTTGCCGATCAAAACGATTATAAAAAGTGTTCCTGCAGGAGAAACAAGTCAGACTTATGTCAGTTTGGGGGCTCATTGCAATTACCATCATCATCTTCTTATGACTCATTTGTATTTATGTAAACTGTACATGACGTCATTGAGAGATTTAATAAAATAATATGATTATGTTACAACTATGCAAACAAAAAGACATTTTCAGCTGTGATACCGTGATAAGACTGATCATGGTGATAACTGTGGACACAACATTTTCATACAATTGCATCTCTACCTGTTCCCGATGTTCCCTTTAAACACAACAGATGATGAGCAAAAACAAGTAAATCAGGTTTGTAGAGGGATCGGCCTTGATGACAAACTTCAGAAGGCTCCACTCTGGACAAGTGTGGCAGCCGCAGAGACAAGAGCAGCATCGTGGTAGAGAGGAAAAGGGGAGGAAAAGGCTGTTTTGCTGGGAAGGCGACAGGCTTCACTGCGCTGAGCATATTCTTCCATGCTAATGCAAAACACATGCATGTGCACACACCAGCAGACTCACTCATAAACAGGCTCCCGTCACTGATAGCCCTACAACATATCTGTTTTTTTTTTTTTTGTTGTGCGCTTCCTGTCGTGATACGCTGATAAGTGGCAAAGAGACCAAACAGCGAAAAGTAAGAAAACAACAGCGATATAGTCATTTAAAGGGAGTCTATTTTGAGTCAGGGACAGCTTCTCTCTCCGTTACTGAATTAATCAAATCCAAAGGACATCATCTTCAAACTCGACATCCCCCTAAAGGCGAGCGTCTCATTCTGTATGCAGCTGAGGAAGCTTCACAACATCCTAAAAATACAGCGCTCCTGGAAGAGAGGTGCTCTACCAGTCTGAAGGGAAGCATGAAGAACTAGCAGGCCCATGGGAATAGACATTGTGATTAGATGCAAAAACTCTGCTTTCATAAACAGCATTAGTTCTTGTTAGACATCCCACCCCTCCCACAGATGCAAGCCCTCTCTGTTTTGCAAGCAGGGAGAAGGCATTATTGTTTTATTTGCATTTTCGTTTTTCCTGAGCTCTTTACCCCCACATGTTAAACACTGCTGGGCAAAAGCTGTTGCTGTCAGACAGGTGTTTGGACCGAATGCTCAGTCCGTGTTTGTCATCCGCTGGTCCCCCTCTCTGGTAACGAGGAGCCATCTGAATGGCTTTTCCTTTTTTTTTCTTTTTTTTTTCCCCTTTTACCCACTGCCTCTTTGAACTAATCAATTTGCTCCAGGCTATTGCTCTCCTGTGATCATATAATATGAGTCCAATAAAGAGGCCTAATGCAGCGCTTGGACAGGGCATCAGTTTATTTTGCTGTTTCATCATCAATGTTAGCTTGTTGTAAGAAAAGAAATTAAAGACAGTGATGAGATGCTTCTCATCTCTTAATATGTAACCGCATGAATGGCTTAATTTACTGAATGCACAATCACATCGTGTCCCCATTGTTCCTCCATTTACATAATGAAAGCACAAATTATATATTTTGCAATAAAAGTGATGTGATGATATCTTATTATTATATTACGGGTATCTGCCTTAGGGTCTATTTAGGTCTTTTTGGAAGTCGCATGCGACATATTTTCAATTTGCTCGTCAATAATCAATGTCAGGCAATGTAAAAGTTGTTTTCTCATGTTGAGTACGGGCTGCAGTTGCAATGAATACCAATGATGTGACTAGAAAGGTAATAGCAGCAGACAATTTTGCTTCCCATCACTCAGTGTCAGCGCCAGTTATCAACAAATTTGTCTTGTCACTCTCTGAACCCCATTACTCTACTGCCTAAATTCAAGAAAATATATAATTTCAGAAGCAAAGTGACACTTTTTGGAACTCTAATAACAAAGGACACATGACTGCCCTGCTCTGCCATGGTTATAGTTTATCCAAATACAAATGATGTTATTAATTCTGCATTCATTAATTAAAGTCCCACTTTTCATTGCATTCTGAACCAACGCTGCATGCTTTAGCTACCCACGCAAATATAGGCTCTGACATACTTTTTTGCATTCAGTGTCAGCAGACGGCTACAGATTTGAACTAGTCGCGCAGACCAGCGCACGCTTCCATTCATACTACAATGAGGGTCCGGAGGGATTTTCCGATCCACGCTACATTCCAGTTGGCGGTAATGGACCAAAAAACAATGTTTGCCATCGTTCTCAAGGTATTCCAGCAAAAAATATGACTGTGGCGCAAAAAGCTTTTCCCCTGTACAGCCCCATTATGAACGAGACGTCTGTAAAACCGTTGACAGGACACCTCAAACTGCAACTTTAATTCTGACTCTTTCTATTATGAATGTTTGATCCATGGAGGGTTTATATTTGTAAAACTGAGGAAAAAGCACCGACATCATCCCAAAATAAAATCTATAGGACGAGCATGAACTGGCGGACAGGGCCAGTGAGGGAGTAAACTCTAAAGCTTAAACTTCTGGGTGCATGCGCGAGGCAAGCAGTTCTCAGTGGATTGAATGGTGCCATCTTTGCGTCACCTATCTAGTTCTTCATCCAAGTCAGCTGTCCACAGAACGAGCAGAACACGCTGCACCTAGCACCGAAATATAACCTTCTGCCTCCATTTTTCATCTCTCCAGTGGAGCAGAAGCATGTGTGATGTTTAAGTCACGTGCCTAATGTACATCTCAGCCCATTCGTTATGTTTGTTTTTATTGCCTCATGCCTCACTTCCACCCAGGTTATCTTACAGCATAAGAAATGTGTGCATATATGTGTGCGTAAATTAAGGTGGATGGAAACACACTTGGAGGCTCTGCTATTACTCGAGTTTCAAGACGAGAGAAAATGAGGATCACTGTGTTATATATAGACACTTTTTCACGTGAACTTTAAAACTCGTGTGGAAGAAATTATATATGAATGTTACTTCATATGGTGTTCCATCTTTCTTGAACTTTGGCCAGCTGAAGTTACAGCACAATATCAATTTGTAAGAAGCGTGAAAAATGTCTTTCACTTCTACGCACAGGCTGGACCCTTTGGGCTATATCCATTCTGTCTCAAGAGACAGTTCATAACCGGACTGAGAAAAAATCCTTAGCACTCTTTAAAAACAGCCAGAAGGAGGACATGTTCAATTCCATAATCTATTTTGATTACAATGTCTTTTTATCTAACTTTAACAGCCATTTAAACAAATACTGCTCTGTGCTTTCACATTTAGGCAGCTGTATTGGTCTAATGCCTTTTGAATGTGGGTAAAAACTCATCCTCGTAGCCCGCAGTCAAGACATCTACTTTTTATTTGTACATAAAAACTATCAATTTATGATATATGATCACAAGTTAAAGGAATTACTATTTAAGTTTGAAAGAAATTAAAATGAGCATCACCTTCAGGAGAAAATATAATTTTGTGTTTATTTCAGATGTCATTAGAGGCTTGTGTCATTAACTCAGGACAACAGCCAGGAGCAAGCAGGATATGGGAGTATGATTTAGGGTTGGGCTGATTTAAAAACGTTAAACCTGTTTGATATGACTCTTAATACCGGACTGGACCAGTAATACCGACTTGTCATATCTGACTCAGCCCCTGCCAGGAGGAACATAATGAGGGCAGCACTACAGTCCATCATGTCAACTGTGACACATCGTATATTTATTTTTCACAACAACAATTCAACTTAACTTTCCTTAATCTAAAGTTTAACATCTAAATGATAAATAAAATAAGACCTCAGCTGAGAATAAACGATTGTAGATTTTGCTTTTCATGTGTGCAGTGTGTCTTTGACCCACATTCAGTCAATTAAATGTCTTTTACAAAGAAGTGAAAATAGCAATAATGATTAGAACTAACAATAATTTAGGTGTAGCTCATGTTTCGGGTACAACTCAATAAACTGGTGGTGTTTTGTTATGTTACTGTGTTGTGAATAAAGTTTAAAAAGGGAAATTAAACTGGTGGCGCATGCATACATCTAAAACTGTGGGTCTGGAACTGCGGGGGCTCTGCTGCTCTGCAGGTTGATAATATTGGCCAGAGCAATCAGCCCGTTCCGAACAGGCAGGTTTTAAACAGGCACAGGACAGATTTCAAAAAGACCTCTAAGGGTGATTGAAGTGTCAAGTGAACATGAATATTTCAGCGTTGTAGGTTGTTAAATTCTTCCGTCCAGTTTCTGAGACCAAATTAAAAGCTCTCACATTACAGAGGCATGCCTCCGCTCTAAATGACAGACTTCACGACACACAAAGACGCCGAAAACTTCCCCGACACTCTCGTCGCTTTATTGTCCAACAATTTCACTGCAGACGCCTCCTAGATGTGAAGTAAATGGTTGTGTGTCACATCGCTGCCAGTAACTGTAAAATCCTTTTGTCCGTCACTATTGTGAGGCTTCTGTGGGATATGGATGAAGCCATTTTGTGAGCATAGTTCTTGTAAAATGAAGTGTATATAAAGTAATAACATGCAGGAGGGTCTCCTCTCTGCACCATGAATGAGTCGCTCCTGCCGTGGGGAGTTGGTGACATGATTGTGATTGGACGAGACACAGAGAATCCAGATCAAAGCAATCTCTAGTGTTTTGGCCCCCAGCGCAGTGTAGAGCAGGCCCACACACACACACACACACACACGCACACACACACACAAAGACACATACTATACTGTATACAGAGAAGTATGTACACACACATGTGCACACAATCTTCCACTACCACTGAAACACATGCATCCCCTACCTTTCCACTCTCACACATGTACGCTCACACTCGGTGACACACATTTATGCACTCTGCCTCACAAATTCAGCCTCTATCTCTCCTGACACATTCGCACATGTACAGCCGACACTCTAATGCACTCAGTGGCTGTAGACTGTTGATTTGGATGAGTGAGCTGCGAGAGCTGACGGACACGACCATGTCTCCGCAGAGGACAAGATATTTAAAATTCTTTGAATTAAAATTTTTTGTTGAGTTTTTGTGTAGTCAAAGAAAGAAGCATCTTAATTGAATTTACATATCTATCATCATTCAGCCTGACTTTACAGTATTTTTAGTGTTATTTCTTATTCATTTTAGCACTTTGCATGTCTTATTTGCAGCACAATATTTCATGTACATTTATTTCAATCTGCAGAATGTAAATATACAAACCACAGCTTCTCTTATTTTATATAATTGCAACAATAAGATCTAGTCACTATCACTAACACTACAAGAATGTTTGCTGTGAGGGTTTTCTTTTTTTATATAGAGGCTGGTAATATAATGGATAATGATCATTTATCTGCTGGTCTTTTGGTTTGGCATTTAGATTTACATTTACATTTTTAGCATGATTGGCCTAAAGCTACAATATGTATTACAATATACCATATGTTGTTATCTCCACCTTCCTTCCCCTTAGTTGGTCCCATTTCTTTTCCTGTTCAACTCATTCTTATACTTTCCGTTACCCTCTTAGTTATCATATCCACATTACTGATAATTATTTATCAACAATCTCATTGTGGTAACGCAAATAGTCAATTTTATCACAACATCGATTAGTATTTGGTCAGAAATATTGTGATATTAGATTTTGTCACCTAGTCCTGCATTTATGATGAACATATCACAGCCATATCACCAAGCCCTAATATTCACCTTGTGTTTACCTCTCTTTATCCTCTAATTTTGGTTTGGTTCCCACCAGTGTTACTGCCTGCACTCATCGCACACACAAAACCAAAGAAAATCACTAAAACATCAATTCTAGGTAGAAGGGAATTAATCAAAACCAAATGTGATGATTCACTGAACATTTTGATCCTTTTAATTAAAACTACTGGACTTCTGTGAGATCACAGCCTTCACAGTGTCAAAGTTTTTAGTTTTGGACTCTGATTTTTTCATTGATTGAAATATAATTATTAAATCAATAATACAATTAATATTTAGTCGCACCCCTACTTTTCACTCATTATTTATTGTTGACGTGCTGCTTCATGCAGTTCCACTGGTGCCTCTCATGTTGTTGCTTCTCAGACGTCTGGTCTGGCTGAGGAGCTGAGGTGATGATGAGGAAGCGCGCCGCCCGTGGCACGCTGCAGTCACGCACATTTAGCGCGCTGCGGTTTTAGCTCTCCTTCCTTCCTCTTCACTTGAACGGACCATTAGGAATATAAATACAATTATTTGACAAATATATTTAGCGCTGTGGGTAATGATCTCACCGTGGCGAGCTGCCATGGTACATAAACGCCGCATCACAGTTTGCGACTGTGGTTATGAGTAACATCATCAGATGTAAGCGTGCCCTGGTGTGCATGTAAACAGTCTTTGTCTCGTCTGCACACACACACCGCCATTGTGTCGCATTTGTTGTGAATACACTGATGCAAATTAAAGTTGTCTCTCTGTCTCTTTTTTTTTTTTTTTTTAACACACAGGCATGCACACAAACACAAACACTCATCCACTCATTGGCCGTGAGAGTGTGGGTCTGCCTGCTGAGGGGCGGGATAAAAACCTGGAGCTGAATGGGAGGATGTAGTGCTTTCTATGTGACCTTGCTGGTGACATCAGAACAGTGTGTGTGTGTGTGTGTGCAGGCAAGGCAGAGACAGACAGCTTCAGAGTGACACACACACACACACTCACACATACGTACGCACTGCAATGAAATAAGAGCAGAGCGTGGTTACAAGACTCTCAGTCTTATTTCATACTTTCCAGTGGTAAGAGTTAAATTGACATTTTCTGTTCCCGCCATCCCATAAATGGAAGCCTCCGTTTAATTGCTTTCATATGGTTAATCCAAATTAAGCATGGCCACAAAATAAGATATTCCATTTCATTTGGATAGCTGATGATTCCAACAAATCTTTCTTTTCCTTCTCTGTGTGCTCGCTATACCAAGGCACTTCTGAGTGAATAACTTCAAACCTTGGAAAAGACCCAATTTTGGGCAAAACTGTTTGCACAAGACAATCCTCTATATTTGCCATGGCATGAATGCTGAATACAGCAGTATTGAAGTGTTATAGTGGCTTAGAGAAAGTACATTTCGGTCGGAAAAAGTTGCTTAATTGAACCAGATACTCTATTGTGTAACACTCACGTTCTTTCTCTAAAACCAACAGAGCAGAAATGAATGTGTGAAACAGGCGAAAGAATGACAGAATTATCTTCATGTCATAATTCATGCGGCTCTTTATGCCTGCTGATTTATCTCAGCAGTGGTCGGATACATTTCCTCCTTCATAATCAGTGATGAAGAGGGAATTAGAGCCACTTTCATTAAAATCAAACAGTTTCTTTATTCTAGTCCTGCTGCTGTGCGCTTTGTTTGAGATTACAAGAAAAAATGTAAAGATACTCGAGATGTTCTGGAGAAATACTGCGACGGTGTACTTTTATCCCATTTCGGTCATTTTCAACTTGAATTTTCCCTAATTGTCAGGCTTGCGAGGCTGTATCAAGTGGTCACATTTTGATCATTTTGCTGCTTTGCTTTTTACCACTAGAGGAAAGTGAACGCTGGAAAAACTGTGAGCCAGATGTTGGAGTAGCTGAAGACAGGACAGACTATAGTTCACAGATATTTGGAGGGCCTGTCTTTAGTTCCAAGCTATAATCTATTAGTATTAGTTCTGCTGTCAGTTCTGTCTTCACGGGCAAAAAAAGGGGACCTTTTTTCTCCTCACAGAAGACTCGCACTGTCACACAGGGAGTGTTACCACTCCTCAAAAGAGGGACAGGGCCTTAAAGTCGGAAAGTACTACCCCCCCCCTCCCTCCCTGCCTCCCTCGTCTCTTTTTCTCCCAGCTTCACACTTGATTCCCACAGGCTTCCATTGATTCATGTGCTACAGTGTCGATGGAGAGCAAACAGATATCCCCTTCTTCAGTGTACTAAAGTCTGCATTGCCTTTTTAACCTGTCGGCTGATAGAATTTGCTGGTTTTGAGTCGGAGGCATGCTCGCTGATAAAATAGAAAGGCATCCCCCCTCATATTCCACAGAAACTGCTTCATTCCAACCATAAAATCAGCCCTGTGAGCACAAACATTCAGCCAGTATTTACACTTGCGGTGGAGTGTCGGGTTGAATGAGAACAGGGTGGTATGGGTAGAGAGGTTCGCTCCCATTTTCTGCGGACAACGGGAGACACATCATATATCTTTACTAAACAACTCTGGTTTGCTGGATTGTTGAGTCGTCTGCGCGTCATTCTACTGTCTCGCTGCGAGAGGGCTGTTGTGCAGACAAGCAGAAGAGAAAGAAAGCGAGCCAGTCTCAGGGTGACTCAGTTTACAAGTTCACGTCAGGACACACTTCAACAGCTGGCTCTACGGGAGTTCTTGTGCAATTATCAACAGCAACAGCAGGGAAATTGGAGAAGGGGCCAAGCTTTATGTCATCCAATGGGAGAGCGCTACAGCCAGTTCCAGTGTCTGAAACTCATGATGAAGTGTACATGAAGTGACCATTCACTTGACCAAAGACCTGGTGCTGCAGACTCACAGCTGGAGATAAAACATCTTTTAGGGACTGTTTAAAAAATCCCCAGGATTACACACGTGGTGGGCTACTTTGATGAACAGTTTCCACGGTATCTTGAAATTACCAAACAGTTACACCTTTAAAACCGATAAGCGTAATTGCCTCACATTAGCTCGTCGCAGATTGAGACAATGCAGCACAAACTTTGGTGGGTTCTCCGCTCTTATCTAGCGGGGCTGCGCGGTGGAGTAACAGCAGCTGAAAGCCATCTGCTGTGGAGGAAGAACTGGCTGCCTTAACAAGTAGGCAAACTGTCAGGGAGGATTAATGCTCTACCTTAAACCTGAGTTAATAATAAATGGGCTGTTTACTTGTTCAAGGGGGAGGCCATAGATAACAGCACTCAAAACCCCTCCTCTTACTGCCAAAAAGATAAATTCTGGTTAAGTGGGGACCTGCCTGCATTGTGGCCTCCAGTTCCCCAATCATTATGAACAAAACAAGAGTTTTACTCTCACTTACTAATGGAAAAGGTCAGATTGCATGCATGTGCGCGCCACATTCTGCGGAACCTTTGGGATATTCCGTTCGCCGTCATTAATCCTCCAGACTGGACCATCTCAAAATGTGAAGCGCGTCAAATTTTGTTTCACATTACAGACAGGGATTGCATTTGGCTTTTTTCGATCATGATAGATTCATTACATGTGACCACCAACACCGCACCCAGCACCGTCAAACCCCCCCCCCCCCAATGACGGGCTTCAACAGAACGCTGAAGGCGGCTTCAGAACTGGCGACGTGCATCACCTTCTTAGCTGCTGATGCATGCAAGAAAAATTGTGGGAAAGAAACCCCTGAGAAGGAGTCAAAGAAATGTCTTCTTCTCTCCCCCTCTCTCCTTCGCTCCTAGAGGGCTGTATTAGCCCACGGTGGGGATTTAACTAATGAGCCTAGCTGCTCTCCACTGAGGGCATCCCAAGACAGCCTTTCTCCTACAATTGGTTCCAAAGGGTTTAAATGCGCTGGTCGCTGCAAAGCTCCACTCTGTCCAGGAGATTATACGGTAATAAAATAGATGGAGGAGATGTGGTTGAGGGGTAACTTTTCACATTATTTGCTGTTATGATGATTGCTGAGCATACAAAAGCTTAGCTGGTGAGTCAATAAATTTGAACGCCGGACAAATTTTACACCTGCGTATCTAATTTCTATCACCGTTTCAGATGTACCATAAAAACAAACAGGCCGCAAAAAAAAATATTACAGAGTCTCTAAAGTGCCGTATACTTTATATTAAAGGGAGATGGAAGGCTTAAGAAAGTGAAGTTAATGTTCGTCTGTGCTGAAAAAAGAAGCGCAGCGCTCATTGTTGGACTGAAATTGTACTCTTCCTGCCCAAAGTCCTTTACTACCATGTGTGGTCACTTCTTGGAGCTACAGCTGCTGGACTGCAATGCCGCATATAACCAGTGCCTCATTTCCTGGCTGCGAGATTCTGGCTCTACTGACTCGACTAAAAAAAAAAATCCTTCAGCTTCCCCCTAAAACCATGAATTAATTATTGCTAGTTGTAATTTTCTTGCTACTGTGTGTGTTGTGAGTAATTCTAAATCTTTGCTGCACTATGAAGATATTATTAAAGGTGCAGTAATAGATTTTTTGGGGGCACTTGGGGGCAGCAGACCAAGCTGTAAACATATAATCAATTTTAAAAAAAGTTGATATAGTAAGTTTTCTGTCCACAGACATACAATCGCCTCCTTTTAGCAGTGTTTCGGTCTCCACTAACTTGTGGAAAATATCCAGCTAGTCGTATCTTAGTCTTTCTATTATTTGGTGCTGGACAGATAGCACACAGAGAGTTTTTAAGAGCTCAGGGTTTCACATACATTCACTTATCTGTGGCGGCCTGCCACAATATCAACATTGGCCAACACATATTGATTTTCAACATTTGGAGCTGCCGGCCTTCCCGCTCTATCCGTCTCTCATACTGAGGACATAGTGTTTCTCACTCATAAACTTTACTTGGGCCAACCACCCATTTAAGGAAGCTAAAGTATATTAGTGTATTCGATCCCATTTTTAGCATTTCTTATTTAGAATGACGCCATCTATGATCGATTAACTAGTGGACACTTTGCCCTCGCTCTAACCCTCCATACATACCTGTACCATGTGCCTTGGCTGCAGCTAGAAATTAGTTTGTTGAGAGTGACGAGAGCTCACCAAAACAGTGAAGTTTCGAGCTGTAAAACCAAAACGATGGGCTGAAAGATGCTAAAATGCTCCATGGAGCTGAAGGGAACTGCAAAGACTGTCGATAATTGTTTGTGACTACGAGTGACCCTTGTCACTTTAAAAGTTGTCATTTAATCCAGTACTTAGATAAAAATATTGAATAGTGTTTTTTCAATTAAATTCAGAGAGCTATGAGTGACATCACAGACACTACACCCATATTTTTATACAGCCTATGATGTCATCCCATTTCTGAACTTGCGGGCCACTGGCAGGCAGGAGGCTTTGTCTCTTGATGTGGCGATCCCACATCTGCGGCATTACAGAAGCCTTTGGAAAATGACTCAGCATGGCCATTTCCTCGCAGTAACGTCAGTTTTGACGTGATTTAAGTGATTTTCAAAGACAACCCAATTAGGATTTGTTTTAACTGGACCACATAACAGTGGGCAAAAGAGCACGCAACAACCCCTCCAGGTGCAGTGCAAGTTGTCATCTCACTGCAAAAACTGACTTAGGGTGTTTAGGGATGATCAGATAGTTTGCAAGGGTTGAAACTGCGAGAAGGCAGTAACGAAAAAAAGTGTCAGACTATTGTCAGTATCACATTCATGCTAACACACAGCTACAGCGAGTTGTGAATTGAGTTATTTTGTGAGATAAATGCCCGAGAGCTGTTGAGTGTGATACCATTTGTCTGCCATTGTAAACACTCATACAATGCTGCGCTGCACCTCATCTCTATCCTGAGTGGCACCGGTGCACTCTGCATGCTGGGGGTGACCAACGCAGATGAGCAACGCTCTGAATATCCGAACAGGAATTCTGACAGAGCTCAGAAAATATTTCACATACGTGATACGTCGGCTCACAAACAGCAAGGATATGATGTCAGGTTGTTAAACTATACCCATATGGTCCTGTAATTGTATAATAACACTTAGTATCCTGCACATGGTTCCTGAGATCAAATGAAAGATATTTTCACCCAAGCATCAGTCTTGGCAGAGTTCCATTCATTCAGAAGGATCTATTTCAATCTTGTGTCCAATGTGCAAACAAAACCTGCTATAATCCTGACTGTGGCGAGCGTGTGTGTAAGGATTGGATTCTCTTGACTGTTCCTGTAACATGAACAGCTGACAAAGAGCTTATCACGGAGGATTAACTACTGCTTTTCAAGGTGTTTTTCCACATCAAAACTGTAATTTTTGGCCCTTCACCAAAGAGCACGGGTGTGGCACGCAGCAAATCGCTTTCAAAATCCCCCGTGATGGTCGAGCCTTTAGACAAGCCCAACATGACAACTTGTCTAGCAGCAAGCAAGGTAAGCAGTTACAATGAGCACGGGGTAGATGAAAACTGACACCCACCCTGATTACTCTGTGTATACTAAGCCAGAGAATATATTACCCGGAGGAACCAGAAAGGAAGGCCTCTGATTATAAGGACAGATGTGAATTCATCTACAATTTATCCATCATCACTGCACAATCACAGCTGACTTTAACAAAGCTGAACTGTAACGTGGGTGTGTCCCTCAGCAAAGACGTCTATTCAATAGCCGCTGCCTTTGTTTTCATGGCAACCAATAATAAATAAACCTTGGAAACTGACTCACTCTTCGCAAGCTCGGAGCTTGAGTTACTCAACCCCGTGATTGGGGTGATAGCTCAGAAAACCAAACCGAAGTGTTTAGGCTGTCTTCTCAGCAAACTAGAAACAAGGGAGTAGAATCCCTTTTCTCAAACCTGGTATCATTTTCCCAACGAAGTCAGCAAAGGGGCATCTCCTCACTTTCCTCAGCTCCTCTTCCGCCCATTAGGCATCCAAGGGACGCTCATTTGCAACACTGAAACGACGCCGTGAATATCACCCTCAACTGCAAATTCTCAGAGGTCTTTGTGGCGGTATAAATCATTAAGACAGATACTCCTCAGAGATGCCATGGTGGTCATATACCTCTTGCGCCCAAAACGCATTTGATTTCATTTGTTCTGTGCTCTGTCTCTGGCAAACTGCATAACAAGCCAGGTGATGTTAAATTTAACACCTTGTCGAGATCATTTGCATTAATTTCAGCTAATTTACACACCGTGGCAGGATCCGCGAAAATGAGCATTTGGGGGGTGTTTGGCCAGGGACAGTAAATCAGATTAAGTGATACATATTGTATCCTTTGAGTCGTTTACAATTCAAAGATTGATGAACAAACGGAGCAAATTCAGTCTAATTCGGATGCTTATAGGTGAGCCTTCCATCTGCAGCAGATACAGCGATGTGCTATATGGAGGATGCTCATTGTGAGGGAACCATTGTTCTACTGCTAATCCTGGCTCAGCTTCTCAACCAACCAGCACTGGAGGCTTAAATGCAGCAGCCCTTTTAATTCTCCACTTTGTGCTGCCGTTGTTGTGCTCTTCTCGTAAATAATACCAACAGGCTCAAGAAACAGGCCTGCGATTGAATACGAACCATGTCTGTAGAAATACATTGTGACTTGCAAATTAAGTTTCTCTCTTTTTTTTTGGGGGGGGGAGGGGGGGGGAGTGGATCTTGACGTCTGCGAGGAGATGTGCGGTGGCAGAGATACGACTCTGGTGTCGACGAGCACATCAAAGACGGGGCCTATGAGAGGTCTGCTTTACCTTTGAACATAGAATAGGATTGGAGGCTGCGCCAGCTCTCTGCAGGCAAGGCTCAGGCTGATCAGAGGCTGCCCAGCGCAGCAAATGCAGCAGCAGTGGGCACAAACACTCGTACTATAGTCAGTTTCAAAGGAGCCCTCTACCCACCACTGATAGCCTACACACAGAGTGAGCGCGAGCTTCGCCGCTGAGGGAAACTGAGATTGTATGCCAAAGCACAACACCCTGCAGAGCTGAGGCAGTGTCATAAGGAACAAAGTTACTGATTCAACAGTCTCTCGCATAGTTCCTCCTTAATACTGCATTTCCCACTACGCCGAGCCAGCGTGAGGAGAAAAAAAAAAGACAAGCGCATACTTGAACGCCGTCTCTCAGAGGGGAGGTTCAGAGTGTCCACAACATTATTCAGAAAAAAATAAACCACACGCGCACCTTCGCGACTGTACCGACCGACGGGGATCAGACGGCAGAGATAAATTCAGCTTGCTCCCTCTGACCTGTTCCCGGGGATTGATTCAATTAAAAATTAGCTTTATGTTTTTTTTTTTTCAATCCTTCTTCCACTTCTTCAGCACAAAATATTAATTACATGAATCATAGTTCACAGTCTCTCAGTTAATTGTTCAGCAGTAGAGCATTTCACAGGGCCGCAGCTGAAGCCTGGGAGATGAAAACAGGATGGAGATGGGGGGTTTTCGGGGAAAGGGGGGAGGGGACACTAATGCCTTTCCACTGTCACTGGACTGTAAAACGCAGATGGGACCCCCCGTCATGTGTCGCTTCCTCAGCAGAGACGGCCACCTCTTCACAACGACTGGAAAGTTCGCATCTATTCCTATTTATTACCATTCATGTCAACAACTTACGTATGTGTTACCCTGCCTTAGCCGCTCTGAGCGAGATGTCGTGCATTTAGCGGTACATTAAATGTTACTGAACTCCTCCCTCCTCCTAAAGCTCTGATTTTATTCTCAGTAACAGGATAAAAAAGCCCTAATCATGGTGGATACTCTCGTCACTTCTGAGCAACATGATTGTTTTAAAATCATTTGGCAAATTATCTCACAAAAATGTGCGTGGGCAGAAAAGTGTTTATGTGCACCAACCATTATCAGGTTAAGGAGAAGAAAGCCATGAGCTGGCGGTTTGCTTGCTTTGTAATCTCTACCCCCATATCTTTGTAACAAATTTAGTGTGGACTCCACAGCTTACAAAAAAAAGGACCTTATTCTGGCAGTAGCTCGCCAATTAGACAGATAATTATGCAAATGTAGCCTTTACTTAGTCAGCGAGTGGGCAGCGGCAGCAGCCAGCGCTTTCTACAGGGCAAAGGCGACCACCGCACTCTCGCAGGAGAGTCTATAGTTGAGCAACACACTCGTGATCGAGCCCCCCTTTCATTTACACACACACACACACATGCACACACACTTCACCTTTAATTATCAGAAACAGGAAGCTTACACGCCGAAGTCAATGACCACAGGGAGAAAAAGAGACACCCCTGCTGACTGTGCATGAATAACATTTGAATGCTACAACACTGTAACGCTGTACTGAATCGGTAATGGCCGTTTTCCAGAACTGATAAGGCAAATTTTATTTCCCTAATGCATGCCATTACTCGTGTCAGTTTATCAACAGCGGACCACTCGTCATGATTCAAACAAATGAGGTCGGGGAAAACAAAAGCGGAACTGCGAAGTGACAAAAGTGCCAATGCAGTTTTGGTATGAAAGCAGCCTCATTAGTATTGGATGTATCGCCTTTTTAAGACGCCTGCCAGAGTGAGCGGTTCTAGAAGCGCACCGAGCCATTCAAGATGCACACCACAACAAAATGCTAATGGAAGACACAAAGCACTGTGCTGACAGGATTTCGATACGGGGATTGTTAACAGTCAGAGAGAGAGAGAGAGAGAGAGAGAGAGAGAGAGAAGGCTGGATGCCCGAGTGCTCTAATCCCACCTGCCTCTCTCTACACTGGGGGGAAGACGAAAGCAGCCCCCGGGAAGTTCAATATCTGCATCTGCTTGACCACATCTCAGCCGCCTCGATGAGAAGCAGTGTCTCTGTGGCTAGATGAAGCAGCATGGCTCGGAGGAGCGCAGGATTAGGCCAGACTCTCCAGGCAGACCCCACAGCTCTCCACTGAAACATTCATAAGGTTGCCAGCATGGAGGCACAGAGACAGAGGCCGGCGTGTGATCCATGGGCAGAGCCCCCTGCCTGAACCGGACCTCCAGCTGCTCCTTAACCAGGGTGAGTGTGACAAGCCCTCTCACATAGCCCATCAGCCACCGGCTGCGGGGACTGTTGGGACTCTGCTGGGCTCTGCAGGTACTGGCCACTAACCAGGTCCCTCCTCGGAAGGTCTGGTAGCCACGCTGAGGTGCTCTTTAAGCTGAGAGGACTCACACTCCGGAGGCGGAGGTTGGGGCTTTTCTTTGCTACACATGTGTTTGTTCCTTGGTGACTAACAGAGGGCTGCTTGTGCCTGCGGAAAAGACACGGTGAAGCTGACATGTTTAGATTGGAGAGCAGTCAGGCCTGTCTACATCGTCGCAGTGAAGCGACAAAGGGCTGCTACGGAGCTAATACTGACAGAGGAAACAGCGCTGACTGCAAGGACCAGGATGTTTTCATACTGTAGCTAGGTGCTCATGGATACTGTCAGGATAACAGAAAGGTCAAACACTAACAGTAACTTGGCAGTGACGCTAATTGTTCCTGAACTCAAACCAAACCCTTTTCCTCAGCTCGCAGACTATTGATTCTTCTCCATCAACGTCTCTATCAGTGGCGTAACTGGCAATCGCTTATTAAACAATTTGTCGGATGCCAAGTCATTCCCTCTAGTTTCCACACTTTACCTGACCTTGTTGAATAGATGTGCCAGACATGTGTCAGTTACAGCAACATGAGTCATTTCCGCCTCCACACCAACAGCCAGCTCTGAACGTCTACCGCTGAATATCTTGGCTTTGTCTTCCTTTATTCATTATTACAGTCCTTGTTTTTAAGAGGCAGGTACCACCGAGCAGTGGGCAAAAAGGCATGTCTGGACCCAAACTGTGTGAAAATTTAAAAACACATGTGTACGGAAAAGACAAAGGAAACGACCCCGCAGCAGCTCAAACTGATGGTAAGATCTGGTGATATGCAACAAAAAGCGTTTTCCAAAAGGGCTGCAAGTAATGATAATTTGTTGTTATTGATTGATCGTTGAGTCTATAAAATGTCACATAAATTGTTCACCTGCTCTTCACAATTTCCCCCAGAGCCCGAAGTGACATCTCCAAACTGCTTCTTTTTTCCAACCAACAATCCAAAACCCATAAATGTCAAAGAAATGCAGAAAAATGCTCACATGAGAATAAGAATGAAACGTTTCACATTTTCCTTAAAAAAATGACTTAAACGATTTATCAACTGTCAAAACAAATGGTAACTAATTTTCTTTTGACTAACTAACCAATTAATCAACTAATCACTGCAGCTTATATTTCAGAGCAGGATGATTAAAGGGATTTTTTTTCTACAGAGCAGGATGATTAAAGGGATTTTTTTTCTACCATTGTTTTGGTCTTTAACACAGAAAACATACGGACAAACATTTGCTAATTAAAATAATTATTTTGCAGGCAAACTGTACATTCTAACAACTCAATCTAGTCAAAAAGTACTTTGAAGAATCGTTTTTTTAAGTTTAAATTTGATCGCGTGTAGTATAAATACATACAGCAGACATATACAGTTCTGTGACACGAGCACAGTTTAACCACGACCTCGGAGCAGAGGTGCCTGATAGAGCAGAGCACCCACCGAGGTATAAAAAAAAATCACAGCGTCTCCATTACCTTGCCACTACCGCTCGGCATGACAATCACAGCAATACAGACGTAAAGTTGGGCTGTGTTAATTTGAGCACTACATATCCACAGGCAATCTGCAGAAAGACACCAATTACACAGAATTTTAAAGTGTCTAATTGAGGCCCTTCAGTCTGAATATGTTATTGCCAGTTCTGATTCAAGGATGAAGACAACATGCTCAGCTGCAGCCTGCTGCTTACTCTTCAAGGGAAATGTGGTGTTAATAGGATGGATGCTCAGCCTTTGGTTCAGCGTCCTCCTACTGAACCAGCACGCCACGGGGTGATAATCCTTATTTTGTTGCACTGGCTTATTACAATGCTAGCAGTAAATTTTGCATTTAACCACAGGCCCTTGCTGCTTGATAGAGAGAGAGAGAGAGCAACCCTCTGGAGGAAGTGTCAAGTCTACAGCACATCATGAAACGGCCTATTACGGTGTTAGGAAAACTTTTAAAGTGCAAAAAAAAATCATGGTTGGAAAAACTAAGTGAGGAAAGGCTGCAGAATGTTCTAACTTCAGACATAAATGATCTTCATCATCCTTCATTCTGATGTTAAATTACACCTAAAATAAAAAATGTATGCGCGTAAAGCCCAAATTACAAGACAGACTGAGCTGAGAGACGCGAGGCCGTGATGAATGTGTGGATTTCTGGAACTTGAATCAAATCTCGTCTAAATTGGAGCGCTGATGAACTCGGCTGGCCTTTAATTCCGCTTTCTCCGCGCTGCAAATGCGAAGCTTTGTCCACAGACCCGAGTACGGGTCACACTGATTTCCATGACTCTAACTCCAAAAACAGCCACCAGACTCTCATTAGGAACCCCATGTTGGAGAACATGAATAATGCAGCGCACTTAGAACACTGGCCAGCGTCTGTACATTCACCAGTGTGTTTGATCTTGTCAAGTTTAGCTCACATTTCTGCATTTATTCTGTGGCGTTTAACTAAGCAAGTTCCCCCGAATGCACACAAGGGTGTCGCAGGCAGTCACTGGTATTTGATGGGTATAAATATGGGAACGTTTGAAGATTAACCCAAAAGACTAATGCCGCTGTAACACTTGCAACGGCTAGATCAGCTAATGAGAAGCCAGCCCTGGTCTTTGGCATCATAAACATTTTACCAAATGTATTCCAAAGCCCCCTGGAAAGGCATCTTGAGAGTTCTTCCCCTTATGTACTGTACTTCATCTCATTACTAGAAGGAGTCAAAAACATCGGAAGGAACTTTGAAGCTCGGGGCTCCTCTGCGAACCAGAAGGCACAGAGGTGAGAGTGGGCATATTAAAAAAATATAAAAATAAAAACTCAAAATAGACCTTCCGGTCCACCCACTGAGGTGATACAAAATACAAAATAAACTGGGAGTAAACACCCAACAAGTGTTAGAAAAGAGAAGTTTAGAGTCTAAGTATTTCAGCAATTCATTTATCATCTTTGTCGTCGTTTCATACCTAACCTGGATCGAAAGTAGGTCTGCAAATAACAATTATTTTCATTCAAATGAAATCTAATCAATCCGGGTTTCTCAAAGTCCAAAGTGATGTCTTTAAATGTCTTGTTTTGTCAGTCCAAAAGCAAAATATATTCAGTTAAATACACACAGGGAATCCTCTTTTTTTTCCATTTTTCTACACAGAAAATGACCAAATAATTAATCATCAAAATAGTTATTGATCGATTCTTTTTCTGTTGAAAGGTGAATTGATTGGCTGACTAATCCTTGCAGCTCTAATCTAAAGGGGGGGGGGATTAAACTTGAACTCACAAAACTGAGTCATGGTTTGCTTTTATGTAACTGTTCCCTGCATGTTAAGCCATGCAAGAAGCCAGAGCATAATTAAAGACACACCTCCCTGTAAAACATTAACAGTCGCCTCAGAAATGTGCTTTACATCTGCGTTGTGCAAAACAAAACTCCAGAGCAGACAAGAGAGATACACTCTGACCATCGTTTCATAGTTCAATAGTTCATTCCGGAAAAAATTGTGGTGAAATGTTAATAAGAAACGAATGGTTAAATTTGAAGGGGGGGAAAAAAGGGCAATTTCAAGTGTATCATCCCAGGGAAAGTCCTCTGAATTTCAGCACAAATGGACCTCGGAGGAATGTAGGAAACTGATCGCGGTTAATACGAAGCCATCATGTTACAAGCCCGACAGTTTGAAAAGACTTGGGCAAAAAAAAGGGGGGAAATAGGCATGTCAAGCTTAGCTTTATTGAAGGTCAGAGTAGCCTACTTGCAGTGTGGGCAATCTTCCCCTTAAGTCATTTAGCTTTAATTTCCACATCTGATATCACAAAACGTGCTCCCTGTAAGAGGGATAAGCTTAGCATTGGCCAGAGCTAAAAATAATAAGTCTTAGATGTTAAGAGACCAAGGTTTGTTCTCCCAAGTCATTAGCTGAGATAGCCGCTATACTGACTTTTATTCCCTGAGTGGAGCGCAGGAGGAATGGTGCACTGCCCGCTCTCGCCTTCAAAGTCATTCCAAAGAGTTTGGTCTCCTGGAAATACAGCAAGATTCTCCAAGAAATATGATCCCAAAAATAAAATAACACAAAAGGTTTCTAACACGATCGAGGTCTCCTTTTTCTCGTTCGAGCGCGGCGCCCCGAAATAATGCTGTTACAAGTTACTTATTTAAGTCACCGAGTCAGAACCTATCAAGTCAAATTTAAGACGATGATTATCCGGGTACACTCCCCCGACGGATGACAAGCTGCATCAGCTGCGTAAAGATAAGAGCGTCTTCAATTCACACTGGGGAGATAATATCAATGCCCCCTGTGAAAGCAGAGCTGAGAAAGTTCAGCAGAATTACCAAGTGCTCGTCGAAGAACTCAATTACAGTAAACAAGAATGGTTAATTTGTTGCCAGCAGATAATCAAACCGGATTAAGCTGATAAAAACTGATTTTAAGGTGCCGTGGCAGTGAATGCGGCGCGCGAGCCAAAACCCTCCCCAGTTTGTTAAGTCAGCCGGCTCCTCCTTAAAGCAACACATTGGGATATTTGATACACACAGTCACTCATCCTGCCCCTTTGACAGCGGTGAAGGTAAAAAGTTGGGGGCTATAAAAATGATATACATGACAACGGCTTTTCATCATGTGTTGTACCAGCTCCCAGATACTCGCTGTTAGCTCAGGACCCAGAGGAGCTTCTGTATCTCCATGATAAACTCATCTGGCATGATTTATTAACTAGTGAATCACACTCTACTCTCGCTCCGTAACGCAGACACACACACACACACACATACACACGAACTACTCCACAACTTCTCTGGAACAGTAAGCCTTTCCACAGGGACAGTCAAAGTCATTAGCACCTCCAAACTTTTCTCCATGCTAATTTTTGCTTTGATATCCTGGGTAGCTCATTTAAACATAGTTCAGAAACACTGCGCTTATGCTTTAAAACTTTTTTCCACAACCAATACAACTTCTTATCACTCAGAAGTCGCTTTAATAATGATTCTTGGAAAAACCCATCTTTCAAGTTCCACAGTCTAAAAAAATCATGACTCGTTTCGCTTTCAAGCTCGCCCCGTCTCTTCCGCGGAGTCCGCCCCTCACATCACTGCCATGCTCTACTCTGGCCAAAATGACCTTGTGGAGGTTAGGCTAAGGCAGCTGTCTTATCACATCGGCCCTACACTGGTCTCAAGCGGTCCGTCGAGTGCACTGCTGGCACCAGACTGCACAAAGAATGCTGGCATCATTTCATTCTTTGAGCCTCCATCTGCCACGACTCTGACCAAGGGGCTACTTCTTATTTTAGACCATCTATTCACATCCCCACGTCCGTGTCCGCTCATACGGACCCCCACCGGCCCATCAACCCCCGTCCCATTTACCCCTCACATCCACTCTTCAAACGCAAAAAAAAAAACTTGGGCTCCCAAGGCGGAGCGGGGCTGAACTCTATGAAGTAGACTGGAAACATCCGTGTCCTTTCCCAAACTTTGTCAGGTGAAGGGTAGTGGTTCTGCTCTAATGGACAGAGGAGCAGCTTTGCCCTCGCACTTACACAGCACTTTAAAAAGGAAATCCCCACGCAGCCGGCACAAAAGCAACACTCAGACACGCTGATCACTTTGTAATGAGCACAAGATGTAATTTC
Organism: Lagodon rhomboides; assembly: GCA_039737535.1. NCBI lineage: Eukaryota > Metazoa > Chordata > Actinopteri > Spariformes > Sparidae > Lagodon > Lagodon rhomboides. The sequence goes on from CM077793.1 coordinate 22,778,489, forward strand.
AATAGCAGAAAAAACATCTGTGCAATTCATTCAGAGTTAATCTGCTCTTCTGTTTTCCTCATTGCTTTTGTATATAGATTGTTCTACTACATTATTGCTGATGAACAGTCGAGTATCTTAAATATTCACAGACTGTCTCACACACTACAGTACAGCTTAGATATTTTCACACCGAAAGAGAGCTGAACAGAGAAATCATGACCTTTTTCCTTTTCTCAGTATTATTTGCACTTTACTCAATCTTTGCTCTGTTTGCTACCAACATACATGCAGGACATTTCATCAGAAGAAACAAGAAAATTGTTTCAAAGTTTGACTTAATTAAATGTAAACCCCATCATGATAACACACTGACTCACAAACAGCTTATTATATTCCTTGATAAGAGTGATTCGCCAACAGCCAGTCTTTAAAAAAGGTGCGTGTTTGGAAAGATCACCAAAGTGCTAAAAGAAAAGTGTGTCTGGCTGTGAGAGACCAGCTGGCCGATATGGCAGTTTTTTTGGTTCAGGGTGAATATAGTGAAAGCAACTTAGCTTAACAACTGGACCGCTTGCATTCAGCTAATGGTGAGCAGCATTAAGGTTGGCATTTAGTAGTTTTATACTCATCCACAGACAGTTTCTATGGTTATATTAGAGGCAATAATGACATGAAAAAGTCAATGAAAAAAGAAAAATGAAATAAAATAGCCACACATGAAAGACTTTAAACTCTTAATTTCAATAATAAAATTAACTTTTTGATCATAAAACTAAAATGTTCAAAGAAAAAAGTGTAACCTTTTTCCTTGTGGTCTAAAAGGTAATCACTTATTATTGACTGAAATCAAACATTCTATCTTCATACGTTATTCAGCTGTATTGCCCAGCCTCAGTACACATACACACATATAAAACCAGAGCATATGGTGTCGGCTCTGTTCGGAAACGCATCACATTTTCACGACTACTGTAGCTGCCTTGACACACCAGGCTGGAGACCGCAACATCTGCAATGATGGATGGCCTTCATATTATAAGATATCAAAGTAACCCCAAAAGAAATACATTCTAAGTGACATCTATGTATTAGCAAGGGGGAATGGCTGCACATAATTGACTTCATATGCGGCTGGAGTGAGATCTGGCGTGCAGCTGACAGCTCTGTGGAGATAGTGAATTTTTACACTGCACAGGCTCTGCTGAGGAGGATGACGGACTGCAAGGGCAAAATATTTTGGTAAACGGACTTGGTGTGTTTTAAATTTGCACCTTTTTTTTCCCCACAGGCTTATCGAGGATATCTACAAAAGGACCAGAGAAAATGACTTAAAAGTATGTTTTTTTCTTAGTTGTTATGCAAAACCACATATGTGAGAGTCAGTCATATGAAATAAAAGTTGTAATAAGACCCCACACCCTCTTACAAGTGTGCACTCCGACATTGTTGCTTCTTTTAACCACCTTGTTGGCTGGGCTGGTACGTGCAAACTCGGAGCCAAGTCAAGTAGTGCGAGATTGCCAAAGAAATGTCTGGCAGTAAAAAAATATTTCTCTCCTGCTGGATGAATCTCCACGGTAGAGAAGTACACCTGAGGCCACTACTGTACCAGAACAGTTGACTTTGAGGTTTTTTTTTCTTGTGTTTGTAGTCTCTCAGGTGGGACCAAATTAACTGTAATCATACCCAACTTCTAAATTAATACGCCTCTGAAAGCAGAAGTGACATGAAAAAAACTCAGACTTTCCTCAACAGAAAAACCTGCAGTGTACCGTAGGTCGTCTGTGCGATCAGCTTAGTGCGACCCATATTTACGTTTTTTGTTTGGCCGTTGACCTCTAGTGGCTGCGGTAATTATGAGGGGAGCAAAGGAGGAATTCAGGTTATGTAAATTTAAGAGCAGCAAAGTCCGCACAAGGAGGAGGATGGACTTAGTGGTTGGGACAAACTTAAAGTATCTTTTACAGTTGCTTTTACATAGCTAATATAGTTTACTTATTCAAACCCTAACCCTAAACCTTCACAAGCTGAGGCCATTTCACCGGTTACCGGTTCCTGAACGCTACTTTTTGATACTAATTTTATCAAATCCATGTTAACAAAGATTACATTACACAAAACCAAGGTGAGCACCGTCTTTGGATGTAAACTAGTGCTTTTCCTACATGCCTCCAGACAGCCAATCACCAGCAATAATAGATCTCTGCACAACAGGCATACTGCATGGTTGATGGCTCACTGACGCTAATGAGATTAAATCCTTAGGTATTGAATTTTGGTACCGAAAGGCAAAACATTTTTCGAGGGAATTCGGTAGGTGCCATAAAAGTATCAAAGTTCAGCCCTAACCTAATTAATAGTTTAGGTAAGAGGACGTGTTGTAAAAAGTTTTCTTCACTTCCTATAATAATGGCGAAAAAGTATGAAGTTCAGTATGTAGCTCAACTCTATCTTTAGCTTTTAAAACAAAGGGATTCTCGGACAAAGCCATGTCGAGCAGCTGTCCAGCTTGTTGCTTGAGTACTAAAATGTAGTTCACTCGAAAAAACTCCACAGTTTTTTTGTCCATCCACTTCCTGAACTTTTGGCTTTGGAGCTTTTGTTTCCTCGTGTCCCTTGGCTGCACCGTGCTTGTACATCGTCTATTCTCCGGCAGTTAGGGAAGACAGGACTTTGGTGAATCTGAATTGTTCTATGTTTTAGGATTACTCCCCCGTGTGTGAATCAGAGCCCCACACCGTTAGTTTGGAATTTAAAGGAGCGCAGATTAATAAATCATAATCCCGAACTCAGCACTCCTCAGTCACCTTTTTTGTTGTATCCAACGCCCCCAATTCCCAGCAGGCCGGGCACAGAAAAGGCGTGTAAAAGATCTGTGCTGCTCGGGAGAAGGGAAACAAACAGGTGGTGTAAACCTCGGCGGGCCCTGCATCTCCGCAAGAAGCCTCCCTGACTCTGTCCTATCAAAGCAGGTTGTGAGACCTTGCTGCAGTTCCCTGGTAGTCCCTTGCTATGCACACTTAGCGGCCTCTGGGAAAAGCACTCCAGGTGCTCATTGACTTGCATGAAGGCTGACTTTAGTTTCTCACGCTGGTGCATTGGAAAGACTGATGAGCTGCTATTGATCTCTTGCAGTAGATGTTTTTTCTCATGTACAAAGAAGATTATATAATAAGTAATAGCAAGAGAAGGATTTCACCAATTATCTTCACTGGTTATTATTCTAGTAAGACTGAAAAATATCATTAGCAGAGACATTCGGCATCCTGTTCACCGCCGACCCTTGTTAACGCTACCAGCGGAGGAAGCATGCGAATCAGCCTGATACAACGTGCACGGAGTTGGGAAAGTAGACTGCCATTACCCATGAGTGCTGCAAGATGCCCAGCGTAAGTGAGATGCCGTTTGCTTTCAAGGACACTTAGGATCCCAAGGTACTTGTTGAAGAGGAGGAATATTATTAACCCCAGTGGCATGGCCTTCCATTTCTTCATATTTCACCGGCAGAACCGTCAAACCATTATATTACAACGTTTCTTTGAATGGTGAAAGCTAATTTGACTTGGGGAAAATTGTTCCGCGTAAGGTCAAAACAATGCCACAACAATGGCGGAAATGGGGCATTTTAAAAATAACTAGACAGGGGAGGAAACTTCAGCAACACAAGCTGTTCTTTTTTTTCTAGGCCAGTGTGCACCAGCTTGCCATGACTAGACACTTGTCTAAGTTAAAAAAAAAAAGGGGGGGGAAGTAACACACTTTTACTTTAGAGAAAAGCCAGATGAGAGCTGATAGATGTACAACTTGCTTTTAGATTTTTCGGCTTCGACGTTCACTTTGGGAAACTTTGTAAAAGACCTTGAAAAATTCTCAGATGATGAATTTGTCTCCCTCGCAAACCAATTTAAGCTACGGGAGCAGATCTCGTTGGCGAGGCCGGAGCCGTTGGAGTAACAATAGCAGTGTCTGAAATGACCTTTTTGACTCATTAAGAAGTGCTGATAAACTAAACAAGACTAAAATGGGTGATGCGCGCAAAAGTGTTAGCGACAAACATACAGATGTTCTTAGGGCCTGGGTGCCAGGGGGGCTAAAAATGTAAAGTGCGACCTCAGAATGGCAGAAGAAGAGAACAGGTCATTGAACCACAAAGTTCACGTGTGTTTTTCCTGTGGAACATATGAATATGCACCGAAAACACGAGATTCAGCCTAAAAAATACAGAGTATTATATGTTCAAGTGGAGTTTTTTTTGTCTGTAACAACAGGAAACACTAGCCAAAATCCACCAAGGTTAATCTTCTGGGGACTTTTACAGCAGTTTGGCCGTGATTCATTTTGGAATAGCGGTGGCACAAGAAAAAAGGTCATACAATGACAAGTTCCTCTGGGGAGTATGACAGTGTTCAGTTTTGTTCATGCTAATCTGCCCTTTACATTTTTGAGAGATGCTGCGTACTGTACAAGTGGACATTCTGACCAGAGGGTGGTGGTAAAGTAAAGGTCAGAGGTCACCACAGTGAACCATGAGTGTGTTCCCCAGAGGATGGCACGAGGGTACGACAGTTTTCCTTTGCACAACGGCAAATGTGGATCTGACGCCGTGGCTCCGATATCATCCTCTGGAGACAACAAAAGCAACCATTTATTTTACATTAGCTAGACGATAGCTTTGATATCTTTGAGCTTATGCTGGTACCGATGTGTGTGTTGAAGGGAATCTTTTGATATTCCTTCGGTTCAAGGGAAGGCTTTTACCTGATGGCTGTGACAGTCTGTCGCTGGCTATTTAGCCATCACTCTTCAAGATGTCATGGATAAGATGTTGACAAACAAAAGGTCAAAGATCATCAAAATCAATGGTAATCACTCTCTGTGGACCTCAGATATATGCAACACTTAATTGCAATCCTCCCCGCAGTTGTCAAGATATTTTGCTATCCCAAGATTTGAATGAACCATCAGTATCAAGAAAATTGTGTCCCAGTGTCTGTAGCTTTTTCACTACATTGTCAAGTGTTTAATAACCACATCTGAGGGATCACTGCAAAAATGTATATGCATGTCGCCAGATATAATGATATTCATGTCTATTTTAGGCGGGTGGCTCAAAGCTTAGTTAGCCACTAATAGCATAACAGACTCGGGTTTTTGTCTGACATCAAATTAATGACAAAATCAACATTATTTAGCAGATATGACGGCTGGTTACGTTTTTATTTCAATTGGTAAAAGCGGTGGTCGGTGTCGTCTAAAAACAAGAAGCTGCAAGCTGCAAGTTTTGTCCGCTGCTTTTTGCCAATAAGAAATGAGAGACTACAGCTTAGCGACCCTGATGTGTTGTGTTTCGCCAAAAACATGGGATGTCAAACAGTCAAGTGTCTCTAGTTAGCACTCACATTTAAAGCAAAGCGTTTGCAGAGTAGAGCCCGGCTGTCACCAAGGACAGAAGTGCATGGCAGCAGGAGCAGGTGGACAAAACACAGTGAAGTCCAGCAAAGAAAGGATGGAACGCATTCAAATATTTAAAGATCGGCCCTGATCCCAATCGTTACGGCCGGCTCAGGACATCCCCTGTGAACATCTCAAAACAAAATACACCACAAGTAACCCATTAAAATGTTATCATCTCACAGACGTTACCAGTCAGTGTATTGGAGCATCATTACTGATTTATCCACCAAACACACATTTTTACCAGCCATTTGGCTCTTGGCAGCTGTTCAGTTCAGACCTGGAGTGAGATGACTGTGGAAGAGAGAAATTCTGCAGAAACTCTGGCTGAGCAGGTGCGCTCTTACTCTTGTCTTTTCTGTATAGGACATGGCAGTATGACAATATTCTGTCTACCATCCTTAGTGACACAAGACTCTGGAGCTCCCCTATAATTAACCCTGGCTGGGCTCCAGCCCAGGTAGTGCAGGAGAGAAGGCCCACTGACTGCCAGCATGTCTGGCAGACACCATCCATTCCCCAAACCTGGAGATGATCCTGCACAGGAGACACTTTGACACTCTCTACCGCATACACGGTGGACTCAGCAGAGCTTCAGCCAACAAACCCATCTGTGGAACTCATTATTAGATCACTGCTAAAGACTCAAGCAAGACCCTCCACACTGAAACTCGGTTCTGCAGGTATTTCGAAGCTGCCCATATTCAATTAGATCTGATTTTTTTCCCCCTTATGATTCACATTTCTGCACAGAAGGAGCTGATTCGACACATTTGTGCTGCTTCATGAACATGGGAGGCTGCTTTCTTTGTTTAAATGCTACTGAGTAAATGTAAATATCACCGTAAAAATATTCTCCATGTAGGATGAAGAAACATGAATATGTTAATGGTGTATAGCCTGTAGACTTCCAACTGCACACTGTACATGAAGCATGGAAGCATTCAGAAGTGCTGAGCATTATTGTGCATCAGCATTTCCTAAAAGGGCCCATAAGAGCTCAACATTCGAGGTATCATCTCAGTCGTTGTTGGATAAAGAGAATCCATAAGCCCCTCATTGTTTGCAGTTTGACCAGGTGCTTGGCACATAAAACCCCCACATTCATCTGCCAAAAACTGCTGGCTCGCACACAAGACTGCAAACATCTCCCCTTGCTCGCTGCTCTGAAAATCATTTTTTCAAGAAACTGCACTCTGCGTGGAAACACAAACAGTTTATGTTCAGATATCGCTTTTAAAAAAGGGGAGAAACGAAAATAAACGTTTATCTTAGCTGTGGATGTAACGTAATGGTCTTGTGACAATGAAACATTAACTTTATCCGCTTATCTGTCTTTTGTTATCATCCGTTACTCACTTCCAGTTAATGAAATGCATATCATCACACATAAATCAAACTAATCATACATGCCATATTCTGTAATGCTCCACTACAAGATTGCGTTATAGTCTCCTTTTTTTTTTCTTGCTGCCTAGTGATGAATATGAACCTGAGGTTAACCTGTTCCTCACAAAGACCAGAAATCAATTAATATTTCATTTGTCTGCAAATTAAATATTGAGAAAACAGGAGGGCTTTTCATAATGTCTCTGCAAGTTTTTTTCTTATTAGATTAATTTGAGGGTTTTACGCCACATCCCCTTCCCGTTTTGGCTGCACTTTTCTTTCAAGATGATTGATTCATGAATGGATGACTGCACAGGCCCGGTGTGCGATTCGCTGTTTCTCTCATGCTGCTAACACAATCTGCCTTTAAATATGTTCCCGTATAATATCTTATGAATCCGACACGATCAGAATGGACAAGTTTAACAATTCAAACACGGACTGTATTAAACATCCACTGCGCGAGGAGCTGAACCTTCACGTTGAAACTCGGTATGCAGTCACATCTGGTGTGATCGTGACGTTTTTTATGTTTCGTTTTACTCAAAAGCTCCTCGTCTCACAAACTCCCGAACAAGTTATCTTTTGTTGTTACTGGACTAATTAAATACAAGTCACACTTGCTGTAATTTAACATCATTAAATCCTCAATTTGAGTTGTCACTTAATAATGGATGATGCACAAACTTTTTTTTTTTTTTTAAGTGAATAGGATCCAGCGAGCGAGTACGACACTAATTACTCCGCACAAACTCTGGAGTCAAGCAACGGATAAACACAAGCGACATCTTGGCATGCATAACCATGCTGCCTCACTCTCACACTCAAGCAGCTCGCAACGTCTGACGGTTTTGATGTACTTCAGTCAGCCTGATATTTCACTTGTTTGGACAACCTGCTCCGGTTTCATCATGTGAATGTCTACAATCACACAGAATAGCCCCGAACAGTCGCATCCAGGGATCGCAGACTCTTGCTCGTCGTTTGAATCCTAGCCGACGAGCCTGTACAGAGAATTTAACAGCATTTGAATTACTGGAAAGCAGGATATTCATTTCATCTGTGCTGAACTTGTGCCTTTTTGACAATTTTTAAGTTTCATTTTGAGTCCTGCACAAAGGCAGGGGGACCCGTCTGATGTGTCGCTAAACAATCAAAAAGCCAGAAAATGATGCTTGTTAAGCTTCGACATGTTGAGCATATCCAGCTGGCAGGCCATCATTACACAAAATCAGACTTTCTGGCAACATCCTCTCCCAAAGATTTAATGTGATTGTCATCTCCTGATACTTAAATCTTCATATCTAAATTTAACCATCGAGAAATAACGGAAATATTAAATATAATATAGGATTGGGAGATACCAGATATATCAGTGATTGCATCTATTTATCTTCACTTGGTTTGAAATTAAAATGTAATTTCCCTTTTTTCCCATTAAATACAGAGCGGCATAAATCATTTTATGGAATAGATGGTTGAACCCGGGCCGTCGTTAAGGGTCAAACAATATCCAAATGTATGACACAGGTTGAAACCACCCAGTGCTCCGCAAATCAGCTGGGCACAAAATACCCTTCTGTTCCCACTGTCACCTCCTGGTACCTTCACGCTTTGTGGATATATCTGGGAGGGGAGGGGGGGGGGAGGCAGGGGAGAGCCAGGAACCACGGCTGAGGCCGAGGAGCCTGGATAAATTAGCCAAACCACTTAGGTGATTTCAACTAAAATTAGCAGTGCTGCCTGTGGGCTTCATCAATTCTGAACTTGCTCAAACTCTGACAAGCATGGGGGAACTTTCTCCCCCTGGCCCCGCTATCTAGGAGCCCCCTCTGTCTGGCTCGCTCTCTTTCCTCCTTACACCCCATCCTCTGCTTTCCCTCTACGTTTTACTACAGAGAGCTCCAATTAGGGCTCTCAACCACTTTACATGACCACTGCTGCGCCATCCCGACATTCCAAGATCGTCATTTTCCTCTGTTTCTTACATCATTCGTATCAGAGGCGAGTATTTCAATTTTGCTCCACAATGCATTAAGCGAGAGAGTCAAGGAATTCCCCAAAAAATACGCATGATTTCATTTCGAAAAAGCACAAACAAATGGTGTTAGTGCTTCAGAACTGTGCTGTGACTCACTTTCAAGGGTCACGCTCAGCATCCAGTTCCACAGTCACAGGTGCTCGTAGTGGCTGTTGACACACAACAATGTGGCAGCTGAGGAAGCACATGATGCAAACAGGGTGCTACACAATGAGCTGGAAAGTTGTAACGCAAATATTACCGACAGGGCCGCAGAGATTTCTCTTTCTTTGTACATTCAGTACATAATGAACATAACCTCGTGTGAAACTGCAGAACAAGTGGAGAATAACAGAGGAATCATTTGTTGGAATTAAACATTTTGTCCCGCATATGCAGCACAAAATAGACAATTTCCTTTATAATCTGATGACATATGTGCAACATTTATCTACACCTGGCTCCTCCTGGCGCCAGGTTCTCTCTCCTGGCCAAATTGCCAGTGTACCTAAACTGACAGGTGGCCACCCTGAAAAGAAAAATTTGCAACACATTTTGTATTTAGTCGGTGTCAATTGTCTCTCTGGAACCCGATTCCAAAAACACAATATCACAAGCTGTATTATAAACAGAATTGAACGTGTTACACACACGACGCCTGAACTTTTCTCAAAGCAACTGTGAATCCTGAATGCTTTTACGGTGTGAACAAAAGGTTATAAAACACCGTTTATCCACAAAGAAACGGCATCCGTTCAGCCTGAGAGATCCCAACAGCCCCACGTTTGGTTTGGGGAACATTTCCTGCATCCACATTTGTTTATGAAATCAACCACACACATTTTTAAAGGTGATTTTTATTAGCGTAATTAATTAATTGCTCACAGTAGTTCGAGCTGCAGGGGCGAACAGCACTTTTCATCGCTAATCAGACAGCAACTCATCAGCAGCCAGGCGGCATGTGTGCTCAAACAGAGCGCGGAGGCATGAAAAACCCCAAACACATGTGAGCGCGCGCCACGTTCGCACGGCGATAAAAACAAAACGACAACATTTAAAACTATACTGCCATGACTCGCCGAGACGTCCAATCAGACATGTAAACATGCATAAAATAGTGACGGATCACATTTGCTGCTCGAGTGGCTCCCCGAGCCCACAGAGCCCGGCCAGACGAAGACAAAGACATTTCATGGGAGGAAATGCTCGGCTCGAACCAGCCAAGCAGACTAAATTGACCTATTCCTTAATCGCTTTTAATGAAGGCAACGTGAGCCCTGAGTGCCGCCGAGACCTCGAGCGCCGCCGCTGCCTGCGCGCACTGCCGCAAAAACTGGGTGCCGCGGAAAAAAAAACAAAGCCGAGCAGCTGATTTTTAATTCTAAACTGTGAATTCCAAATCATCTCTCCCAGAGATTACCTTTCCCCCAGCAGACTCTCTCTAATTTGTTCAATTAATGGGAATAGTGTTCCAATTAAAATGTCATATCCAAATGAATTTAATTTGAGATGAAACTGCCTGTGACAACTGCTCGGTGAGAGATCTGTGACAACGGAAATGAATAAAGCGGTTATATTAACATCCATCAATCCATTTCTCGACTTTTTTTCCTCATCATGGTCGTTTTCTTATTAGATACCTCCAGATCGTGTTCAGAAATAAAATACGTGGTCGTTACCTTGAAAGACCCTAACTTATTTTTCTGCCATGCCCTCATTAGATGGACTGTTTTATCAGTACAAAAAATACACTTTTCTTCTGAGAGCTGCATATTTCGACCAGCTCTCTTGTCTCCATTCATCCTGACCTGTTTGATGACACCAAGAGGCAGCTCGGAGTTGAATACCACTGAGACACAGAGGTCAGATCGTATTAAACTATTTGATCGCGCCGCTGTACAACACCACAGCCGGCTGCTTTTTCCGCCCGCCATTATGCAACTGCGAACATCTGTTACGTCCTCATCATGTGCAGCATAATAAAGCCGCAGCATCATATGTCGAGTTTCCGAAACGGGAGCTCAAATTTACATCAACACAAAGCCGAACACGACGGACCAGCGCGGACCGTTTGAGCATTTAATGACCAAATCGAACGTCACGAGGATAAAGGTTCCAACATGCAAATTGGATGACTTTCTCACTTCCCCAGGTGAAATCATTTATTTGCTCACACGTTAACAGGAATTAATTTAGCTTCAACCTCCATTTTCTACCGGGGCCAGCGCAGGTAAAAAAATGTATGCAGACAAATGTTCTCGTCTCTTCTGGGAACGTCTGGCGGAGGACATTTCTCTGGGAATATGCGAACGTTCTTTATTCGGCGTAACAGCTCCTGAAAACCTATTGTTTTGAGTTGACAAGGTGCTCCGCGGAAGCACGTCAGCTCTTATATCAAATTCGCCATTTCTGACCTTCACCCTAGTTTCAAGTGTTGGGTGGTGGTGGTGGTGGGGGGGAGTGCACGTGAAGCAGAGAGGGAGAGGGATAGAGAGAGAGAGTGAAGACAGGAGAAGTTATAGAGAGGAGACTTCCAAGGACGAGTCCAACTTGCTAATGGAGTCTCCAGAAGCTGGTGGCGAGAGAGGAGGGCAGCGGGACCGGCGGCTCCCTCTTGGTTGAAAAGACAGGCCAGTGGTCAAGGGTAGCAGTGAGATAAGAAACCAGACGACTGGCAGCTTCACCGATCCGTCAACGGCGCAAGAGAAGCGTTAGACTCACATCCAACGACCGTCGAAAGCGCCAACGTCGTAATAAAAACTTCCCTTCTAACGCTGCGGTTGGTTTCTTCTCCTCTTAAGGTAGATGCTCTCGTCTTCTCCCTCGGTTTGTGTATACTTCTGAACTATACAGGACTAACAGCCTGTGAAAAAGTATGCAAACTGTCAGGGGGCCCAATTTCAAACACAGCTGCTTATTTTGTTATTACAGACCTCCCAGTTCTAAGTTGTGTTAAGAATACATCTCCTTAAGACCGCTGCTGGAGTCCTTGTTGTGCAGCTGAGCAGTAAAAATACCTTTTCTGAAATAAAACATTAACGAGGGGGATTTAATTGTCCCCGCTTCCTTTCACGGTGCACGTTGGCAAGCCGCTGCGCGAACTGGTACGGGATCAGATGTAAAGAAGCTCAGTGACATTTATGTTTAGTACGCGCGCTCACACATATTTTATCATCCGTCGCATTTTTTTCTATACGCGCTTGTTCACTTTACACAAAACCACACCGCACCATTCCGCATCAGAGGAAACACAATTAAGCGAAAAGACAAATCTCTTTCGCCTTTTGTTATTTCCGACAAAGTGCTGAAAATGTCGCCGTTGCAACACTTTCTCCATATGCCTCCAGACATCATCAAAAGACTATTTTTACTTTTTTATTGGGAAATCGTCAACTTTTATTTGAAAGTAAAACAAATGACAGACGTTTCAGCCCCTTGGCGCACCATCATGTGGGCAGGACAGCAAAGCCAGGCGAGCCTGACGAATGCCCGGCCAAGGCAAGCTGGAGGGAAGTAAAAGACACCCCTCAAACGGGCCCGTCGGCTTTCAAAGAAGCAGCCATTAGCGAGCGCTCATCAAGCGGGAGCAGGGGCCCGTCCATTCCCCCGGTGAAGCGGAGCAAGCGGCAGGCCACAATGATTCCGCGGGAGGGGAGGGGAGGCGGAGGGCTACAGAGATGAGCCCTGGACCCAGTGGTGTTTCCGAGCGGAGTCAAGCCGCACGTCCCCGGCACACTCAATTCCCAGCCCAACTGTCACTGCTGGCACTCAATTCAGCCCCTTCAAGCACATAATCTGTGCTCGTATGGCTGTTAAACACCACACACTCCAGTCCTTCACTCATCCCGTGCCATGGTATTGTTGTGTCTGCCGCCTTTCTTTCTATTATTGAGCCATTAAAGGATTTGGAAAGAAAACCATTTCTCAGCATATGGTATCTTGATCAGCGACAAGGCAACTTAAGGACAATAGATTCCTTGCACATTTATAAACTGATCTCTTTTATTTATTCATTTTTTTTTTCGAGCTAGAGGTAGTAACACAGGAAATATCACTAGATGTATATCTGCAGTCTGCTTTTGGAGCGCGCTGTAACCGCCGCAATCATTTCCTCATTGGTTCACGCGGCGAGGTGCTGAGCCGAGCTGTGTGCGAGCGCTATCACCGGGAACAGGTGAGAGAGCCGACGGAGATTCTCGCACGTTGGAGGGAGAATCGTTGCATTAATCTCGGTGAGCACAGTGGGGTCTGAGGTGGCACGGTGCCACGCCGGAGATTCCCCACTCACGGCCATCTCTCCCGATGACAGAGCGATAATGTCACATGGGTCCAGGTGAGCGAAAAATGGCAGCCCGCTTGATGCTCAGCCGGCCGCTTTAATTGGCTAAAACAAAGTAATTTGAGAGCGGTATGGGGGGCACGGGGGGGTAAATGATGGGACAGAAGGTCATAGCTTCTCTTTTACTCTGCTGTGTGCCATCCACCAACACTCCCAGCATGCGCTACAGTTAATATTGAGATCTATTATACACTAGCCTTTCACCATCTGCTTCACACACTGGGAACCTGTGCTGCACACCTTGTTATTGAATTAAAAAAAAACAAAAAATGAAAATTTGTTTTGCTGCACTGTATGTCTGTTTGAGGATGCGGCAGCAGACTTTGATTTCTCGGGGATCACAAGATGCTCAGATGTTACTGACTGTTGCTAAATCATAACAAATGATGTAATGGCATCAAAAGAGCTTTTTAAAGCGCAAAGAGCAAAGAGTGTTTTCTAAAACTGCCCTCTGTATCCATGTGGTGCAGTCAGAGCAGGGAACAAACCAGCATGATGCCAGTGTGGAGACTACACTTCGAATCATACTGGAGCTGCAACCAATGGTTATTTCCACGATCATTTAATTATTTTGACTATATATGTCAGAAAATATTAACATTCTCCCAAAGCCTAACGTGATGTCATCATATTGCTTGTCTTGTCCAACAAACAGTCCAAAACCTCTAGATAAACAATTTTCCAGTGATAACAAAACATTAACTCTGCTATCGTTTGGCATTTTGCTTTATAAATGACTGAATTAATTGATGATCAAAATGTTCCGAATTCTTATCAGCGAAGGGAAAAACATCAACTGTCCCACGTACCTCATCACACTCTTTGTAACAGTGTTTCTTTAGGGAGAACTGCAACGAGCAGTCGATTAGTCTATGAGTGGACGGGAACATTTTTTTGACGCCAACTATTTTAATAATCTCTTATCTATTTTTCAAGCAAAAATGTCAAGCTTTTGCCGGCTCCAAAGTAAGAATCTTCTACTTTTCTCTGACATTAATGATCGTAAATCAAGAGTCCTGAGCTTTGAACAAAATAATCAACTCTGAAGACATAATTTTATGCTCTGTGAATTTTCGAACGATCGATCAATCGGAAAAAAAATTAAAATTCTCGAAATAGCAGATTAATCAATGATGAAAATAATCATCAATTGCTTGTTTTGTCTGACCAAACAGTCCAAACCCAAAAAGTACGCATTTTTCAGCTATAAAAAATATAAGCATTCTTTTTTTTGTTCAAAAATGACTGAATGAATCAAATATCAGCCGATTTCTTTTCTGTCAACTGACTAATCTATAAATCCCAGGGATGAAAGAACTTGAGAACACCAGTTTTGAAAGCTCAGGCTTGTTCAAAATATGGATCCAGTATGAGATGTGCTACTCGGAGTATGAAACGCTAAAAATCTGCCAATATCAAACACTGATGCAGTGAATTATAAATTCATCCAAAAACAGCGACTATTCTTAAATACCTCACGACCCTCCTATGAACGGTGCTTATTCAGACATCCAGTTCCAAGTACTTTCTTTTATTCGATGCAGTATATTCCCCCGTGATATTTGATCAAGACTTCCGAGACAAGTAAGAAGTGACAGAAACAACAGGTCATAAGAAAGGGTACAGCGCGGCAGACATTTTTCCAATATCTAAAACCGTGCGCGCAGACAGCATTTCATTAACACTTGTCTATCTGTGTGTAAGTGTGCAATCGGGCATGTGTGCGTCTGTTCAAGCGTGTGGATACGTGTGTGTGTGTGTGTTGAGATACATGATGCACCTGTGTTAAACAAATGACCCCCATGCCTGTGTGGGTTTCTCCCAGGTGTGGCTGATGCATGGATCATGTGGTGCCGAGTGCTCGGGGCCACATTGGCTCAATCGTCCTGGGATCATCTCTGAATGTGGCCCCGAATTTGCATTGAGTGAAGGAACGGTTCACCTCCTCGGCGCAGCCTTTCGACGCGACTGAGGGTGCAGGGGGAGGAGTGTGCTAGACCAACCCCCTGCAGGCAGAATCAGGTGTTATCTGTCTGACTGTGGACACCGCCATCAATCTCTCCTGTCCACTTTCCTTTGCCCAGAATCAAATCAGCACAGGGTAATACATCTGCGCTGACGACGTGCGGACAAGATAAGCAATCGAGTATGCCAAAATTTTGCCATGTTTGGCTGATGTGTGAAAGGAGCAGCGATAATATATTTATCACTGTGCGCAACTGGTTTAGCCTTTTTCCTCAGAGGACACTGTGATTAAGTGAGATTCTGCCGTTCTTCCCCTTAATTCTTCACCTAATTCCTCAAGTTACGCTTTCACACCGGTGCTCTATTGCTAACAAGCGCCGGTGCAGATCCGGTCCAGGCGCAAAAGTTGTTAAAAAAAGGCAAATAAAAAAAATCGGATTTGTTCAGCTTGTACTGAACCTCTCACACACTTGTTTCCCATCTTTCAACAAACATTTCCTTCGCCGCTCTTCAAGGTTCAATTTTATGCCCCATCTTATTTTTCCATTTACCGGCTCACACTTTTCATATCAACAGAAAACAAAATATTTCCTCCGACTGCCGCGCTGACAATACACATATCAAGGCCACTGACTCAAACAATGTGAGTACTACAATTCCGACAAAAGTCTTTCCCACTTGCAGGCTATTCTTTCATGGTTATCTATCCAGAAAAAGATGGAATTTCTTTCTGTAATTCATTTCTAAAACATATAAAACGGAAAAAAGTCTGATCTCTTCTCGTATTTAGGCTGGCACAACTTTGTTCTTAGAATGATCAGAGGTCTTCTTCACTTCTCCGGCTCATTCAAAACCCAGCTGTTATGCCTTTAACTGGTTCAAACAGACCAAATAACATCACTCGAGTTCTGCTCTTTTTTTTACGCTGGTTACCCGTTATGTGAGGAATTGATCTGAAGATTTCACTGGTTACTTTTACAAGCACTGCGAGGTCTGGCCCTGAGCTATACCGCAGACCTGAATGCCCCCTGTGAGCTCGCCTGCAGCCTCACAATCCTCCTTCTGGCTCATATAAATTATTCTATGCTTGAGACTAAAAATGACCAAGCTATTGGTTTAAACTTATGATAGATCTTAGGCGGGCAATTTCAGCGCCATCTGTTGAATCGTTTGAAAACCGTTGTGATCTCTCTCAGTTTGAGAGGGCGTCTGCTGTCGGAGTGTTGCTCTACACTGTACAATAAAGTCAAAATAACAAGTGCACTTTCTTGTAATTAATCTGTGAAACAAGGCTCATTATGCCTCGGGGCCACTAGGCGGCGGGGAGTCACAAAGCGACAGAGCGCAGGGAAAAAAATCTGAAAGTCGACCAAAAGATGCCAGAGAGAGCAGGAGGGGAAGAGGGAGGTGAAAAACCTCTGTTGACACCTGGTCTGTATGATAATCTGATCTGTGTATGATGGCTCAGAGTTTGAAAGGCACTTTGTCCAATTAGAAGTGTGCAGCAAATTTCCACCTGCCCCTGACAGAGATGAAGTGGCTCTTTCAGAAGACGCTGTGGCACCGAGCCAGCGAAGAGAGCCCAAACACTGCAAGTGGAGCAAGCAGAAATTAATGAGCATCACAAGCCACACTTGTTTAACACAAGATGACATCGAATGAATATTCCCTCAGTTAAACTGTTTCGCACTATATTTCAATTACTCATAGGAACGCACAACCTCGACAAAGGCCGAATAAAAATAGTCTATTAAGTTGATCAAAGGTCAGCAGTGATTCAAAACACATCTTTAAAAGGTGCCGATTCGTGTTGGATGTGGAGCTTTATTTACCTAAGTACTGTCCTTAACCTCGGTATAACCCAAATACTTTTAAGTCCTTCATATTGGATAAAAACATTCAAAAAAAAAGAAAAATAACTCGAGTTTTGCACATTAACGAAACTTAAAAGCAACAGGAACAGTTGTGAGGGAAGTTCTCCATAAGTTCAGAGTTCGGTGTGTAAGGAATGTCTGCACGACACGCCACTATCAACATCAACCGAGGGCCTTCATCTTCCTATTTCTGTATGTCTATTTCTGTCTGTCACATAAAAATAGGCTTTTAACAACCCAGCATGGCGTTAATTATTGCCTCTTAAGTACTGCATTAGTAAAATAAAGCTGCAAATATTGATTGATCTGATGATATATGTCAGCGAGCGAGAGCAGGACTCGCGTATCGTACATGCCGAAGAGTGACGTTGTCTTTCAATCACTGTCAGAAAAGCAGCACAGCAGCAGCGTTGCAGCATTGATTGAGGCCCGTAGTGCCACACTCTGTCTTAGTACGCCTCCTAAAGCAATCAATCCACAGACACGAGAACCAAATATTCATTAGTGACTTATTCATATTCAAAAGCTGCCTTTTGAAAGTAACAAAAGAGCAAAATTGTCTTTGACAGGCACATTACAATGACTCCATGACACACTGTGTGAGGCAGGAACAATTGTGATCATCTTCTATTATTTTACGAGTAAAGAGTTGTGTTCATTATTGTCGTCTGCCAGATGAGGAAATTTGTATTAACAACCAGATTATCTGACAAAGATTATGGTGTTGAGACTCATCGGAATCCGTCTAAATGTTTCGCTGTGAAACAAACACAAATGCCTGCTTTGATTCCACAAATGCTCGAGCCAGACTTCTCCGCTCCGATTTGTTTATAATGACACAAAGGTCGTTAAAAAAATATCTGTGTTTGGATAACACACAGACAGAGTGTGGGATGTTTCAATAAGACGACGCTAATAGTTTCGCACAGAGTGATTCAACATGATTAATACTTATGGGTGTTGTTTAAACTACTCTAGCCCATTGGCCCTCTGTAACCGGCGAAAAAAAAAAAAAAAGAGGGAGATGGGCTGCCTGCGATGTTAATAATTAGTTGGTTCTGCGCTCAAAAAAATTCTGTCCAACCTCACCAGATTTTAATCAAAGGCTGAAAATAGTAGCTGATTGTAATCGGCACTCAGAAGTCACCAGGGGTGTTTGAAGAGCCCGTCAAGCCTGAGAGTGGAGCTAATTCGATTAAGTGGCGGCTGTACCTGGAGGGGACGGATCTGTATCTCTCCCTTTTTTATTTATGAGATTAAGTCGCGCTTGTTATTCCAATATAAATAATCAAGCCAACAGAAATGACACTGATTTTTCAAGTTGTTTTATCTGCCTGTCTCCAAAAAGTTTTTTGTTTATTTCAGGTGACAAATAAACTTTTATCGAGTAATACTCCGGCAGTACCGATGTAACGAAAAATGACGCCGGAGGATGTGATATGCGTGCTTCGCCTTCCTCGGTGTCATTACCTCACCCCGTGTGATGGAAGCGGAGGGAAAATCAAAGTACAGGCACTCGAGAATATGTTCTGCTCCTGCAACTACATTATTTATATATTTATTTCTAAATTTAAAGATGGATTGGTGCAAATGAAGAACAATAAGTTGACATGTGGTGAAATAATGATGCAGAGACTTACAAAAAGTTAACACACACATTTTCCAGACTGAAGAAATTAATCCTCTCTAGTCCTGACTACTCTGGTGAAAGGACATAATTTGCCAAAATCCAAAACCGCATCAGTTCACGTAATATACAGAGCAGAGCAGCAACAGGATTCACTCCCAAATTATATTACAGAATGAATTAATATATAACACAAATATTGAAACTTACTATCTAGTGATTATTAATTATACTTTGGTGTGAAAGGGTTCAAAAGTACGTGGTGACATTTATCTGTTAGATCATGATAGATTAATTCAGACTCTCTATTTTCTTTGTGGTTGTGTTCTCTAAATTCTGTCAATTCTTATTACGTCATTCACAGCAGACGTGCATTACAACGTGATGTGTTGGTATTGTGTGAGGAGTAGTGTGTTTCTGTACTGCCACCATGCCAGCGCTGTCCGTGCAAAAGCTAATGGGACACAGACATTGTTAAGGTACCATTACTCTAACCGACGGAGAGCGCACGTGGATTCCTCTGCCTCGCTAATGTCCTTCAGACTAAAATATGCAAAACATATTTCCATCTCAGCCTGATGTCTTAGTCCACCGCTCGACGCGAGTCCTTAAACCTGAGCTGCCATGAGGACCGTTTACCCTCCAGAAAGCAAGATAAATAACGGTTAAGAGGCTCTTGAGGTGTGCCGTTTGAATAACATACTCTCGATTTTACAACGTTACCTCTTCCTGTTTTAAAGCACGCATATGCACATAACATCTGGGAGAACCTCTGCCGCCGGAGTTCATCCTGATTTTTCTCTCAAGTGTTCAACACATGTCATCGCTCTGCAGCCTGCATGAAGCATAAAGCCTCTGCGGTGAATAAATAAATATATAGATATATATAGATATATGTATTCTCTGAGTGTGCAGCCACTTCAGCCGAAGGTTCACATGACCTGTCACACATGACATGAAGCAGCACGAACGCATACGTCCAGTATGAGTTGGATCAAAAGCTGGTCAAAGTTCCTGACTGAGTGATGGGATTTGCAGCGCGAGGGGTTTACCTACCTGCTCGGGAGCTTTGCACCCTCCACACTGGTGGGGATGTGAAAGGCTTGGCCCTAGATGTGACATAAGAATTCCTCTGAGTGATCCTTTAGACCCCTCTCACCACCTCTTTCCCTCCAGGCCTCTTCTGAGGGGCCGTTTTCATATCAGAGAGGCGCAGAGCAGCACGGAGCCAAGCGGCACCAGTACTTAGGTCACAGTGTACCCACATTAAATTTAGACGCCTTTAACGCCCTCCAATAATGCATCTGGAGTATTTCCGGTCATTACTATTCAGACGCTTCTATCTAAGATACAAACTTCTGTAAATGGGCCATAGATCTGAGCTATCATTCACCACTGGAGATTTCACATCAAATCTGGTGTCTGTCACTAGTCGAAACTTCCTCGCCAGCCCCAGTTAAGCCACTGGTGATTTAAACTCCAAAATAAATTGTCCCACAAGAATAAAACTTTCAGATTTGGTCTAGGGTAAGTTTGACATTTCTAAACTTTTTTTAATTAATATAAGGGGCCTGTTAGGCATTGCACTGCGTTGCCGACAATATATACCCGATCAGTCTGAAAAAACGAAGGGACAAAGGTACCAAAAAAAGGCAGCTGCACCATCTTGTCCTGCATCTACAGTGTGTAACCTGAGCTAAACCGTTTCCTAATACGCCAACAACAGTTAACAACTTAACCACTGCACTTTAATTCAAGTTCCGGTACTGATTGAAAGCACATGGAGTCAACATAACGTGAACCGTGGTAAACCAAGTTTTCTGCATCATATTAGGAGCCAAAGAATATACAGATGCACACATCTGATACATATACATATAGATTTCTGCATGCTATGACGCTATTAGCCCAAATGTTTAGACTTACAGAGAGAGTCGCTGGTTTTGAGTGTGGAACTCAGGCAGTGGAATGCCTGTTAACAGCTAGCAAAGTCCTGCGAGTGTGTGTAAACTTTCACTGGCCGGGGAGAAGCAACAGTGAGTCTATAAAGCAGCTTCCTTCATTAATATCTGCAGTCCTTTCATCAAAAACGGAAAACAGCACACTCCATGTCATCAGAGGCTATAACATGTTCTGAGCTCTCCATATCATATATATGACAGATTAAATGCCACAATAGAAATAAATAAATAAATAAATAAATAAATAAATAAATAAATAAATAAATAAATAAAGAACAACCAGGGGCTGCTCTGATAGACCAAACTAAAGTGGTTAACTGCCTCGCACTAGCAGAGCTCAGAACATTCAAATGTCGGCTATTTAAAAAGAACCAATACTATTGAGTTTCATATGTCCCATAAATTGCCTTTGTGAGCGTAATTTCCTCACAAAGCAGGATGTTAAGGCAAGACGAAGAATCACTTGAAAATACTGAAAGTAAATCTGAGACGCTTATATCACAACACAGACACTCAGCAGCTCATTACTCGAGCTAACGCTAGTCTGCCTTACTGTAAAGGTAAACTTACAGACTGACTTAGTTGTGAAGCTCTGAAATCAACGATAACATGTTTAATTGAATTGAATTTGTATAAAGAGACTATGAAACTGCAAAAAGAACGGGTGTATGATACAAAAATATCCAAAAACGTATCATATGTTTCTGGTCAACGACAATAGATAGCTAAACAAAAAGAAAAAGAGACATGGGATTTTTTTTTATTTAACGGGAGCTAAAAATTATTAATTCAGAGCACTTTACACATAAACGAGACGATTTCAGCCAGTGTGACATCTCGTAATTTTACACATATTCTCGTTTTCTTACCCTTGTTAACCAACGGCGAGAAAGAAACCGCCTGACACCTGATATGACATAATCTCAATCAGTGCTCATTTAACTACTAATCCTGATGCTATGTTGACATTCAGGTATATCCTCCTTAGATAACCGCGCTGCCGTCAGAACGTAATTTGACCTTTGAAGCTCATAACAAAAGGTATTGGTGCCAAAGTCTAGCCTAAGAGCAGATGTCACCGTCTATGCAACAGCTCGGTGTTACGTAGAGGAGCCCTTATCTTTTTCTGTTAAACTGGCTGATGTTTTATATCGAAGGATGGACTGTGCGTGGATCAAATACTGAGCTTTGACTTCAAATAGGCCGACTGTTAACATTTAACAATGTTAACTGTCTGACAGGCACCAATAAAAGAGTTCACAATATTATCACCTCACCCACACATAAGGATTGAAAACGCAGGGGGACTTGGGACTCCATATTATGTTACAGCCAGCCAGCCAGAAAAAAAGAGACACCTAATGGAGTTCTTGTCCGAGCTGAAGGCTCAGCTATAAGCCCATACCTGTAACTTCATGCTCTCCAGCGGGCCAGGAGCCCTAATTCATTGAATTTGAGAATGCCACAGCCTCAATAATGTTGCTGTCCACTCGAGCGGCGTGCAAGCCCCGTGCCAACTCCCGGCTTTTTCAGATTCCGTGTAAAACCTTTTTTTAAAAAAAAAAAAAAAGCCTCTCCGTCCCTACACCTCATCCGTCTTGTGTCACCAACAGCTAAATAAATGCTGCCACTCTAGCTCGAGACAAAAATAAAACCGCTGGATGAAAGTCTGGTTACGTGTTCATTAGGAGAAGACTGAATGGTTCTGTGCTCTGCCTTTGTCGGGTAAGATTGGCTTCCCACAAAGAAAGCAACATTTAAATTGGCTAATTTATTTTTTTATCTTAAGAGAACGGTAAGAAAAACGTGTGATGAGACGATCTACATATGTGAAACAGGCTGAAAAAATGTCTAGTTAAAAAAGAATATCATAAGAAGATTCAATCTGGACACGACACTGAGGCAAGTTATAAGCTGGACGTACTGTAATAATATTCTCAAAACCACCTGAGGACACCTTTCACGACGTTAAAGACAACTTCCCTGTGCAATCGTGAGGTTTCGAGCCTCTGCAGAGACCACGACCTTACATAAAGCAGGCCATTAATATTGATTGTTTCCGAATTTGCGCACGGAGGGATCTCGCTATATGAAAAATAACACCCCCTTTTTTTTTTCTTTCCAGTAATGATATCCACAGCCCTCCAAGGCCTGTTCTCTGACCCGCTCCAGTCTTCCAGCAGGAGCTTCTGCTGAAGTAAGCCCTTTCTACTTAAAAGGTATTAGCACTCAGGGTTAAAACAGTAAACGCTCTGCATGCAGGATAAGAAATGTGCATCCTCAGAAAAGTCTAATACGGCTGGTGTGAAGGGGGGGGGAACTGCGCTCGAGCAAAGTGTCTGCCGCCGCTCGGATGTTGGTTCGGTGGCCGGTGAAAAGCCAGAGAGCTGTAATCCCTACAAAAAATGTCTTACAAGTGTTTAACACTACTTGAGCCATTTCTTTTATTGTTTCATTTTTTTTTTTTTCAATAATCTTGCAATGAACTGTGGGGGCGTAATAAAACAACTGCTGTTAGCTCTTAATAGAACACTTACAGTGCTTAGTTAAATAAAGCAATTAAACAATCATCTCTTTATGGAAGGAAATTTTCTCCTTCCCCTCCTGCTTGGTGAACGTTCTGAAAATTTCTGTAATTACATTTATAAATAATCGGCCGTGTGATAGCCCAGTGAAGTGTCTTTTAAAGCAAATATAGGCGGACTGTTGCAGATGTTTAAATGCCTTGTTATCACACCCTGACGTGTTTGAGAGAGAGTTATAGATTAGATGGCAGGCGGCAACAGACTGCCGTTACTGTGTCAAAGTGTACGCCAAAGAATACACGCTGGCATCTGAACTACACAGTTCAAACATACGAGAGGTGAATCAACCCTTTTGAGACAAATGTAGACTCCCAATAAGTGTTTTAAAAAGTTCTCAAAACTTTTCCTCGAGCCGTCTGCTGCTAATTCTCTCTGACAATCACTCTTTTTCGACACAAAAAGGGTCAAAACACAAGTTTCGGTGCAGGGGAAACTCCTTTAAAAGCCGGAGAGGTTGTCCCACTGAACATGTGTTGTGTTTTCTTTTTTTTTCTTTTTTTTCTTTTCACCCATTCAGCATTACATAACAGACCGAAGGCGTTCTTTTTCCTGTCTTTCTCTTTCCCAGACGCACTTTAATCCTGTGCATAAAAGGGTGGGGTGAATATGGGTCAGCAGGTTAGGAGTGTCTCAAAGTCAGACTTGCGAAAAAAGAAATCAATCCACAGAAAAGCCTTTTTCCCAACTACCTGTCTTTTGCCCCGCTATTACATAAGTGCTCCGGCTGTGCCAGCCCACAAAGTCACACAGTTTCCCTTCAGTGGTGTATAAATACTCGCTCAAGTGCATCGATTCTGTCTCTTTTTTTTTCTAATTAAACAGTCGTGGTGATCATGGGGGGTGGGGGGGGAGTGGGTGAGCTCTCGTCTGAAGTGAACAACAACAAAAAAGATCTGCGATGATGATTTCTGCTCTCAGTTGCGCGCTCTCTGTTTATGGCTAAACCTGTTACATAACCAGCTTACATTCCACATTCACCATATCACACTCTAAATATACCCCTTGCGCACAGGAAGAGTGCGCACACGAGAAAAACGCACCGTGCCACGATATTAATTGTCATGTATGTATGTATATGTGTGTGCGCGCTTTTCGCCTGTCATGTACACACACACACACACACACGCCGACTCCTGCTCGTCGGGAATGAGCAGAGAAAATCACTATTTTTTCTTTGAACTTGGATGAGCCCCGGTTAGCCTGCGCCGGAGACAGCCGAGAGAGAGGGGGGTGTGGTTAAATACTGTCTGTACTGTACAACATGGACGGGACGTGGTGGATAAATCATGTTAAAATGAACTAGTCCTCGGCAGCCGTGCAGACACACTTCTGACGGGGCTAATTGATAATCCGAGGCCGGGGTGTAGTGCTCTTTGTACATTTTTTTATTTGTCTGATCGTTTCTGAGGCGTGCAGCAGCGCCGTCATGCTTGCAAAACAGTGTTTTGGGGAAGCTGGGCGCTAAACAAATTCCAGCTGCTGGGGCGTCTTTTTTTTTTTGCACACAGGAATAGCCTGAAAAAAAAAAATCTGTGAGCTGGAGATGTGAAAGGAAGAAAGAAAAGAAAAAATCCAGCCAGACGGCGCTGTGTGCCGTGTGAGGGGAACAGTGGAAGACACGTCCCTTACAGAGAGAGGAAAAAATAAAAAAGGGAGAATGGGACTGATCGATAAACTAGCCCACAGTCTCCAAAAGTTCACTTTTGACACTTTGACAATATCGCGTCCGAGCGGACAGGTTTTGGCACCGGGAGAAGCTCCTGATGGTCAAATTGAAGTTGCTGGGTAATTGATTTATCTTGCAGTCGGAGTAAATGTGACATCTGTGACCGTATCACCCCCCTATGATTTGAGCTGTCAGTGGAGCCTGAACGCCACCGAACACACATACACACGCACGCACACACACATGTACACACAAACCGAGGCACTAATTACAGCCGAACCGGGCAAAAAAGAAGCCGCGACGGTACTAAAATAAAA
Organism: Lagodon rhomboides; assembly: GCA_039737535.1. Lineage (NCBI taxonomy): Eukaryota > Metazoa > Chordata > Actinopteri > Spariformes > Sparidae > Lagodon > Lagodon rhomboides. The sequence goes on from CM077793.1 coordinate 22,803,668, forward strand.
AGCCTCGTCCCTGCGGTTGGGTGAATCTAGACACTGTGCAGTTATTTACGAGGGGAGGCGATTTAATTCATTTGGAAGTTTGATTCAAAAAATCCCCCCCGATCGGTTTTCCCCACACAGTGAAAAAAAGAGAAATGCGGTCCAGCTCACCTCTGTTGGTGCTCGAACAGGTCTGCCTTCGAACCGGGGCTGGATGGTCCGCTTTCCGGAGCGTCTCCAGGTTTACCGGGGTCTCCCTGACCGGGGTAGCCGGCTCCGAGGCGCTGTTGCCCGGGTCGCTCGCTGGATCTGGAGGGGACTCCATGTTGAATTTCAGATTTACTGCTTAACTACCGCTAGTACTTGAAACTAATTCTGTGCGATCTGTGAGCTCCGGCACTGCGTCTTGCTATCTAATTTAGACTAGAAGTAAGAAATGAGAAATGCGAGTGTGTCTGGAGGTGGGTGTGTAGGTTTGATTGTCCACTAGCAGCGCTAGTGAGAGCTCCAGTCATGCACACTGGAAAGGGAGAGGTTGTCAATAGCCGAAGAATAGATGTAGGCCTGAAAGTAATCCATGCTGATCGACCCTGCGCAGTTTTAGGGCCTACATTGGAATGGAAATATCCAATCAGACTGACCTTGATCAACACTTTTCCACTTATATATCATATATTACATGTTGGGCAAATTATATATAAAAAAATACTCCTGTTCAGACTGTTTCTGAATTTGTAAACTGGCCAAAAATGCTCAAAAACGCATCATAATGACGCGCATTTGCATCACCTCCTGATCCAAACCGTATTATCAGCCCATTAAACTGTAAACACGAGTATAATGTGTAGCTCGTGCGGTTGTTACATTGCTTTTTAATCATAATGTGCTTCCAGCTAAAACATGGCCGAGATCACGCACATCATCATATTGTGTTCCCGATACACAAAAAGCGTCTATGTTGGCAGGTTTCGAGCTCAAGAGCTTGCAGGAATTATTTAGTGTGTGTGGATGGTTGCTATTATGGTCTCCAACCACAAAACAACTTTCACGTCTGAGAATTCAAACAGCCAGAGAGCTCTTCATTATTCCCATCATCATCATCATCATCATCATCTTCAGCGTCCTGTGGGAGGAGCGCACTGCGTTAGTGTGATCCGGCTGATTAAAGGGGCTCTTGGCTTTTACTCGCTGTGTCCGCTCTGAACGATAAAAGTTGCAGACTGACAGCAGGTCTGGTTGAGATGAGATGTAACGCTTTAAAAAGACGGCGGCTCCGCGTTACAGCTGGCGGCAGACGTCACTCCGGCAGCAGCCGCGCCGCCGCTTGTTGCGCAGCAATTACAAACAGCACGCCGGCTGCACGTGATCAGCGGGCAGAGCTGCGAGGCGGAGCCACGCCCCTCCAAAAAGCGGTGCACGTGGACTTTGACATGGCCCTGCCCTCGGTGCAGAGAGCAGCACTGACAGACCGAGTCTGTAACAGGAACCTATGAGGGGATCAGATCATAGAGGCAGGTCAGACACAAGGCAACTCAAAGTGCCTCACAGGGGCATGCAGTTACACTACGAGACATTACAAATTGCATTTAAAAATACAAAGACATCAGGAAACAAAACATTCATCCAAGTTCAGAAATTGGAAAGTAAGCTAAAATAGAACAGGTTTAAAAAAAAAAAAAGTCAGAGTGCAGTTCAAAGCCTCACAGTTGCTTCAGTGGGAGGCGGTGGCAAACAGATCGGTCTTCAGCCTTGATTTAAAAGAGCGGAGAGTTGGAGCGGACCTGCAGTTTTCTGGGAGTTTGTTCCAGATGTGTGGCGCATAATAACTGAACGCTGCCTCCCCATGTTTAGTTTTGACTCCAGGGACTGGGAAGCAGACCCGTACCTGAGGACCTCAGAGGTCTGGATGGTTCATTGTGCTTACATAAATGCATTCAGTGCTTTATAAACCAACAGCAGGGTGTTGAAATCTATTCTCTCAGGTTAGATTTGATTCTTAAACACAATAAATGTTTCAGAGATGTGTTTTCATATTCACTGAGCTGACTTTACAAGGTGTTTTTCAGATGCTACTGAGAGTTGAATTCACTTGCATAACAATACGTCCCCGTCTGATTGTTAGGTCTACATTTAATTGAAGCCAGAAGCGAATTTAACTGTTTTAAAATACAATAAATATACACTTAAGTATTAAGTGTCAGCACCTTATGTGATCATTTATACAATTTAACTACATTACCATACTGTTATCATGAGAGGATCACTGGGGAAAAGGATGGCACAAAATTGATGCATTGGATAAACATGACCGAAACAAACGTCACTGTGTTTGGATCTGTATAGTTAAAAGAAAAACGCCTTGCTGATCTATAGAGTTGTAACGATTAATCAGTTAATCAGCCTTATTAATGTATTCCCTCTTCTTTTTTTTAATCAGTTGTGATGGCGTTTTGTCTTGTCCTTGTTTTAGATTTTTGTCTCCTCTGCTTAGTGTCAGGTTTTTTTTCTTAGTCGGTTGACAACATGAAAATGAATCATCCTATCTATATTTACCGATTAGTAATCAAGGAGACTGATAACCAATATTTGAAAGCCAATATGCATTTGCAGTAAAAATGCTACTGTTAAAATTTTAAATAACCAGTGATAGACTGTAACTAAGTACAATTTACTCCAATACTGTACTTAAGTACAATTTTCAGGTACTTTACTCAATGGTCCACAACATTTGTTTGGCAGTGGTTTGAGTTACAGTTACTTTGCAGATTCAGATTATTCAGTGTTGATAGGCTGTAACTTGTGACGTGTCACCAATCAGAGAGACAAACAAAGATAACTATATTTGGAAAAATGCTGAATATCGGTTCCTATAATCTCAAGACAATAAACGGTCTGTCCCTAGTGAAAATGAGCACTACTATTAAGCGCAGCTTGCGTAAAAAGGTTTCAACCTCCCTTTTATTCGTTTGTTTTCGGGTGACATAATTAACATGAAGGTAGACAGGGTCAAACATGGCAACTGAGAGGGTACGAGGTGAGAGATGTGGAGTACAATCGTTTACATTTTCCTCTGTCTAATAATTACTGTGCAGGTGCGGATAATTCAGAAACAGAAAGACAATTAAATGAGATATTTAATCCATGTAAAAATACGGAACAGTCTGAATAGTTACAAAAAAAACAGGACCCATTTTAAGTTTTGACTAGTCACTTGGAGGGAAAAGAACCTGCTTTCATGTTTATAGCGCTGCACTCCGCGGATGTAACTCACGGACGACAACATGATATAAGTTTTGGAGCTGTGCTGCGCTGAAGGACGACTTTTTGACAGGAGGCCAGGAGGAATCTCTCACTGCCAAGCGAAGAGGCCAAGTTCCATTCCTTCTGCTCGGCTTCAGCTCCTCCAAATTCCCCTGACCTCCTGACCCACTGCAGTTTGACCGTGTGAACCCTACGCTGCCAATCTCCGCCTGTTGCATGCGCAGCAACAGCGCTAAGAAACCTGAACTTGAGAGGAAGGTAAGCACGCTCCGAATTTCACCTCCGAAACGCAACACGTTTGCATAACTGCTCGCATACCTGAAATGTACACGGCACACAAATGCATCCAAACGTTCATTACATGTGCGTGCATACATTTCACGTGGTGGGGATAAGAGGGAATGTTTTACTGTTTAGAAACGCACAAACAAAAGCAGCCTAAACAACCGTGCTGTGTTTAAACCGAAAGGATGCAAGGACAAGTTTGACGCTGCCTGTTTAATTTTTGAGTTAAAATGAATTATGCTGCTGTCACATTGTTGAGCAGGAGGGAAGGATGTGGTGGATGTGAAGCGAGTAGAGTAAGCATGCCTGCCTGTGTTTAAAAATGATTGATTAAGCTGACACCGGCTCAGGGGTGCAACACCGCTCTATTTTTCTCCCTCATTATGTAAGGCTATATTTCAAATCAGGAGTGCACTGGAGGAAGACACCAGAGACACCAGACAGGACACCCTTCAAATAAAAAGTTTATCAGACAACAGCCAAGGAGACTGATGAGTTTCCCCTCTAATCTTGTCTTGGGAGTGGCGGCAGAAAAGAGAGGGAGGGAAAAAAAAAATGTTGTTTGTCGAAGTGCAGGGTGATCTTAAAACAAAGCACACGGAAAAGTAGGAACCAGTTTGGCTGCGAGCGCAGTACTCAATGTTTGACCGGGTCAATTTGGGAAAATATTTGTACAAAGACTAAACTCACAATCATGGGTAAATAATGTTTTTGTGTTTTTTTTTCAGATTTCAAATTTCAGAAAAAAATAAGTTCAGCTGTGTTAACAAAAACAGTCCTTCGCTCGGATTGCAAAACATTTAATTTAAAGCAGATCCGTGAAATGCACAAGGCGATATACACTCGTCTCTCTGCGCTGCACTGCTCCGTCTATTAAAACAGCAGGAGCAAAACTCTCAGAATGACACTTTTTTCCCTCATGCGGACATGGTGACATATCTTTGTTGCCTTACAAATCGGACATCAGAACCCGAGCCCGGCAAACACACAGTTTTTTTTCTACATGCTCACGCAGTGCAGAGTGCCAGAGTGTAATGAAAGAGACATATTAATGGCCTCTCACTTATTCATGCGTCGGAAATGAAGAGGCGCACAGTCACATTTTGAAACGGTTGACAGAATAAAGAGCCAACATTGGGGAAATGATTGTATTTATGATTTTACTCTGACAGATGAAGGTATCAAGAGAGAGACAGAGTGACACATTTCTGACAGTTCAAAGTGTTAAATGATGTGATGTATGGCAACATACTCGAACACGGGGGCACCCGCTCTTATATGTTCTCACTTTAAGAATGAGCGCCTCAGGAGTGCAGACTTGGGAGGCAGCTGAGAAGTCGTTGCTGTTATTTCAGCGAACATGTGTAGTGCCATATGTTGTACAGTATATACATATAATGAGTGGGAACATTAAAAACTGAACTGCAGGGTCGCTACTTACTAGAGAGCTGTACACTTTTACGATTTGGGCGAACCCAGACGAATCTACAGTGTTGTTTAACTCCGAGTGTGTTGTCTCTCCCTCAAAGACAGTGCTACCAATAGCACCACCTAGCAGCAGCCTGACCACAGTAAATCACTGTGTCCACACTCACAGACAGGTTGCTAAAATGTTATTTCTATATTCCTGCGTAAAGAGGAATCCCTATGCATGCTAAATAATGATGTGACTGAATATAAATCACTATTTAAATCCACCTTTTCTACATTTTTATCAGACTCACAATTAAAAAGATGTAGGCAATGTTCATTTAAATGTTAATTCAACTCAGTTGTGATTATTACATAGCCTACATGACATACAATATATACAATAGAGCAACACAGTGCCACAACAGCAAACAATTGTAGAATTGCATTTTTTAGTCAGTTAGCATGTATGAGGGAGTATTAAGTATATGGACTAGGAGTCAGTGAGGTGTAGTGTAGTCAGTGTAATAGTTACGTATCACTAAAGTTTCAGTGAATAGACAAATAGTAAATGATGTAAGAATGTGATATACTAATATAAGTAAGTAAAGTATTGTAATATAATCAGTATGAAAATAAGAAATAAGAGTGTTAATTGTGCCTCATCTGCTTGGTTCACAGTAAAACCTGCAGTTCTCTCCTTGCCAACAATTATGTTTTTCACGCAGGTAAATATTTTCAGCACTAACTGCAACCCAATAAAAACATTTTTTTTTTAGATAGTATATAGTTTTTTTTATTGTCTCCATAGATACTCTCACTGTTTGCTGTAGCCTCTTGGTCACAAAACTCTGAAATCAAGAAAGACAGAGTTGCCACACTGCACTCATTCATGCCCAAAGATACGATAGTTAGAGAGTGATGCATTCTCAGTCCATAATTTAAGATCTGTATATTACACCCATTGTACCAAATCACTGAACTGAGAGCGAAAAAAAAAAGGTCCCGCAACACCTAAGAGATAAAGATTGGCGGGTTAGAGTGAACTCCATCCCGTCAGAGCCAGAATTGACTCATGGCGTGTGCATAGAGTTCATATGACTGGGGACCGGAATGATTTTCTCAGTTAAAAATCAGGAGGTTGAAAAATGGCGTGGTTATTTGTGCCTGACAGAAGTTAAGAGCTTTTCCCTGAGGCCCGCTGCCTCCCTGCTGACCGCAAGGCAGCCTTCTCCTCTCCGGCATCCACTCACCTTGTGAGATCACACCTCTACACTCGCTGCTGGGATGGCACATCCCGCGACTCCCCCGGACCTCTATAGCGCCTGTGCATTTAGCATTTTTCTTTTTAATTTGGGTGCATCGGTTTGTTTGTGTTTGAGCGCCTGCAGAAGTTGGATTCTGAGGGGAAGCACCGAGGCAGGTAAATCAGGTGCAAGGTCAAGGTTTTGCACTTGTGTAATTAGCAGTGTAATTGCTGCCTGGTTCTAAGGCTTATCAGAGAATCCTGTGTGGCACAAACAGGTCCCACAGGAAGAGATCAAAGCAGTATCTGGGGAGGGAGGGTCTCCATTAGAGTTTATGTTTTAAAGGTTCAGTGGATTAAAAAAACAACCCTACACCCACGACGGAATAATTCACGTGGACTCATGTCTGTGTTAGTGGATGTACGTGACATGAGCCACACAAGTGAGTTCACTTAACCCTCCTGAAGAGTGGCAGAATAACTACAGGGGTGCATCAGTTGTGAAATTCTGTGCTGATACTGATGTTTTATTGTTGTGGTTTATTTTGTTTTTGTTATTTTGTGCCAGGGGAACAAAAAAATCATTATTAAAAAATGTATTCAAGTAGTATTGGAATTCAACCTTACCCCCAAATTTATGAAACGCCCTTTAACATAATCTTCCTTCCTAACATACCATTAGCCCACTATACAACTATCTACTCACTGATAAGAATTTTCCTTTTCTTATACCCATTTCACACTGGACAAAAAACCCACTCACACCCGCTTACATCTGGCTTTTGACTTCAGTATGTGTATAATCGACATTCGCTCCTGGTTCAATTGACTCTGCAATCTTCACAGGTATTTATTGGCTCCGGCTGTCGTGATGACGAACTTGACAGACAAGGAATAAAAAACAGAAAGGCAAACTAGTCTCCTGGCAATGTGAAAAAGTCAAACATCTATTTTTTAGGGGGTTTACCCATGTTTAAAAACCCGCATATAAAAGCTAATATTGGTGTAAAAGTGGCATCACACAGCCTTATAAACTGATGGCAGGAATGTCAAAAGCTGGTAGCCCGTAGATGTGCCTCAGATAAACATCAGATAAACATCGGCCACCGCTATTAGTGAATGTCAGCTTATTTTCCACGGTCAACAAATATACCGTGCAAAATAATTATTACTTTATCTCTTATTTCAGAATTATGATACATTGGTTAAGAGATATAGTGTTCACAAAGGTCATAAAAATGTCAGGAGTAATCCAGAAATATGTTTTGCTTTTTGAGGAGACACAACATGTTTACAGATATAGCAAACATGCAAATGAAAATATGTTTAGCCTTTTCTTTGATGTGGCGCCAATTAATATGCCGCCGACAGAAAAACTGCACGGCAAATAATTTGCCGATCTTTCATTAGAGCGACATTATTTTGACTCGTCGGTCAACAAAGCGCCATGGTCGCCAAGCCTATACTGTTGCATGTGATGATGAAAACAAGACAGCGGCACACTGCCTGCCTGATCCTATCTGACAATCCTCGCCCAATCTGACATTACTGCTCCGGTCTCTGATGTTGGGCGGCTGCTAATTTAGCCTTTAGCTCCATGGTACCGTAAATCACAACACTCAGGAAGACAAATGTCAGAACACATGTTGCCAGACTGTGTCTTTGAGCAGAAGATTCCTTTAATTGGGTGTGCAGGGACTGGGTCCAATCCCCAGCACCCTCCTCTTCTTCCTCCTTCCTCACTCTCCCTCTCTCTTTGCCTCTCTCAACATACTAACAAAAGGCAACGAGATGAAAAAGACAGCGCCAACCTATCCCTACTTTGTGCCATTATAGAACAGACACACTAGGGGTAAAGAGGTACGATGCTGAACATCAAGGAGAGCTTTATATAACTCTCTTTTTATTCGCCTTGTTTCATGTTTATTTTACTTCTTCAAGCTATCATGTCTGATTGACACTCCCTGTCATAACAACCATTATTCATCGAACCAGCTTATGGAATACAGTGATAGCTTCTGGATATATTTGTCTGAGTTTAGGAAAATGTGTAAAGAATCAAAAATGCTCTCCAAAGTATGTTCGGTGTCATCTCATCATCAGTGTTATGATTCCACCCTTCCCCTTCCTCCGCTCACGCACACTCTGAACTTCAGCAGAGGGAATAGAGATCATAAAGAATAGATATTCAAAGGCTTTAACACAAAAAGACTTTCCTCAAAGCCTGCCTCTCTCTGGATCCGCTGGGCAAGGGAGGGTGAAATGTCCACACAGAGAAATCACAGGGCTCAAGTCAAAGGGAGTCATTTTAATTCCGTTAAAATGTATTGTTCACAATTTAGATATCATTAGCTTTTGAGCAGCGGATGTTTATTTCATCGTCTGCTACCAGATCTGAGAGTGTGTACAAATGCAAAATTTACAATTTCGCCAAGATTGAAGTTGGTATGCTTAACCCTCCTAGTTATCATAACCCACACTGTGAGAATAACCATTAAAACAAACTTATACAAGGGTAGGACCCAATTGCCTCATTAGTTGCAATAAAGCATAATCAAAGATTGGAGGCACACACACACAAAAAAAAACTCCAGACCAAGCTGAAATCACTTCAGATGTTATCTAGTTACCACAAAAATAACTTCAATACACCCTAGGACCCGAGTTTAATTATCAGATATGTTTTTCTTTGAGCGGTGCCTTACCCAAAGATGAAGGATTTGTCGTAATTATTATAATAATTCTGTATTGCTTCACTTAAATTGTTTGTTCAGCGTGAATAGAGAGTTTGACAGGCTCAGTCTGCGAGTGTCAAGCCAAGGCAGATTACAGGCTGTAAAACTCAAATGGCGCTGTGATACAGCTGCAGGTAAAAAAAAAAAAAGGAAGCCGAAAAGCAAATTAGATAACTCATACTGGGTAGATGAAGCTGTTCGGAAACCAATATTAGCAATCTTTTACCATCACTCTCTTCCTGGAACTGGAATGATATTTTTCATTTTCCATGAGGAAAAATTAGCCTGAATGAATATGCTACACCCACTGATGGTAATGATTTATTGATTAAAAGACATCATGAATACCATATGTCATGTTCAAGAATGGCCATTATATATAGTTTGTTCATATATACAAATAAATACTTTGAAGTGTAATTTCAAAAAGTAGGTGAGATAGCCCATGTTGCTGTAATATTCCACTGAGCCTAGCTTTATAGAAATGATACTCACCAGCAAAGGCAATACAGTAGGACTTACTTATCAGATAAGAACTCAATAAAATGGCCAGCAGTGTGGTGCGTTTGGGGCTATTGGACAATGGGTTACCAAAATCAATAGGTTACTACATTTTTGAAGCATTAGTATGAATACAAAAAGTCAGGGTCTAGAAATTTGATAGCTATAATGATATTTGAGAGGTTAAAAAATCACTTAAAAAGATAACAACAGTCGATAGTCAGTTGTTTTCCCCAACACATAACATTTGATACGGATACTGTGTCCTCAATAATGTCTACTGGGCGGCACATTTTGCCGTTGTAAAATCAACTTGTCAGCGCAAATGTTGTAATGCATCAGTATTTCTAAATCATACATATCTTTGGTGCTTCTGAATTAAATGTCCTGATGCCTATCAGCCCACATACAGTATATGCTGATGCAGATATGTCTGGTAAGGGCCTCAGTTATCGGTCTGGCTGATTGATCGGTCTCGCCTTGATTGCTCTCTGTTGGTGTCTGGTTAAATTATAATCCTTTTGTGTCAGCAGATAAGGTACACATCAAGGCAGGTTCAGCTGAAGGCGTAATTCACTGTGTAAACTATATGACTCACGCATAGTCCAAACTACCAGTCTGTTATCCTGAGGCACAGTTCATGTTGTTGGTGGGGTTTTTTTTTTTTTTTTTCAGTCCAAGCTTTTTACTTTTAGTTTTACTGCGTATATCTTTACAATGCATGACTGGGGTATAATAGATCACATGTCCTGGGGTGATTTCTTGCAGTGTGTTCCTTGAAATAAAGATTAATACAGTATGTATAGTTACAATTAGTAATGCACCAATCCAGCTTTCTCTTGTGTCCTAGTCCGAGGGCAAAATCCAAAAGTATAGCATGAAGAGTAGCAATCTGATTGTGGAGAAGTGATTGGGATTATTCTTCTACGTGTAGGGCAACAAAAAGCTTTAAATATAATTTGCTCATTGTTACTTTGAACATTAACACACCAACATTCATTTTTAAGGCTTCTGCGCAAATTAGAATGGTCTTATTTCAGCCGGTTTCTAACAACATGTTGCAATGACAGCGACTAAGAAACATTATTTGATATGGCTCGGTCATGTCTGGCCATTATCTGATCCATTTCATAAGGTCAGTGTTGGTGCAGACAGCGATCCAGCGTATCAGATCGGTGCATCGCTCATTAGAATCAACATATTCTACGCTAAAATGAATCACAAAGGAACTGAAATGAGCATTACTTTAGATCATGCAACAGGGTCACAGCGCTGATAAGAAATTTCAATGAATATAATAACCTTTCCTGAACCTGAAGTCGTAGCTCACTCACATGTACAGTATATTGTGTTGCAAACCCTGAGCGCTGCAGAAACTCTTATTTCCTGCAATAAACTGACATGTGATTCACATCATCTCTGTTTGTTTGGGCAAGGCCCTGCATAGCGGTGGGGAGCGATGGGCCATGAGCTGCACAGCGCCACTCTAATGAGCAGAGCTGGACACAGACAAAGAGAGTCTGGACCGTGTTCAGCATCTCTGCCCATTATCTGGCTCTGGTCCAATACACAGATATTAATTCCTGTTCCTTTTAGCGACTATGGTTTCAAGTGTATCACTCTGTCCACAAAGGCTGCGCAAACTTTAATTAATATGCCTTAAATCAATATGACATTTTTTTTGTTGTTGTAATCTGTCGAGACGATGATTTACATTTGTAAATTAATTTTATAACAGACCAAAATAGAACCATCGATAAAAGACTTCTAATCTTGATAAATCAGAGGACTGGGATTAGTAACAACACCTGAAATGTAAAAAATAACAAACAATGATTCCCAAGCTGATCATTAAAAACATATTTAAACACTGACGTCCACATTCTTAACGTGTTTCAACACAATCGTGTCATTACAGAGCAATCATGGGTGCAATACCTATCACTACAACGCTTTATAAATAAGTCGGTAATGAAGGAATGCAGCCATGAATGACTTTGTTCACATCTTTACACCCGTCATTCAGGATCACAGTGTCTTCATTCTCTTCAAAATGTGTTTCTTTAGGTTAAAGTGTGACCAAACTTTGAGTTTTTCAAACTATATATGTTTTGGAAAAACAGTGTGGGCTGCTAAACATCACTATAAAATCCACCGCGACTAAAATAGACAGCCTGTAAAGAAAATTACATAGAGACAACAGCCAAAGCTGTCGTTTTCCCCAAGGTTTTCTTAAGCCTGAATTGTTCACAGTAATGTTTGTCTTCAACAACAAAACAAGTCTCTTCTCTTTTTCCTAGGTGGGTTTTTTTCCCCAGCCAGACCCCATAGTGAGCAGCAGGCACCTTTTATTGATCAACACAAAGTCCCAAATAAATGAGCGCAGAATGAGAGCTATGCTCCAGGGAGTTCAGGGGAGCTGGAGCTCCATAGGTTCCCATCAATTTTAATCACTCCACTAATGAAGAGGCTCCTCTCTGTTGGGTGTCCATAACTCACTGTGCCAGAGCTACCTCCACTACCTCAATCAAATCATTTCTACACAGCCCGCTTCTCCTCACAACTCTAATGACCTTTTCAAAATAAACAATGCCTGCATTAACAGAACTGAAAAATTGTTAGATAAGAATAGAAAAGTAAAGTGTTTTGCAAAAGGAAGGCACGCAGGACTGGGTGAGTTAATCAAGCTCACTTCAACTTGTGCGGCAAGAAACAATGCATTTTTTGTGACGCACTCACAATGAGTAAATCAGAATATTACAATATATCTAAAATTAGGATATTTATAGGTAAGGCAAAAACAATACGTTTGATTGTCATTAATATGCGCTAATAGAAAATAAATAATTAAATAGACTACTACTCCATGCAAAAATATAAATCAGTTGTAACAGAAAATTCTGTATTTGATTAGAGAAAAACACATTTTAAATTGAAGTGATTATTTGTTACAGACTGAAAATGAGAGTTCACAAATTCTAATTTTATTACGTGATTCATATATCCACATATATCCTTTCACAATGTTTCACCAACACTGTGTGTACTGCCAGTTTTACATATTTAATGCTGCTCATTTCATCTGCATGCACTCGCAAATTCCTTTTGTCTCCAACGTGTCAATAAATACTACCAGAAGCCAAGATATATAACATGAGGGATCTGGGCCTTCCTGCGGAGAAGCTCCTCGTGCCACGATGGTGTGTAATCGCTCCGTCTCATCCCTTTTTTTTTTTTTTTACCCTCCAAGTATTTCAGAAGTTATTGAAACTCCAGAACTCTGTGAGCTAGTGTTTCATGTACACATAAATCCACACACATACACACGCATCCGCACTCTCATATTTTACTTCTCGTGACGTCCAGAATCTTTCTCCAGCATCTGCTCCGCTCACTGTAGGTAAGGGAAAAAATCCATCACCTTCCCCCTGGGTTTGCATAAGCCTCTCAAAGAGGTGAGTCACTGCCATTGGGCTTTCTGTTTGCCACGTTTTGGGATTTGGCCCGTCTTTTCAAATTTGATATCTGAACTCTCCGTCGTGGGCACCTTGGCGGATGCTCAGGTTCGACCCAGGGTGATAAGAGGCATTAGGTATTTGGATTGCTTCCTTGAAAATATAATATTTCTAGATTTTATGACTCTTTTTTTCAGTATGTAAGTGCAGTGGGACTGTTTTGCCTTTAACCAAAATGTACAGTGCAGCTTTTATTTAACGTGGCAGAGAGTCCCACGATATGAAAGAAAGTGATTATGTGCCATTTCATCCAGTTCTGCTGTGGCGGTGTAGTAATGTGTACACTATTATATGGAGGCAACAACAAAAACTCTTCAGTGAAAACACAGTTTAACTGGAGTACTCTCAGGGTGCTCTCTCGACTGGAACACATTAAATTCACTGTGATTAACAGCTTGCTCTGAGAGCCTATGGTGAACATTGATGTTTGATCTTTCATTTGTGATGTAGCACATGGGGCACTCTTTGTGTGTTGTTGTTGGAGCCTGTGGGCACACTGGGCCGTGTGCGCGAGGCAGGGGCAGTGGGCCAAGTGGACAGAGACGCTGCTCTCGTCTCCGCAGCTGGCCTGACCTGCTCATACATCCACGTTACGAGTGGATGAGACCAGCTCCTGTGCTGCTCTTTAGACTCGGGAGTGGGAATACTTGTGGCAGATTGATACGTTACAGAAATACATAAATAAATAAAAATAGCTTCATATCTGTAGCTTTAGATCAATGGATCCAGAGCTGGTTCTGTCTTTTCATATGGCTCTCACAGATATGTGATGTTATGTTATGTTACATGCCTCTGACAGACAAGGATGAAATATTTATCTGTGTTAAACTAAAATTAAAAAGTGTGAGATAATGACTACGGGCTAATGAATGAGTTTGTGTGACAGGCATGTCTATGTTAAGAAGCGTTGGTTTATTATCGATCAAACTAAACAAACTGATGGAGCTGACTGAAAGTCACCTTGATATAATTCTGGCTATCAATCATTTGGAGTGCACTCTTAGTCATGGTTGGCAGTGCCATTAGCATCACCATGGCATTGTTTGGTGAAGACGACAGGGCTGTTCCGCTGTGATTAACACAATGAAGAATCATATCCTCCTGTCCCGCTGCAGCGTCTATTGTTTCCCATTTAGCTCGCTAATCTCCTCTGGATGCTTCATCTCTGCATTATAACTATCCCAAAATGTCTCAAATGTCACTCCCAAAGTGTTTGTGTGTGAGATACGGTGCACTTGCCACTGCATTTGTGTTTTTTAAGCCTCGCATTGTCAAGCAGTTCTATCACAATGAGGAAATCTACCATGGATAATTAGTTGAGAATAAGGTGCGGAGAAGCCAGGAGATTGCTTTAAGTTCTTGTTTTTTTTTCGAAGCAGACCTCTTAAGCCTTTCTTTTTACTTTAGTAAACACTGAATGTTAAAAAGGCATTCACATTAACTGAAATTAGCCTAGACCGAAAGTACTGCACTGATCATTTCCCTCGAATCTGTGCTTCATCTTAACAATTATCAGTATCAGACCTGAGTTACACTATATGTAATCAAACTCTTTACTACACCACTATTTACAGTCCAACAGTCCTCTGGACATAAGACTCATGATCATTACCCTTTATGATACACCAGCATCTAATTATTAGCTGTTTTTCTGCCAATGTGCACAACAGAAGCACAGAGAAGCAACTCGCTCAACACCTGGTCTGGGATCAGGGAGCGGAACACATTTGCCCTCCGGTCTCACATGGACCGCATTCAGAGGCAAACTATGGGCTTCCTAAAGGTTCTGTGTGGTAGCGAGACATATGGCTTAGCCCGGTGTTATGTAACCCTCAACCCTCACCATCTGCCTGGAGGCCCAGGTGTGCAGAGCCTGCCAGCCTCCAACCGAATCCAACACCACTGGAGCTCTGTCATTCATGGCTTTTTAATCTCGCCACCATCCCTTCCCTTGTTCCAATTACCAGACATGCACGTGTACAAATAAGCTGTATTAATAACCGTGGAAGCCCTTCCCAATTTGGCTCAACAGAGGAAGGTAGGAAGCACAGGAGAAGCTTCTACGAGTGGATGTGGGAGGGAAGGTGTAGGGGGATAGTCGTGCTCGCCGTTTGTTGACAGGAGGGCCCAGTGCACGGAGCAGGCTGGGATTTATTGGAAAATAAATCATAAATCATGTCACCTCCGTGACAAGAAAAGGTTCTCACAGAGCACATCTCCTGTGTGGCCAGTCTGACTTCGTCTGATCGCCCGCTCCTGAAATACTCTTGCTAATACAGCTCTAACGAGTATGCACGCACCACACCGCGGACTGATCATTAAGGAGGAGGACTGAGGCGTAGATGTGGAAGGAAAACCTTGAATCCCACTAGCAGGAATAACTTTGACCTCTCTATGAGCACCACTAAGAGTTCATCCCGCAAACCCTCGCTGTTCCCGTGAGGCATCAAGGCTTGTTTCTACCCAGAGGTGATTTAGCCGGCAACTCATCCCTTCAGAAAAAAAATCTATAGTGGGACTTGAAACATTGTGGGTGGCGTTACATCCAAAGCACTGACAAGCTTGTAGTCAGAGTGCAAATGCTGCAAAACCAACAAATGTATTTGCCTTTACAAATACAGAGCATCCAGTCAGGTGATCGTGCCTTTAGTAAATATTGAGTGGAGGGGTGTCCCAGCAGCGTGGTCTGCAGGTTTATCTGTAGAGAGAGGAGTACAAAGATGAGCCCCCATGAGGATTCAGGGAGAGATGGCTCGTGTTTGATCACCCATCAGGTGTCAGCGATGTTTCGGCTGTTAAAAACACAGGAGAGGCTGCCGCTCTTGTTTGTGCCAAGCACATCTCTTCAAAGAGCCTCGGAAGCTCTGTAGCTCCTCATTTAAATGGGAAAGTTTCTTTCAGCTGATAGCGAGCGGTGGTGGATCTCCTGTTGACACAGGACATTTTTTCCCTGTGAAAACACATCACTGTTGTTTTTCTGCCTCGTGGTGAGAAGGTGATTAATGACCAATTTTGAGATTCTATCAAAGCGACTGCGCTGCTCTGCAAATCCACCCTAATTACTACACATTGTTACAAGCGTAGGAGAAAGAGAATATCACATGAATGCTGAGACCAGAGAAAAGAACGACTTTCTGTGCTTGAAATATACATTTAAAAACACTTTTAACAATGCTGAATCATTTCTACCTAGATAATCACTTAATCTTTTCCTTTAGTGATGATTTTCCCTTTTAAAAAAACACGATCTCTATAAAAAAAAAACATCGTAAGCTTGCTCTCAGCATGTACTTGATCAATTTTAATTGCCACTGTTCCCACCGCTCCAATGTAAACAGAAAGTTGAAAGTACAAGTGAGAAAAAAGAAAGAATGAAATGTATTCCTGCATACTACGATATGGTAAATGTTAGCGCCTGCTGCATCGCACTCCATATCACTTCGCTCCATATGAAAAATAGTTTGCTATTTTGGAACCCCCTGGCAGCCATAGTGGATCACCACAGACCCAGAGCTCATTTATCTTTTGTCAGAGATGAAGCCAAACTAACGCCATCTCCTGAAGCTGCTAAAGAATGAGGAGGGACGTAGGGAGGGTAAAAATAAACCCGGAGCCCAGGTAGCTACACAAAGAAGTCACTCTACAAGTAATGGGTGGCTTCTGAAAGTGGAACTCTGTTTGGAAGTGTCTCTCCGCTTGGAAATGAGACTATTTAGTGTCCAAGTTTACTCAGTTGTGCCGGCTTCTACGAGACCGGGGACGTAATGAGAATGGGTGGATGTAATAGCATTGTTACCTGACAAGATAGCCGACCAATTAAATTATGATTTTGTTAGGTCCCTGCAGGTATGATAAGGTTAGGAGTGAAAATTAAGGAAGCTCATATATGTGTCACAACAGAGTGCTGCCAGACAAGCTCCAGAGCACATCGCCATTAAATTAAATCAGTCTGTAACACTAATGTATTGCACCAGTAATGTTTTATAAATTAGATAATTACATGTTCTGTTTATGACAGATAAATAATGCTTGAGTCTAGTTTTAGGTATTTAATTATAGGTAAAGCATATGATTAGAGTTATTTGAATTATAATTTGTAGAGAGAGAGAGACAGCCACACTATTTATTCTGCATTACAGATATTTTCTACTATTTAACAGAAAAGGTCTGTCATTTGAAAACCCCAAATTGCATGAAACCCCCAATAAAAGTCAACACAAACTGTTCAGAGCATCAGATAATGGTAATTCATTACACTTCCATTACAATCAGGCCCCAAAACGCAACCCCCCAATTTAGAGAAGCTGGGTTACATTATAGTTCTCAAACTATAACAGACAACATTTGTGTCCTCAGCTCTGCCTCTTCCCTCTGCCTGACCAGGTAAATCTTGATCCTCTTTTGCACCAGGTGGTACACAAGGTATCTACAACCCAGTAGATAAAAACTGTGTTAACACGCACACAGAGGAACCTGGCTATCAGCCACACTCGGCTAAAAATCTTACTTTGGCTTTAGCTGTTTACACAAACCTTTGATACCCTGCAAACGTGTATTCCTGTTGCCATGAATAAGCCAGTTAAAAGAATATTCCTTTACACCTGTAGTGCCCCAGATAGAATGGTCTGCCAGCAAAAAGACACAGCCGCCAGCTACAGCTTCCCTCTTTGACTCAGCTCTAGTAGAATTCTTCTGTTACAAGGAAAAGAAATGAAAAACCTTGTGGTAGTAATAAAAAGCTCACCACAGAATGTACCGATACACACTATGCATTCAAGTTTCTGTAGATGATAGACTCGTTCATACTGGTGTAAAACAACTTTACAAAAATGTCACAATTAGATAGTAAAGACATTTATGTATGTCTAATTAAATTGCTTTTAATTAAATTATTTTCACTGAATTAATCAATTGAAATAATCGATTGATCGTTTAGTTGAAAAGAAATGCTCCTCACAATTTCCCGAAGCCCAAAGTAAAGTCTTCAAATGGCTTCTTTTGTCAAACCAACAATCCAAAACCCAAAGACTCTATATTTTTCTATCCTAAATGACAAATAAAAGCAGAAAGTCCTTACATGTAAGAGGCTGGAGCCAGCAAATGTTTGACATTTTTGCCTGGAAAATTACTAAAATGATTAATCCATTACAAAACAGCTGTCACCATTCAGCTCTATTTATCAAGAAAAAATGCTGAACATATTCTGGTTTCAACTCGTAATGTGTGAAGGTTCACTTCTTTCATTTACTATCATAAATGTCAAAGAAAATCAGCAAATCTTTACATGTAAGAGGCTGGAACTTGCAAATGTTGGACATTTTTGGTTTAAAAATGACTGAAATGTGGGATCGATTGTCGATAGTTGGCAAACAATTTTCTTTCAATTAACCAATCAATTAATTGACTAATCTTTGCAGATCAAGTAAGGTCTGGTCTACTGGAATTGACAGTTTAACATCAAAGACGTAAAACGCCTTCCTTACAGCTCTACTACTGTATTTCTTCCAACTCTCAGTACAGGGTAATAACATAAATGGAATGGCTTCCATATGATAACAGTTATCTAGAAATAAACAAATGCACTTGGGGGAGAAAATGCCTGCAGATAAACTGCACCTCACAGTATAAATCATTCTCTGCGTCCCATTCACAGGCCAAATGATTAGGCGTCCTGTGCATCTTTTCAGCTCTCTACATGATTGACCAGACCTGTGGCGCAATAAACTGTAGCTGTAGCATATCTCTCTGACAAGGCAATGATAGACCAGTCTGTGTCTGCTCAGAATGAGCCATCTGTGGGTCCCGGTGCTGGGCTGCTTTGCGGACAGTATGACACTCCTCAGGTATATCTCTCAGCATGGCGCATGCTGATAGTGTAGCGGGACTGGTGTGATACACTGCTTGGTTACTGTTACAGATGAATGACCCCGATGTATCTGACTCGCCCTCTGTCTCCGCCCGTCTCTATCTGTGTACCTCGGAGAAGTTCCACGGTGGAGGAAGGCTGACAAACGCAGCCAGAACCAACACACAGCCAGTGGGCTTGTCATTGGGAGAACACACCATGACTAAAAAAGGCCCAGCTGTGATTGCCTCTCCATGCCTGATGTGGTCTGATGATGGCTCATCCCTGGCCCGGAGATGAGAACCTGATGAACTGTCAGGAGCCAAACAGCTTTAAATGAGAAATCGACAGACAAGAGCTGCATATAGGGAACATAATAGACACATTGGGATGCTTGGGCATCTCCTTGCAGGTGGTAATATGATGGCTTCTCTGTGTCTCCTTTGAACATGCCACAATGCTGTGCAACACTAACAATATATCCAGACAGCGTCTTGCACCCTCTCTACTTAGCTGCAACTGGCCATATTTCCATCTCAGTGTCTTGTTAATTATAAAACTGCTGAAACAGAATATGCATTGTTTCATGTTGCACAGCTATTATCAAAGAAATGTATTATTCTTCTCTTCTCGCTAAAAAAGATTTCATCACATCTGCAGAGCTCGGGAGCTGTTTGACTTTGATCTTAACGTGTCTTTTTAATCAAGTTCCAAAAGAGACGTCTTCATTGTTGCAGGCCCTGGCCAGACAGCACTGGGAGACATATGCTAAGTTTATCTTCAGCAAATAGATCAGCAGTGCTTTAATATTTTTTGCTCTATAATGGTCTTCTTTCCCATTGCACTGGGCCCATTTGGCATTATTTGCTGCTGGGCATGACTTCTTAATAGAATCGGAATTCCAATTTGACTCTCCCGCTTAGCAGCCTAAATTTGAAGACAGGCTGTCCACGGCCTTGGAAAGTAGAAGGCAGTAATTTGAGCAGACCCCCCAAGCATTACCACTGCTGCATAAAGCATAATTCCCAGTTAAGGCTCTTTGAAGGCTACAAATGAAATAACACTGTTTTCACTGTTTTCACATCCATTCTGTAAGATTAAACTGTATTGTCTTGTGATACGGGAAGTTCATCTGTTTGCTTGCCTCCCCCCCGCAGAGTGGTCAAGGTACAGGGTCAGCAACAGAACAGCGGGGCCGAGGTTGGTCGAGATTCACACATATGCTCAAGGACACTTCAAAAGGATGGATGTATTCTGTCATAGGCTCTGAACTCAGACCTTCTGGATGAAGGACAGTCTAGCAGATGACAAAACGTCTAACTTCAGAGTATTGTAATTCACTCAGCACAGCGAAGTCCAATAAGAGTGCACACTTAAGCTGTAATAGCAAGGGCATCAATAATAAAATATTAGCTTTAAGGCAACAGACACAAAGAGGCTGCTAATTGAGTGTATAATTACCAGAACATGAAGGGAGGAAAAGTGGCTCATCAGCTCACTAACAAGCATGTGACCAGTGGTTTGTTGAGAAGTCATTCCTTACACTTGCCCTGGAAGTGACTGCCTCCTAATGGTGCCTGTGAAGGGAAGCAAAAAGAACAGAAAACAGGGTCTAAACATTATATTTTATGCACGATCATAAAAGTTGTATTTGGACGTCTTACGAAAATATATAATGAATTCAGCGAGAGAGTTCAGACACAGGGCTACAGCTGCCACATTTACAGGTGAATTAGAATACGATCTATTGGTTTTCCCTCTTTCCTTTATTCAAAGACAACTTCCATCATACACGTATATTCACACCTACTGTAATTAACCAAATCAGTATAGTCTCATATGATTGCATCAGTTTTGAATCCTCCTAAAAAATGTGTTCAGTTCAGTGTGTGTAATGTGGATGGATAAAGAGGGAGAGAGATGAAGAGAGAGATGGCTGCCCAATCTGCTGGCACTCAGACCCAGCTGGGTTATGGGGAGGCAGTGGCTGCCTAATGAGCCTCTCTTACCCTAGAGAGCTCACCCCACTCCTCCCCCTAGAGTCCCTAATATAAGGATGAAGGACTGCACACACTCCATCACTATCACATGTGTTGCTTTTCCAACACACAGCAGGGGAGCCGATGAAAACACAATCTTCATCTATAAAACGGCTACTCGCTCACCAGTTAGCGCCCCGATCGTACTGTCTTAAACCACAGGAGGAACGAAGATGCATATCAACACAAATATGAACAAATGAGCCATTTTTTAATCATGTGTTTTTTTTCTGTGTTAGCTTTCATCTGGACTGTGTTCATGAAATATACTCAGGGGACCTTATTTTACAATAAAAGCACCATAATGTCATTACTAATGACCACCAACACCACTGTGGCAAAGGTGGTTGCTGCTTGATGTTTTACAACACTGTGAACACATTTTCCTTGGCAGTTTTAAAATTCATGGCTTGTCCGTGAAGTCCATCTAGCTTTCTTGGGCTTGTAAAAACGGTGCTTAATGGCCTTTGCTTTGTAAGGCCACAGCCATAGTTCAACCTCTGCAGAGGAATACTCCCCAGACAGTTGTAAATTCCAATAAAAGGTTCATGCCAAAGTGAGCGTGAGTGAGTTATTCTGTTAAGGAGGGTGGTGGGCAGAACTCCAGCGGGCCCTCTTTCCATTACCACAGCTCCCCAGCGCCTAATGGTCAAGGCCCATCTCCACTGGGTAAATGTTTACCCTACAATGTGAAAAGAAGAGGCTCACCACAAACAAGAATACAGGGGCCAGCATGGGCAGGGAGATAATGAGCTCCTATCAGCCTCCCTGCCTCGGCCACAGCCAATGCTCATTAGAGCCTGGGTGATGGGCAGGAGAGTTGAATGCACTCAGTCAAGTGGTTCTCCACTCTTCAACAGACAAAACTGCCTTCATATCCAAAACGATACACAGAGAAAGAATCAACAGTAAAAATATTTGAACAATCTATTCAAACACCTTGTGGATTGTACTGGAGGCAGGCGGCCAGAGAGCAGTTGTTGAGAATGGGCAATGAAGAGATGGCGAAGACTCGCAGGCAGTTCAGTGGGTTTTTTGTCATAGGCTGCCAAAATGGCTTTGATTTACTGAGGGACCTATTGATAATTAATTGTATCATCTGTTTCCTCCTCCACTCAAGCCAAGAAAAAGCGAACCCCAACTCTTCATCAGAGGCCTGGGCACAATTCATACCATCAGAGAGGGTGATTGGACCGAAGCTGGCTGTGCAAGCTGTCAGCAGATGGCGGCTAAAACTACACAACTTCCCTCTCAGGCCCCGAAGAGAACAGAGACTCATGAGCCCAGAACTTTGCCAAGGTGTGGAGGAAACAATTAATAGTCTACTTGTGAATCTACCACTCTAGATACTGCTTACCTAATTAAATAAACTGGAAGGAAGGGTGCTTCCTCATGCCTGCTCCCTCACTATTAAACTGTAATGGCTGACACTGCAAACAGTCATCTTGATTTCATCATTCCTTAATCCAGCCAGTGAAATATGGCATCACAGCTATCATCTCCGGTTGTGACTGTCCAAGGCTTTAATAGTTCCTGTCTGTCCGTTGTTTCACACAAACACAGATCTCCCACACATCCACAGAGTGGGCGCTGTCTACAGCAAGCTACCAGTGCATAGCCGTATATGGAACATACTTTTAGCTCAATAATTCATAATCTTGGAGGGATGCTGAATAATTGAAGTGAACTTGGAGGCCTTTCAGCTCAGCGGAGCTTTGCATGTAGCTGATGGATCTGTGGGATTCAATGCACATTACAGGGGGAGAGGGGAAATATAGTGCTAAGCTGTGTTTCTGTTTTCATTGCACATTCATTGATCAATTATTCAGCCGGGCCCTCTGACTGTGACCCTCAGTTCTGAGAAGAGGGCCCGAGTCTTCTCAGCCTAAGACGGGTCTGTGACAGCGTTAGCTCCTCTTATTGTGCTGCATTTCATGCTGCAGCCAGCATACTCTTACACAGTGTATCTCATGAAACACACTCTCAACTTCTCTCTGAACCGCTCTTATGTTGTTCAGCTGCGGTGGCCTGCGCTTCAAATATTACAGTAACTGTCTTTCATCTTCTTAAATGAGTCAAAGTGGCGAGGCTGCTTATGAAATGAGCAGCATGGCCACTTCAGGCAACTCTGTTCTTTCCTTGTTCTCCTCTAGTCTGGGGAAAGAGGTGAAAAGGGAGGAGGAGGGGAGGGGGGGTGTTGCTTTTAGAGAGCTGGGGGGTCCCCCGACTGAGCGTGGCTTTATCACACAGGCCTTCTCATGAGTGCTGGGTCTTTTAATCAAAGACATTATTTCACAGCAAAACCAGCCTCGCAGCCAACATGACTGGGAGTGTCTAATTAACACAAAAGAAAAACACTCTGCTTGGGCAAAGTCCCTCAAAACAGCATCCTCCATCACTGCATCTGAGATAGCCTTACATTCCCCGAGAACGCTGTTTTTCACAGTCTGATGAATGTTTCCACTGTGGCTATTTTAGCATGTTGAGCATAACTCAAAGCTTTCTATGCGGACAACAAACATTGCAGTGAAGGCTTGGTTTGCTAAAAAAAATCAGTCATGAGCTCATTTAAATAAAAAAAAGGGGGACCTATTATTATGTACACTGTAGGACTTGAGAAATTGTGCAGCACACTCTCACTTTTCAGGGCCGTCGGAAAAAGTACAGCAAGAGCCGTCGGACAGAACCAGAGATTGTTTGCTATGCAGAATCAGCCCTCTGGGATTAAGTCTGCATTGTTCAAAGCTCACATAAAGTAAGTGTACCTATTGAGGCCAAAAGACATCCACACTGAATCAGAATAGCCTGATATACAACCGTTTAGAGGTCAAGCTGAGCTTTGTCTGCAATGATTTATGATCCACTTGCTCACCTACAGCTGTAGGGGAGAATACATGTCATATAACATTGCTTTGTTAGAAAAACACAGTTTGATACCACTTTGATAGATGGATTTGAAGTTACCCGGGCTTTCTGACATGAGCTGAGTGTGTTTTAGACAGAGGTGTTTAATCTTCATCCTGACTGGTAGGCTCCTCACGTCCCCTGAGCTCCTTGTTTTCCTGTATTGATTAAAATCTGCCCTATCCACCTTCCTGGTGTAAGAACTCCTTCAAAGAAGGCTCAGTGGGATTATTCACTGAGAAAAACTTACCCCAGTCTTTGTTCTACTGGTTGCTCTACCTTGTTCAATGAGGCAAGTCTCTGGGCCAATATTGGTGCGGAAAAAACTTGGTTATGAAGAGGCCCTTTGTGACTGGTATATTTTCATACTGTATATCAGGTAATTTATCATAATGCTACATCGCAGAGTTTATTTGGAGGATCTAAACTGCAAAGAGAGAAAGCCAGAGGTGACCTTCGTACAGCGTGGACAGCCTCCCTGTTATTTCAGTTTGACCCTTGAAGCTGCGGTCTGCACCGAGCAAATGAAGCGGGGATTGAAACAAGGGATTAGTTTGGAAATGAGCCCTGCCCTATCTTTAAACACGGACTGGCTGAGGACTGGGTAGCTTACCTCTTATCTTTCTTCATTGTTGCCGGAGCTGAGGAAATAATTTGAACACACACATTCACAGGTCCGTGTCTGTGGGTATGTTCTACAAAGGTACGATGGCAACAACCACTTAATTCGTGATTAGGGCTTTATTCAAAGGCGTGTTTATTCTCCCAGGAATTCATTAGATCCAGAAGCTGCTTCATTTTTTTTCCTCCTTTCCTGCGACTCATTCCCCCAGTGAGGTGATTTAATGCTAGTCTCTAGGTGATAAAAAACTGAAGAGCATGACCACAAATACACTGAATACATTAGCTCTTTTTTCCCTACCAAACACAGGGAAGGTTATTCTATCATGCAAATTACCCAGCGCACCAACACATTTCTCTTGCGTCTCATTCCACAGACATCAAATTATTTTAGGTTTAGTGCCAGGTGACTTACCTGTAGTGTTTTTCATGTTGCCATTGAAAGAAAAAATACTGCTGTTGTTGTGGCAGCTGAAACTATTTGAAAAACATTCTGTGCCATGAACTTTTCAGTGAGGATTAATGTAATATACAGGGGAGAAAGTGAACCCAGATGCTAAGGCGATACAGCGTCCCAGGTGCAGTTAAAAATAAATTCAACTAATATAATTTATTTTAACGATTCAACTTTTGACTTGACAAATGTTGACTTAAGAATGATCGATTTACTATTTGAATTTAGATATACAGAAATAACTTCTTATTGTAATATTCACTATTATTTCTCTCCGAAATAATGGTGAACACTAAAACAAAGGTTTTGGATGGAGAGAATGTAATTCCAATCTCATTCTCCCAATTTGGAATTTTATTTAAAGCTGAGCCGGGTTCCTCGACAGATATTCTAACACCTGCCAAACTGATCTGATCCAATATCCATATCGCCATTACTGACATAATTCACTCACTGGATATCAGAGTAACATCATCAATCCACTTATCAATCCCGAACCCATAGTCCAATGTTTTCATGAATTATTAAAATGTTATAATGAAATTCTAAGCTCATAGCCGAAATGTTGTGGCACAAATAAATAAATTAGTAACTAAATTGCTCTACATTAGATAGAACCAATGTTTTTTTGTCTCACAGAAATCAGTCAGAGCTGAGCCTGCGCTGGACCATGAACCTGCCATAATGAGACAGTGTGCAACTGAGTGAGCTGGTAGTATAAGGCTTGATCAACATCTCCTTTGTTGGCAGGTATACAAATTCAAGTATCGGAATCGGATCGGAACATAAAAAAGTGGATCGGTGCACCTCTTAAGAAGCCACTTAGAGTTTAGGCCACAAAAGGCTCTGAACTCATCTCGTCAAAATCTCAAGCATTTATGTATAGCTGAAAGTGTCAAAATGCTTCATCTTTGCCCAACAGTCCCCTTTTGTACACATGCCTGAATAATTTCCATCAATATCCATGTCTTATTCCATTAGAAATTGGCAAAAAAAAATGTCAAAAAAACATCCGATCTCGCAATGTTAAAGAAACAACATCTGTAACAACAAGAGACTGTAGTACAACAACTACAACTACTTTCAAAGCATGGCTGTCATGCCCTTGTAGTAAGGCCTTTGTTTATACTGATATAGTTTTCTGTATTGGGCCTTGACAGAGCTCAAAAACCTGAATATGGAGGTTAAACAATTTCATTTTAAAGCACTTTAACCAGTGCTTGAATTGCTACCAAAAAGAAGTGTACGAAAAGTGCCAGGACTCAGCGTCTGCACGGTGTGCAGTTTTTATCTGAGATGATATAAACTATGTCCTGTGTGCATCTAGTGTGCATCCCATGTGATCATCTATTTCCGTATGCGAACACACATACATTCAAGTGGAGCATATGGGGAAGTAATTATTTTTCAAATAATTAGGTTCAGTACATTTCTAAGGTGTACTTGCGATGAGAAAGGCTGCCACTAAAGGCAGAATGTTTGGGACTATGTTTGGGACTTGGGACCACGA
This sequence comes from Lagodon rhomboides, assembly GCA_039737535.1. Lineage (NCBI taxonomy): Eukaryota > Metazoa > Chordata > Actinopteri > Spariformes > Sparidae > Lagodon > Lagodon rhomboides. The sequence continues at coordinate 22,829,973 of CM077793.1, forward strand.
AACGCTGCAGCTGCTGAATTCAAAAAACTTTTATCAGTTGATGGAATTTCCTCTTCTTCTCTTTTCTCCTTTTGGTGAGTAGCATTCTAAACTCAAACTATAAGGTGATACGTGGACAAGTCATTTTGAAATCCAAAGAACGTTGTTTTTAAATCTCAGTCTAGATCAAAAGTCGCCATGTGTCATGTAAAATCAAAGGCAAATGTGTATAAAATCAAACACAGGTCATATACGTTTTCTTCTTTTCAAGCATGATAGAGTTAACTTGTTATAGCAGCATTCAAGTGTTTGAACACACGTAGAGAAAGAATAGACTACTTTTCTTTCTTTAAAGCTGCTTATACGGCTTGAGGGACTCAGGGGTTTCTGGGGAAGTTGAGGAAAGTATTGATAACATTAGCAGTTAAATCAGAGACAGATGTTAGGCTAGGCTGGTTGTTGTTGTTGCTCAGAACAAAAAGAAAGAATCGTATAAATAATGATTTTTAAATGTAATAGTCAAATAGAGTATACTGTTTTTGTTTCAGTTTGAGACCAATTTAGAGTAAATTCACTTTGCAGCTGTGCAGCATTAGCTCCTGCCTATGTACGGGGATGATATGTGTGCTGTGAAGGCTATGTTTCCAGACGGCTTTGAGCTGAGCTGCAGTGCACCATCTGTAGCGGCCAAGGGGACAACTGTTGCTCATTAAATTAGCCAGTTCCATCATCCTGATGCATCAGAGGAAGACCTGGGATCTCTGTGACCTTTCTCTCCCCCACAACCAAGCCCTTTCCTTCACTAATATAGATGCAAACTCAAGTAGGTCAAACACCAGGTATAAATCTTCCTTGGCAAGCCGCTGCGGCGTTTGCCAGGTATGCACTGCAGGCTGGCGTGACGGACTGTGAGTGGAGGTGTGGCTGAAGCATGAAGTGGGCACGCTGTTGCTGCTGCCAGCAGGCTGAGACCAGCTTGCCGCTGGCCGAAGGGTTTGCCTCCTACATGGGGACCAGTTGGCTGCTACAATGTGTTTCTGAAAACAGATATTTGTTATCAGAATCAGGCTGACGGTGCATTTATATGAACAGGTGAGAACATAGTGTTGCTGTAAAAGCTGCGGTGAACACGAATTCTAAAGTTTCTGGAAACTCAAACTCCTAAAAACATAATGTATGCATTTTTCTCCTATGCGGTATTAGTAGGAGTAAGGTCAAGGTTATGAGTTCCTTTTTATAGACAGTCCTTGATATGATAAAATGAGTAACTGGCATGGCCATAAAGCTTTTATCCTAGTTATACAGTCTATTTAACACTACAGCAATCGATTTTGACCTTTTGAAGTTTTACTGCAGACAGAGAGGTCCTGCCCTCTCAAGGTAATAATATAACAATGAGCAGTTCATAAAATAATTGTAATGCACAGTGCTGCAGGAAAGAATTTAAATGCTTAGAAGAGGTGAATCTCCAGCGTGATTTAAAATCCTACAGAGCACACCACAGAATACGTAGTGAGGATACCCATTTACTACAGTAAAACCTTTTTAAAAATGTTCATTGCTTTAGTTTTAGCAGACTTTTCTACAACTTTCAGTTTACAGTGATTTGCAAATTCTGCTGATTTAGCTAGCCAGCTGATCAGCAAATTAATTTAGTCTAAATACTTTGATGACATCAGCTCATATAAAATCGAAACCCAGTACCGACACTAGATACCCTTACGGTAAAGACTGTGAAATAAACCAGTTCGAAGTAGCAGCTACAGCCAATACAGTTGGCAGTTATGGCTATACTGAGGCATTAGATAAAAATAAATGCATCAAATGTGCATGAATTATTTCAGGAAAAACTGGGAATTAGAGTAACGTGATAAAGCACCTCATCAAGCATGGAGAAAATTTCAGAGTGGCCAACGGCTTCTTCGACACCAGCGTCTTCTCTTCATGAGGACACGCTGCAACTGCCGATTACTTCAAGTAAGATCAATAGTTCCTTGGCTAAATTAATCATCTTTTGTGCGTTTCAACTTGGCTTAGATTTTATTAAAATGAAAATCGTTTTCTGTAGTGCACATGTGTCTTAGGTTTCAAAATCTGTTATGATTCTCCGCTTACTTTCAGCAACCCTACTGTTGCAGCCTTGTATTAGGCAGAAAATACGTTTTAAAAAGGTATCAAATAAAGCACTCTGTTGGTATCAGTATTACTTTAAGGCGACTGGAATTGGTACTGGTATTATAATTATAAACACTATAATGCTGAATGTGTTGTGTAATGCATCCAGATTGAATGATGGCATGACCACTGGAGCTATTGTCTATACACTAGCCGTAAATGTCTTAGAAACTACAATTATATCCAACAATATGAATTTTACTAATCAGACTAATTTACTTGTTTAGCCACAAATAATATTACAATGACTAATCACTGAGAGCACAGACGATTGACGAGGGACAATAGTCTTTTTTCATGGGAAAGCATTTCAAACAAAACCGGCCTTTCTGTCAATTTTTTGTTGTCTTGTGTCACTCTTGTTAAAAAGAACCTGCACTAGTAATGCCTCAAAGTGGTCTGTGTGCACTGGCCTTTCTTGCACACACACCCTCACACACACATCGTCTATGTAGCCTTAGATTTCTAAACCTCTCGGGGAAAACTCACACCTGTGGCAAATTCATTCTCTGCTCTCCTCTATTACACTTACATAAGGGGCACAACAGAGCCCTCAGTGGTATATGGTAATGTTTGTTGAAAAAGCAGCGGGCCATCTTCACTTCAAACTTGCAGGCTTTCCTCAGTAACCAAGAACTGTGTCCCGACTGTAAATTCTCATATTTCTGAGCTACTAATGTTAAAATGAATTGATGTATAGTTTTCTCACATAAGTGAAATTCAGATTTCATAATATTTTGTGGTCCAAAGTATGGTTTTTAATGAAGTATCAGTTTGCATGGGCTTTAAGAGAGCTAAACTAAAGCTGGTGCACAATATGCGTCAAGCTCAATTAAACAATATGTTCATATAAATATTTAATCAGATTAAAATGGTGTACTAGATGACAGAGGCACAAAATTGCAGTGCTGCACAAGAAGTGAGACATTTATGAACAAGCCCATAAAACCACTGTTACTCTCAGTGTGCATTACTTTCTCGTTCTACCCAAATCTGCGAGCAGTCTGTGTAATGGCATGACAAGTGCAACAGTCATGAATTCTGATCACCAGTCCACAGTGTTGCTATTGTGCCAAGTCACCACATAAGGCAGGATTTCCGGTGCTTAATCATAAATTCATGGAGGACATCTAGTCTATTAAACATGTAAATGGTCACCCATTAGAGATTTGTTGCCGTTGGTGCTGCTATTCTGCAATTCCTTTCTGGAAGCCAGATTTAATACTTCACTCATAACAGCCTGAAGACACAGTGCAGTTTTGGTAAAACCAGCATTTGTAACATTGTTTTTGTTCTTACGTTTTTTTAATACTGAATTATAGAGTAACAATTTAATTGTCCTCATTTATTTCTCATCTGTGCAGCTCTCGTGATAAGCAATACACAAGGGTTGGTTGGTACACTAACAATGCTCATGATATATAGACTAGTGTAGTTTATTTTGAAACAAATAGTCATCTATTGACTAAAGGTCTATTTCAGAAAGACGTCACTGTGCGTTCTCAGGTTATTCAGCTGCATGTATGTGTTGACACTCGTTGCTCATTTGACCAGCAGCAATAAACTCTAAACTAACTTAAGTGCTTCATAAAAAGACAAATTTAAAAATGAAAAGGATAAAAATGGAACAAAGAGGGGCACCCTGGTAGCCTGAGGCAGAGTCCTGCACGGGTCTTATTTTGCAAACCCGCACCCGCCCATACCAACCATACTTAAAACCGCATCCAACCCGTTTTCCGACAGTAGCACAAATTACATTCCGCACCCGAGCCGACCCGCTATAAATTGATACCAACGCCCGACCCGCACCCGAAAATTAAAGTAAGCTAGCGTGGGTGGGAGATCTAGGAGGGTGCGAGCATGCATGAATAAGCTCATATGAAATATAAAGCTTATCATTTTGAAATGCAGGCACGTTTTTGTAGATGTGTCACCAATAATGATTTTTTTTTTTTGCACGTGACGCCTTGAAAATGGAAATCGCAAAACCCGACCCGCGCTCTCCAGGCATCCCACCCGATCTGCACCCGTGTCCAACACAGTACAATATTTTTTACCCATTTCATCCAAATTGTGCAGGTCACCCGTCGGGTGCCCGCAGGTACCCAAACCCGCGCAGAACTCTGGCCTAAGGGATTAAGGTGCCAGCCATTAACTGCAACGTCCCTAGGGGCCTTTGTTGCATGTCACTCCCCATCACCTTTTCCTCTAATTCCCTGTCATGTCTCAACTGTAAGCAGGGTCTAAAATCACTACCCACTGTTCACCAGTAAAAATGATGCTGGTAAGTAAAATCAATAAGTCAGCCGCCATTGGCAGGTTGCTGAGACAGGCCCATTCCACTACACACTTGCATCAATTCAATGCAGAAGTTGGTTAACCATGTTTATTTTGTATTGACTGGTAGAGACATGCAATGTATGAATTAAATGTCCAGAAAATGTTCAAAGTAAAGAAGAATATTTGCAGTGCTTCCTTTGTACAGTCTAAAGATGGCTTTATGTATGTATGATAAAAGAGGAATCTCCATTATTTAGTATCACCAGATGATGACAATGACTGGTCACAATCGAGTATATAATAAAAACGCAAACATTTCCAACACTTTAACCATATGCACAGGAATAAACTGAAAGATACGCAAGTCTGATAAATATTTCTTCCCTTTTAAGTTTCTGGACTACCTTCGAAATGGAACACTGACACAAATAAAACATGTCTAGAGGAGTGCACCCTGAGTTTCAGAGGTTGAGGAGAGTTAGCAGAGGTTGCTGTGCTTAGCCAGTATAAAAAATGGAGGCCTGTATTGAGTTTGTAGGCCTGCAGCTCCAGGCAACGGTGATAAATCCACCTGTGAGAGAGCTTGTATCAGACAGGCCCAGGCCACTGGCAGATAAATCGACTGGCCCGTGCCCTGACTGGGAGACGCACCCCTGTGGGCTTCCCTGCCGCTGAGAGTTATATTTCCAGCCCTGTCCCTCGTAGGTTGGAGCAGCGCTTCAGGATACGAGCGAGCTAAATGAAACACTAATGCACCAAGTTTCCCATCAGAAATTTCCATAATTCATTTCCACACATTTCCTTGAGAGCACACTGTGGGATTTGAGGGAGGGGCTGGGAATCTAAATGTACCAGCTGTGTGAAAAGAGGTGTCTGATCAACAGCTCAGTGGCTGGGGCCTTATGGTGAAAGCCAGCCACCTGACCTTACAGGTGTATTCCCTATCTTTCTAACAAGGAGCGTTTTCTTTTTTTCCATCAGAGTGCAGGCAGGGTTTCTATAGTCGAAATGTGCTTTGCCTCCTCCCCCAATCTCTTTGGATTTAGAGTTTACACAGTTGAGAAAATCTATTATTTTATGTTGTGCATTTCAAAGAAATCCCCTTTCTCAGCCATTTCATTTTCATCAATAAATAAGCCAGATTCTGCTCTTTCATTCAGCGCTTGAATCTATGTTGAATGATTTGAGGGGCTTAAAACTGCTTCAGCAGTTCTCTTTGTGTTCCTGGTTAAATGTTTCCCTCCAGTTTGTTTTTGTTGCTGTTAAACTACTTACTAAAACCATTTGTTCTCGGGAAAAAAAATAATTCTCTCTTGGATGGCAGAGCAATGAAGATATTACTTTTGATGTTGTTCTCTCAGACCAAAGGCTGTTTGTGTCTGCTGGTATATTGAACCAAAGCCTGAGATGTCCAATATTACACACTGCTCAAAAAGTTCAGAAAAAATATTTCATAAAAGGCCATTTCAAGTTTATGATCCCTCAGAACTGTAGCGGTCCCTAACTCTTTGTTCATGGATTATTACTTTTCATCCAGAATCCAGACAAAAATAATGTTAAATTAAATAATGCTGAAAGAGAATTATTCTTTTTAGACCTCCAAACAGAATGCATACAAAAAAGTAATAATTTCTTCTATAACAATATTTTTTAAGTTTGGTCCAAAATCCTCTACCCATAATAGAGCAGTAATGAGGCTTTGCAAGCATTGTTGGATGGAGAACAAATGGTTTGTACCAACAGTGTTTAGAACACAGAAATAGTCTGAACACCAGGTGCTGTAGAACAATATTCCCTGCAGTGTGATGAATTGGTTGACTAAAGAGGGTATTCATCCAAAAGCACCATAGTCTGCAATATGTGATTGCTAAACCTGACAAAGTCGAAGAAAAATGGCATGTTCTTACAACCTGTGATACATCTACCGTATTCCGAAAAAATATAATGACACGTCTATTTCACAATGTCAAGAACAAACAAATCATATTTTCTATCAAATATCAACAGTCCTCTTGATTGTCACACTAAGTGTTCAGAATCATCAGAAAAAAGTCCCACCATCCATAAATAACAGTTATGGATGGGATGTCACTGAAATGCTTCGTGTTTCTTTTAGCGACATTGTGCCAAAGCCACAAACAGAAAGGGGGCTTTGGTGCTAAAATTAAGACAAGTTTACTCTCATGTTCCATTGTCTGGAAAACAATCCTAATAGTCTTTTTTTCCTGGGTTTGTAAAGACTAAGAAAAAAAGGAAAACAATCCTCCGGGGGAGCTTTTGCCCGAGGTAAGACACAGGTGGATGGAGCCCAGAGCAGGGTCACAGTAAAGATTTATATTATGTACAAAGTAAAGAACAGAAGAAAAATGGCTGTTCAAGTGGCGTCTCAGTGAAGCGAGTGAAACAGCTGTTCACGGAGTGAGGAAGTGGTCAGGTAAGACAGGCCTGGAAATAATAATCACAGGCCCATCTGCTGACCTGGGACTGCATGGCCCCCGGGCTCCCAGCACAGGCCCTCCGTATGGAGCGCAGCACAGCCCTCGCCCCAGGAAACCTGGCCACGCCGCACTAGGCTGCTGACACTGCCACATGCTCTCTTTCTGTGGCCGGGAGAGCCTGCAAGCCTGTGTACTCTGTCTATATGATAGACTCAAGTTAAGGTGCCACTGCAGATACTATCTATAACCGACTGACTGGTATTAAATGTAGTGCACTGTAGGATACTATTTATACTGTATGTGCACCTCGGGGAGGATGTTTAAACTTAAAGGAACAAAAGATCCCAAACAAACCCCCGCTAAGAGTGATGATAAATTGTTGTTTTACCAGAAGTTCCATTTAAAGAAATTAGTTCATTAGATACGAGGACAAAAGTTTTGCTGCAAAATGACCAACAACAGGGGGATCAGGGGCCAGTCTCGTTCCAACTGCCAAACTACTTAATTCTGATCATTAATTTAGTGACTAATAGCGGTGTAAGATGGCATTTTAATGTAACGTCGGATTAAAACACATTTATCATATTAGAGAGCATATCAGTGATTTCCTGGCTGTGCATCCTTGATGGTTTCTCCAGGAACAAATCAATATTGTGCTGTAATTGAGCGATGAGGAGGGTGAGAAGTGTGAACAGCCTAATCATAATTAAGGAGCGGGGCTGCTGAACGTGAGGGTGAACTAAGGCTCTGAAAGATAAACAGTGTCAGCAAGAGAAGGCTGCACCACAAGGCAAAGCTTTGTTACAACTTTGCTGTGTTGTTGTCTGAACTTACATCAGAGACAAAATTAAAAAGATCCAGGCTACAATCACCCACCATGGCATATCTGAAAAAACTGCTCTCAAGTAGAGAGCAAGTTAAGGCGGCAACGGTGACAAACCCTCAGTTTATAGAGCTTTTGTAATGGGTAAAGACTTGTTATGCTGTGGTACTTTACACACAATATTAAGATTAATCATAATTAGTCCCCATATTCACTTCACAGTCTGAAATGTGTTGCAGTTAAACTTCAAAACCACTTAAAGGAAGCAGATGCTTCCTCAAAATCCACCTGCTCTCGCTTAAACAAGCTCCCACTTAATCAACCCTCTCTGCCTTTTCTGTCTCTCACGCAAACACGCACGCATCATCACACACACACATACTCTTTGCTCTATGACATGCCGTCAAAGCGTGCAACACAAAAGCACCTTTAATGCATCGGAAGAAAAGTGGTAAACAGATTTGCATCACTACCCCACATTATCTGCTGACACCCAGAAATGATTTGTTTTATGCACACTTGGCCTTGAAGTTTGCAAGCAGGTTGTCAGTGATGATAGAATTGAGGTAAATGGTGTAGACTGAGAAAACAACAACTTTGCTGAGGTCCCCACTTTGAGCTGGAAGGCGAACTGCTTAACGCAAAAGGCAATTTTAATTGTATCGATTCAGCCATACAAATGTAGAATTCTCTTCAGAAGTGTGCAAGTCAGCAAGGTTTCTGTCTCCCTAATGCAGCCAAAAGGAGCTAGTTTATTTTGTAAAGCCCCCTCAACCCAAGTAGACAGCACACAATCAGGACGGGGTTTTAGTTTCGCATGATCCAACACAATGCTCAAAAGTTATTTGACAGAATAAAAGTGCAGATTGTTCGAAGCCCTGTTTAAATATGATCAGCATTGCAAAATGCAAACAGCAAGATAAATATGAATATTTTTGCACTTGCAATTCTATGCCATTTGTCGGGCAGGGAATAGCAAGGTGGCCTTTCTTGCTCCTTTACGAGCTGAAAAACATTCTTTTGTTGTGAAACAAATGAAGAGCTTTCAAAGATGTGTTATCAGAAAATAAACCATGCCAGAGAAAAATCGACAAACGCTGGACAAAGAATCTACAATTATGACTTCAAGCTTTCTTGTCCATTACGGGAAATAGGATTTCTAGTTCTCAGTTGTAGAATATTATAACATTCACCATCTATTTGAGAGCGATTCACATGCCTACAATCTATACTTTTGATTATTCCGTATCATGTGTCAGATGTGTCTTCTAATGACATAAACACGCATTAACAAACATTCCACAGGGGTCAGAGGGTAATCACATATCATAAACTGCTCTTACATTCAGGTTTTAAACTTTAATTACATAAAAGACATGATCCATCTCACCTTTTGTTTTATTTAGAATTGAGTTTCTGATTAATAAATACTTAACAGAAAGTAGAGCTGCAGCAATTACTCAATTAATTAATCTTAAAGAGAAAATTATTTATTAACTATCATCATTTCAGTCATTTTTTTTAAAGCAAAAATATCATATATGTGGTTCTATCTTCTTAAATGTAAGGATTTTTTCCTTTTCTTTGTCATTAATGATAGTAAATGAGAAGTCTTTGGGTTTTGACTGTCGGTTGGACAAAGAAATAACATCTGAAGACGTCACTTTGGGCTCTGGGAAAATGTTTTCACATTTTTTGTTACATTTTATAGACTAAACGATTTGATTAATTAATTCTGAAAAACGATCAGCAGAATAATCAATAATGTAAATACTTTTTAGTTGCACTTGTAATAGACTGGACTGGAATGGAATTATATCAGTATGTCACTACCAGCATGCTACTGTCATACTATTAAATTTCAGCTATGTAAAGTCATAATGAAAGAAGGACCAATGAAGTGATGAGAATTCGGCAGTTTGAAAACTTGTACAAATGCAAATGAACACTGTCACTGTAAATGTTATTTATTAATGATCATATTAAATTCTGTGAAAATGAACCACTGTTAATGCCAACTGCATGGGGCTTTTCAAAATTCATGAACAAATCAGTTAAGTCACTAAGAAACAGTAGTTAACAGTGACATTTTGATTTCATGAGGCATTCGTCTTATTATTTATTTAAGTCTATTTATTTAAAGCTACCAGTAAACGCTGTGAGAAGGGGGATTTCCTAGGTTGTACAGGGATGTTTCACAGCTTCAATTCACATGATGGCATTTCTACATTTAGTACAGAGCATATTTATGTTTACATTTATGATATAAGGTCATATCCGTGCAAAACTCTTTGTTTGGATTGTTTTGACTTTTCTATATGCGTCTCTGTTTGCATAAGCGTGCCTGTTCACTTGCTTGCCCACGTGTTTATAAGTGCCTGCTTTTTGTGTATAGGCATGCGAGTCTGGGAATGTTTGTGTCTTTGTTTACACACACAGCCTTTCTGACCATATGAGGCTGCCTTACATTGACATGTAGTAGATGACAGGCCCGGTCTGATGGGGATGGTCATTTCCCAGGTAGATCTGGGCACACCGTGAGGGATGGGCTCTGCGTGGCTGTCACTAGACATTACCAGACGGCACATACAGCTCCACACACACACACACACACACACCGCAAGCCCATGAAGATGATCACATTTGATACACAGATGACATTCTATCCCTGCTGTGACAACACGGGCTCATTTTTCTGCTCTGACATCCGTTGCTGTGTGGGTGTTATTCAAGTCAAATCTATCATTTTAATGGAGAAGTAGTCAGACCTGAGGATTATTTGAGGGATAAATATATCATCGTCTGTTCGTTCGGTATCGACCGAGTGTCATTGTGCCCCTGACTAACTCTTTCAAGACGAATGCCTTAAGATATAACATACAGAGATGCAATAGGCCCCATAGCATAAAAACATCAAGTTAACAAGGAGAGGCGAGCTGTAGAACCATTTGCACAGGCTCAGATAAACTCTTTAGCATAACCGCAGAGGGATAATGAACAGGGTAATTATGTTATCCTTAGTGAGTACAAAGAAACAATAGACCCATCAATTAAAAATCCTCAGGACTGCTCTTGTTTAACGCCATGAGTGTAACAAAGTGAATTGTCCACCATGATTTCGGCTTTTTGTAAACGTCTTTAGCACAGTAGATCTGATGAAACTCCAATTTGCCAGTAACCAGTGCACGGGGGCACAATGGAGTATTCCAGCATATTGCTTAAACCATGGCCTCTGAAAGCACCACTAATTGCATCTGGGATTTGGTTATCCAATCCCACAGTGCATTGCAGCCGGGCGAGGAGCAGGGGGGTGAATTAGAGGCTGGCGGGGTGAAGCTTCTGCTTGCTGAAGCCTTGACAGTGCTTTGTACTGAATGATTGTTCTCCAGACAGCTGACGGAGGTAGCGGCGCACGCAGAGTTGTTTGAAAGCCCAAAAGGATATGCGGCTGCATCATCAAAGTCCAGCAAGTCTTCCATGTGTCAGGGAGAGATTAAGCTCTTCCAGAGAGGGCAACGCCTCTGATCACTCTATTCAATCGATGGGATTTGAATAAAGGAATAAAAGATCAGGCATTGTGTATCTGGGTGCTGTGCAACCGCTGGATAGGATTAAGGCATGTTGGAGCCGTAACAGTGACAGACGCCATCAATCACAAGTTCCCTACACTAGTTAGCTAAAGTTGATATTAGCCCTAAATAGGACACATCTGTTTGTTGCTGCACACTCTCTGACTTTAATTAATTCTCAAGTCATTTTATTTTTAGGCACGGGTTTTTATTTGTTGCTGCTCCTGTACATGTGCACAAAAATGTAAATTGCATCCTTCCTTTGCTCTCAGTGTGGGGCTCACATACACTGTGATACTGCAAATTAAGCACGCACACACACGTTCACATGCACGGCGGAGCACACGCAGACACACACACACACACAAACACAAACAATATGAAAGTCACTGTGCAAACAAACTTTGGTCTGGTGGTCTGCTTCGGCCTCATTTTCCTGGCTGAGTTCTCTATCATCGCCCAGCGTCTCCTCCACAGGCTGTGTCAGATAATAGCTTCCTTTCTCCACTTTTCAAGAGAGAATGAGTCTATTCCCTGGGAACTGAGTTCAAGGGCAGGTCTCTGTAACCCAGAGAGACAGACTCTTGCCAAGACCTTGGCTTTGGATCCTGGAAATGGCCTAGCAGCGTGTTTCATGCCTGATTTGAACGCGTATGCCGCGCTGACCAGGAGCCCCAGCTCTCCCACATTAGACCTAGGTGTGCAGATCCAGTTCAGGTACTTGGACTGTCCTTGCCATCTTAACCTCTAAGTCTCAACCACCACTAATTGTTCTGACTGTCATCCTCTTGCATCAGAAAAAGTGGTAGTTCCTTGAGTTGGGAGTGTGTAATACCAACTCAACTGATGCTCTCACTTGTGCTGTTATTTTTTCCTCTATTGTCTTCTCTCTCTTAGCCCTATCCTCTCCTCTTTTCACCCATCATGTCCCACAGTGGGGCATAATTACTAGAATCCTTTGCCTGGCTATGCTCTCCTATTATTAGCCTAGCGTTTAAGCCCTCTCCCTGGTCAGATGGTCAATGCTTGAGGGCAATATGTCACACTACATGGGCACAAAAGGTAGCCAAACAATGCCTATTGAGGACCAGGTGCCATTGCAGTAATACCATTTGGCTAGCATTCACTATTGTGGTGCACTGTGCCTGTTGATACAGTACATTAATTGCTAGTGGTTTCAAGCAACCATCTTAATTAATGCACCCATGGACAAGGTGTGTGCACTCAACTGTCCACAGAAGCTATTATGACTGTTCTCTGGATTAGCTAGTTGGCATCCTTGAATGACTCATATAAAGACACAATGACAGAGAGGAGAAATATGACTGCATCCCACATAAAAGAATACGAGTAGCATCGTTGTAGCATCATTACGATGGCTTTTCATCATTATGCTGCATGAAAGAAATGGCCGTTTTTTGCAGAGATATTCTTGGCGATCAAGCCAGCCTCCTTAATGATGTTTTTGAGCTTAGTGTTCACTGACAAGAATGAATTTGATTGGTATTTTTGACATTCAGACTTTCTTTAATGGTTTAAATGGGTCTTGTATTTTCAACAAAGTATGACATAAAGCATCAAAATGTTCTGCACTTTATGCCATAACAGAACAATTGTGTCCCTGTTTGAGTCCAATTTAAACGAGAATCCAGTGATGCCAATCCAGTAATGAAGCAAGTTTATTGGTTTCTTTGAAACGAGTGAATAATCACACTGCATGTATGATGGCTGCAAATGCAATGATTTATCTGATATGTCAGAGAAAAACGCAAATTCTCACATTTTACAAGTTGAAACTGGATTACGTTTTTGCATTTTTTCATGATAAATACAGCTACAACAATTTGTCAATTAATTAGTCATCGATTGAAAGAAAATGTAATATTCTGATAATCGATTCATTTCATGCATCATGTTTTTCATGCAAAAATGTCAAACATTTTCTTTCTCTTTTTACATTTAATAGAAAAAACAATGAATCAAGTGATGGTGAAAAGAATCTACACAATTAACTAACTTTCAGGATTTCAAAACACATTTTTACAAAAAATGGGTACATATTACAGCCACTATCAATATATCGATATTTTATCTTCTATCAACCATAGCTGGTAATCTTTAGTACAAGTGTTGGAGGATTTTCAGACACAAGGCCATTCAATTATTGGCTTGTTTTTTTGGACGCTGAACTTTGAAACCGACTGTGTGTTTGCTGAACCCTCCACAGGCTCTAACGGTGGACGTAAAGGTGTGATGAAGAGGATAAAGGCCTCTCCAGGTCTGGGTCAGGCCTCCTGCAGCAGCAGCTTGCCTCCTGGATAAGAGCGGCAGACCCCGGTCTCTTTACTTACAGCCCGCTGGAGCAAGAGGTCGACACACACCTGAACCCTTCCCCAACACAGAGTGGGCCGCGGGGCCCGGCAACACACAGGACAGCCGACCTGCTTCGACCTCTCCTCTGCTCTGTGGCCCCCTGGGACCCCCGACAATAAGCTCAGGGACCACTCGCAACCTCTCTGTTAGCACACTCTGCCCCCTCAGCACCTCAGCCAGACAGTGCTGCACTATTCAAAAAACACACACCCACTCAGGCGCGTGCACTGTACACATAAACAAAGAGTCACACTCAAACATTATACAGGCATCACATACTGCCTCATGCAAACACAATCTGTCACACACAGCCATGTAGTGCATCTCTCCCTCTGTGTCTCTCTCGCTCACTCACTCAGGCTCTGTCTCTCCCCTCTGTCTGTCTGTTTCATGTGGAGCCAGGTGGGAGCTCAGCGTTAAACTGGTGAATATCTCCATCTTGTGGACAATGTTTGTTTAATACGAGACATGTTGAGGGGCAAATGTTTATTGTCTGGTCAGGGAAGGTCAGAGCGCTAATTTACTTTACTACAGTTCTGCTCTTCATGTAGGCCGCAGCAACACATAAAAACGAGTAATATCAGCGCATCTACACGGTAACAGCAATTATTTTCTCGAATTTATCATGTGAGCCAATCTCTGTTGTAAACAAGGTATGTTCATGTGTGAAATCATTTGTCCACAGCCTCCCAGGGTCAAAGAGGCGGCAGGGTGACTTTATCTTGAATGTCACTTTGTTTTTGGTTGGTTAGACAGTACCCTCTCTTGGATTGGCTTCTCGGATGAAGGCACAGGTGAGGCCCACAGAGGAGCAGCCCCCTCTCTCCACAGCGTTTCCTCTGCTAAAACAGCCCTACATTTTAATATGCAACATCTGTGCCGGGAGAGCCTTCCAAAATGGCTGCTCCTTAGAGGATGACGGTAGAGTCTGCTCAAACTTGGGGTTGGGGCATTTGGTACTGCAAGGTTCTGCACAGATGTTAGCATTCACAATGTCACTCTGTCCTTTGCTTCAGTACCCAGGGAGGTCTATTTTAAGGGAGGGTGGTGTGTTTTCTTCCTTAGTTCCCTGAGATCACTTTATCTGTAACTGTCATTGTAAAGAATTCTGGGTAGACTTGTTCAACTGAACTGGGACTGCTGTCTCTGATCACTAAAGTATGAAGGAGCTTTCTGCCTGTTAATTTATCATTTGGTCTGGTACCACTATATGGTAGCAGTGCGATGACGATGAACTATGTAATCGCGCAACAAAACAGCAGTTACAGTACAATACGTCAGGCAATCACATTAAAAGCCTTCAAAGAGATACTGTAACGAGAATGGTAAAGGATAACAAGACAAAGCCACTGTTGTTTCCCGAGTCATCTCAGTCGCATTCGTAGAGGAGCATTAGCTCAGTCGCACAGAGCCGTGTTTGTGCTGTGCTTTCACAAAGAATAGAGAATATTTTCTGAACAGAGATGCCATGACCTAAAGGCTGCTTGTCAGTCGGATTATTCAACTGATTCTCAAACAAGACTCTCGACAAGGCTGCGAAGAATCGGGGAGGGAAAGAAGGGGGCCAAAAGAGAGAAAAAGCAAAAGCAAGGAGAGGGACATGTAGGGCGCCTAATGCATCGCTTACACAAAGAAGATGTTCATATTTAATGCCCATCATTAAGGCAGGGTTTGAGCATGGAAGACGCTTCTGCTATTTTCCCACACCCCTTGAGCCAAGTCCTTGTGACAGCCCTCCACTGCATCCCGGCAAATTATCCGCATGAGCTGCGGCGAACAAAAACAGCCCAGTGCGGGGGAAGTGAGGCCCAGCCTCAGCTCCACTCCTGTGATGGGGAGACACGTCACTTTGCATCAGCTCCAGCCCTCCAAACCACATCATCTGCAAGTGAGGAGAACAAGACCGCTCCGTAGGGAAAGGACAGTTGAAGAGAACGAGGCAGATAAGAATAAAGGAGATAAGAATGCTGGAGAGGCGTGGGGAGGAGGAGGGTGAGAAGAGAAGAGAAGAGAAGAGAAGAGAAGAGAAGAGAAGAGAAGAGAAGAGAAGAGAAGAGAAGAGAAGAGAAGAGAATTGAGGCTTTATGACACTTTGGTGTTCCCTAGGTGAAGTCAGTGCTAATCAGTGGAATTGAAACATTATTAACTAGCAGAGCCATGATACTGGTTTCTGTAAAATGTTTTAGCCAAATGATTTGTCAGTGCCTTGGGCTTTAAACTGCATGACAAATGAATCATTTAGATTTGCTTAGTGAATATGTAATCCCCAGAGTACACAACATGTAGTCTAAGTGTGAAAGAAAATAATTAGACGCACAACAAGTACTTGCAGTGCATCAATAAGCAAACTGCTCCTCGTATTTCATTTCTATCCCTTACATGCTCATAATACAAGTAACACCAAGGGTCTCACTACAGATATCTGATCCACTGACTCGGGCATTGTAGGAAGTGCCTTGCCAGTTTCAGCCAGTGGTTGGTGCTAAGCAGTCCAATGTTAAACAGAGTCAGGGCACTCTCTGCTGGACATTGCTGAACTTGCAGGACCAGTAATCTAATAAAGGTAGACACTGTGGGGTATTTTTTGCTTCGCTGAGTACTACTTGGTTTTAGATGTTTAGAAAAGTACAGATGCCGGTGGCCTCTTTCTCAAGGATATATTCCGACGTCCAAGGAGACTTGAGAAAAATTGAGTCACACCAAAATAAACCTGTCTTCCAAGATGCATGTGCTCCAAGCCTAAATTGGCCTATTTAAAGGCATAACCATAGACAGCCTTTGAATAATATTGACTTGCAAACTGCACTCAGGTCAAGGACGGGAAGCTAGACCATGCTAGTTGGCACAAGAGTGATGGAAAGTAAACCAGATACATTTAGGACCGGCGCAAAATAAAAAGTCAAGTAGTCTGCTATTTTTACAAATAATGAATGACCGGATTGGATTTGTATCTGCTGTGAGGAGAATAAGCTCAGAGGAAAAGCAAAAAACCTTATTTATGAAAATGTGGTAGTATTCTGTGGGGAAATTCAATCAATACTCTAATGCTTACTTCCCATGTTTGAAAATTAATTACATTTTAAAGCAAATTAGTGTTCCAACTTTTTTCTTTTTTCTTTTTCGTTTTTACAGTACATTTGTGCATCATGAATCTATTACTTTCATTGTGCGCTGGTGCTATTTTTGCAAGCTTTAATGATCACAAGAATTATGTGCTTTAGAGGATAAAAATATTGCAGCAAGCCGCAAAACCCTAAAACAGCACCGACTGAGGAATCTGCTGTTTTATGTGGTCGTGGATGTCTTTTGAGACACTAAATGAGATTTTTATATTTGACACTTTTTTCATTAATTAAGAATTAAGTGAGTTCATTGTCTTTGCTTGCAATATGGGTACTGATGCAAAAAATCTGGTAATGTAACCAGTAAGACTAATGTAATTTTGGATTAGTAATAAAAGAAATAAAGAGATATTGCAATTGTAATAATATGCTTTAAAATATGAAATAAATCCTGGCTTTTACACTACTGTACATGTTAAACTGTGTCTCCTCTCAAAAAACCTGTTTAGAGTCCAGTAATCCTTCCATTCTTTATTCCTTGAAAGCCTTCTGATACTACTACAGCACTGGTCCAGTATTTATTGAACACACACAGAGTACGTGCAGGCTGTCTGTCTGAATCATTGCTCTCTTGCAGCAAACCACTCTGTACAGCCGAGCACACTATCCATATTCATGTGATTTTTGCCGGAAGGCATTGGTGTCTACTAAAAATAGCATGGTGAGAGAAAGGGTCTCTCGCACTGTGTATCCTAACATTCATGAGCCTGGTTACTGTGATTGGTTGTAAACACGTGTCTCTTTGCTGAGACCATACTTCATGTTGTTGAGTAAACACTTGTAAATAATTGCTGTGGGCCAGAATAAAGAGATTTTAGAGGTGCGTGGTGTAAATCAACAGAGTCATTGCCTGGCATTCCTCAATTTTCTTTCATTTGTTTGTGCATGTGAATGGAGAAATTTCTGGATAGTCGGTGCATTTGTGTAAAAGAGGGAAGCTGGTACATGTCCATTCCTGCCTGTGTGTGTGTTTGTGCCTTTCTATGTGGTGTATGTGTGAGCCCAAGCGCAGATGTGCCTGCACATAGGGTTAGTTTGGTGTAGAAGGGAAATTAGCAAGTAAAGCTGAGAAAGACTGATCGCATTCAAGCCTTTTAAAATATGTTTAGTGGCCAGCGAGTGTAAATTTAAAACTGTAATCCAGCGTCTTGTGCACTGGGTTTCCACAAAGACAAATTGGTTCTGGCTCAGACTGAGTTGAAGTCAAATCACCAGCAGATGGCAGCACACATCAAGCCGCTATTGAAGTGCAAACTCCCTGCTTACTACATTTTATTGGTTTACACAGGCGGTTCTACCAAAAGGTGAATATACTGACAATTTAAGTTTTGCCATAAGTTAAGAAATCACCATTATTGCGATCATTCTCTCATCATACAGTCTGGGTAATTTAAAGTCTTCACATTAAATGTCAAATAAAAGTAAACCAATACATTTCAAGTGAATTTAAATCACAGCAGTTGGTGGATCAATAATGTTTCCCACCAGTAAGCATCATATTCTACTTTTAGCTCTGCTCTTGATCAGTCAAATGTACTCAAACGTAACTAACCACACAGGTAATTACCGGTAGCAATGTGTAATGGAATATTCAGAGCCACTCTGGAGGTAGTTTGCTATTCTGAGCCAAATACTTTACATACAGATTTTCTTGGACCAAAAGGAAGTGTGTTACAAGTGTATGCAGGCCTGTACTAATCTGGCAAAGATGCAGGTCATTTCCTCTTTGAGGAAAAAAAAAAAAAGTATGTGTTGCCTGAGGATATACTCTGACTTCACTAAAACCGGACATGGAAACTGTGACATTGTGTCTCTGTGCCTGGGAGAATAACGAGGCAGCTGTGTGGGTGTGTATATATAGCAGATAAGGACCAATCATACCTGAGAACGACCAGATATATTCAATTATACTGAACTCTTCTTACTGAAATGAGTACGCATTCATATTTCTGTTAATGTGACCCTCACTTAAGGACCACATTCACCTGTAACACAAATGTGTTGAAATGAAAATCATATCCTCCTCACAAAAGGCCAGCTGCAGGAGGTTTCGCCCTGCTGGGCCTTACTAGGATGACTTATATCAGATAACGCCTGATATTTATTTCACCCAGACAGTCAGGGATTTACTGATCCCTCTGGTGTTTTTATTCGGAAATTATGAGATTTACTCCTTGCCGAGTGTCCTTATGAGACCTTGTATAAATCTCCAAATTCCCTGCCTCAGATCATCCCCATGTGGTTTTTCCCTCTGACCATTTGAACTGAAAAATAAATTAGTCAACTTTATGAGCTATTAATGGATATAGGACTAAAGTCAAATACAATTATTTTCATTTATATAGCCCAAAACAACAATGGACATCAATGCAAAAGGGGACTTTGTAGTAATGACGCTGAAGAGATTCATCAATCGAATCCGTAGCTTCCCTTTGCTTTACAGAGCTTTATAGATTATTGCTTTCATTGTTTAGTTGTTCAGCCCATGATTTTTTACTGTTTTGGTTTTGTCACACAGAATGTTTTTCCAGGTGCAACAGGCAGCTATTATCATGAAAAAATCTGCTGAGCACCAAATAACAGACAAGGTAGTGAAGCATTCAGAAGCTAAAGAGCCAGATATTTTCCTCAGGGGGGACAAAACAGAATGAAAATGAATTTACATTACACTTAGAGTTTTTTAATACTGACACCAATATTGGAAACCCCCCTGATACAGCTGGATCAGGTATCGCGAGTATGGAGTCTCCATGTAATTGATTAGCCCCGACACAGGACCCTACCGTATCCTAGCAGCATTCCAAACACCTGTATGCGACTAACAGATTTTTTTACTGCACATGTAGCCAACACCCGTAAACGGCAAACGACTAACTTCAAGCACATGTCAGCAAACTCACTTTTATATTTGTGTTCTTTTTCAGAAATTACAGATTTTAAATTAATAAAAGAAAGTTCTATGGCATTCATTCTCTGCATATTTCTGTTAATGTTTTTACAAAAGGTTTAACCTGAGCCAGGCCAGACAACAATAAGAGCATATCACATCCACACAGGGTGAGTTGGATATAGGACCATCTATACTTATATATGGCAGGTGTTCTAATGAATAAAAATAATAATTTGTCTTTACAGGAACTGCCTGATATGTTAATAATAAGCAACTGTCAATGTTTAAGTTCACAATTTCTTTTGCGCTGCCTGCAAGTGGCTATGAAAAAAAAAAACAATCTCTGCAGGTTTAAGCACAAGCAAGACTGACAGTCTGCAGCCCTTTTAGCAACCATGAGCCTGTAATATCTACTATACACGTGTTCTTCAGTCCTGGTCCTCGAGGACCCCTGCCCTGCATGTTTTAGATGTTTCCCTGCCACAGCACGCTAGAGTCAAATGATCAGCTTGTCATCAAGCTCTGTTTAAGTCTGATAACGACCGTTTCATTTGAATCAGGTGCTTTGGGGCAGGAGACATCTTAAGCATGCAGCGCAGGGGTCGCTGAGGATGAGGACTGAAGAACACTGTACTATACCAAGTGCTTCCATACCAATAGTAGGCAAAAATACAATGATTTACCCAAGTATAAAGTGTATCCTATATATGGTGGCCATTTGAGGACATGTTAGTTTCATCAGTCTAGGCTGACAAACTTTATTTTGTCAGCCTCAGGTGCACTGTGAGAGCCTCATCTGTACTGTAAGCTGATAAGGCCTTTTTCACAGCAGACATTTTGACTTGTCACAGCACAAAACACACAGGTGTTGCTAATATCATTAGCGGTGGCTCTGTTCTACTCAAGTGCTCCAGTGACGAGCATACTGCACAATTTGTCATTGCATCCAGTGAAAGTGACGGTCAGTGCCGGCTTAAAATTACAAGGTGCGACTTGAATGCTTTGCACACTTTGCTTATAAGAGAGAGAGAGAGAGGAGGGATAACAGATTTGCTTGCGTCAGAGTTTAGTGAATACATGTGTTTTCTCAACCTCTGTCAAAACTCAGCGGGCTGCCCATGTACACTCACATTACACACTGCTTGAAAGTCTTGTACTGTAGCCTGGCATAAAGGAGAGCAGAGCCGCAACACCAGTAGACAAATTACACAGTACAGTACAGTACAGTACAGTAATACCAATACCAATTTTTACGATAAGCTTCAGACATCTCACCAGCATTTTCTCAGCATTGACCATAGCCCTTTCACCACTCCTTGAACCTCAGGGCGCACACGGCACGGACACATTTCTGCATGCAGAAACACACAAACACACACTCGCCCTTTATCAGCACTCTAGCGCTGACATGTGTACCAACACATGCAGCCTCACATGGTGAGAAACATGTGCCCTGCTGAGATCTGAGCTTTGTGGCCTTTGAAACTCTCGCTTTCAACACACTGCATGAAGCGAAGGATGCCCAGCTGTGGAAAAACATGCCGTATTGTAGCTCTCAGGGAGATACTAGGGGCAATGATTCACCAATTGAATCAATTAAGGTTTTGATCAGAGTGGAAAAGCAGTGATTCACTTAGCTTCCAGCAGATTTGGATGCCTGCATGCTGATCAAAACACAGTTTTCTTTCCATTATGCATCGTGACAGTGGGGAAAAAACAGCAAATTAAGCAAATAATCATCCAACACTTCACAGAAACACTGGTGTGGGAGACTATGTGGTGTGGAGGCTTTGTCGCACTAAATCAGTATATGGTCACAGCTTCTTCAGATGTCTTTTGGTTTATACTTTTCTCTGCCAGCTCACTGTTGCAAATCACTGGATATGAACACAAGCGTAGCAATAAAACATCATAAAATTACCATCCATAATAAATGTCACTGATTGAAGTCTCAATTATGAGTATAATTATGATGATTATGTAATTATTACAATAACCGTGTAATTATATTAGGTAACCTTAATAACCCTATATTTCAAAGCAGCGCAGCTCTAAACCTGTTGATATTGAAAACTTTTATCAATCTGTTAAAGAAACAGCCTGTCAGCCAAATTATGTGAAATTAGGGCTGAGTGATATATTGATGCAATATTGTTATATCATGATTAAGTGTTGTCTTTTCCTGGTTTTAAAGGCTGCATTACTCTAAAGTGATATCATTTTCTGATCTTGCCAGGCGGTTGTACTTCACGATATCCACATTACTGATGATTATTAATCGAAGATCACAGCTTAACTCCATATAAGGGCGGTTGGCTAGCTAGATAAGCTAGCAGCATTAGCAGCCTTATTTAACGTTAGCCAAACACTGAGCTACTCATAGAAGACGGCTAAAACTTAACTCAGTATGTTTAAGTTTAAAGCAAAGCCTTACCTTGGTCAACTGAAGCGGTGATATCCAGCGTCTCAGTGCAGAAGAGTTAAGCTACCACGCTCGAAAGCTAACAGAAGCTAGCTTAAATTTCTTTGGTTCGGAAGTGTACACTCGGAAGTTACACCGGGCGCGACAAGCTACAGGCAAGACATACAAATCTAGGAATGTTAGCCCCAACCACATTTTACCTCCAAAAACCCGCTTCTTACATGGTTGAGGTAGCAGGCTTGCTATGAAATGCTAAATGTGCAGCAGCAGCACCAGCACAAAGTGTTAAGGGCAACTGTAACGTTAATATGAAGCTAGCATGAAAGCTAGGCAGCAGCTAGCAAAGCAAAGCAAAAGGGTGAGCAGAGGGTCAAAGTTTAAAAAGACCGCCCTGCTGCAAAGGGTTCACCGTCACACAGTAGCACAATACGTTTTTTTTTACACTTCAATTTTGCATTATATTTGCAAAAGAAATTGCAGCTACACGAAAGAATTTAACCTTCATTTTATTTTTTTAGAATTTTACTGGCAATAAAATACCTTGTTGAAAAAATATGCATATAAGAAAGTGGCTGCTTAAATGTACTTGGAGTCAGTTGTAATTAAACAAAGCTGATAAAAATGTCAGTATGGCTTCCACCTCTCACTCCTTTGGATTGACCACACACTTCCAACCCTCTCTAGTCTTTCACAAAGCACTGAGTGCATTAAAATGACCTTGTTTATCAGAAAAACTGCTTTGACTTTGAATATTATATCTCAAAATAATAAGGGTCGCACAGTTTTGACAACCATTGCCGATCCATAATCATTTTTGCGTTTCTTCCCCCTTCGATGTGAAAAAAAGAACTCTCTTCACGGTCTGTACACACTGTTGTACTATCACCTGTTGGAGAAAGAGATAGTTTAATCTATGTGCATATGTATTGTTAATGACATTTTGAAGCACTGTACATTGAAAGTGTACAGTATAGTACAGGCGGAATCAAACATTTCTGCTCCACCTTTTTTAGATTCATAATACTGTGTAGAGGATTTAATGTGAAAAGGTGTTATTAGTCCCATGGGGCAAGACCTAATTCAAACCCTTTCTGACAAGAATACATGTCTTTAGGTACCTAATTGAAACAAAATTTGGATTGTGAGATGAAAAAGCTGCACCTACAAGCTCTAAGCTTTTTAATTTTTATATCCCGCCCCTCGAACACTGCAGGCGCCGCGGTCTTAACATCAACACGAGAGGCAACACCTTTGCTTACAACCGAGGTTGAGGCATTTATTAATCCGGTATCACCGCCTCAAAAGCAGCCAATTCTTCCCACATCAAATGTATTGCAGCTGTGGTCTCTCACTTTGACTACCATGGAAAATGAGGCTTATGCTAACTTGAAAGTGCAGTCCCGGAGCTTGAAGTGTGCATGTTTCATGGTAGAACTCAGCCATCTTTCCCGAGGCAAACTCTTTCCTATAGTGGCCCGCTCTGTGAAACACTTGTACAAAATGACACTGTGATTTACCCTGGTCTGTATCAGTCGGTTGCCCAGTAAACCAAATTGGCAAACAAAGACCCATCACCTAGCTTCCATGTTTACCCTCACTTAAATAACACGACTAGAGGCTGTGGGCCATTTGTTATCTCTTGTCCCCGATGCACTGTTATATTTACAGCCCTTTTATGAATCCTATGACGATACAGTATGTCCATGTACCACTGGGAATTGATTTTCTAGGTCTGTGCACTTCAAATGACACAGTACTGATCTGAAACTCATAGCCTAGAATTTAAGGTATTGTCATCAAGTGTACGCTAAAGTGAGCAACATGTCCATTCAACACATCTAAATATTATCAAATCACCATACCAGTTACCAATTTGGGTTGCGCAACAGTTCTGGTAGAAAATGAGCAAAACGAAATTCTTCAAATGTGTGAATAAGGGAGAAGGTTTCAATTTTACTTTCCAGTTGCTATAAAATAATTGAGTTTCGAGTGGCACTAAATATGTTTCGGAGAAGAAATTCAAGCTCAGAATTCTGATATTTACAATATTAAGAGCTGATGCTGTAAGAAATAAGACCTTCCCCGTCTCTATGCTGGGCGGTGGATTTCTCTGTGAAGAACTTGGGTCGGATTTTCCATGACAGTCCAAAAGATGTGACTTCATGCGCGTTCTCAAGTGCCTCAACTTGGTGCACCTCTCCGCTCAACTAGCAGAGAGCAACAGTAGCTAACGTTAGTTTAGAAATGGAGTCCGCTAACAAAAACTCACAACCATTTGTTGGTTGTTGAAAATGGAAGCAGACAAACGTGTGCATTATATAAATGGGACTTTTATCTGCCTCCTTGTTTCTTTATAATTAAAATGGCAATTCAATGAATTCGGTGTTCGTTGACCTACAATGACATTGGATTCCTTCCCTAAATTATGATAATTAAGTTGACAAATGACACAGGATGAGACCATAAATCGACTCTCCCCGAATAAACAATTGGCTCCACAGTTCACATCTTTGATATTCTCTCAGAGTCAAGGACGAACAAAGTCGAGGGAATCGGGACTGTGAAACCCCTCTGCGGTTTGGATGTTGGTTTTGTAAGTGGATCACAGTAAGTAGGACAGCTAAGATGACACAGACAGACCTAGATGTGTCTCACTGCCTCTCCCTCTCAGGAAACCTGGTCAAGCACCAGAGTGTGTTTGAAGTGGGCAGACAAAGCATAAAGCTAATGACCAGAGCGTGCAATACAAAGACCTACATCTAAGGCTGTGGAAATATCAGTACTTTTTTAAATACCACCTTTTTAAAAAGGGAACAAACTCCCTCAGTAATATTAAAAGTGCCAAAGTTATAAAAAAACAAAACAAAACAGAGCTTCAATTTAGATTTGCAAAAGGGAAACAAGAATCCTTTTTATACTAGTATATCAAGGTTTTAAATTCTGGTTTCTTGAAAACCTTAGTTTGATCTAAAGAGAGATTTCAGCCATTTGAAATGACGTGAAACCATCCTTTAAATCCTTTAACATGAAATAATTATTTTATTTAAAAAGGAAACCAGATAGATCACATCCAGGGTTAATGAAATAATATCACTTTTGGCACTTCTCTTTATATGTATCAAATCATTTGCTCTATTTTGAATATGTTCTCTCTGCTTAGACAAAGTCTTTACAATTATATCTGCTGAAATGTCTTTTCCAGAACAGCGTGGCATGTTGGCAACACATGATTCCTACTTCGCCCCTCGCCACATTTTCGATGCGCAGAAAAGATCTGGCTTCGGATGCAAGCAGCAGCATGACTGAAGCCGAGATGCGACTGAATCAAACAGACAGGGAACGGCCTCTATCAACTTATGTGTCGAAATAAAAGCATCTCACACATGAAAGGCAGGATCTCCATGGTTTCCCTTGGAGCGGGGCCTCGTTGCCATGGGAGTGGAAGGCGCTATTGGAGGAGGAAAAACACAGAAAGACAGGCAGGAAGACAGTGTCATCTTTCCACGTACAACACCCAATCATGCACAGATTATTTTGCCTCGGGTTTAAAAAAACGCTTGTCATTCTGCCGTTGTCGCAATTTTTCTTTAAAAGTAATCCTAAAAGAAACTTTACACTATGTTTTGTGTATTGAATCCAAAATAATTGTGCTCAGTTTAAGATGTTTAATCAAATAAATCCAGTCCACCTCACCTGACGCATGACGTGTACCTCGGCAGACTGTTTGCCTAACCGTTTAATGGCTATTCAGACAATATTGTGCGAGCCCTGTCCTGATTGTGCTAATGCATTTAAGCATCCCATCAGCATGTGCCTGTCCACAAGTGTGCTCAGACCCCGGAGGCAACCGAGAAATGACACACACACAACTGATGTTGTTACACAAGGCCTCGCAGTGGGTTATTATTAGCCTCCACTTTTTACTGACGCACTGTCAATATACCCAATAACCAGACAGCCGTACTTGCGAGTAACTGTTTACCCGAGCCAGACCAAACACCTTGGTTCTGTTTATATAAGTCTGATCAGATGTGAGGAAGTCCAACCTACACTATGTCTGGTTGTTATGTACTGAGCAGGTCACGCTTGGACTCAGCTCCATGCAGTGCCTGAGGTGATTGAGTGGGTGGCGTCACGCAGGGCAGGTGCACAGGCTAAGTGATGAGTCTGCTACGTGCGGATACGGCATATTTGTTCTCGGATTTATCGTAAATTGGGAATGTCTATACAGATAACAATATGTCAGGAGGTTGCCTCAAGTTAATTTGGTGCCGTTGTTAAATAGATGGTGTAACTGACAAAACAGAGGCAAAGTTAATGACCTGAATGGTCAGGGCAACACTGGAAACATCAATAGAGTGGGATATATTTAGTAAGTCAAATATTCAGAGTAATTAAACCATAAAGTAGCTTTTTTCCCCAATCGTCTCAACAAACATGTGTGGCTTTTAACGATTTTAAATGCTGGCTCAGAGACGTGATAAACACCTGAATGTTTTCATCTATAAATACCCCATTAGACATTCACCAAACTATATGACATGTATGCTGGACCCTATCAAAGGTTTCAAATTTAATTGAACTGAAGAGATGAAAAATGTTATCCAACAGTGTTTACCAAATTGAACAGTGGGCCATAAACAGTGATGTCATCGCGCTGAATAACAGACAGAGTCACCGCTGACATCGTGGAATATTTTAACCTCCTTTAGTCAAATTATTTGATGAAAGTTTTGGTTTTTGAAAGGATTTGTCTCTCTTGTATCTCATATATATGATGTCTTAACTATAGAGAAGAGTCAGAAGCATTCTCCCTCATTGTTCATCTGTGTCACCCCTTTGGCTATTGTATGTGTTAAACGTCAGAATGCTTTGTCCTGAGAACATCATGCCAATGACAACTGGTTGCTGAGGAAGGTGAATAAGTCATTACAATGGAGGTCCACTAGCCCTGCGTCAGTCTAATTCCAAAGCCGTTCTTGTCCTGAGAACATAAGAAGGTGGAGTAAAGCACTGGTCATTGGGCAAACATCTTTCCAGGGACATTTTAAGGTGTATATTATATATTTTGGCACATTATAAGAGCCTGGTAAAACAGAAAAACAAGATAAGGAAACTGGTTTGAACAGACTCATTTACGTAGGAAGCTAAAACAGTCGAGTGAGATATGGCAGGGGGAAGGGTATGGCTTGCATTTCTTGGTACGAACACACTTTCATTCCATTTCAAGAAGCACTCAATAGGTTCAAATACTATACCTATCAATGTCTGGATGTAGTTGTTGTCAGTTCCGGCTCATTACTTTGAAATTGTAAATGTGCATAAGCTGGGCGAAGGCATCCTGGTGCATGAGGGGTAACCAGGCAACTCTTGAGATTAAGCCAGCGCACTTCCCCTGTTGTGTGTTTAGATTCATGATGCACAGCTCTTAGGGAGGCAGATGTTTCCTACAGATAATATGAAATGACTTCTAGCAATCAGTGCTCAGTACTAAGTAGAAAACACTGCAAATTCCGTGCAAACAGCCTCTCATGTTTGCACTGCAGTACGTTTTTCTTGTGTTATGTTCAAAAGGCAAATAAGAAATAATATGAGGGAAGTATTACAGCATGACTGTCATATTTGTCATGGTGATGTATTTCCTGCTGGCTCAGTGACAGATACCATTACCAATTCTTACCATGGAGCTATTTGTTATGGATAGATAGATAGATAGATAGATAGATAGATAGATAGATAGATAGATAGATAGATAGATAGATAGATAGATAGATAGATAGATGGATAGATGGATAGATGGATGGATGGATGGATGGATGGATGGATGCAAGTAAAGTCTCCTGACAACATGATGCCCCCCACTATTGAATTCCGATATATACAGTTGTCCCCTGGTTGGCCGAAATGACATATTGTGCGCTTAACTGTTACCATATGAGTTCATCATTGGAAACATACTGTTTTCCAGGCTGTTATATCCTACAATGTTAAAATGTTGTTATGAATTGCCAATAAGCTGTTACCTTATACTTTTATTCGGTACCATTGATAGAGGACATTCTTGTATGGGCGGCACCGGCTTGAATCGAGGCCCTAATGCTGCTGTAACCACTGTGCTACATTAAAACCAACGCTTCCGCTCTCTCGAATGGAGATAGATCGCTGGAAAGCCCTCCGAATCCTATCAGTGGTTTACCAGCGAGGGGAATCACGGGTAATTCTCATTTATTACAGGGTATTTCACAGCTGAGTCAACACTCAATACAAAAGTGCCCAACAGCATCCAGGCTCTCCACAGGATCAGGAGTCACATTCTGCGAAGAGAGATATTGTTGAAAAAACGTAGTTTGTCTACGTGGGATGTTTATAGGTTTCTTTTGTCGCAAAACGAGGTGCTCCTATGTATCAACGGAAGCACAAAAGCCCGCGTGTTAGGTATTGTAGAAACACTAAACCCCTTATTTCCATCAAGACAATCGAGAAGGGATTGCAGGTTTTTTTTGTTGGCTATGCCGAATCTGTGGTTCAAACTGAAAGTGGATCATGAGCTGTATTTGTCCAGGGGCTTTTCTTATTGGCTCAAACCAAACGGTGAGATCTAGTAAAATATTTGCATTATAAAGCGTGCGTCATTACAGCCGTGGAGCTTTAAAACCAGTCTCCCAGCGGATTATTATTAACGCTCCGGCTGCAATAGCTATTTATATGCATCTGTGGATGCTTCCCATCCCTCCACATTACTGTATGTATGTTTTGTCATACACTGTATAACCAGCAGTTGTCAGTCCCCTATCAGAGCTTTTTCTCAGCCCTGAGAAACCTATTAATCTTTAACTAGGAGCTATAGTGGCAGCCGGTGCTTTTAAGCCTGATCTTTATTGCTGAAAGCAGCAGGATACACTCGCCTGAAGTCTACATTAGGAGCTGCTGATGTGTTTAGTTGGGCAAACATGCGTCTATATCACAAGGAGAAATGCTGGTTTATGTCTTCAGCGTGAAAAGGGGATGTTTTATTCTGTAGTTTCTCAAAAGAGTTGAGTTCATGTTTTATATGACAAGCTGGGATGTGCAGTTTATCCTAGAATTACACAGTGCAGTTCTTTATTTCGGTCTGGTATTTACATCACTTTTCATTCATTTATTTCATTTGTAAGTAAAAGAAAAATATAATTTTGAAAGGTCAAGTGCATGACTATGATAAAGGATATAATCTTTATTTAGAAATCTGTATCTGAAGTCAAGAACTTACAAGTTTTACTGTTAATTGTCGACCACAACATCAGCTCCTTTTATTAAAAATCAGATGAACAATACCTGCTCTTCAGCTCGCAGGTTTCACTAACAGCTTTTGTTGTTATTCATTCTTCCCGTTATTCAACACTAAGTGGGATGTATTATTTCAGAAAAAAGAGCAGATAGAGCTGCTTTTGTGCACCGATTAAAATTATGCATACTCAAGGGTGAAAATTCCCCCTCTTTTCTCAGGTTTCTGGTTTCTAGTAATATTTTTAGTCATTGGAAAGGTCAGGAGGAAAAAAACAGGCTTAGGAGAAATTAGAGAAGGTGGTTGTCTGACGCCAGCTGATGCCGCAGCCACGTTAACACTCCGAGGAAATAAAAGGCTGTAAATCATTGTATTAACATTTTTGTGTTTGGTTTTTAAGCAGTTGTAAGGTGAGGGTGAACTTTTTGTTGGTGCTTTTTTTTTCCTCCTGAAAGTAAACTTGTCCTAGGCATCTGAAAATACTGAGAGTGTTGAGTGGACTGTTCCTCTGCACAGACACAAAACATATGATGTAACAATGAAACTTGAACGTTTTATTTTGGAATGTATTCAAGACAGACAACCTCAGAGTTTCCCATAATTTAATCATAACAAAATCAAATAAATATTCAAATACATAAATAAACAGTGAAGGAAGTACTTAGGTTTATAATGTCACAATGCTAGAAAGAGGCAAATCACAGTCCCCCAGGAGATAATCTCTTTTCAGGGTGGACATTTTGTTCACCACTTTGAAGCGAAGGGACCGCTGGCTGAGGTCTTCCTCTGAGATACTATCAAAGAAGAAATCCTCATTGAAGATTGGATTACGGCTCTTTCTAATGACTGTGCTGCGCTGCTTCTGCACTTTTCCGGGAACCAGAGAGAGGCTAACGCTGCAGTTGATAATCTTTGGGTCTACAGAGAGAGGATAGAGGCCCTCGGCGCTGATCAGTCGAACCCGTAGTCTCTGGTTATCTGAGCAGTACTCTGCTGAGAGTCTCAGGCTGCCGTCTTTCCCTATGGGTACCATTCTTTCCTTCATTACCCTCTCTCTGTGCAGAGTCAAGTCCATAGGGAAGATGTTTGGCGGTGCCAGGCTGTAGCTGCTGGGCAGGCCTTCAACTAACCCCTCTGATGCCCTCCTCATGACATTGGGGCTATTGTCTGTGGAGCTGCCTTCATCCGTGGACAGGGAATTGTTCCTGGACACCATCGCCTTCCTCATGTTCCTTGACAACAGCAGTTCATGGCTCAGTGCTTTGAACAGGGAAGACTTGGCAGGGCACCTGGTCAGCAGCGGCGAGCTGAAAGGAGAGGATTCGGTAGAGGAAGTCGTATCGCTGTCCAGAGTGGCCTGCCAGTTCAGGGCGTACCCTCTGGGGGAAAGCCTGGAGGTCAGGGAGTTAAGGCTGAAAGAGGACGGTGAAGAGGAGGGCGAGGTGGAGGGGGAGAGTCTGGAGCACATGCTGGATCGACTCTTGGGCAGCAGCAGGGGCGAGGAGCCGGGATCAGAGTGGAAGAGCGACTCCTTCCTCCTCGTGTGGGGGCTCTCCAGCAAGGTGCAAAAGCCGTAGCAGGTCTGAGCTTTGGCCAGGTGTGGAAGGGACAAGGCGGCCTGGCTCTGGGGATCTGCATTAGTAGTCTCTTCATCGCTGCAGCCGTCGCAGGGGTTCTCGTCCACACTCTCCACCTGGATAATGTGCGGGTGGATGGGCTCATGGCGCGTTATCTCTATCTCAGGGCAAGCCCTCTCACAGGGAGACACCTTGATGCGAGCAGCTCGGCTCTGCTCCGTATTCCTCATCTCCTGCAGGGATGGGATCGTCGGCGGGATGCAGAACTCGGGGATGTTGTCGGGGGTGATGACGTTGGGACAAAGGGAAATCCTTTTGAGTTTGTCACCTTTTTCTCCGAACATGATGTCACCGATTTTAAAGCTGAGCTCTGCTGACGGGATGGGCAGGTTAGATCTCTCCACTGACACACGGATCTTCTCCACCACCCACATGGGTCCTCTGGTAGAAATTAGGAAGCTCTGAAAAAAACAAAAAGGACATGTCAGAGGCTGCATTGTGTTTAGAAATCAAACAGAGAAAAAGTCTCAATTGTGTCATAGCATCTACAAGCATGAACTTTCTTACCTTATGTTCTGAAGCTATAAGTAATCCACAAGGCTGTTCCCGAGCAGGATGGACTGAGGTGCAGACGGAGCAGACGGAGGTTCTCTCTTGTCAAGACCTGCACATCTGTGGCTGTTTGAGAGACAAAGACAGTTTAAATGAAGCAGGAAATCAGGGAATCTAACACACGCCCCCTGCGCTGCTCCAACAGGATCCTCCCTCCCGCCTCGGCCACCGGTTCCCATGGAAATATCCAAACCACAACAGATCTCGGTGCCCCTGTCGTAGCCACTGTGCTGTTTTAGCAAGATAAGCTCACTACTCACTAAGTGTAGAACAAGTGTTCACAAACACATGGCAGGCTTTTAATTCACATGTTTGTTTTTCCATTTATTTAAATTCGATGGCGCATGTGACCTTCTTGAGTGAACATAAACAAGGTGATCTGATAAGATAATGATTCAGGACAATTTTACGTTTACCTTTCAGAGGCACGAGTTCAGGGAACACAGCTGACCTAGCTTTTGCCAAGAGCAATAGGTCAGTCAGGCATCTGCCTAAAACGTGTTTCATTGCAAGTTACAACTTTGTCCTTGTGGTATTTAATTAAATATGGCAAGTCCTATCGGTTGAACCCATCTTTATTAGTTTATCCCAGTACTTCATTGCTCTATCAAACTCACTTTTAAAAGAAATATTTAAACTCTGGACACATTTTAATGCCACATCGTTACTTCCCTTTCTACATAGAACTGATATCACCACACATGTCCCAATCATTCAGCTGGACATAGTATTCATATAGTATATTGAGTGTAGAGAGTATAGTGTATCTATTCATGAACCAACACGTCACCCTTGCTGAAGAACCGCTGAAGGAGGGGCAGACCACAATGTCTCTTTATCAGAGACACGGTTCCTGAAAGGTCAACATCCGTGTTAAAGAGGACAATGAGAGCATTGATTTATATACAGCCACTCTGAGCATTGCGCCTGAGGTCTTTAACCTTTATTGAAACATTGCCACGTCAGTGCTACCCTCTTGTGGTGGCACACGAAGCAGCTTTAGTATGAATGATCACCAAAATGATGATGATGATGATGCACGACAGAAGGCTGGATCTGTGGCTTGTCTGCACTCAATCTGCTGTAACTTGGCAGTCACTGTATATCACCGCCCCTCCCAATAAACAGACAAACAAATAACTTATTGACACATTTAAGTAGTTGAACTGAGAAAAGCTGCCTGTTTTTGCATGTTTACAATCAAATTATTAAAAAGCCAAGCTTTCAGTCACTTTAATTGTTTGCCCCTTGGCTTTTTTCTCCGCTCTCCACTGAAAAGCAGTCAGACCTCCTGTTAACGGCCAAAGTTCAAGTGGAGTGACTTGGTTGCCAGGCACTGAAGAACAGCATGATGTCACTGCTAACAATATACCAGGAGAGTGTCCTGAGCGGGGTACCTTCTCAGAAATGTTGACCAGAATGTTCGAGCGATTCAAGCGTGCCTCGTGGTAATGAACTGAGGTGAGTTTGAGGTGATCGTGATCAGAACATGCACATGATCAGACATACGGAACTCATACTGCGGGTCTTGGTGTGAGTCCGCTCTGTGGCTTTGCAGTTTCACCCAATTTAATACTACATTGCATAGTAATGGGCAGGAGGAGAAGTTCTCTGTCGCCTGGTTGCTATCAATAATAGGTTTTTAGGAAGTAGCTCAGCACTTTTCTGAGATTTAGAAGAAGGGAAGCATGAATCTAGCTTGAATATCCTCACAGGCCATGGTGATTAAAGGAGTACTGTGTAGTTTTGGGGAAGACATTTTAAACTGAAGAGAAAGATCTGATTTTTTTAAATGCCTAAACTGAACAAACAAACTGACCTTAAAGACACAGTCTTACTGTATTACTCTGTTTATATGTGGCGGACCCTGCCACCTTTCAAGCTTCGAAAAGTGTTCTGGGACCTTTATTTTTCTCCGAGAACAGCTTGTTTATTCAATTATGGAAAAAAATAAACATTTCTTAGTTTGTGTTATTACATCATTACTATTGAAAAAAAATTCTGAGTTTAAATGTCTTCTCTAAAACAACATATCGCAATTGACACATAACACTTCAATTCAATCCTCTTATTTATTCTTCCAGTTATCTCAGTTACATGGATGCTCTAACGTCTCCATCAGGGGGCAGTACATGCTCAGGTAAAAAAAAAAAACATCAACAGCACACCCACTAAGATGATGAACTGAGAGGGAGCTGTTAGTCTGACTGAAACGTTAAATATTCTCTGATTAATGAAGAAAATAGCCGCAAACCTGGATGATTATCTCCTCAGGTGCTGAACTGGAGCACAGACTGTATGGATTCATAATTCAGCTGGGTTAAACCCCCTCTCCCCTCCAACAGCCATGCATTCTTTCAGAAAATCCCTAAAATAAACATGTTCATGTCTGGGAAGCCATTAGTTTGACATGTACCGCATGGCGTCTCCCTGTAGACGGGACCCCGCTTGTATATTTAAACATCATCTTCCTTCATGTGCCACTGGTTCAGCGTCAGCGTGGGATAATAAAAAGCACAGCCGCGCCGAGCTGTCCCTTCCTCCTGACGACCGCCCCGCTGATCGGCAGGTGTACTTGACTGCACACATTGGAAAGCACTTTCAAAATAAGAGTCGCCGGAATCTTCTCGTGCGCTCATCTTTACGCGATTGCCGTGCGTGTGAATGTACGCGCGTGCGTATGTGTGTGTGCGTTTTTATCTCGCAGGATTATCTCTTGAATCTGCTCTTGAGCCGTTCAATCCTCGACCTGGCTTACATGCATGACGATCAGAAAACCATGGTGTGAGTGTGTGTGAGTGAGAGTGTGTGTGCGCGTGTGTGACGCCGCTTCCTCTTTTCGGCGCATAGATATGCGGTCGTTTTTTTTTTTTTTCCCTCATCCTTCTCTCCACTGTACGATAAACGAGGAGGGGCTTGATGCCGTGGAGGAGGCAGGCAGGCAGGCAGGCAGGCTGAGCTGACCCGCTTGCGGTGTGTGTCGCCTAGCCTACATCCAGCAAGCCAGGTCGCATGCGTAAGCGAGTGACAGACATCAGGTAGGATCTCGCCTTCATCTCCCTTTCCTTTCCTCTCCTTTCCTTTTCTTTTTGAAATAAGCTGCTTGTGTTTAAAAAAAAAAAAAAAAAAAACCCTGGCGCCGTGCTCTGAAGGTGCTGTTCCTCCCGAACGGGGCTCACTACACGGAGGCGGACCGCTCGGTGTTGGCTCAGCAGAAGCGCTGAGAACATTTCACATTAACAGCCTGCGGGTCGACCTTTTTTTTTTTTTCTCCTCACATGATCGGGTGTGATGTGCTCCACTTCTCCATCGTCCCTGCTTCTCTCCTCTCCTCTCTCTTTTTTTTTTTTTTTTTAGTGGGGGGGATTTAACATCTGCCGATTTGCCTCATGTGGCGCGCCTGTTACGAGCCTTGTCAAATCTATTTCTTCGCCTAAATATGCGACCGCCAGCTTTTTTTGACATTGACAGATCAGAGGTAATAAGATGAACGTTTTTCACTGACCTACTTGCTGCATGTTTAAACGATCGGGGTGTGCTCGAGTGTGGTTTCGCTCAGAAGTGGGCTAAAACAGGCAACTAACGCCGCTCGGCTCCAGCATCCCCGCTGCTCTGTACTGTAACTTGGACTTGACCTGAATGTTATCTGGATCGGCTCAACATCAGAGCCACATTCGCGATGCGAGGCTGTTAGTGCGCACGCGGGGAGGGATGTGCCCACTGATGATTTACAGCAGAGAAATGTGGGCAGGAGATACTCTCTGTATAATGGTCAGTTTGCTCAAGTTTTGTTGAGCTCAGCGCCTCGGTGATAGAAATCTGCCATTTCATGAATCCCGGTGGAAGAATTCCTCCTGTCTCTACCTGACACCTGCAGAGGCCATGCTCACCTGGCTCTGTTGCTTCCTCTCCAGCAGCAGGGAGGGGTCGTGCAGGGTGTCCACTGAAGGACATGTCTCCTCCTTAACCTGCCAGGCCGCCCCTGCTCGCCTCACACAGATGTGTGTGAAGAGGCATTTTATGAGCTGTGACCATGTGGTTGTTTCACACAGGTACAGGGCCGTTAAATGTTAGGAGAGCACGGTGAGTGTTAGAGGTGATCTGACCACACAGTAAAACCCCCCCTCTTTCTTTTTTTTTTTTATACCGTGTTCTGTTCTCTTCATGTTCTCATTTACTGATGAAGCAACTGTTTGAAAAATGTCACCCCACCCTTCCTCAAGCGTGGAGCAGCTGAGCATTTTCCAGGAGAGGCATCTTGTATATTAAGGGTCAATTCAAGGATACTCATGCCGTGAGAGGGGTTTCAAGCCTTCAGTGTTGAGGAGTGACATGTTTTTTTTCCCCGAGTGATGGCACTCAAAAAGTCGAGCTGTATCAGCGCGATGCAGACAGCTGTGATTCGGGATGGCTTTATACAGGAAGGCACCACCGAGGGTGCTGGGGATTTGATTCCTAATGGGAGCACCCATACTAAAAATACTCCCTGGTGGTACTGTAAGGCACGAGGATGAAAGCATCCACCAGCCACACTGTAGGAGCACGGGCTCCTCGTTTCATCATTTCTACTAGAGCTGCACGATATGGTGCAAAAAAAATCCCATTGCAATTCAATTATTTTGCCAGGTTTTGAGTGAGGGCGATCAGTTTCGCATCACAGTTTTCATTTTCTCTATCAAGACTATTGGTGATGTGACATTTGTTGGGGTCAGTATCAAACAGAGATGTTGTCTCACATCTGTAGAACGTCTCTGCAGCACTACAGTACTTCTTTATGATCCTGTTTTGTCAAAAGAAACTGCAACGTCTTGCGATATGCATGTTGTACGAGACCATATAATGATCTCAATAATATTTTAGATGAATTGTGCAGCCCTACAACCAATCGTGACGTAACCTGCTAGTTTGTGGAGTGCAGTTTTGATGCCTCAAGGTTTTGGAGCCAGTACCAATCACAAGGTAATTTGCGATTTGCATATTGCATTAAGCAATATTACGTTTTGGATTAGCCTATATTGCGGTTGATTGTGCAGCAATAAGCAGAGCCTGACCGATATATCAGTCGGTGAATGTTACGGCTGATATAAGCCTATCCCA
Organism: Lagodon rhomboides; assembly: GCA_039737535.1. NCBI lineage: Eukaryota > Metazoa > Chordata > Actinopteri > Spariformes > Sparidae > Lagodon > Lagodon rhomboides. The sequence goes on from CM077793.1 coordinate 22,866,594, forward strand.
GGTAAACGGGTATTAGAGTATATGTTGGTCAATATGTACCAATATGATAATGAGATGATAATTCATGAAAAGATGTTTAGGGTAATTTATAATTATCAAATTCCCAGTTAGCGGTACCATAATATGCAATTTTTTATGGTTTATATGTTTTGTTTTGGGTGAATACCAGAAATATTTATATGATTTAATGTTTAACAATACTGTCCATTGCTGCAGCGTCTCCGTTCACCCTCTGTCTGTACGCTCCGTTTTAGTTCCTGTCTCTTTAAGGCCCGCCTCCTGAAAAGCCCAGTCTGCTCTGATTGGTCAGTTCTCACAGGCCTGAGCAAGCACTGCGCTTTATATTTCTATATCAGCTCTGAGGGTGGCGACTGTATAGTTATGACATCACAACCGTACAGAAGCCCTATCAGCTTGTCCAAAGGCACAGTTTTTATAAACGGACTGTGTGCATTTCTCTGTGGAATGAGCAATGTTGAAACCTTAACAGTATTTATACAGAACCTAGAACTGCTCTGCAATCAGAAAAACACATGGAAGTCTCTTTAAGTTTGCTGTTTCAGTGCACTAATGTTATTTAGACCACAAAGTTTATTGCTAACTGTAAAATATCCTGCCTCCATCACATATCTTTGTCACAAGTGTCCGACAAACCAAAGAGCAGGTGCATTGGACGATATACCGATATTGCCCTTTTTTGCTTTAGCCTTCATTTGTACATAGAATTCCTCAGTCTTACCTTCATGTGTGTAAAATGCCAATTAAATGTTAGATGGCTGCTTCTGGCTTTGCTATTTTTTGAAAAGTGTACAGTCCCTACAGTGTATATAAGGTGTCTCCAGACTAAACTGGTTGGATTCTGACAGTTGGAGGTGTCAGGCATCACCAGTTCTGCTTTGGCGCTGACGTCTGCTTCATGCGTGATGGGATAGAAGTCTCAGCGACTTGCTTTACCTCAACAGAAATACTGAAGCCGTGAACTGTTTCTGCTATAAGAAATATTGACAGCTGGCCTTCATGCTTACATGTTCTGACGTACGTCTTGAGTTCCTTATCAATGATCCATAATGATAAGAATGTTGAATTACACATTTTTGGGATTTTTAGATATAGTTTATCTGCATCTGGGATATAAGTTAACATATTTTCGAAGTGTGTACGTGATTACATCAAATGTGCATCACTTCTAGTGTCTAAAAAAAAGCTTTGCTGAATGGCAGATTGTCAAAATGTGCCAATAGAGAATAATCTCCAGATTACATAGTGCTGGAACGGCTTTATGAATCGCAAAGACCCTTTCCTTAAAAATGGAATTGAGCAGGATTGTCTGTAGGATTAATGTATTTACGTTGAGACCAGCCATAACAGATTTGCTCATTGTGTGTGCGCGTATACGTGATTGTTTCTGTGTCAATGGAAGGACACAATGTTTGCAGTAGTGAGAGCAGATAACATTTTGCATTCAGGTGTGTCTTTTTGTGCAAATACCGGAGCTATGTAAAATTTCAGCAGCGCATCCACTGACTCACAGTATGAGCCGCTCGCTGGCTGATCTTAAATGCAGAGGTGGAGACATTCTCTGTCGGAGAAATCTACAATGAGTACTGTACTCTTTCCCACTACACGGATATAATTAGATCACAGCAACACCAGTGTCACAAGCTCATATGCAGCATGCGTCTGCCAGAGGCATCTGATAGAGGCTCAGTGTTCCATCAAACAAAACACTAGATGCTATTCACAAGGCCCAAGGTTAGAAAGGCAATGTGTGCCCGTTTGCAAAGCTTGTGGCCAAAGAAATCCGAAACATTGTCAACCAGAAGCACAAAAAGTAACATAAATTAGTAGATATCGTCAGTATTCTACATTTCTCCCCTGTCGAAGCTTTTAAAATATTAAATACCGCAATTTGGCTTCGCAGCGGTAATTAAAACCAAGCACTATTTAAATGGTGCCTTTTCCCACTGATTGCCAGCTATTGAAGAGGCCATTACCACAGCGATTCTGTATTATGGGCAGCTATTAGGGGTGTCTCCGCTACAACAACTTTACTTCATGCTTTCAACTTAACGCTTAATTCACTGGGAATCACAGGTCTCAAACATGGGCTTATGAAATGTACAGTGCTTTTACTTAGCATACCTTAGAAAGCAACAACAAGGCCCCGCATTCCCATGAATTTTAATCCACCAGGCGTGAGAACGAGCGATTGTTAAGGACAGTGCCTCCACTGTATTTCCGCGCTGCTCATTAGAAAGTGATTTTTCCTCTCAGCTGTTGCAGTTGCTCCGTCATCAAGAACACGTTCCTGGTCGGAATTCCCCAGGAAATGTTCGGTGGAGAGGCTGGGAAGTGAAAGGGTACTGAGAGTCACCGGAGAGTGTGATTGTTGAACCATATTTAATGCATGAGTGTGTAGGAGGTGGAAACTAAAACACACCCCATGCTGTCGCTGTGACCCAGCCTTTTGTGTTTCATGTCTAGCAGTGGAAACAGATCGCTCTCTGCTACGCATTTTCTCTCTGCTGTCGCTGTGATCACAGCCTCTTTAGGGCCTGGCTCGCGTCCAGATCTGTTTCTATAGATCAAGAGGTGGACGTATAAGCCGGCTGCCATTCTAGCACGTCGATCCGAATTCATAATTTCCGGTATTTTTCCCAACAGATGAATGTGGCAGGCGGTCAATATGTGAGAGCTTTAATGCAGATGGGCCTCTTTTTTTCCATTAGCAAACACTTGACCACATTCCCAATGTGCTTTCAGATTCGAAGGAAGGTGGATCTCACTTGTGATTAGAGATCGTGATGGAATTTACTGCACGCTTGATTAATAATTGTCAACCATTATTATGTCAATGCATTCGATGCCAGTATATCCACAGGTCACTTAATTGTTGATCCTTATGATGTGTAGCAGTTTCATGTATTACACTTTTATTTTACTGTTGATAACTTGTAGGATTGTTAATATCTACAATCTAAATGTTTTGTTTTGTTTCTCTGAAGGTAGAAAGCAGTTAACTGTTATTTCTTCTTGATGTGATCAGACCAGCATAATTTGCTAAACATAAGCACGAAACGAAAAGTGGCACTACATATTTAACGCGATCCTCACAAAGCTGGCACTGGAGGCTGAAAGAGTACTCACAAAGTATTTACCGTCCATGCGGTCTAAACCGACGCGGCCGTGCTAGTGATGTGTAAGCAGACTCAAGAAGTAGGTCAGTAGATGCCGCCGTGGTGCGTTTCAGGTCAGAAGGCAGTGGCGCAGCCCGCGGCACTTCTCATCAGCAGGTCAAATGCGATGTCAGTTTGAGGCGGCGGACGACAGGTCTGACTCCGCCGTCGCGCATGCACGGTCCCAAAACTGGGTTGGCGGCATAAAATAAAAGATGTGAGGGCTCCCTGAGCACCAGCTGTCAGCTTAAGTGAATAGCTGTCGACTTACCTTTTGGCTGCCTGGCTGCTTTTATGTATTCATGTCAGTAAGTTTACGTGCATTTTTTTGTCAATTGTGCTTAATTCAATTAATACTCTTTCACGTAATCTCTTTTGAGATAGGTCTATTACTTCGCTGAAGTGCAGCTTTTGTGCAGATTGCATAAATGACTTTATTAGCATTCAGTTGTGCTGAGGAGTCAGTGAATCAGTGAAGAAATGAATGCTTCTTAATGTTGTTGGGAAAGGTGTCGCTGCTGCAGATACGCACAGAGTCTGCGCGGTTTAAAGTGGAACGGCTCCGTTCCGGTGTTGCGGAGGAGTGATCGGGAACATGACCCACTCTGGCTGAGGCGAACTGATTATCAGTGGTACAGATCATGTGGTACATGTGCTACAGATCATGTGATGTATAGCCTCCTCTAAGAAGGGGAGAGCGATGGAAGGAAAACTTCCTTTTGTCTCCAACACGTCTGTTTCTATGTACGACAAAGTTTGAGTGAGTTAAAGGAGCGGACGCACGTTATTGTGTTAAAGTCAGCATGTTCCTTTTCTGTCCACACAATGCTAACTGCTGCTTTGGGCTTTAAGAGGACAGTTTATCACCTGGTCGTCTTTGTTGAGGTATAATGGCTGCTTGTGCCCAGCCAATAGTCACCGCGTTGTAACACGCCCGGCTTCCTTTCACTCTTTTGTAGGTGCGAGTGTTCGGAGCATCTAACTGCCAGAAACCGTCTCTTTGTTGAGGAGTGTATTTGAAGTTGCGCTCATAACAAGATCGCGCTTTAAGTGTCCCTGTGTCTTCTAAGTGACTGTGTTTTGCGGCATAATCAAAGAAACGTAATTACTCCTCTATGCACGTACAGCGCGCCGTATATGTTCAGAGCTTCAGCAGACGACGTTGTTATTATTTGGGGAGTGTTTTCTTTGGCCGGCTCCTCAAAGAAAGCACATTAGAGGCGCGCTCTCGGAGGCTCTGATGGGTTTCATCAGCATGCTGGGAGTGTTTTTCACTGGCAGGGGGTCTCCGAGGAGCGCCACGGGAGCCAGAGGTCAATGACAGTGGGGCAGAGATCCTCGTGATCCAGCCACTTGCCATCGATCTGCATCAATGATACATCACAGCCAAATACAGCTGAGTGGTGGGGGTCCTGCAACATAGCACAGTTCAGACATCAATCTCTTGATGAGACAAAGAGGTTTTTTCTACACCCATGACACAGTTCTCTAACATCTTGATAAAAAAATCAAAGGGCACCATGTGAAGTCATCCCAGCCTGTAAATTGCCCGGGATGGGAGACGTCCAGAGGTTGAGAGGCTTGTCCAATTTTCGGACGGAGGGAGCAAAGGCTAGCAGCGCTGGGACAGAGGCGAGATGGAATAACAGACGGATGACGTAAACAAAAATGATATTGCAGCTGAACGGCACCGTTGATCTTGTTTAAGGGAGGATTGACAAGGCAGTAGTTTCACATCAAGGTTAATTGAGGGCCATCAGGTCCTTTGTGTGTACAGCAGCTGTCAGCCTGTTTTTGTGACTGCCCAGGGGGAAAGGACTCTCCTGTCTGAAGAGCGGCGCTGAAATTACCGCTCTCCTCTGCTCTGATCCTCTGCAGGCTGCCATGGTTGCTGACCGAGCGAGATCTCTCTCTCTCTCTCCCGCTCTGTGTGTCTCTCAGCTCACGGCTGTGTGGTGTCAGCACCTTGAGCCTCAAAGAAGAGCTGTGGACCGCTCTGACACGCTCGCGTCGAAATGATTTCATATTGGCCTGGCGAAAGAGCTTTTAGCAGCTGGAAGCCGTACTGTATAAGTGATTGTGTTACTTTAGCCTTGTATATTTCTGCTCATCAGCAGCGCACTGACCTTGTGTTAAGGGCAGAGGGACGCTCTGGTTACCCTCAGTGGAAGGCGATATGTAGGATTACATTCGTCGCCCTGTTTTTGGAGATGGAATGATAAAGTTGACTCAGGAGTCAATGACGTGATTGGTGCTCTTCATAAAGACCTTTCTGACAGCGTTCATTTTGAACTTGGACGGGGGAGGCTGTCCACCGGAAGAGCCAGTACAGCCAAGATATATTCTGTGCTGTGTTGCACAAAGCTATAGGCTGCTACATGATTAAAAAAATATCTAATTAATCAGTGCAGCCATGCAGAGGGATATCTCACCATCTACTGCTTATTAAGGATTCTTCTCATTTCCGACTATAGATAAATGAGTATGTGAATGTGAAAGTGTTTACTTACAATGACAAAACCCAGTAAGTCTCTTGTAGCAGCAAACAATTGTTTACCACCTAGCTGGTGTCCTGAGCAGAGCATTTTGCCACTTAAGAGCCACGTTTAATCCAGTATTAGATTTGACTCACATTGGTCAGAAATGTAGCAGGAAACGCAAAATGGGAAATACTTATTGGCAACTTTACTGACAGCTTATTATTAGGAACTTGTCAATATCAAAAAAATTAATTGACATAAATTACCAAAAATGATGTGTCAGCTAGCAGTGAATGTTGTGTCGTGACGCGACTGGTTGTTAAGCTTAACTGTGTTTTAATACAGCATTTTATATTGGTATGACAACTTTGGCTTCTTCATCTTGGTATGTGAAAAGTGTTTTTATATATAGAACAAAATTAAGTTTATATGTGGTCCAGTGTGTAGGATTCAGGGAGATCTATTGGCTGATAATATTCAGAATTATGTTTTCATGAGTGTAAAATAATCACCTAGAAATAAGAACTGTTGTGTGTTTGTTCCCTTAAAACGAGTCTTTTGAATCAGAGGAGGCAGCGGGCGAGCCCCCCAGGAAGAGCAGCGGCAGGCTTTGAAGTCAATTGGACCTAGTGGCCAAACCGTGTAATGACAATGACTTGTGATGCGCAGGTGCCCAAAAAGATTTTTCCCATGAGCTTATATTGTGAAAGAATCGGCTGTAAAAAGTGTCACAACCTCAGTGAAATGACCTCCCACTCTAAGAACTTGATCCAAGCGGACTGATAAGATTTTGGATAGTCTAGAAGAGCTGCTCAATTAAACCATTTAAACTCCGGAGGGCTACACTAGTTAGCTAGCTTGGCTCGCAGAATCTCCAGTGCGGAAACTATGCGGTAGCTGCAGAATTTTATGCACTTGAAGTCAGAGTTTTTTGGCTTCATATGCCACTGAGAAACTTTCAGAGTAACAAACAGGCCGCTGTATCAACTTCTTATTATATGTCCATGGCAGCAGGTCCTCTCAGGAGTCCACCATGTCGCAACGCCATGTTTCTAAAGTAGCCCAGAACGGACGAACCAAACGCAGACACTGTGGGCGGCTGAGACGAGGGGTATTTTGTTGGTTGTAATCTGCAGCCTCATCACAATGCTGCTAAATCTTGCACGCTGGACCTTTAAAGTCAGGTATTGAAACAAAGTAGTATGAAAAAGTTTGACTAATTACTTGGAATCAAATTTGGCATGAGACAAATATTTTGCCCCCTTGGTGCACCAAAGTTCAGAAGCACAGCATCTAACATCTGTTAACTTTAAAACTCCGGGATTCATCTGCTCTCTTAATGCGTTAAATCAACCTTAGTTGTTATGCTGGTCCTCTGGGGCGAGTGCGACATAAATTCTAAATGGTCTCCCTGGGACTAAGGTCACCCGGCCTGATGGCACAAAATCATTAGCAGAGGAGGAAATTTTAATTCAAGTCCTGATGTTTCGTACTGTAACCTTGTTTGTCGGTGCGCTGTTGTTCTGCGGGGCCGAGCGAGAGTGGAATATCAATGCTGACTTTCTCCAGAACATGAATTGTCTGGCAAAAATCAGAACCTGCGAGCTGACTTGAAGCTCGTGTTCAATTTCCTGCAACTGCGTCGGCAGCCGCTGAAGTGAGGGACAAATCAACATCCTCCTTGAAGCAGATTCTAATATCGCCCCTCATCTCTACATCTTTATTCCCGCACGTCGTGGCCCGTCAGTGACATTGCATGACATCTAACGCTGGATGAGATTATCGCGCAGAGAAGCAGTGGATTGATACCTTTTAGCTTCCTGGGTATGCCGTCTGGATCATTTTGTGAAGAGTTTGTGTATAATTACATTACAGGACAAACTAGCATTCATTCATCTCTTTAGCACATGAATCATAACGTAATCATCTGGCCTGTGCAGGGGAGGAAGGAGAGCGACTCCAGGCTACGGGAGCTGTCGGCACAGGCAACAAAACTGCCATATCATGTGTACGTTGTCTGTTTGATTGTTTCCCCTCCATTATGCGCTCTAATTTCTTCCCCGCGGCTATTCTGTCGTGACACTGGCTCAACCTGCTTGTGAACGTGTGCAGTACGATTAAAAAAAGGGAAGAAAAAAAAGCCATTCAGTAGAATAATTATGTTATTTATAGAAGCATTGTCCAATTTAATCCACAGCTCTGACTCATGTCGTCAAAGACATCAAAACAGGCGGCCATTGTTTCGCTGATGCCTTGCTTGTTCAGCGCGGCATAAAAATGAATGGACATGTGCTTTATGTAAGACGAGACGTTATGTTGAAAATGCCCTAAATAGGGCAACCATTATATGCTTACTCTATTCATTTGCTTGCATGTTGTCAGAGGACAGCTTCCCCAGCTCTCAAGCTGTGAGAATTGCTCCTTTTCATTTCTTGAAAGCATCATATCTGGACTGCTAATAACTGTGTGCAGTATTAATTGGTTAAAGCAGTGGGTACTTAAACAAAGTGACAGCTGAGGAGCTTTGATTCAAAACCCCTTATGAGCTTTTCTGTATGAACAGACGGGAGTTCTGTAACAATGAAGCAGCCCTGTGTGCTACCAATACAGCTGATGTTAAATCTATCAGGAATAATCTGGTCCTAGTGACAAAAAGGATGGATGGATGGATGGATGTTTTGGCATCGGAAGGCACCTTGAAGCAGATCATCACTCCGGAGCCAAATGGGATCGTGATGTTTGTTAATTTGAAAAATAAAACCAATAAAATAAAAGTTGATACTGAAAGTTCAAGTTTTGATCTTGAATTTAAAACAAAAAAGTTTTTTTTTCATGAGTTTAAATTAAATGTTGATTCAATTGGAGAATTACTTTGAATAAATCGTGTATTTTCACATTTCAGGTCTTATTTTTTCAGCTCCAGATTTGATCTCTTCAGGTTCAAATCGTACTTTTTTCACTTTCGAATCGTGTTTTTCGGTGTCAGATCTTTTTTTCGCCTTCAGATCAAATTTTTCCACGTGCGGTTGCGCAGCATCACCTTAGAGGGGCCTAAAATAATCAGTGACAGCATACCTGAGAGGGCTCAGGGCCTTCCTCAGTTAGGTTGCCTTCAGGAAATATGGGTACGTTGATAGGTTTGACTCAACACTTTCTACACACCATATTCACGAGATTGGTAGTGAAAAACCTAATGCTTGTGACAAACCTCCGCTTAGCAAGCTGTTTTAGACCGCTTTTGGCAACAATTGATATATAAAAGCAAGGATATCAGCCAGAATGTGAAGTTTAACAGCCGTGCTTGAAGAAACGACGTTTCCCATTTCCACATAACACTGTGAACGCAGCGCAGTATCCACGGATTGCGATGGCGTCTGTGTTCTTTCTTTTCCAAATTAATAAACCTTTTGGCCCCGATTTGGCTCCACAAAGCGCTGCTGGCACCCCAGCAGATTTGTTAACATCTCCACGAAGCACTGAAGTGTGTGTCACATTTCTGTCAATGCAGTTGGCATAGGTGAAGAGGATGACGTTGATTTTGGATTACTGAGGACACTTGCGCAGTCACATCGCGCCTAATTCCGTGGCATTTGAGGATGACTTGCAGGCCTAGCACACATGGATCAAAGCGTCCTCTCTCTCCTTCTGTCACACACGCGAGCCGACGATGGACATGCAAACTCTCTCCTCATCTTCTGTTCGGCCTGCAAATACAATATGGGGAATATATGAGCGCAGAGAATATTTTGTAATGTCTTAGGACAAGACATGCTGCATCATTCCGTGGATGTCGCCTGCCTTTACGTTCGTGCACACACGTCCATGACAAATCTCCACCACCGAGTCGGGCTGACCATGTCTCAGCTACTGCACACTCGCCGTCGTCCGTGCGAGAAAAGGCTGCTGCAGTATTCACTTTTATCAAGAAAGTATCAAAACATCGTCTCTGACTGAATGATGTGTGCAAATTGCTCGGGGCGCATGCAGTGTGTTGTTCCAAATATTTCTAAAAGAATACGTAATGAAAAGAAAAATAAATCAAACAACAAGCAACAATACACGCCACAGTCTTTCTTTTTTAAAGATCTAATATTAGAAAAAGTGTTGAATCTGTTCTTCGCCCAAATAGAGATGATGTGAGTAAATTTAAGAATGATACGGTGTTAATTTCTTGCCACCGTCGCCATCTGTTCAGTCCACTATATGGCAGCTGTTTGCTTCCCTCTCCGTCGAGTCTTTGGTTTCTCCTCAGACAGGAAATTGATGAGCCCGAAGCCAACGGAGGGTAGCTGCCCGCCCGCAGTGGACATGCTGCCCCTGCTAGGCTATATCACCCACAAGATGATACCCTCTCGGCCCCGTCTGGCTTGGAAGGAGTCGTATAACACCGCCAGGTGTGTGTGCCAGCCTGAGGTCAAGGGTCATTGTAGCGCTAATGACCACGGCTGGCGATCCTCCCTTTCTCAAAAGGCAGCATTAAGTGGCTGACGTGTAGCTCGCGGCCTCTGGTAATTCCTCATTTCCTCTGATTTGTTTCTGCCGCGTCTCATTCATTATCCGTGCTTTCTGCCCTTTTCATAATCCAAAATCAAATGTAGCGCTGCCACATGTGGGATTATTGATGCCGTTATTTAATGACTGTCAGGATCTCTGGCGTTTATTTGTGATCTACGGCCGACGGATGTGAAGAGCTCATACTGGGGAACATGCACTATATTTACAGTGTGATTCGATTTCTCTGAGCCTGGGAAAAGGCTGTCATAAATTACAGGAATCTCATGGAGCGAGGCACGGCGAAGCTTTATAAATTCCCCACTGGGAGGAGGGACAAAGAGAGACGGCGGAGGAGGCTGCGCTCTGAAAGGCCGATCTGTATGCGACTTCAGTGGGAGACAGCATCCTCGACTCATGGCACGAGCTCAGAGACATTGCTTCGAACGTGGCCGGCTTGCCGTTTATGGCGGCTCACTCTGCTCTCTGCTAGCCCTCCTCACTCTTAGCGTGGATAAGGATTGCTAAGGGTATTTTGGAAGGCACCACTTGGTGATGCTAATGCTGAGATTCCTGTGTTTATTTATTCCCAGCAGTCTTTTAGTGAGTGAGACTATCTTTAATTCAAAGTAACGGCACTAATGATGCGCTGCCAATATCTTCTGCGCATACACCAGGCCTGGATGTCTCAATGAGATGGGTCTGTCTGCCTCCCTTTGGTGCAGAACCGTGGGACTAATTGAATTACACATCCCCCCTCCTCCTTAGCTTCTCGGTCCCATGGGAGTGCACAACTAATCGTTTGGAATCTCTGTTTTTCAGAAATGGGGAAGGGCGAGTGCATCAATGGTCCTCCTGTGAGCCTCCGTCCTTTACTTTCTCCATAACATCTCCATAGCTACCATAGGTTCAGATGGCGTCACTCCTGATGGATCTCGACCTTGTGACCTCTAAAGGCTGCGGTGCCGCCACAGCTGGTACCCAGATGTACCCCTCAAAAAGTTGTGTTGCTCGTTAATGAAAGTAAAATGAGTTCAATTTAGGAGGTTTGCTGCTGGCTTGGATGAACTGTAACAGTATATGTGACCTCACTCCATACAGTTATGAGGGCTGCAACCAACAGTTATTGTCATTCTTGGGTCAACTTCAGATTAAATGTCCAAAAATCATGAAAGGTGCTCATCACAATTCCCGAGAAAAAACAAAGTGACGCCTTCAAATTGCTTCTTTTGTCGAACAAACAGTCCAAAACCCAAAGACTCTTCATTTCCTATCATAAAGGACAATGAAAACCAGCAAATCCGGCAAATCCGTACGTTTGAGTGGCTGGAAAATCACCACATTTAAAAAGCTGGAACCAGGAAATGTTCTCGATTGAACCTAGATGATTAATTGATTAATCATCTAGTTTTAATCAATTAGTTGCCACCTGATTTTCTTTTGAATGACGAGTCGATTGAATGACAAATACCTGCAGCTCTTGATGATCTAGTTCTAACTCAAGTGACTTTTCCCCAGAGCAAAATATTTAAATTCCATGCAGTCCAATATATGTGACCTCACTCAAAATGACTAGGCTTCATTTAGGCGATGAAATGTAAAAAATATCCCTCACAATTTCGTACCTTTGAGTGGCTGGAAACCCCAAGGTGACAAATTGCTTTTTTTGCAACCAATATCCAAAGCCGAAAAAAGCAGAAAATTGTTACATTTGAGAAGCTGGAACCATCAAGCATTCAACAGTTTAGTTTGAAAAATTAATTAAACGATTAATCGAGTATCAAAATAGTTGGCAACTAATTTTCTATTGAATGACGCATTAATTAAATGGAAAATCGTGGCAGCTGACTTTTCCCCCAGAGTACAATTTTTAAATTTGATTAAGTATAAATTGGTAATGTTCGGATTCTGTCTTTTGGGTGGGTCTGTATAAATTTTATTTGACATTTTGAGGACATTCTAAACTGAAATATTGTCAGCTAGTTATTAGGATAATGGACCTTTCGCTGCACCTGTACTTTGGAGGAGAGGTGTGCGCCGAAAGCCCAAAAGCGTTAAATGTCAAACCTGCCAGAAATCCTGAGCTCACAGCTTAATAATGTGACAAAGGCTGTAGTGAAGATTAACACTGAACCCAATTAAACCCGGTTCACTTAACTGCACCGGCTGTTGTAAAGCATTGTCACAGATATCCGCGGCGCAATTTATAGCCGGCATTAGGCAAGTGATGTATAGAGAGCAGAAATAACACATAACAAATTAACACGTTAAGTGCAGAGGGAAATGAATGCACTGAAAATATAATTGATTTCTGTGAAATGTAAGCCTCGTTATTATCACTGGAGGTCATACTTTACCTGCCTTTTTCCATTTTACAGCAAATTGATTTTCTAATTGCTTCACTTTTTATGTCAGGTAATGTGAATTACTTATAAGCTTAGAAAATCGGACGCTCATAGTGTTTCATACGGCATGACCCTGGGTCTAAATAGTGGGAAGAAGTCAGTTGGCAAAGCTGTGGTGAAACGTCGGACTTTGGTTGTCCCTGTCGTCTGCTATTATGAGTCCCTCCCTCTGTCTGGGGTGCTTTCGTTGTCTCCCTTTTTCATAAATCAGATTTACTGCTACATCTGTAGTGCCCATGCTAATGAAGTAACACCCAGCGCAGAGACACGGCATTGATTTCATTTCCTGCCTCTCTGGCTGCTCCCTGGGTAGCTAGATGGAGATTACATGACGATGTCGTATAAAAGGATAGATTAAAGAATCTGTATCCAACCGGAGAGTCACAGCTGTGTGCTCAGCCTCACAATTAGATGCAGAAGTTTTAAGAGAGAGCAGCAGTGATGGCGCTCGGCAGTACCACGGGCTTCCTTTTCCCTTTTTTCCCCCACAGATCTTCGGAGCGTAACTTTTTTTGTCTTGTTAACCCGAGCTGGATGCGGAGGATGGCAGGTTCCTTTTCACTCCCACACATCTCTGCCAATGAATCGGATGATGGTATCCCCTGTCAGAGAGGCAAACGATGAAATGGATGGGCTGTTCGGTTATTAGAGAAACAGAGGAGGGCAGAATTCATTGTCTGTCTTCATACACATGTGCTCACCCAGCGCCCACAGTTTGTCCGCCCGTCTTTCTTATCAGTGGTAGAATGAGGAAACGAGGCAAGACAGGACGTGAATATGAACGTTAATGAATGATTGGTTCCATTTCAAACTAATTTAATCATCCAACCTTATTCTTGACGGTTAAAAAAAGATATTTGCTGGCACTTTGTTAATACTTTCTCTATATGTAATTTGGTTTTTTATAATTTACTACGAGGTAGGCAGCTATTTGCGTGAAGCGTTTGAGTCCAAGACAAAACTTATCGTTTCTCATCGTATCGCATCATAAGGTATTGCAATGCATCGCATCGTATCGCATCGCATCGCATCGCATCATGTCATTTCGTATCGTATCGCATCGTCGATTGTTCTCTCGTACGGACGGGAATATCTCCATGTTTCCTATATTATTAGCCTTTCTTTGGTGCATTACTACAATATGCCAGCTGTCAAGAAAAGGTCACAGGGACAGCGTGTTGTTAACTGAGGGCAGCGTGTTACGATCCACTGTCGAAGCTATATTTAGATTTTTGTTGAGCTGCAGGAAAATGAGTGCAAATCATTATCTCGCGTCAAAATGCGAAGATTCACCGTTTTTATCCACATTTATGGCATCGTGGGTATTTGTCACTTTTGTTCTGACCTTTTAATAGACTAATGTTTTATGATTGATCCAAAAAAAGAATCAGCATAGTAATAAAAAAAAGAAAAAATCATTAGTTGCAGCCCATTACGATCGAAAAGTCCCTTAAGAGTCGTTCTAATTTTAGAGCACGTTTTTACTATCAATAGATTGGATTGTCTGCGAGAATACTGCCATGCTCAGTCTCACAAATTGTCGGTTTTGTGGCTCTATCAGCTGAAATATCTTTCTCACATTGTATTTCCCCTCGAGGTACAGTTTTGTTGGATTTTTGAGGACCAGATACTCTCTATATTTTAAAACGCCTCTTTCCACATTTCTGTGGCACACTGCAGGCCGGACATTTGAAGCATCAACACCACAGTTCCGATTCATTCGTCGAATCACGTTTGGAGCAGATGCACTGACTCGCCTTTTTTTGTATTTCTATGTTAAGGCACTGAAAACAATCGGGGCATTTGAAGACTCCACGGTCTCATGCTCCAAGCACATTACTGGGTTAAAGCATTGCAGATGCTTTAAGGCTCTTTGAAAACTGCCATCTTCTATCACAGCGCCACTATTTTTGTCTGCAGTGACGTGCTGCTCAATTTTGGAATTGTACTGTCTTTACTTGTGTAATTCTAACCTTTAGCCCACTAAACTGTTTTAAATATATGTGCCGACCTTTAAAAGAACTGAGAGTCAGCGTCTGACTCCTGACTACTGAGATGACCTCATGATATCCACCAGGTTTGTCTTCGTTTCAAAAGAACTAGTTAGAATGGATGAAAAGTAACTTATCATTGGTTTGGATTAATCATCTTAACCTATAATCCGAAACTACTCTTTAGAAATTATGCTGTTCTCTTCATTAGTACCTCTGCCCCCTCACCTGGATTTCAAGCCAACAGCTGACTCTTGAAGCTGAAGTGAAAAAAAAGTTAAAAAAAAAACTGTCTTATCTTTATTGTGATTTTCAATGGTGGAAAATGCTTACAGTACATCCTGTCTGATCTGTTCGACACAACATGCAAATTTCCTTGATTTTGTGTCAGTGAAAAGAACCTGCGCAGCCTAAAATAGTCTAATTCACTTCATGCAATAGAATAGAAGTGTCAGGGCACTTTACACATTTTCCCCAGCTGGAATACAAGTCCCGGCCCGTTGAACTGATGAATTTGAAATTCAAATATTGAAAAACTTGGTCATGTTCAAACCTCAGATAGAAGATTGTCGGCCCTGTGAACAGTGTTCCTGTTTTTGTTCCTGCCCGTCTTGAACGCATTTTCTGCTATTTAACGAACATAAAAGTTTGTAAAAACATTTTTTAAATCGATGCTGGATCCTTAGTCATTCTATTAATTGCTAACTTTATTGATCCCTGAGGGGTAAGAACATGAAATGATGGGTGGATAAAGCCCAGATGTTCCTCAGAACAGATCAAGAGACACGCAGTTGTTAGTGTTTCTAATGAGGACATTAACTGATGTGAGGATAAACAGTATGTGTAGGATAAGAAGCTGATGTTCATCTCTTGATCTCTTTGATGTCCTCGGTATGTCGAGTTTTTAAAATTTGGTTTGACGTCCTGATTCTTTGTTTTCACCTCGTGTCGTCTTTACTCGGAATTCAAACCCACACGCTGTGGCAGATGATTGCCGTGTTTGGATCGGCACCATGGTCCCCAATTAATGACAAATTGCCAAAGCTGTCATTTGAATGGGCCGTTGATAATAAGTTGTGTAGGTGTTGTGTTTAGTGTAGATAATGAAATGTTATTATCATTACTTAAAAAGCAGAAATAATAAGAATTCAAGTTATTAGCTGGCTGAATGCCCCCACTTAACTAATTAGAAGTCTGTGTCAGCATTAATGAGTTGTGTGCTATGGTGGCAGAATTCATTGAGGCAATTAGTGACTCTCAGAAAGCACGACACTCCACGGCAAATCGCTGAGCTGCACAGTAGCTGGGTCACTCATAACTGACAGCAATCAGCAATAGGCAGCTCTGAGAATGACCTCTGGTGTACAGACTGTGACAATCGGCGCCATGAAAATGTTTAATTTACCGCTACGCTGATGCATCTGTGTTGCCATGAAATGATATTACGAAGTGTAAAGTCTGTTTTGCTGCGTGTGTGGTGGGAAAGTCTGTTCAGCTGAGTGAGCAATTAACTTGGCATAGCCAGAAATCAGGAGCAGATGATGAGAATAAACAATGAAAGAGACTTTTATAGTCCTCAACATCAAAGTCAGATTCAGTTATGTGAAGTATTTGGACCTTGAATGAGCTGTTCAGAACATATGGTTCAAAAAGGGTCAACATCTGAGAGAGATTTTTTTTCTGTAAACCAACAGTAAAGATGCAAAGGAGAAAATGCATATTGTCATTTTGAGGCTTTATTTAGGCACAGCGGCGCTTTGAGCTAAATGCTTACGCTCACAATGACAATGCCAACATGCTGATGTTATGCAGGTATAATCTTTACCGACAGTGGTCAGAGTAGTAGTTAAGAGTGATGGCACAGCCTAGACTCCAGGATAAAATGCCAGCAGTGAACGTTTCTGCAAACCACAAATGTCCAAATACCATGTAAACATACAATATAGACATTTGTACAAAACGCGTCATATCATGTTCATAGCACATGTGTTTATTACGTTTTAGACAGATATTTAGGTGGATATTTTTTGATCGGATGTTGGTCCATCTGCAGCCGTGTTTGTGTCGACCAAAACAGATATCTTACATTTAGCAGATGCTTTTGTCCAAAGCGACTTACAGTAATTCATACATACATTCATGGTGGTGGCTGCCATGCAAGGTGCCGCACATCAGGAGCAGTTTGGGGTTCAGTATCTTGCCCAAGGACACTTTGACCTGGGGAATCGAACCAGCGACCTTCCGATAACAAGACGCTGGCTCTACCCTTGAGCAACAGCCGCCCTTAAGCGCACACATGATCTTTTCCTTAGCCTAACGAAGTTGTTTTTGTGCCTTAACCTAATCAGACCATAACCACACCATTGTGACAACAGAGAAATTGACACTTTAGTCTAAACATGTAAAGTTTAGACATAAACATAAAGTTTTAACTTATCTGTGGTTTTGCAGAAACGTACTCTGCCACATTTACTCTGGTGATCGGATTGGATAGCATGCTATCATTGGATAATTAGCACTGCACTGTAGAGCTAAAGCTGATGGGACTAATCACAATGTTGACCCGATGATTGCGATTGATGAAAAGTCAGGGAATCTTTTTGTAGTAGGAAGTTTTGTTAATCAACCAGCAGGTGTTGAGATAATTCAGTCTGGACCAAATGTTGGACCAACAGACCGACTCCCTAGCAGCCATGCTCCTAGCATGACTAAAAATAGACTAGAGTATATATTCTTACACAGTACACCCTCTGTATTGTAAATGTCATCTGTCAAATTCCATTATATTTTCTTTGTGCTCTACATTTCCTCCCTAGCATGTATAGAGCCTAATAGTCGCATTGGTTGAGAACTGGTTCTGAGACAGAAATGATAAGGCTGTCTCTCCTACAATTGAATTTCTTTGGCTGAATAGTATTAGTCAGAGAAAGCCATGAGTGACGTGAGGCTTCAAATAATTGAGCAAAGCTGCAGTGTCTAACAGTGAAGCCTGTTCCCCTGTGGACATGGGCTGATAAAATGAAGCTGACATTAGAATGACAGTTGCAGCAGGTAGATGCTTTATTTTTTGTGCTCTTACAGTAAGGCTACATCTCCAACAGGGAGGATAGTAACTACAGTAGATGCAAGTTTCATAATTAAAGGAACACTGTGGTATTGTGATGCTGCTGTAAGTGTATTTTGAATGCAAATAGGACAGTTATGGCCCTCACAGTAGTTGCTGTAAGATCTCAGAGGTAGAATATCTTTTTCGTTGTGGAGTCTGCACCACGCATTCAGGATCTTTTCATTCCCTCAGGATGTGTGTCCTTTACCGACCACCGAATGGACCTTAGGTTAATCAACACAGAGGAAAGCTTTCTTTTGTTCTAATGGGCTTGAGTTTCACTAACCTCATGATGTCACATGCTGGCTGTGGACGCATATACATTAGTCACAGCGGCACACAAGCCCTAAATGGGAAGTGTTTTTGTTCCATTTAAGGCAATCCTGCTCCTCTTCAGAGGCCAGTAGGAGGATAAACCTGCAGAGCTGTGAGATACTGACTGTTTTACCCCGGACGCTGGTGAGAAATTTGTAGATTCAGTCAAGTTCTCTCTCTGCTTGTTAGCATCAATCAAACCCCCATCGTCCTCTAATAGCCCCTTCAGGAAGTACTATGTGTATCTGTATAGAGCCCATACCAGGACTCACGACGCTCTTGTCTGAATTATTGCAGTTTCATGGATTTTTAATCAGCAGACCGAAAGCCATAAAAATGTATTTTCTTCAAGGACAGGATACTGAAACAGTTTCTGTCCATTTGAGGCAGAACTGTATTGCATTCGTCGTGCCCTTCACCAAATGCCCTGTCTTTCACAGGCACTGCAACAGTCTTAATTACACTCAGATTGCAGGGAGGAAAATGACTGCCCATGTAAAGTATAGTCTGGTCACTGAACCATCTAAATACCTTGCCCGGGTTGCAAAATGGCTGTTGATGTTGTTTATTTGTTGATCTTCCAAACATATTGGGTAATATGCTTGGAATCAGGGTCACTAACTACTGCAGTATATGCCATAAAGAATATTATGAAAGTTGTGCGTAAATACAGTGATTGTAGAAGACCTCCCGCACTGTTGTTGACGTGCACAGCGACTCCGAAAATGACCAGTAGCGCCTTAAGCTTGCGCTCTTTGTCTTTTCTCAGTGAAGTGTGTCCATGTGTTGTTGCTGAAGCGCTGCAGTTACATACGCACACTTTTAATTGAGTTTTTCACTGAAGAGCTGCATGAACGCCGACTTGGCTGAAGGCTTCTTGGACATTAAAAGGAAGAGTTCAGCCAAAAAAAATGAAAAATTTACTCATTGTCTGCTCACCCTCACGGTGATGGAAAGTCAGATGAAGTTTTGTCGTAGACAAAACATTTCTGGGGCGTCACGGCAAAGCAACGTTAAGAGCATTCTCCTGAGCGACTGAGGTAGACGGGGACATGAAAAGCAACCAAAGAAAAACAACTTAAAATGGCTCCATACAGCTCGTCCAGCAAGTTGTGTGGTCGAGCTAGTATACCCACTTCAGACGAAGCGTGCGCTAACACTTTTAGCATAGTTGCTACTGTGAAGATGTTGGCTTTAAAAGGTCCCATATTATACTGTTTTTCATCAATTTCACACAGCTGTCAGAGGTCCCACAACACTGTATTCGAAATGTATTGCCCCAAACCAATCCGTGGTTCTGAATTTCAGCTGTCTAAAAGTCATTCAAATGAGCTCTTCTGAGAGCTGAGGGCTGTTTCTGTGCCTGCACCTTTAAATGCTAATGAGCTCCGTCTGTCATCGCCTGCCCTGCCTGCTACACGCCCCTCTCAGGGAGACGATGCTCTGTTTACGCTAGCGGTAGCATGCGCTAATGTTTGGATGTATCGCTATGGCTCGCCGAGATGCTGTCGTTCAACCATACCAGTTTGACCCAGAATTGGACCCAGGAGAAGCTCCTGAAGAAATACGGACATTACATGACAGACTCCCCAACACAACCACCCGGCTCCCATTCCCCACTGACCTGCAACAGGTAACATCTAAAAACAGCTAACATTAACGTTAGCGAAAGCTGTGTTTGTCTCCAACACAGTCTCCAAACTCTTGGACACTGTTCGTATGGTCTCTGTCTCCAGTCTGCACATGTTTCCAGACTTTTACTGTGACAACCAAGCTCCCTCGTAATATTATTAACATTAAACTCGCTTCAAACGGCATTGCATAGCGGACCGAAGCGGAGCTAACTAGTTAGCCAATTTCAAGCTGACTTCACCATACTCGTCGGCAGCTGTAAATACTATCAAAACGTGGCGACACTTACCTGTGGCTCGGGTGCAGTTGCTGGGTCCCGTATGGTTGGGACTGATCCTTTTACGAGGGTCAGTGTCGAGTCAAAGCCAGCTTTGTACTGACCCTCGTTACTGAAGCAGTCCGATGTGAAGTGGTGAGCACACACAAGCAAACTTACAGGAACCGTAGCGGTCACGCTGACGTTAAAAATGAAACGCAACCACTGTCTCTTGTGTTCTTCTGTAGCTGGGACAGAATATAGGCACTTATGTTGATTTTTACAACCAACAATGGAGTAATTTGCGTGTCTAGCTCTGAGCGACGACACATCGAACTTCACCTCCGGGATGAACGCCCCCTCTCGATATCTCCTATCATCGCGCAGAGGAGGCCGGCTTATGAAATCTTCTGTCGTTACGTAACGACAGGAGCTGAATCTGAACAGCCTGTAGGAGCGCCGTTTTACCAGTGGGTGGGCTGCAGAGACTATGCAGGACTCGTTTGATTTCCTCATTCTGGGAGTTGGTAGGCTCAGGGAGGACCAGTTTATATATGTAGAGACCAGAGAAAAGGTGTTTTTTATAATATGGGACCTTTAATGTATACAATATCATCTCCTTCAGTTGTTTTGGAAAACGCTGTGAAGCTTCAGAATTCCGGGGGGGCTAAGACGCTTCCATCGGCATGGGGATGAGTAGATAACGACTGAATTTTCATTTTTTGGGTGGACTTTAATTAAACAAACGCAATAATAATAATGTTTGCATTCAAACTTTGCATATTTGCAAAATTTACACACCATGGTGTTCATATAATATGTTATATGTATGTTATAATATGATATTTTCTTGTTCCTTTCGAGCGGTTTGTGTGCGCTCTGATAAACTGGCCATCGTGACAGCCTGCAACAAGAGAGAATCGGTTAATTACTGTGCATTTGCACACTGGTGTTCAGTCAACATACACAATTATGAACAAACAGTACTATAATGAGACCGTTAATCACAATTAAGAGCTGCACCTGGCAGCATGAGGCAGATATATTACAAAAACAACTTCCCACATTGTGTCTGGCAGAGTTGATCCCATGTTACCACTGGCTTGATGCCGTCGTTAGCACCAACAGGTGCTTCAGCCTGGCATGATGTCCATGGATGTTTCAGGAATTAATCAAACTTCTGTGTTCTCGTGTCTGGCAGTGGTGTTTACAGGTAAACAAGATATATTATGTAGACAAGAACTAAATGCACAGGTATCATGTTCCAAACGGTGTTATATTGGTATCATCCATATGTGTTGGTGACTTTTCTCCTCTGCCGATGTTTACTTATCTCTTAAGAACATGAAGGTTTGGCTGCATCTTGGTGTTTGTGTTGCTGAGGTTTGTCAGATCGCTTTAAATGCCAACCAACTGTTCATGGACCAGTGGACGGTGTTGCACAGCCGCACTTCCTAGTTTATATGACTCAGACGATCTGATGATTTATCCTTAACATTTATTAGTATGCATACACACGGACAGAATCTTTTTCATGATGGTGACTTATACGGACACACCTTGATTTAAGATATTCTTACCTGTGTGCAGGAGGCACAGTATGAATTGAATTGGCTGTGGGGTGCGTTCGGCTTAAATCAGGGTCTAGGAGTCAGGCATTTATAATTCAAAAGAAGTGTTGGTAACTGCGGCTTCTTTATTCGCAAAATATTCACATATATTTCTTGGCCGGCATCACTTCCTTGGCATTTTGACAGCTTCTCTCCGAGCTACCCCTTAAACCTGCTCCACCTTCGACCAGATTTCAGTTTCCTGTTCTCATCCATTACTCAAACGATTTCTGTGGTCAATGAGCCATCTAGCGACGCCGGGTTTGAGCCTGATGATGCGCTTTGCATTCAGCTGCCAGTGAGTGTGAGTGCAGTGTGTTTGTCTGCATCCACATTAGCTGCTGTGCATCCGACAGTCTCTAAGCTCATTAGAGTAATCAGGTTAAAAAGAGGGGAACCGGGGAACGCTTGGCCCGCGGCATGTTTCCTCTGGACTTCCCCAGTGAGACGGAGAACCTCTCACACAGGCTCCGGCTGAGCTACCGGGACCCGGCGCTGCAGACGCCCGCACCTAATGATCGGCTCCCGCTGTTTCTGTTTGTATGAAACCCACACTGGGGCATTCAGCTGCACCCATGCTGTCATAATGACCGGCTTGTAATTGTAAAGCCCTTCTGATATGCTTCTATTCTTCTCTGAGTTTCTAATCCATTTATTGTGGATCGCACTAACACATTTAGTATATAGCAAGTCCCGCTTATTACAGTTTACCGTGATTTTGCGCAGATGAAGCATAAACATTGAAGCGCAGATTGGAAAGCAGACGAGTCTTTCCTTTTAGTTTGTCTTCACGAAACTGCAAAAAGAAACACAATGAAGCAACACAGAACAGTGACTGTATTTACAAATGTAGCAGGACTGCGTATGAGAGAGGTCTGTCGGTCACTTTTGTTGCTTTTGGTTTTCGTAGCTTGTATTTTGTTGAGTCACAAAAGCTGTGATTCAGCAGTAATCATAGTGTCGGCCTTGCATAATGCCCCTCCTGTTTGTGCCTTAGTTTTATTTTGCCTTCTTCAGTACAAAGCGAAATTCTTGGATGCTTACGGCTGAGTCTTTTCATCCGGCCTCATGAGAAAACTACAGAGCAAGACAGTGAACGGGATTCAGGCATGCTTCAGTCGATCCGCGATAGTGACAGCTTTGTGTCTCTGAACACTGGATGTGTGTAGCCTTTCGAAGAATCTTCAGTGACCATCTTAACAGCAAGTAATGAAACAATTATTTATTTTTTTTTAGCGTTTGTTGGCTTCTCTTGCAAACTGCACTGCTTAAAAAAAAGGCCCTGTTTTTTTTTTTTTTCTTCCTTCGGAGCTGACAGAAGCCACCTGACCTGGGAATTGCCCAAAAACCGGGGTTGCTATGGTAACCAGCAGATGTGGAGCATGAAATAGTGAGCCTGTGAGTCCTTAACTAAGCATGGCAGCATCCCCTCGCATGCTCCGCTCAGTATACCGTAGTGGCTCTCCTCTGTGTCGGTACAGTGTCCAGCTGCAAGATGTGTCCAGCAGAGGTTTTTTTTTCCCGCCGTGTTTACCCATCCGTCCCCTCGGCTCGGAGCTGGAAGCATGCGCAACAAGAATTTCAAGTAGTCAGCATGGTTCTCGTCAGTTGACCCTGTTGTTGCACAATATGCGAGGGGGGTATGCATGCTGAGTGTGGGTGCGCGGTTTAGTTGACCAGATGTTTATGAGGGGGGATTTAAGCCAGAGATGTTTGTTTCTAGTAATCAGGAACACTTGGATGAAGTTCAGGCGTGGAAATCCAGCAAGAAAGCTAGTGTGAGAAGTCATTCTATGGCTCAAGACTTCTACAATACATAATTCATGTGTCCCCGTATTGAAGATAATTTATTGTTTGTTTTGCTTGTCCTAGATCCCAGGGGGCGGGAAGTGAAAATTACAAGAGCTGTTGTTGATGTAATTCGTGTGTTGTTTTTTTTCCCATAAGCCGAGAAATTTAGTCTGAATGAAGTTTATTGTCAACAAGGCATATCCATCAACAAGAATATCAGGTTTCATTAGCAAAAAACAGGTAAGAGTTGTCTTTTAAATGAATGAAAAGGCACCGGTTTGATTGCAGCTCCCTCTAGTCACAACATAAAACATGATATCTGAAAACTGGAAGAAGATGAGTCATCTTATCGCAAAAAAAACCTGTTTGATGCAAAAACATCATTTAGGAAAATAAATTAGAGAGGTATCAGTTTCTGTGATTGGAAGTTTGACTTCACATCAGGATATATTTATGTTTGCGCTTTTTTTATTACTCCAAATGTTTGTAATTTAAAAACCTAAGTTTTTCCATTTTCTCAAAGGGATGTGAGATGTGAAATGAGAAATACATTAATTTTGTACAGCGCCTCTCCTCACCTGGAGATTGTAGCCGGTACCAGAAGAATCTAGTTACAATCATGTATTCTTGTCTCATTCTTCAGAACGGCCTCCCGAATTTCTCCGAAGACCTCCTGCGCTCAGCCTCCTCTTGAAGAACTTTCTGAAGTGTACGGCATTTGTCGGGGGGAACGTTGTTGTATACGCCTTCTCCGGCCAATTTAAACATTTGATTCTCCAGTGCTTTTAGTCCTCGCTGAGAGGAAAAACAAAGCTGCAAGGAGTCGCACAATGATACTGTGCTCGGAATGTACTCCCAAGTTAACTGAATAATGGAGTTCTTTCGTTTGCCTTGGCCTTGCGCAAGTTTGCTTTTAACTTTTATTGTGCGCTCGAGATGTTGACCCATCATCCATCATTTCTGGGAGGGTAAGCGCTCGCGAAAGCGTTTTTTGGTTAATTGAGTGGAGGGAAAAGGCTTCTTGCTTATGTGTTTCTCTGTAAAAAAAAAAAATAAAAAAATCTGCCCGTCTTTGTGCACGTTCGTCTTCTTGACTGCACTGTGGGGATCAATGTACCGGCAGACGATATCACAGGCAGTTTCTCATTCTCACGGTGCAGCTCTCCACTCAAAGTGCTACATTATGTTTCTCTGCAGAACCTCCAACAAAGCATTGAAGCTGAAGTGACACTTTCACACAGAGGTATTTTCATTTTTCAGACACGTTCTATCAAAGGGAATCAAAGTCAACTCTCTCTCAGTTTCTTTCTCTGTGCAACACTTCCATGTACTTGTGACAGGATAGCTGAGAGGCCCGCTGGATCAAACCGGGGGTTGTGCAGTCGCGATAAATCAGGCCTTAACATTGTCAGAGCGCTCGCTTTGACCTTGCCTGCTTGACATTTAAAAGCTGACCTGAGCTGAAATCACAGCGTACACCCCACATCCAGATGACCCTGGAAGCAGTTGCCGCTGTGCACCCGAGGGCAGAGTGGACGTGGCTGCTGCTGCTGCTGCTGCCGCTGCTGCTGTCCGGCCTTATATGTCCAGGAAAAGGTGGGCACAGCAGCAGCCATGGCAACTGTGGGCAGAGTTGCTGATCTGGAAACAATGGGCCAACAACATGGCCTCTCCCTGAACCTCCTCTCACGCAGCAACATGGTTTCACTCTTCATCAGCAGGGGATTTTAACGTCAAAGTGGCCACTCTGACACGGTAAATGGAACACCATGTCGGTAAGTGTCGCCTCTTCTAGAGCTCCCGAAGACGTCGGGCAGGAGAACTCACGTGATACGCCTGCTTGTGGTCTTCTCCGCTAAATGTTTGATTTGCTTAAAGAGCCAGAACAATGAATCTCCACCTTTGTGTGTCAGGTTCCTTCCTCTACAGCGTGCCAGAGGACATTAAATGCTGATAGAGCCGCGCGCCGTATCACACTTTGGAGAGAAGCCAGTGTATGTTCCGTTCCACTGCTCTTGATACTGTAATCAGCATGCAAGTGGTGGTAGGCAGTCAGCCGCTGAAGTATGAGAGAGAGAGGCTCAGCGCTGGGGAGGGAGGGAGGGAGGGAGGGAGGCAGCGCAGACCGGAGATTGGAGTTGCCTGATTTACAGGACATGACACTCCGGGGCAGAATATAGTGATCGTGGGAGCCAGAGGTGTGAGGGCGTCGTCTGATACTCCCGCTCACAGCCCACGGCAGGATGATCCATTATGGATATCCAAGTCAATGAAACATATTTGCGTGTGTGTGTGTGCATTGTCATGCTCACAAACACCCACATTCACCTCACCCTCTACCTATTGTGCTGCATTCGCTCGCGCTACAATCCGAGGCACCGACTCCCACGTGGTTTGTTAATAAAAGATTGTGTTGCTCATTTTTCACGTGTGTTGTGTAATGAAGTCATTTTTTGGCAGGCCGCTCGCGCAAGCTGCTGCTTTTCATCAGGAGAGGCCGCATCGGTTTTGATTTCGTTGTAAAACGCCGGGAGACAGATGAGCGTTGAGATACTTTGGGAGCTGGGCTGGCATCTTAACTGTGACCTTTCTAATTGTGATGCAATGATTTCACGAGCCGGCTCTGCCTTGTACTTACATATTCTTGCGCTAATTACTGTCACATCTGAGAAGTCGACTTCATACTCCTTAATCTCGCCGTGCCTGTCTGTCTGCATTTGATAAAATAATATTTCAGTTATGTCATACGCTGTATTGCCGGCACACACAGCGGTCCGTCGGTCGCATAGTAGTGTTGTCGAGAGGAGAAACAGAGGGTGTGTTACTGCAAGTCTCCCTGTTCGCTTGAGGGACAGAATCTACAGAGGCATACTGTCTTTACTTTGATTTGATTTTGCAGTACGCTGTAACATATTCTGTTTTGTGCACTGTGCTGCTCGTGGGTCTCTGTCTCTTTTTATTCAGCGTGCACCAACAATTGGCTCGATGCACTAAGATAGCATCAGTTTATACATTTCGAAACTGCCTTGCGAGCTTGTCTTGTGAAGCAAGGAGAGGTCAAAAAGTCACACTGGAGGAGTGAGATTTGTCTGAGATTACCTCACCTATCCTCTGTGAGAGGGGTGCCCGGACTTTTTCCCTTGGTGGGACAAAACCTGAAACTTAGTGTACGCCAACGGGCATAAAGCAAACACCTCTTGTGTTAAGATGCAAAATGGTACTGTATGTGGAGCCCTGAGAGGCTCTTATGTGTTTATTACTAAAGACAAAAATAATAGGGCGCAGGATAATCTTTCCAAGTTCCTAACTGTTTTTTTCCACTAGCCTCTTCGGTCTTCTATAGATCTCCCCAACATAAGTCCCACTTTGGGCAGCCCTGCTCCATAAGAAATTGAAATTAAGATCAGTGCTCAGTGAGGATGTAGTAGAAATGCCGAATTAGAAACAATCACTAAATGAAATGATATAATTCAGGAACCTTCACAACAGCTGCTAAATGGTAGCTGAGAAGCGCACATACCTCCTCCCACTTTGTGGAGCAGGCGAGATACCGTGTTTTTGTATTACTACTGTTCTATCATTCTATACTAATAATAATAATAATTCAGTGCAGTTTTCGCCACGTCTCTTCGATTTCTGTAGAACACAGCCAGTTTGTGTGAATCTTCTTCCTTTAGTGATTGAGGCTTTATTGAATTTTATAAAGACAGAAAAACACAAAAGGGCAAGTCAGTATATAATGTACAGTATGTACAGCATGCAACTTATCTTAGGACGAAGATATTATCAAGTATGAGAGAAAAATAAAATCCCTGTGACATAAGTGTAGAAAAGATTAGAGCTGCAACACTTATTGGATTAGCTGCCCACTATTAAATTACGCAATTAATGGTTTCGAGCGATTTTTTTAAAGGAAAAAACATCTAGGGTTGTTTGATTCCAGCTTCTTGGATGTGGATATTTTCCGCCATCTTCACTCGTCTTTGACAGTAAACTGAATATCGTTGGGTTGTGCACAAAACAAGACATTTGAGAATGTAATGAAAAACACAAAGAACTAATCAGATCGTATAAAAACAATCAAGAGATGAATCTACAAGAAATAATTATCATTAGATGCAGCCCTAGAAAAGAAGGCTGTGTGTGGGAACATGGGAGGGGAGCTAAGCCGTGGGTGTATCTCAACATTTCTTTATCAGTCCACAAATCTGCACCTGCTTCTGAGAGGTGTCTTTATTTCCTTGCTAAACTGACCCTCACAAATCAAGTGAACCCTCGGTAAATACAGCAGAATGGGCAGTCGGCGCACTTCATCACAACTCCTCTTGTGATTTGTGTATGCGTAAAGGAGCTGAGTACACTTCACTGATTGCACGCAGGTTGCATCTCAAATGACAAGCAAACTGAGCTCCCAGGTCGGTAAACAACGCGGATGTCTGCGGGTGAAAAATGCGTCTCGGAGTTGGAGAAAGTCAAATAAATCATATCCAGGGTGCCAAATGCCAAAACTCTCAATCACCTTGGATTGTTTAGGGGCTCCTGTGAAAAACTGGTATAGATGAAGCCGTCCTTTTGTTTGACAAAGACGTTGTAAACGACTACCCATTCTGCCTGCTGTCACTCACATGCTCATTCTGGGGAATCTGGTCCCTGAATAAGGAGTTATGGTCCACCGGTCCATAATGTTTGAATATACTGCAGGCAGCTAATGTCACAGTTTATGCTTTACAGTTAGTGTGAGAACTGAGAGGGAACAGTGGTGTTCCTGTGAGCAGCAACCTGTTTTGGTTATATCTGTTGTGTTTGTATGAGCGCTGATGTACTTTATCTGACAGGTGAAGATCCCTTTTTTACTTTTATACTGATTTCAGAAAGTGAGTTAATATAAATGTTAAACGTGCAGTTTGTAAGATTTGGCCACTTTGTTGAATCCACACTCAAAAGAAATAGGTGACAGCATATCGCCAGAGTAACTGATAACTGCTGCCAACTGCACCTGCCGCTAGCTAGTTAGCTGAGTTAGCTGTGTAGCTAGCGATCCCATTAGCTGACTCGAGTATGTCTGGACAGGGGGGGCTTGGAGCAATAGAGCAGTTTTGGTGTTTAGAGCAACAGCACAGGAGCCTGGGATTTCTAAAGCTAGCTGGTTAGCATGCTAACTCCAATAGATATCTCTTCAGCACAGCACAGAGAGCTCTGTGTCCTACCATCAACACTGTTATTTCTTCATTTTCTGTTGATTACCTTATTATTTTTTTGTAAATGTTCTAATGTAAAAATCTTACACATTGCACCTTTAACAGAAATAGGAAATCTGTTGCGTTTTTGCTGAGATGATACTACAGCTCACTCTGGAAGTAATTGTGCTGAAAAATTCCCTCCTGCCGTAGTATTTCAAGATCAGACCATCCGTATGGTACGCAGTGAACAGTACATAACAGGCAAAGCTGCGTGGGTTGAGCGGTGGAAGCCACTTCACAAGCACCTGTTCAGTATTTTATGGTCATATGTACAGCAAGTACATGCCCAAATATTTTATGTTCACAATGGTAATAAAAATGGAAATGAACAATTTACGAGATCTGCCCTTATGCTAAGAAAAGATATGTAGCTAATATTTTACATAAGCTGCTCGGTTTAGTTGAAATGCATCTTCAGTTTTTTGTCCAAAACACTGAACTACTGACTCCAAACATGTTCCCCATTTTGTATCATTACATCACTCAGTCTGGCATAGTTATCAGTCAGAAACCAGATGTAGGCTAGTGGACCAGAGGCTGCTGCTTACTGTAAATGCTCTGAGAGGGATTTAATGGTTAAAAATGTGGTCGATGCTGAAAATAAAATCATCATGGGGCCTTTCTGTTGTTTTTTCTGCTGATCTGCATCCATCAGGGCGTGTAATGAAATAAAAAAAAATGTTTGGGCAACATCTGTCTGGGCCTGACGTTAACCACCACTCCCACTGAGGGACTGACTCAGACACCAGGTCGACCCCGCACTGGCTTGCCCGACCGAGAGACCAGTTCATTGGCTGACTGACTGCAGCTGCTGGGTGGAGCTCTCCTCCTCTAGTAGCTGTGTCTGTCTCCATCTATTACAAAGCTCATTCTTCACATCTCCCAATGAGGGCTGGTATTTATTGTTAATTCTGTGTTACTCCAGGACTGTTGGACAGTCAAAGTAGTACAATCACCCACTCTTATAATATCTACATTTTATAAAAGATTTGTACTCTAATTTTAAAGAAATTCAGTTTGAGAATTAGTAGATCAGATTTTTTAAAAATGTGAATTACGATGAGGAGCAAACAGTAAGATGCTTCTGCTGTGGATGCTTTTGAAACGGTGCTGCTGGAGGACGCTCTACTTCGCTGGATATTTTTAGTGTAAGAGGAGCTGCTCTCCCCCTCCCTGCGACAAGGGCAAGAATCATAATTTCTGTCAGTATCTATACCCTCAAATTGCATTACGGCGGAGTGTGTCGCCCAGGAGCACAGCCTGTGGTACAGAGAGCGGGTCACAGCTGCAGCAAGGTTTCATTTTTTGTACAATAAGTCAGTGTAACTGTGAGTGGCTCTGAATCTGGAGCGGGGGGGGGTTGTACCTTTGTAATTTTTTATCATTTTTTTGTCTCGACAACCACTCCCTAACTAATACTCTATTAAGCGAAATGATACCAAGCAAGCCACTTACAATAGGACAGCTTGTTTCTCGGTAGTCCTGGTGAACTTAAAAATAGCAAGGGGTCAGTTCTCCTTCATAATAACGTCCGGACGTGTGTTCTGCTGGAGCAAGGTGTAATTAATTTATGAAACGTATGGAGGAAGTGATAAGGGTGCAGGCGAAGGCCCTTTGACTTATTAATTATTTGAATCGTATTCAGGTGGACTCCAGTTTCGGCCGCTATTCTTCGCAAGGAAATGAGCACAAGGACATCTTGATTAAAAAGGAGAATGGTCTCCACATGGCATGAGAAAGCGGACATTTTGAAATGCATGTAACAGAGAGGGCATGGTTAGTTTTATATCTATGATCTGAAAAGATGATTCAGTTACCCTTTTTTTTAGGGCACACTTATTAACTAGTTACTTATTAGCATGCTTATTAGTAGCATACTGGCTCTATGTTAGTCATTATAAAGCACTTTATCCTTTATCCTGCATGACCATATTCTGTTACTACTTGGCCATTAAAGGTGCACTACATAGTTTTGGGGAAGAAATTTGAATCAGACAAGAAAGATCTTCCTTGACTGATTCTGCTTCTGCCTAAACAAGCTAAATAAACAAACTCTTCGTTTTGTCACGACTGAAATAACTGAATACACAAACTGACCTTAAAGAACAACAACATTTCATTCTGTTTTACTTTGTTTATATTTGGCGGACCCTGCCACCTTTCTAGCTTCAAACAGCTTGTTTATTCAGTAATCAAAAAATAAAATGCATTTATTTATTTGTTTATTTATTGCCTCATTAATATTGTAAGTATTATAAATCTGGGTTTAAGTTTCTTCTTTGAAACTACATAGTGCCTACGTAAGAGTTCTCCCTCAACAACTTTCTTGCTCTTCACACTGAGTTAGTCTGTTGCTCCCGTCGTTATCACCCCGCTGCTCGGCAATGCACCTTCATACACATGTGTACTTTAAACGCGTTGGCGAGGCAAACGTCCGACACGCGCGCCATCCTATACTGGGTTGGCGGTCTATTATGCGCTTAACTTAATAATTACTGCATAGTGAGAGCAAGTAAGGAAGTGATTCGATTTATTCGGACGGTGTTAACACTGCAGTTTGGTGTTTTCTTACATAAGGGTAGACCATGTTTATGCTCCATGCTCCATGCTATGAATGGAGAATGACGATTCACATGGTAAAACCACCTTATCAGGCTCGGTCTGAGCAAAGCATTGTAATTCATGTGTCACCGCGTTCTTACTTACTATAAATTAGCATTAATTAGAATGCTATTGAGGAAAAATTCCTAGTTGTTGGCCAGGTAGTTGTAGAATATAGTCATGCAGAATAAGACATCAATAAGGACTTATAGACTTATAGTGACTGCTAAAGAGCCAATACGATACTAATCTGCATACTGAACTAGTTCACTGTAATTTGTGTACCCTGAAGTCTTTTGTGTTGTGTTTTTACACTCTCTGGACTTTCTAAAAAAAGGCATAACCTTGCTCCATCCATCATTCTTTTGGCAGCTTACAAACATGTGACTTTTTGCACCAGCGTACCGTAATCATATTCTCCTCATGTTATTGATGTAGTGAAAGCGAGCTGGCAGAATGATGTCTCTCCGGCTTCATACGCCGCTCAGATTACAGCCCTGGGCTATCAAATAGATGTATAATAATTTGCTATACGTTAGCCGTAAATCAAGCACGCCTCGCACGCATAAAGATGTATTTACGGTGATTGATTAATGCTTACCTCTCGTGTATAGTTAGGGCTCTGATTTACTAAATTCAAATTAGGAGGTGAAGCGCTCAGAGTGATTATATAGCAATCATTAAATGTAGAAACAGCTTTCACATCTGGTGGGAATAACGCACCTGACCTTGGCGAACGAGTTGAACAGAAATACAGCGCCTGCGTTTGCGGGAAACACTGGATTTGAATACACAGATGTTTGCTGCTGTGTGACCCACCGTCGCCCTCGGACTAACTGTGTTCCAGGAAAACACAACGGTCTCCGGAGACGTGCTACGGTCCTGCAGACGACTGACCTTGCCTTTCATTCAGACGGGGTGTAAAAGGCTCGGAGTGTTGGTGCGGGATGTAAAGAGGAGGAGGAGGAGGAGGAGGAGGAGGAGGAGGAGGAAGTGTGGTGTGCAGCGGTTTTAGCCAATTAGCATTTTCTCAATGCACACATGCTTTAATCCTGCTGTTCTTAACAGTCCTGAGAACTGCTGAGGTCTGGATTACTCGCAGCCCTCCATTCAATGCCACTGACACAGTACACGCTTAAATTAAACAAAAATAATGGTCCACTGGGCTGCAGATAATATGCTATAGTAAATGCCACTTCACTGTATTTGTTAGGTTAGTGAGGGATGCAGCCACAGTATTTTCCCGCTGCTTAACTTGCTATTTCATTTGACCTTTGGGGTTATTTTCAATCGCATCGCAGCTTGTTAAAATCGAATCGGCATCCTTTGCAGTACAATGCTAGACTCGCCTTACTGATCTACCTTTTTGTCCTGGAGTGGCTGTTTTATCTTCGCAGTAACCGCCTCCGATGGTTTAAGTAAAACTGGGGATGTCTTCTGTCTCCACTCACAAATGCTGCTTAAGCAGAAAGAGTCGAAAAACATCTTGTTTACCAGGGAATCATTACTTTTGTCCCGTGTTCTCGGTTTAATGGGCTGACCTTGAAATTCCTGCAGCAGTGCAACGGGGGGGGGGATGGTTTAGATTTGTTGGTTTGAAAAAGAAAAAAAAAAAGGAATTACACACGCTATAAATTAGTTTTTCATTCCAATTTAACTCGAGTTGCTCTCGTTATTATTTCTACTCGCAGTTTGCTGAAGGTCAGGGAGGTTTTAAGATTCCTGCCGTAATTAGTGTCTTCAGAGCACAATGTCAAGTGTTTGCGCTGTGTGTACACAAGAAAACATGTCTTGTACCACACAAACTAGAAGGACAAAATCGGTTTTATTATGATATGACATCTGGCGTAATCTGCTGTAAAATGCAGGGGACACTCTTGTGCGGTATGGCTGACATGCCGCACGGCTGATGTCTGCATTGTTCAAAGCAGCTGTAAAGCGCTCGTACGCTCTTCGCAGTTGGAAATAATGGCCGCGGTATCAGCTTGCTGTCTTTGTTGCCCTCTGCATGCCGTGCATCTTCATCTGCAAACTGCATGAGAAACACAGACACAGGCGTGTGCTCTGGTATTGATTGAATAAAAAAAAAACACACAATTGAAGCACCCCTGTACGGCGTTGTTGTACGGTGTCCTTGAAGGAATGTTATTCATTCCCATCCACACCCTGTTCTGCTCTCAAGGGTCACTCTGCTTCAAATTTGTAGGACCGGTCCAGACAAACTGCTCAGGCCCCTGGACCAACACTGTTTAAATTTCCTCCTTGGTCGTTGTGTGACAGACTGGTGCAGTAATCGCAGCAGTTGTTGCTCTCGGGCTGTGCACTGCTGCTGGTATTACAGTCAATCATTAGAGCTGTATCCTCTCCAGATGGCTCCTGCCTCCCCTGGTCTCTATTGAATTGTCCATGTTTAGACTCCTCCAGCAAGCTGCTCTTTGGCCATTTTCATGTCTTAATATTTAGAGTAGCCAAGAAATCTAATTCAAAGCAGGACGTTTTTTCTGATCGTCACGGGAGATAGTGTTTTGAAATCACATTTGGAGGCCTACCTAGTGATCCAGAAAGGCTAATAAAATAAATAAGATTGAACAGAAAGTGAGTTGCGCCCTGTCGCTCCGGCGCGGATCCATACGTGCTTGTCAGCAGAGCTAACGAGGAGCCGGCTGCGTTGGAGTGTTTGCACGAGGATCCTGGTGAAAACTGTGTGCTCTCACACTACTGTAAGCTCGGGGATTATCATTATCCTCCTGGGTTTCATCATGCGGTTTCTGCAGCGCTTTCTCTCTGAAGTGACGGATGCTACTCACAAAAAGACTAAAGCGACTGTTGTCAGACGCAACCCGTCCGAAATCCTCGAGAAACCGCGGCACAATCTGTATATTTGGCGCGTGTGGGTTGTCACCTGTGAGTCTACATCCTGAGCCTGCCGTGTTGTCAAGAAGAGAGTATCTGTGGAAGAGCCGGATGACAAAAACTCGGCGGGGCTTCCTTGCTAGCCCCGTATAGAGGAGAGCTCACGCCGCGCCATTACCCCTTCCTCTTTGTGCTTGTCTTTTCCACTTTGTATGAGGAAAAAACTCAGGGGAAGGAGTGGGGCTATTGGAAAAGGAACACATGGCCACGACAGAGCCACAGTCACAGGCGGGCTCATTCACAACTCCATCATTACAGAAAATTTACTTCTCAGACTTTCTCTGCTCTGGTTCAAAGAGGGGCCTGTGGATGAGCTGTGAATCCCGAGCACAAAACGAGCCTTTGTCTCAGAGCGTGGCTGAGATCTGAATCCCGTCAGTGTGAAGATTTGAACTTTTGCCTTCATATCCAGCCGTGGAGACAAATACCGAAATTCTTTTGGTGATGAAGTAGAATTTGGAACAGTTGAGCCGAATTAATGAATGAATGAGTAACATGATATTAAACTAATCTAATCTTGTGTGTTTTGGACGGTTGGGTGGAGAAAACAAAAAAGTTGAATCAAGAAAATAAGATAATATTTTGTCATTTTACATCACATACAACCCCCAAAATGCAATAATTCTGCAGTGCATTTTTTTGTATTCGTATCTGGAGGAATATAAACAGCAGCAACGAGATAATGTTGTAGATGTGATCAGCATCATAATTCTAAAAACATCACAAATAGGCCAGTTGGGGTTTTGGTAAAATGCGAAAGGGCAGTCTTATGGACCCAACAACTAATAGTTTAATCAATTAATGGAGAAATAGTTGAATAATATTGAAAATAATCATGATTTGCACCCCTAGAAGAAAGTGACACCAGCACTCGGGAATTGAATCCGTGTCGGTACGCCCCTTCTTCTCTAGGAGAGATCGTTGGCTTTGAACGTGTCACAGGCTAATTCCTAAAAAGTAATGACTCGATTTTTGGTCTAAGTGTGTTTGAACAGGAGCCTCCCGGGTGTAGATGGCCCTGTTCATCACGTTCGACCCTCTCCCCGCTGAAGCCAAGGTCAAGGAAAAGGAGAAACCCTCTGCAGTCTTAGTCTCTCTCCTCTTTTCGTGCATACGAGAATCTCAGACTACCTGAATTGATTCACCCTAATTGCAGTATGTGACAAAAGCACCCACTGATTTGTCTCACAGTCGTGTCGGATGCTTCTGGGGGAGAGTGCGAGCCGGGTAGAGGAGCGGATAATGATGCGGCGGTGGAATGTCATTTTCTGTGTTTTGACTCGCCTCGTGTTATTCCTGACGATTAGAGAGATTTGCACTTATTTCTCTTTTTCCGCTGCGAGGTTGTGTCTCTTGCCTTTTTCGTTCGGCTAATTCCACGCACACTGCAATCAGGCAGAACCTTTCAGACGCTCAACCCTTTAATATCAGAACAGCAGGGGAGAATGAGGAGCTGCTGTACGGCGTAACACTGATTCACAGGTAAAAGTGTCCCCGAGGAGATAATTGCGAGGATTTGTTCTGCGCCTTGTGGTGTTGTATATTGCCTCCGACTCTCCCTCTTCACACTCCCGAGCATGACTGTTTTTTAGAGAGGACATTTTAATAACCGCCTGTTGATACTAGTCATGATGCAGACCATCTATTCGGGATCGCAGCCAGCGGTCGGGCTGGCTGATACGGCCTCAAAATGGCTATAACCCCATACACAATCTCTCTCTCTCTCTCTCTCTCTCTCTCTCTCTCTCTCTCTCTCTCTCTCTCTCTCTCTCTCTCTCTCTCTCTCTCTCCATAGATAGATGTGTATATATATATACTTGAAAACTCATCCAAAGTATTTCTTAAGCATTTCATATTCTGCCCATTTTCAGGTTCATGATTTAATTTCGGGGTTACTGCAAGAATGGTTTACATGCTTTAATGCTCACAAAACGCATCGGTCCTCTCACGCTATCCAGTGCAGCAGCCCCTCTGTCTGAAACGCTCGGTTTCAGCCCCTCTCTCTTCTTTAAGCACACCTGAGCCAGCGCCGCTCGCCGTGTTTTTCCGTTCGGCTCCGTCCTGTTTTCAGCTTCAAGTTAGCTTCACTTCCATCATGAATATTGACGTGTGACACGGTGCTGCAGTGTGATGTCAAGAAGTCACAGAATTAAAGGCAAGGACTGCTTATGAGGTGCATCAGGAGCGGCGTTTTTTGTGGAAGAGGGGAGCGCCCGTCAGCACAGACACTTCCAAGACCCTTTACATGCGCAAGAACCTATACTGTATAACACACTGAAGGAATGGGGGGGGGGAAAAACGAAAAAGCGTAATAGTTCTGCTTTAAATGCTAGGACTAGGTATTAGAACAATTCGAACAGTCAGGGAAGCTCTGTATTGCAGCCTTTAAAACAGGGAAAAGGCAACACTTGAGCCATATCACAATATAATGATATCCAAAATCTAAGATGGTATATAATCACATGTCACGATATCGTCCACCCCTCGGTAGCAGTGTGACTTTGTGACTTACTTTGTGTTTCTCCCTCTGTGTTTTCCAGCTGTGTAGGTCGGTGAGGCCATTAAACTACCCACCAAGATGGTGGCTTTGTCACTAAAGATCTGCGTGCGCCAATGCAATGTGGTGAAGACGATGCAGTTCGAGCCCTCCACGCCGGTGTACGATGCCTGCAGGATCATCAGAGAGAGAGTCCCGGAAGCCCAGACAGGACAAGGTCAGTGGGAGACTCAGAAAAGGTCTTTTATTTGTTTACATAACGGGAATCTGGAGGCATCTACATTTACACTCTTTGTGTTTCAGCGTCAGATTATGGCCTCTTCCTGTCTGACGATGATCCCAGGAAAGGAATCTGGCTGGAGTCTGGAAGGACCCTGGACTACTACATGCTGCGAAATGGAGTAAGATTAAGTCATGTAGTTTGGGGTGGGGAGCTGTCAGTGTGTGAATTATCGTCCCTTTAAGTGATGTAAAGTTTCCAGCGGGACCTGTTTATGCTCGTGTTTATGCCTCCCTTGCTTGCTGGGAGCGACTGCAGTTTAATGTCCAGGAGGATCAGTTTAATGGTGTCATTTTGCTTCCTCTCCTGTTTTTTTTTTAGGATGTTTTGGAGTACAAGAAGAAACAGAGGCCGCAGAAGATCAAAATGCTGGACGGCGCTATTAAAACCATCATGGTGGACGACTCGAAAACGGTCGGGGAGCTGCTCGTCACCATCTGCAGCAGAATCGGTCAGTCTCCACGAGCCGCTAATATGAATCTTGTCAGGCCGTCGTCCGAGGCTTGCATTATTCATCATCCGTTTTATTTTTAGTCCGCGCCATACCACTTGACTTCATACATTACTGTGCGTTACTGTACAATTATGCGCCACGAAATTCATATTTAAACAGCCGCGTTTGTTAAGCACTTTGGAGCGCTCGTGTACGCTTGATAAAACCCTAATCACTTTTTGTTTAGTGTGCGGTGGGCATGATTTATCAAGCTCAAACAAGCTGGTTTCTAATAAATGCTGAAGTGTTCTTCCTAAGGGCCAGACGGTGCCATCCTCGCCTGTCACTGAGGTGTTCCCTAAGCAGTACATTTCAATTATAATGGGCTGCCATCAAGCTCAATTGGGTGAGGAGGAGAGGGATGTGTGTCTGGCAGATAGCTTTATTGGAAAATGTTTGTTTGGAGTGGGTCTTTCTGCTTGGCTTCTTCTCCTCCTCGGCTTCCATTTTAGTTTTTCGCTGGCCCCCTTCCAGCTTTCCTTCACTTCTGTTTCGGAGCCCAGAGAAAGAGATAAAAAAAAAATAGAAAGATGAGAGAGTGCGAGGGGATTGAGGAAACGCTCGCGCTATCGCAGCCTTAGTTATCGTCCCCTCCTCTGAGAGTCTCCTGGCTAACTTGTGCCCCTTTTCAGGAATCACCAACTACGAGGAATACTCCCTCATTCAGGAGGTGACGGAGGAGAAGAAGGAGGAGGGAATGGGGACGCTGAAGAGAGACAGAACGCTGCTGCAGCGAGACGAGAGGAAGATGGAAAAGCTCAAAGCCAAACTCCACACGGATGATGACTGTGAGTGCGAGCTTGCAAAGGACAAAAAAAAAAAAGCCTCCAGGAGCGCTGTTGGTGTCTTGATGGCTCTGCACCCCTTTTTTTTGTATTTTCACATTAATGAATCTGACTCAACGCCATCATGTGGACATGTGCTTTATCACCCAAGTCTAATTTATTGCACGGACATATCAAAGTTTAATGAAATTTCCACTGTTATCTTTCCCCCCCAGAGGACACCAATTACATTTTGAAACATTCGAATATATAAATCACCCTCCAACTTTGGCTGGGAACTGGCTTTTTTTTTTTCCGTCTCAGCAGAAAATAATGTAAATGGCGCTGTTTATGCCCTGTCACTTCCCCCTGTGAATAATTTGCTAGATTGTCTGCCCGAGCTCGTCCGTCTGATGCCTCGTCTGACGTCTCTGAGCTGCCCGGTTAATTTCGCCATCAGTATCCCTCCTCTGGTAGCATCTTCGCAAAGTGAACGTCTATTCATTTCGGTGCGTGTGATAACATGGTGTGTGTGTGTGTGTGTGTGTGTGTGTGTGTATTGATTGGGCAGTGAACTGGCTGGACCACAGCAGGACGTTCAGGGAGCAGGGAGTGGAGGAGAGCGAGACTCTGCTGCTCAGGCGCAAGTTCTTCTATTCGGACCAGAACGTGGACTCGAGGGACCCCGTGCAGCTAAACCTGCTCTATGTTCAGGTAAACCAATTACACACACCTTTTTTTATGCTGGTGCAGCAAGAAAACAGAGGGAGGCGGGATGGCCTACCGTACTCATTCTGCACACAGTGTGCCGGTACACGGTGTGTGCACTGTTCACATTTTTTGCTGTGAAAGGCCAAAC
Source organism: Lagodon rhomboides (assembly GCA_039737535.1). Taxonomy (NCBI): domain Eukaryota; kingdom Metazoa; phylum Chordata; class Actinopteri; order Spariformes; family Sparidae; genus Lagodon; species Lagodon rhomboides. Next base: position 22,905,494 of record CM077793.1, read on the forward strand.
TGCAAAATGAGGCCCAACCAGGCGAGCATATGGTTTAGCCTGTTTTTTTTTAGCCGGACAGGATGAAACGTGTACAGCTTAGATGTGATCCAGACAGGTTTGACTAAATTAACGCCGTACACTATCCTCTCATTTCTTCAGTTTTTACCTCCTTGATTCCTTTCCCCGCCTCCTCTCCTGGTGTCTTAGTCCCTCCCCCTGACATGAGAGCGGAGGCGGCAGGGAAGAGGCAGGAGGAGAGAGGAGTCGAGGCGACAGGCTTTTAACAAAATGAGACATCCGCGCTTCAAAGCCATATCTTAAAGCGACGTCAATCAAATATGACGTGTGGCCCATCTGCATCATCTGGCCATTGTTTTGTTATCGCCCACTGCTGTATTTTATGTTCTCCGTCAGATGAGCTTAGCAGTGTTGCTGCGAACTTATATACTGACTTTTAGTCATCGCACAACGGGGCATATCGTGATGCGAGTGCTATCAAGCTGAAATATCATTATGGTTAGAACAGCACCTAACGAGGCACTTCACGAACGACGAAAGGCGTTTGATCATCTTTAATAAGTAATATGATGTGTCAACAGAAAAAAAGAAAGATTTTGAGGCCCCCGGTGTGTCACGCCTCTTTTGGTCACGCAGAAAAACACTTTCGCAAAGGGTACATTCCCGTCTCTTCAAGATGCATTTTAGGAATTGAGACATCCTTCAATGTGGCTCGCTCAGATCGATTTCCGGGTCGCAGGCAGGAGCACGGAGGAAACGAGGAGGTATTAATTAGAGAAATGAGAAGAGCCCTATAAATCCTTGAACATGGAGGCAAAGCTTTAGTTGCAGATAAAGCTGCATCCTGTCTAGCTGCTGAGTGCGGCAAAACAAGCGCTAAACACAACACTGACAACTCCTCAGAAAAGTATCCGGCTCTTTAAATGCTAAATGCTCCGCACTAGCTCGTGGCTAACTTTAGATCCTACAAATATCCAAGTATCCTACAGCGGTTATATAAGTGAATATATAATATATTTTATATTTTTCACTTAAAAACTGCTCTTGCTGTGGTTGAAAAACAGTACATTTGTGGGCATTATAAGCAAAACAAGCTGCTGAAAGAAGCTAAAACGCCTCATAGAGCGGCGTGGAACTACAGATGCTGGTGCTAATTCTCTGATTTGTCACGACAAGCAACCACTTTCACATTATTTCTGGTAAATTTGATCCGACGTCGATATAAAATTATTGATTCGTGCAGCTTTAAGTTCCTATTTGATTCCCACCGTCACGCCACTGTTTTCACATCAATATAATGTAAATGGGCGTCGCACGGCCACTATCTTCTCCGTACATACGTGCAGCTATCAGCACCACTGCTTTTTGTGCTGATCATTGTTGGGCCCGTCACTCTGACAAAGCCAGATATTTTAATGTGGGGAATATCTTTCCGGCACCATCCTTCTGTTCTCTGTGTTTTGGCAGACTCAGTATAAGATATTGCTCGAGACAGATATCCCTTCAAGTAGGCTGCGCCACACATGATTGACAATTCCACGGCTGATTAAATGAGCGCACTTCTCGATGTTTTTCCCTTCTGATTTCTAACCTTCAGAGCATGGCTCCCATTTTGAAAAATTCTATTTAAGTAGATGGAAAACCGTCTTGTTCGACACCGTTTCAAATCAGCTCATTCCAGCTCTTCAGCTCACAATGCTTGGACTGAAAGAGATATTCCAACTCTCCAACTGAACATGCTTTGCCTGGCCGCGCCATTCTTTTTGAAAAGGGAAATACTCTAGATGTTCTTGTGCGCGACTTCTCAGTTTCTTCAAAAACTCAGCCTGACATATTTGGTGTCCTTGGAAAACTTCCGGACCCCCGCTGGAATTTCAAATAAGGTCTGAGTTTGTACTGACTGACCAAAAGGGTGATTCAAGTGGCTGAAGAGGTTATCTGTATTGTCATTATGGTGGCTGCTCGTGTGGTTTGGGAGCTCTCAGAGACGGTGAGTCACGTCAACACTGAGCGCTCGGCGTACGTCTGGTCGGGGCGAGATGCAGTTCGACTTGGCGGGGATGTTACTGGATGTCTATTTCATTCATTAGTTTCTCTCTCTCCCTGTGAGTGTGTGTGGCGTGTGGCGTGTGTGTGTGTGCGAGCTAAGCAGCGGTAGTTTGACCAGTTTTTATAGAGCGAGGGAGCCCTGCTGTTACCGGGGAGTTCCCTGAGGGGGGTCAGCTGAGTCCAGTACGGCACTAGTCAAGGGTTTGCTCGCTGCACACATCACTGCATTCACATTAGTCCATCCAGCCGCGGGAGGGGAGCTCCCCACTGACACCTAGACTCAAACACACACACACACACACACACACACGGATGTACCTCTTGGGAGCAAATTAAAATACTCACAGAAAGTGATTTAACATATTTAAAAAGATATATGCTAACAATAAGATTGCTGCCTGCTCCGCCCGCACATAATCTCGGCAAAAACAGCGCTCACTTGTGCGTGGTCGTTCATACTTGACTCTTTTCATCTTCTCAGTCCCTGCTGCGTTGGGAGTTCCTGAATCTGTTCATGAAGAGGCACCCAGCCGCCCACCCTCCCTGTCTGTTCCCGCCGCTCTCCACCCTCCTATCTGTCTGTTCCTGTTTTTGCCTCTATTTTTCTTACCCCCTCCGTTTCCTTCCCTTTTCCAGCTCGCCTGTCTCCACTCCCTCTCTCCATCTCCTACACATTCTGACATAATCGCGCGCATCCCCACCCTGTTACCCTGGCACACACCACAGCGCGGTGCATATCATGCTCTCCTCCTCCTCCTCTCCCGGCACAGACTCATATTTCCTCTCGCGGCGACGACCCCGCCCCCCCCTGCCCCCGCCTCCTTTTGCCTCTTCGCTGCCCTTCCTCATCTGTCTCTCCCTTGTTCTCCCCGTGACACACACTCGGATTGTTACACAGGCAGATCACAGAGACTCTTCACATGGCAGCCGCTCTAATTTGTCACTGTGTTAAAAAGGCCAAACAGAGCCAGAAGAGAGATCTTTAGCAGAGTGGAACATACCCCGGGCCTTCCTCTCCACTTTTTTTTTATTCTTTTGTCACGCAGCTTCTTTGCTCCTTTCATTTTTCCTCTTTAACATCCTTCATCATTCACAATCCCCGTAACACTCAGCAACTCGGCCGCGTTGAGTAATCTGATTCAGATGGTGCCGATGATGACATTATTGCTGGTGTTTCTTTGACGGAGCATCCCTGCGAATCAGCGATGATCTCAGATGTTTATTAATGATTTGAAGCTTCCATGATTTCTAACCCACCCACACACACACACACACACAAACGCACCAACGCACACACTCACATAATGGGAGCTCTGCCAGTAACCGACTAATCTCCTTTACTACTCAGCCACTCCCTCTCTGTCATGTATTTGTGCTAAGGCCAGGATAAACCTCCGCAGCAATAACATCTCCCTGTGTGTCCTGCTCCTCTTGCTCTTGCCTTTGCTCACTTCAGCTGATTCTAAAAGAAAGTACACTCTTTGTACCGTGGCATGGCCCAAAGCGGGGACGGACGATGAATTTGCTGTCCTACAGAATGTAACATCATTACATCATCACATTTCTTTCCAGCAGTAGTTCCGTAAGAGCCTGTGCACTTTAAGAGCTTATGAAGCATTTCTGCTTTATTAAAAAACAACAATACGGAGAGACAGAAGAGAGCGATGGGTTAAAGGTTGGATCTGAACCGTGGCCAGCTCAGATACTGAAGATACTGAACCTATCCACCGTGATGCCCCTAATTAATCTTTTTAAAATGGAATATATATAAGATCTTTCTTCAAAATACAAATAAATAAAACTGCGCTCTCTCCAGCTCATGAAGCCGTTCAGTATTCCTCTGTTCAGTGATTTATTAGCGGCCGTCCTGATCGATCTCTGCGTGCATTTAGCTGCTACGTTGTATCCCTATGTCAGCATTTATTTTTAAGGCTGTATTATACTCTGTGTGCTCTGCTGATCCGCGGTCGACTGACTGACCTCAGCGTTGCAGCCTCAGGCTGTATGTGTCACAGCTTCTGATGTCTTGTGCTTCACTTCCACCCATGCAGCTCTATTAAAATGTCCCAGAACCAGCGCCTGTTTGCCTTGTCATATCCGCTATAAGAAAAATTCAGGGTCTGTCCTCGTTGTCTTTTCTGTTGACAGGCGTGGTAAGAGTCGTTTGACCAAGACGAGACTTGTACCTGTAAACTGGCTGCTTAATCTGAGGCTGATTGATTGGGAATGACCCAGCCAATGAATAATTTAATGTGGATAGTAAACTTTATGGGATTATCACTGAATGAGTTTGTTAATGTGCCAAGTATACCGTTATTATGTCCATGTAGCGATCAGCTGACTATTAACTTGGTGTACAGCTTGAAAAATGCTCATCACAATTTCCCAGAGCCTAAAATGACGTGTTCAGATTGCTGCCTTTGTAATCAGGAGTCTCTAACACCAAGACTCAACTTGTTTATCTAAAGAGCAGATGATTCTTTTAAACAATTAGTCAGTTCAGTAGTCATTGCAGTTTTACTCCCAACGAGGTTTTCTGCCTCATCAAAGAGCAGAGCCTTTACTGCCTGCAAAGCCATTTGCTAAACAATTTCTATTCTTTGTAGTAAAATGGATATTCATTTTCTATTTACTGTTCTGTCCCAGAATAGTATTCAGGTTGTTGACCATCTTTCTGTTAAACCACCATCCCCTCAGGCAGACTGAGTTAACTCAGCGGTTGAGAGAATGAACCTTTTTTTCCGGTTTTCTGGCTGCCTGCTAACTGTTGTTTTTACCTCTGCTGGATATTGGCTCCCTTGCCTCATTACCAGTAATGACAGAATAGAGCAGCAAGCGATAACATGTATCCTTTTCATTACTGTTGTCATACTTTCACTTTAATTTCAGGGTGTTGATCATCATTAAATCGGCTCTCCTCATATTTTTTGTTTCGCTGACAATGTTCTGTTACTCCAGCTGAGTAAATGTCTGCATAAACAGCTAAAGTGTTAACATCCAGCAGTATTCTAGTTTCTATGAGAGCGCTCCAGCACATTTTAGTTGCTCAAAAGAAGGAATGGCTTTTTTTCTAGCTTTCCAACAATATATGCAAACACGCAACCAGGAACTCCAAACACACGATTCTAACATACTAGTGAGCATGTGACCAAGGGCTTGGTCATCTTGGAGATCGGAAAAATGTGACCTCACTCCAAAGACAATGGAAACAAGTTTGCTCAAATATTATATGGACAGTGATCTTGGTTTGTGTCCCCACTGCCCATATACAAAAACCTGTAGCTGTGTATATAACACACTTACTGTAATATTTAAAGATATTAAAGCCTCTGTATCTACAGTCGCTGTGCTCCACTCTGTGTCTCTGTGAAGGCAGATTATAAATGGCAAACCCACACTCAGGCTTTTATGTACTAATTAATTTTTCTAAATAACTCCGGCCCTCTTGTTAACTCATCATAACCGATCTGCATCCACCGAGCAGCTTCCAGCATCGAACTTCACAATAAAAGCATCTTGTGAGCAGTGTGCAGCAGGGTGAATGGCATGTGTAAGGGCTAATTTTAGAGTATCTTCTTGCATTCAGTAAAGAGCTTATGTGCTCCACTGTGAATGGCACTGGGGGGAAAGGACTTGATTGTGAGTGGAGGAGATTGTTGCCCTCATTACAGCAATAAGCTGCTGCTTAGTTTTTCATTGATGTAATGGGACGTAAGAATGAGTAGAGTCCGCGCCGCGCACCGATATGCTAATGCTAAAAGCACTGATGGAGCCTTCCTCTCACTATCTCGGCTAGGCCTCTCAGCTTTTGGAGCCATTAATTTTGCAGCAGTGAGCTAGAAAGAGGGAGTGAGAGGAGACAGACAGGGAGAGAGAGAGAGAGAGAGAGAGAGAGAGAGGCAGAGTTGACTGCCCCCTGGAGAAAACAGCACACACTGACAATCATTTGAAAGATGTCAACAAAGGCTTCTCCCTTTCCGTCTACCTAAATGGTGAAGATAATGCAGACAGCCCGGCTGAAAATGCAGTGAAACATAAGTGATTTCTCGGCAGCACCAAGCGGTGTTTCTGTCTTTCTAAGTGGGAAACAAAGCATTCATTAGATTCCTTACCAACATACTGAGGGCCGTTCTGTAATGCAGATGGGATATTGTGAAAGACTGGTGCATTTCTGTAATGTGTTTTCCTTTTTAATAACACGTAATGGGCTGCGATGACAAATCGTTGGCGCTGCCACATTTGAAAGCCAGCAGAATGGCTTTTATTGTCACAAACAAATCTTATTTGGCTCCCCTGTGTGGATGAGTCTCCGTTATGGTGTCCCCGCAGTACGGGTACACTTAGTCATTCCCTCAGAAGACACCCTCTCTGAAGCCACGCTGCATTCAAAGTGCTCATTCTGTTGGGCGAATTTTGGATAATACTCCTGCCTTTGTAGTTCGATCCCTCTCCTGGATGTGTGTGTTTCTGCCTCCTACTTACCCTCCTGTTTCTCATCATGTCTCCTCCAGGCCAGGGATGATATATTGAATGGATCCCACCCGGTCTCCTTTGATAAAGCCTGCGAGTTTGCAGGGATCCAGGCTCAGATCCAGTTCGGACCCCATGTGGAGCACAAACACAAGCCCGGATTCCTGGAGTAAGCCTTTTTCCTGTTCATAATCATGCATTTACACCAACATCACAGCAACTCTGCACTTTCGTATGTTTAGTTCACAGCTGTGCATATACAGTGGTTATCTCCAGCTTCAGCACAGGCTGTTGCTTCAGGGATTTCCTCCAGTGGAAAGCTCTCGGGTGATGTCAGCTGTTACAACTGTTTTCTGATATGCAGGCAGTAGGTCAAGAATGACCTCATATGTAGAGGTATGTTAACAGAAAAGGAAATGCCTGTAGCTGCAAAGGGTAACCGTGTAAAAATGTCATTTATCCCCGTAGCCTGAAGGAGTTCCTACCCAAAGAGTACATCAAGCAGAGAGGGTCCGAGAAGAAAATATTCCAAGTATGTACATTACATCACTCAAATGTTGCATTTAAAGAAAATGATGTGTTTGAAACTGCGGGCGGCCAGCGGGAATTATAGTAATTTGTTCTCTGTTGAGGCATAAATTGAGAAACTACAAAACATAATGTAACACATGCTCAGCACATGTAGTGATCAGCAGAAGGAGGTGGAGATGTGAACGATGTCGTTTGTCTAGGACCACGCAAACTGTGGAGAGATGACGGAGATCGAGGCAAAAGTGAAGTATGTGAAGCTCGCCAGGTCCCTGCAGACGTACGGAGTGTCCTTCTTCCTGGTGAAGGTGAGAGCTAAAGCCATACGAATCTACAAGGTAGAGAGTATTGCCTGTACTGGGTTTACATCCCTGGTTCCAGAAAAAGTTTGGACACTGTGCAGCACATGAACTGTTTTACAAAGTGCTCCGCAGCTCATGTCGTAATCTCCGTTACACAAGTGGTGATCCTCGCGCCATCCTTTCTTGTGAATGACTGGGCCTTTTGAGGATGTCCCTTTCATACCCAATCATGATAGCATCACCAGTTACCAATGAACCCGTTTACCTCGGAAATGTTGCAATCCAGATTCATTTTCCAAGGAAAGGGGATTTCTGTCATCTATTCCTCTCCTTTCTATCAGTTAGGGTGACATTGTACTCAAGTTTAAGGCGTGAGGCCTTAAAATGCAGCAGATGAAATTGTAAAGCCAGGGACACTCACACGATAAAATCAGGATGTTCTTTGAGTAATTACTGAGCATTGTCAATTAATGATACATCTGGTTGTAGAAAACAAGGCATGCGCATGAGACACTTTTGTGCTAACGAGTGGCAGAGGTGATTAGGAAGCTGCTCCGACACGCACCGCGCTGTCAAACAGGTACAGTGCGAGAGCCTGTTGAAAACACCCGAAAAAACCCCATTATCACGACAAAATCAGGAGCTCCGGCGTGGAAGCTGGAGGTTCAGCAGCACACTCAGCGCTGCCAAATACTTGTGACAATAGCAATTGTGCTCTGTTCTGCTTTGGCGAACACAAAAGTGGAATGGAAGTGCAGCGTGCGAACGGGATGAAGTCGCACCGGCAGGTATTATGAAAGCTCTCTGACAGCAGCCCATTTGGTTGCGAACTTGCAGGAAAGAGTCGGGTGGGGGGGAAAAAAAAAGAGGAAGAGTGCGGCCGTCTGCTGTGGTCCTAATGGACGATAAATGGAATGTTTGGCCTGTAGTTAAAGCAGACTGCAGGGTTCAGATTGTCCTTGTGTGCGTGCGTGCACGAGCGCTGTCAGTGTTCGATGAGGGGATGTAGTGATGGAGATTTCGAGACTCTGTTAAATAATTCACTCCAGCTGCACTCTCCTCTTGATGCTAGCAAAGGCAGAAGCACAGACCCGGCTTTGTTGAGGCACATCTGAGAGTTTTGGTGTAACCTCCCATTTTTCATCTGTCGGTCTTTAATCACTGAAGGTTGTAGGATGGCAGGCCCTCCATGGCTGCAGACTTCACAGATATGGAAATACTGTACATGGAAAGTAAACATCCTTCTATGGGTGTGTTTGCTGGAGCCGTGCAGGTGTGTGAAATATAAAGGCCCCACGTCTATTGTGATCTTTTGCACAAGCAGATTTCCCCACAATAATCAAGGTTAAACCGTTTGAAATAATGCAAGACCTTGGATGGCCACTTCAGATTAGAAAACCAAACTTCCTGCTTGATAGCTATGACGTTCAAGTAACGTAACCTTAAACAATGAAGCTTTTTAATAAACCTATGCATGAGAATATCTTAAAAAAGTTGGATAATGTTATCTGGCCTTGTGTTTAAGAGCCCCCAACATAGAGGCTTTTCTACTTATTGGCCTTGGTGTGATTCTCACGGCTCTTCATTCTGACCTAGCGATAGAGAGACAATAGCCTGGAGACGTAAGACATACGCATTTTGAACACCCCCATCTCTACAAACCGCTAATTTTTGTGTCGTCCTCTGCACCCCTGGAGGGGAGCCAAGTGTAGGCTCAGTCTCTGAAGTGAGCTGTAATAGATTTTCAGTGGGCAGAGAGTGGAGGGCACCGGAGCTGGTCAGGCAGAGAGCCTGTGGAAGCACCATGCTGGTGTGCTGACAGTGACTAAAGCCTGTGGAGACCCCGTTCAATAAAGCAGCAGTTAAACAAGCCCGAACTCTGCTGGGTCAGTTCACAGCTGCCCCCCCCTTCTCCTCCTCCTCCTCCTCCTCCTCCTCCACCTCCTCCTCCTCTTCCATTCGGGCCTTTAAGCCACAGACACAGCGACAGCACCAGCAGAATGGCACAATGATTTTGTATCCGCGCCTTGAATGAATCATCTGTGTAGGTGTTTAGCGCCGACATAAATGCTGTCTGATGTTTCCCTCTCCGACAGGAAAAGATGAAGGGTAAAAATAAGCTGGTCCCACGGCTTCTGGGGATAACCAAAGAGTCAGTGATGCGAGTGGATGAGAAGACGAAGGATGTGGTGCAGGAATGGCCGCTGACAACAGTCAAGAGATGGGCTGCCTCCCCCAAGAGCTTCACCCTGGTACTGTGCGACTCTCTGCATCTCTTCCTTAAAGAGTCATACACTCCTAATCCTCTGCACACACTCGGTTATTCTATGCATAGTGCGATTTGCACCGCTCTGCACCACATATTCAATCTTTCCCCCGGTTTTCATTTTCCCCACACAAACAGCGTCCTGAAAATCATTGCGACCTCAGACTCCCAATATTGAATGTTTTCAGCGTGCTAGCCAGCCATTTCATCTGCGTTAACAATAGATGCCCGGGGAAGAATGTGCAGTATTTGGGTGTATTATTTATCTGAAAGCTTTTTCAATTTTCTTTTACCAAATGTTGGCAACAGCGCTGCCTGTTTTCCTCCTGTATTGGAAAGGAGCGCTGCATTTAAAGATTAATAGATTATGCAAATTTTAGAAATACTCCCAAGGTATATTTTTTCCAGCATTGATTTCAACCCAAACATTTTCACCCTTTGCGTTTCTGGAGGAGGCTTTGAAGTGAGTTGCTAGGTTCACTCCGTCTAATTTTTAATCATCTCTTTTGAGAAATAGGATGCGCCACAGAAGCTCGGTCGATTTTTTTCTTTGTATTAAGGGTAGAAAATAATGAAGGTGCTGCCAATTTTAATTCAGAACCTCAACACAGTAAGGCAGTTCTTTGTCTGTGAGCCGTCTGGAAGGATCTTATTAGGTAAAGGGTCTTTCATCAATGCAAGATAGACACATTTAAAATAGTTTGCCCTGATTCTCTGCTCTCTTCGATGCATTACAAAAGGATTTCGGAGAGTACCAGGAGAGTTACTACTCGGTCCAGACTACAGAGGGAGAGCAGATATCCCAACTTATCGCTGGATACATTGATATCATCCTTAAGAAGGCAAGTAATTAAGAATTGAACGTAAAGACTGCAACATAAATCCGTACATTTAGCCTACATTACATACGGCGTGTCTGCTGCTCTTCTCTCTGCAGAAGCAGAGTAAGGATCGTTTTGGCCTTGAGGGAGATGAAGAATCCACCATGCTGGAGGAGTCGGTCTCCCCTAAGAAGTGAGTAGTACTCGTGTGCTATCTACTGTATTTTACGCTGACGGTCCCGATTCAATGAACACATTCTAGTTATTCTTTGTGAATGTAAACCCCACCGTTTAATTGTGCATGTGGTTACATATCTGCCTGCCCAGGGCAGAACCCCCACGAGAAGTAACGTTAGAATCGAACCCAAAAACGGCACTATGAATTTTAAAATAACACTGACGACTTTCTCGATATTCCAGAGTACAATTTGTTGTATTGCTTCCTTGGACTTTTGTTGATTTTGCGCACCTCAACACAGAACATGCCTCGGGGTAAAGCAGCTAAATTACCATCTTATTTCCCAAAAGGAGGCCGCATCATTTGGAAGTTAAGACATCACGTCTCATCGGAAGCTGATTTATTCAGTAATTCTTATCTCTCAGTTGGATACTGTCATCCTGATTTTTCCTAATCTAGCTTAGTAACTTTTCGTAATTAAGGTAATGCTGATGGACTCGGGCTCTGTCACAGGGAGCTTGTAAATTTGTTGTCGCTTGAAATCCACATGGCTCTTCCTGAAACCACTCGCTTGGCAGAATGGGGCATCATATTCCTGCTGCTTATGGGCCAATTGACTCATGTTGTCGTTCTCAGCACAAAAACATAATTGCCGCCTCTCAAAACAAGCCATAATTAACCAATGAAGTCAGGAGCATCTGTTGAGCTGGGCAGAAAAATGATGCTCCGTACAATATTTTTTTTTTGTCTGACAATGCCTCTGCACTGTGGGAGCAGTTGTTAGCGTGATAATTGTTTTAATTATGATTTTGTAACAGTTATCATCGGAAACAATTATCAGCATTTAAAGGTACACACACGGGTAAAACGAGAGGAAATAGTCATCGCCAAAACGCCTCCATGAGTCCGTTGGCAAAGAATTATGTCATTTTTACAATCGCAGACAATTAACTTAAAATATGATAATTTATAACTGATTTGATAAAGGATAGAAGATTAAATGACAAAGGTCACAGGTTTGAATGCATCTTTGCACTTTTTTCAATTTGACATCTATCTCTTCTTCTCCTGTTTCAGGTCCACAATTTTGCAGCAGCAGTTTAACCGGGTGGGCCGCGTGGAGCACGGCTCAGTCGCACTTCCCGGTATAATTCGGTCGGGGTCCATCGGCGGCCCCGACACCTTCAATATGGGCACTATGCCCTCGGCGCAGCAGCAAATCACCACAGGGCAGATGCACAGAGGACACATGCCCCCGCTGGTGAGTGAGAGCATTTTCACTCGTGAGCTAAATATGGTGTCCTGGACAAAAAAAAACCTTGAGCTTAAAATACTGTAGTGTTCAACAAAAAATATACTGAATGGATAAGAAAATGATGTAGAACTGGCTTCGGGCTCAATTCTCAATTTTTTTTTAACTGTCAAAACACAGTGTTGAAATCATTCACACATTTTTTTTTTTTTATGTAAATCTGATCTGCAGTGCTTGGAGTATTGCTTGTGGTCTCCGCTTTCAACAATGAGCCACAATAAACAATATGAAGAGGGCTGTGAGTGAGACGGAGTATGAAAAGTCATCATACACAATCTAAAAGCCCATCTGTCTCCTGTGGTTTATACACATTGTTTTGCAAGACTGAGGGTTTCTCCCACTTACAGCACATATAGTGTATTTAGATTGCTTTTGTTTAGTCATCTGCTCGCTGAGTGTCTCTGTTGTTTGTTGTTGTCAGAGTCTGGCCCAGCAGGCCCTGATGGGGACCATCAACAGCAGTATGCAGGCTGTGCAGCAGGCTCAGGCTGACCTAGGATATGTAGATAATCCGCCTCCTCTGGGTCGAGACTTGGTAAGTCTTCTCCCTACTTACTGCACAGTTTTTTTTAAGGATAGATGCAGCGAGGAGAGATACGATACTCCACCAAATCCCGTCATTAACAGCAGCTCCAGTCCCACTTTTCTAACTGCTTCCTGATATTACAGCCTCTGCTTTTCAAAGCAAAGATTGCTTAGATCCAATTAAGCATTCGCATCACATCAAAGTCAATCATATTTCTCAAATATAATTAGGATATGGAGCTGACTGTAAACATGGAGGCTGTATTTAATGCTCGAGTGTTTCCAGAGCTGTAGGTGTTGTACAACCCTAGTCCTTTAATCCTGCACGAGAAAGTTTATATGAGCTGAAAATCACCCACTGTGATGAAAGCCAATCGCTCTCCTATCCCTCCTCCACTGAAAGGCGTCCAGGGTCTGGGTTCAGAACAAAGTGGACGAATCCAAACATGAAATCCACTCTCAAGTTGATGCCATCACCGCTGGAACAGCATCTGTGGTCAATCTCACTGCAGGTGAGTGCCCAGGAGAATACTAAACAGTTAAAGGATGCAACGTGCCGTCCTTTTTTTTTCAGTTTTCATTTATTTGAGTTTATGAAGCCTCCGCCGGACTAAGCTGCAAAGGAAATTGCTCTGTTTTAGAAATATTGTTTGTCTATGTTGTTATTGCAACCCCAAGGAGGGAATCAATAAAAACATTTCCCAGTCGTTGTTAAGCACACACTGATGAATCTCTTTTAAACGGAGGTGCGTTCACCTGATCATTTTCCCTGATAAATATGTCTACTGATAAGTAAATCTTGAACTTGTTGTCCTGAAGCTCAACCTGCTGCCTGTGTCTCTCTCTGCTCCCCGTGTTGCTTGGCCCAGCGCCAGTCGAGCTCCTGCCAGCCTTTTTCAGGGTTTTAATCTTACCTCGCCATCTGTGTGGTTGCACTTATTCTCCCCCCACCGTCTAATACAAAGTTTTTCTTCTTCACGGCCACTTGCTCCATCAGCGTGCTCATCCCCGCGGAACCATTTCAAATGGGCTCTAATTATGACACTGACACTGATGTGTGTGTTACAGCATGTGACACGCAAGCTGCCTCACGGATTAGCTAAGCAGACGTGGCAGCAGCAGAACGAATAAAGATGCGCGACAGAGGTGTAGTTTGTAACGATGGCGATCCATCCTCCGCAGGTGAACCCACGGAAACCGACTACACAGCGGTGGGCTGCGCCATCACCACCATCTCCTCCAACCTCACCGAAATGTCTAAGGGTGTCAAGCTTCTAGCGGCGCTAATGGACGATGAAGTGGGCAGCGGACATAAGCTCATGGGCGCTGCCAGGATGCTGGCAGGAGCTGTGTCAGATCTGCTCCGATCTGTTGAGCCCGCAGCCGCTGAGGTGAGGGCGCCCACTGATTATTCCTCTGTTTCATCCTCCAATGTAATCCCGGTAGCCACAAAGCCACATGCAGTGTTGGATTGCATGCTTCTCTTTTTTATCAGTGTCCCAGTGACGAGGATTTTTGATCCAGAAGTCTGTTTTAGATAATTCACGGGGGCCTGTGTGAGAGCAGGCCCGGGCCAGTGTAATGAATGTGGTGATGTCATCCTCGTACAGCCCAGACAGACGGTGCTGACTGCGGCAGGAAGCATCGGACAGGCCAGCGGGGACCTGCTCCGTCACATGGGGGAGGGCGAGACCGATGAGAAGTTCCAGGTTGGACGCCGCCCACTCACTGTTTCTATGACACTTCAGGCCAAACAGGAAGACACACATACATTCAGATTCTCAGCCCCCTCTTTGAAAATGTCAATACGCACATCATGTCTGGCTTTATTATTAGACTGATTTTTATACCAGAGTGTCAGGAGGAGAGGATTTAGGAGGAAAATGACAATGCAGTGCCTCAGACGTCCATTAACACAATATGCAGACTTCATTAACTGCGTCATTTACTCTCTGCGTACACACCTTTTAGTTCGAGAGTATCGCAGCCTTGTTACCACTCTGTTTGATAATGATGATAATATTAATAATACGTTTATGTATATAGCTCCTTTCAAGAACCGACGACATAAAATGCTTCACAAAAGAATCAGGAAAACAAAAGAAGCAGAGCACCAGACAATACAAGCAAACAACCAGCTAAAACATGAGAAAAAAAGAAAAATTAAGCAAAAGCAAGTCAGAACTAATGATGGGCTAACTTTTAGCTGCTTCTCGAAGGTGTCGACAGTGTCCGCAGAGCCTAAGTCCAGTGGGAGACAGCTCTGAGTGTAGGAGCAGAGTTTGTTATGTGTTATGGCAGAAGTAGCTCTTCAGTGTGAGTACAATTAACTTGATAACAGATTTTGATGGGCAGCCAGTGTAAAGACATGAGGATTGGTGTAACGTGAGACCTTTCGGTGGTCTTCGTCAAAAGCTTGGCAGCAGCATTTTGAGCCAGCCGTGGGCGATTTATGGAAATCTTGCTAAGACATGTGAAAAGAGAGTTGCAACAGTCAAAACGATCATCTCCAACCGAAGTCTTGGCACAATGGGCATTAGTTTAGCTATGATTCTCAGCAGGTAGAAAGGGGAACAAACCAAACAGCTAAAGTGCCGGTTAAGACTCAAGGCCTGACCCATAAAAACATTGAGATTACAGAGTGTAGTTTTAACACAGGAGGATAAAGAAGCAAAGTCTTTGGGACGATGCCATCTCGGCAAGAAATGAGAACTTGTGTTTTGTTTGTGTTGAGCTGTAGATAAATGATTTATAGAGCTGAGGCAATTTAGAAAAGCAGAGATATTTAGACATATTGAGGCTGAAATGAAACGTATAAACAAACACAATCTGCATAACAGTGGTAAGAGATATCTTCAAGAGGCGAATACAGTGCAAACAGCACAGGGGTGAGAACATAACCTTGGAGAACCCCACAGAACAAAGACTCAGTTGATGAGGCATCATTCTGAACTTTAACTGAAAAAGTCCTGTCTGATGGGCACCATCAATGTTAAAGGTAACCCTTTATATTAAGGTCATTGTTATAGTTAGTTGATAGGCAAAATGGCCCCTATAAGTCCTTATCAAAGGCATTAAAGCATCTTCTTAAGACTTATAGTATAAGAGCCTTATTACCTATTAACTATCTCTTATTACAAGGGCCTTAATATAAAGTGTTACTGTGTTGATTCCTTATTGATCATCCAAAGCCAATGCTCCTCTCCTCCTATTTCATAATGCAGATATGAATTATTACTCACCTCCCAAAATTCATCATCGCTACAATACTATTACACTGTTGTTTGTGCATTAGATGTCCAGTATCCACACTACATCAGCTGAACAAAATGAGTGACAAACATTTACTTTCCTGGTCCCTTCAGTCACATGTGCGCAGCTGTGCTGTGTTTCAGTGAAGGACATTGATTAATGTGTTGCAGGACACTCTGATGAATCTGGCCAAAGCAGTGGCCAATGCAGCTGCTATGTTGGTCCTAAAGGCCAAGAACGTGGCCCAGGTGGCCGAGGACACCATATTGCAGAACCGGGTGATCGCAGCTGCCACTCAGTGTGCCCTGTCAACCTCGCAGCTGGTGGCTTGCACCAAGGTACTGGTCTGAAACTTGTTCATCTCAGAAGCCAAGTAGGTAAAGGACATACCAGCATACTGGAAATCATCCAGGCAGAATGTGCGACACTGGCCATTGTTGACTGTTTACTGCTTGAGATTTGAAAGTGCAAAATTGAACTGATTTTCTTTAATTAAAAAACTAATGAATAACAGCCCGTCTAATATCATAACAGTGTTCAGCTCTTCTAATCCGCCTGTATTTCTGCCAACGACAACGTGTGGTGCAGGTGGTGAGCCCAACCATCAGCTCCCCAGTGTGTCAGGAGCAGCTTGTCGAGGCCGGGAAGCTGGTGGACCGCTCCGTGGAAACCTGTGTCAAGGCTTGCCGCTCGGCCAGCGACGACGGCGAGCTGTTGAAGCAAGTCGGCGCGGCAGCTGGCGTGGTGAGCCAGGCCCTTAGCGACCTGCTGCAGCATGTCCGCCACTACGCCAGCTGCGGCGAGCCCATCGGACGCTACGACCAGGCCACGGACACGATCATGAACGTGACAGAAAACATTTTCACCTCCATGGGTGATGCCGGTGAGTTCACAAAGAAAGTACTCAAGGCTACTCGTGAGCGTTGGGGGTGAAGTGCCCTTAAAAAAGCTTTCAGTTTAAGTTGTTGGGTGTCTTTTAAGTTCATCAGTATTTTCACAATATATAAATAAATCAGTAATAACAATCAATAAACCTGGTGATCTTTGATGAATACCTGCTTTGACTTGAATTGTTCTCATGAGTTTTGGCAGCATCAGAGGGCCTAAAGATATTATCGGTATTTGTGTCCATGTTAGGTGATCTGAGAAACCCTGCTGAAACATTCTCAAAGCTCATGCTATTTGTTATGGTTCGAGTCATAAGGCTGAAGAATTTCAAACCCCAGCCAATTCTCAAGGGGTTGTAGGAAACATGTCATCCAAAACCACTACAGAGCTCTCAATCTGGTCTCAATCAGCATCAGCAAATGCTTTGAAACTTAAAAGGAAACACATGACCTGGGCATTTCTTTTTTGGAAGGACAAACTTTTTACCTTCTATAAATCAACAAGAAAAGAAAAAGAAAATCTGTAGCGGCGGATCAGTATTCAGTGATTCACTTCATTCTACATGTAGCGTGTTGGTTAATTCCCAAGACAGCTGGATGGAGGTTGTAAGGCACCCAGATCTCTTGTCTTTCACACACTTCTCTGGGTGAGTTATTTCGAGCTGGATGGTGGGTGTTTGGGAAACACAGCTTTTTATAGCAGGTGTGTGGGGAGATGTTACATATATTCCAAAGACTTTCATTTGTGTGAGAGAGGATGACTCACTGGAAAACCTGCAGCTATAAAAGTTCATGAAGGTGAAAACAATGATGTGTCTCCTCGCAAGACGAGGACACTTACAGAAATGCCTCGGTGGCGCACTCAGGTTGGGTGATATGATGATTATATACCATGAGATTATATTCATTTGTCAACTGTCAGACATGCTGTCACACCGTTCGGCTGGAATAACTATCCCTTTAATATCTCTGCTTGTGTTGGACCGCTCTGAGCACTGTTGCAAATCAGAGAACCAGACTGATATTGGATGAACAGGATATTTTTTTGCATCAGTTAGCCAAAAATAGATATTTTCATTGGGTATTTTATCTCGACAGAACATCCAGAAACATACAATATTTAACGATGCACATATACTGGCATTGCAATATGAAATTACCCATAGACGATTTTATTCTTAGTCACACACTCCTCTGATGAACCTGCACAGTTATGTAAGTAAGTAAGTAAGTACATTTACTTAAGTACTGTAAATACAGTTTGAAGGTACTTGTACTGTTCCTTAAGTATCCATTTTCTTACTTTATACTCCTACTACGACCTCATTTTCTATGACAGATGTTCTGATTCTGGCTACTTTGCGTATTCTGCTGATAGTTGTGCATTTATCATTTCAAACTGAATCAAAGTTTTGATTTCTAGATCTTGTTCTTGGAATTTTTAAAATTATTTCATAATGATCTAAAATCATTTTTGTTTTTCAGAACTCTATTGCCATACTTGGTCTTATTTAGATACAGGTGTTCATTTAAATTGACTTGAAATATTCAAAATCAGAAGTGCTGCTCACATGTTACAGTAAACTATAACCTAACCTATAATATGAATAATGTGTGTGAATAAAGAGCTTTTACTTGTAACAGAGTACTTTAACATTGTTGTAGTAGTATTGTGACTCAAGCTAGTGATCTAAACAGTTTTTTCACTACTGCAAATGTGTCAACACTAATGAAGTGTTATTGGCTGTCAAAATATAAGCATGTGTTGGGGCCAGCCGCACATTCCTGACCTGACACAAACTTGAAGAGTGTTGCTGTTCATCTTGGATTGTTTGAGAAATTCCTCTGTGATACTGTAAGAAGCAAAAGCTCGATTCTGTTGGCTAAATGGACGATGACAACTCTGAAACTTGATCATCACTTACAAACAGTTCTTGCTGTCGATCCTCAAAAGATCTACACAACGAACGGACAGCCGTCAAAAAACAAAAACAAATGTAAATGGACAAATTGCAGCACAAACTGAATTTGAGCTGTAACAAGGGCTTGTCTCTGTGCTGTTATCATAGTTGATATTCTAGTTGTTTGTGTGGGGTGTCTGTCTTCCTTTCTGTCCTTAAACAGTACTGTATATGTGTGTGTGTGTTCACAGGTGAGATGGTGCGTCAGGCCAGGGTGTTGGCCCAGGCCACCTCTGACTTGGTCAACGCCATGAGATCTGATGCGGAGGCTGAAGTCGATGTTGACAACTCCAAGAAACTGCTGGCTGCAGCCAAACTCCTGGCCGACGCCACGGCTCGGATGGTGGAGGCTGCCAAGGTAAACATGTGACACGTGTACTCTCCTGATGCGATGCAACAAAAATGATTATTTGCTTAAGCATGTAAATAGTAATGTAATTTACTAAAAGACTTGAACTTGATAACCTAATGTAATTGCTTTCTGTCATTATTACATTATTTTTTTCTGTAGTTTAATCAGTTTATCGCTCCAAATTGAAATAAGACAAGACATATTTCTCATTAGTTCAACCCCATTATAAACAGTTTGATCCACAACTGCAGATATTTTGTGTTCTCTTCAGCTTTTTCTCTTTTTCCGTCAGCACCCCACGATGACTTTGCATGACTAACGTCATTTTGAATGCAGCGTTAAAAGATGAACTGAGCTGAAATACTTTTGATTTGATAGAACTCGCATGTTGGCATTACTGTTTGCACAAACTACCAGCATCCATTTCACATCCAAAATTAAAGGGGTGCCGCATCTGTGGCTCTTAATAAGCCCCTGGCACCGTCTAGCAGGATATTATCGGTGTGAAATACCAGGCAAGTGTAACGCTGCTCGTGGCACGGTGGATGTTTTTGATCTGTGACACATTAATCACCACATCACTGCCATTATCGAAGAGGAAGTGGGAATCTGGCGCTCGCAGTTTCCTTGGAAACTATCAGACAGCAGGCTAAATGCCTTTTTGTATCTATTCTACATTGTGTTAAAGGGGTTAAACTTCACCTGCTGAGCTCTGATAGCTTTTGTTACAGTACATATTGTATGCACGTGTCATGGTCATATGTGTTTGTTTATGTGCTCTCAGGGGGCAGCTGCCTACCCAGAGAACGAGGACCAGCAGCAGAGGCTCAGAGAGGCAGCTGAGGGGCTCCGTGTGGCCACGAATGCCGCAGCTCAGAACGCCATCAAGAAAAAACTAGTCAACAGGCTGGAGGTGAGTCGTAAAAGTCACGTCTTCTGCGTGTTTTTTTGACCTCGACGAAAACACAAATCTCCTCCTTGTTTCTCTCTGCCAGCAATAATGTCGCGTAAAAAAGCGTTTTCTCTCCCACATGCTATAGTCCCGTAGAAGATCGTAGATATAAAAGGCGCGTTTGGACATTAGGATAAAAGAAAGCGTGACATGATGCGAATAATGAAACGCCTCGCCGGTCATTTGTACAAATACGGCCCATTGAGTATATTTGTCTGCATTATTTCTCTTTTCCTGTAGCAGTGAGCTATAAACCCCATTAGTGCTGTGAGTGAACTATCTGAGTGTAAAGATCTGTGTTTAGCCTTTGGTATCAGTTTGCGCCCTAATGACTCGCCCTCCTCTGCTTCAGAGCGCCCAATGTTCAATTTCCCAAGCACATAAACTATGCATTACCCAGGGCTGGGATCAGAATGCTATCAGACTTATATCTCAGCCCGCCTCCCTGCATCAGATGGTCACGGTAATGGTGCTAATGGTCGCCTCCATTAAGGAAACATGTGAGCCAATAAGACCAAAGTGTCATGAATCTGTAGGTGTGTATGTCACAATTATCAGCCACAGCCACATTTAAACCCGTTGAGATCCCCTTTAATCTTACCTGTTGTCTCCTCACACAGACATGCTTTTATTTTGAAGTAAATAGAATGTATAGATTAATACAAATATAGAGCGCTCATGGCACCACAGGCAGGACATGCTTCTCCTCTCTCTCATGTCAATTCCACATGTGGTTCGGTTGTTGTTTTTTTCTTCTCCCAGTGTAATGATGTCATCTATTCTGGCTTCTCTTTTTTCCGCTTTACTTCCTTTTTTAGTCAACAG
The DNA here is from genome assembly GCA_039737535.1 of Lagodon rhomboides. Taxonomy (NCBI): domain Eukaryota; kingdom Metazoa; phylum Chordata; class Actinopteri; order Spariformes; family Sparidae; genus Lagodon; species Lagodon rhomboides. The sequence goes on from CM077793.1 coordinate 22,926,174, forward strand.
GGAATTTCTTCTCCCTTTTTTTTAACAATCCTGTCAATCTTAATATGAGTTTAGCAGTATATTTTTAGTGCTTCAGTTCTGGAAACATAGCAAGGGGAAAGCCATGATGATCATCTCGTGAATTGAGACTGAGCAGCGCGATCCCGCCCACTTCCCTCCTCTTACAGAACAGCTGGTTTGCGACCCCTCTTAGTTTAGATGAGAACAACTTTGTCCGAGTACAGAACATGACAGCTTGATACTGCACAGAGTGAAAGAATGTAGTCCTCAGCCAGGCGCCACTCTCTTACTTTAGCCTAAATGATTTCCATTTGTGTCTCCTGAACAGATAGCTGCTAAGCAGGCGGCGGCTGCTGCTACTCAGACCATCGCGGCGGCTCAGAATGCTGCTGCTTCCAACAAAAACACTGTTTCACACCAACAGCTAGTACACAGCTGCAAGGTAAAATCATGTACTGGTTTTTACTCATGTATTAAGCAAACTGAAGTCATGTCAACTACCTTATATATTGTTAGAAAATAGGCCTTTTGGTAGTCTTGGCAGTGCATTTCTTTTTTCAGATATGATGATGTGGATGTAAAGCATAACCTTATTGGACATGTTTAAACGCAGGCAGTAGCAGATAGCATCCCCCAGCTGGTGCAGGGCATGAGGAGCAGCCAGGCTCAGCCTGAGGAGCTCGGGGCCCAGCTTGCCCTCATCATGGCCAGCCAGAGCTTCTTACAGGTCAGACCTTTCACCCTGACGGAGCTAACGGCTATCAAATTCTCTTCACATACACCAACAAAAACTGCTACCGTATGAATGTGTTGTTGTTTTTCTCTCAACAACTCTCAGCCTGGAAGTAAGATGGTGGTGTCTGCAAAGTCAGCAGTGCCGACGGTGGCTGATCAAGCCGCTGCCATGCAACTTGGCCAGTGTGCCAAGAACTTGGCTACCTGCCTGGCCGAGCTCAGGACCGCCACCCAGAAGGTATCTTTACATAACAGCGTTAGAGATAGCAGGATTCATCTCACTGATGTTGTTTGTTGTAAAGCTCTGCTCTTTGATCTCCTCCAGAGATATAAAGCACAGCGTATAGGCTGACATCCTGTCCGTGCTGCATAATATTCGGATGCATGCGAGTACCATTTGTGTGTGTGTGCTGTTTGAAGGCCCATGAAGCCTGCGGTCCTCTGGAGATCGATTCAGCCCTCAAAACCGTGCAGACCCTCAAGAGTGAGCTTCAGGATGCCAAGATGTCTGTCATTGACGCCCAGCTCAGACCTCTCCCTGGGGAAACGGTCAGTACAGAGCAACGTTTACGGTCCAAGTTCAAATGAAACATTACAGTGTAGAACTCAAACAGTAGAAATTCAAGCCTGACATATTGGTTTGTCAGCTGTGTGGCCTATTGCTATTGGCACATGTTGTCCAATGTGCACTGATATGAAACCTTTTTTCAGCACATAATGCAGAAAGAAAAGACCAATTGCATTTTGGAAGATTAAATGTATTATTAAACTGTAAAATATCAATGTCAATGTCTGAATTTTGAACTTAATGTCAGCCTTGGCATCTTCCCCAGAGATCAATTGGTTCCAGTGTTTTATTTGTGTGTTCTGTTGCTTGCACAGCTGGAAAAGTGTGCACAGGATTTGGGAAGTACCTCTAAGGCCGTGGGCTCCTCCATGGCGCAGTTGCTCACATGTGCTGCACAGGGGAATGAACATTATACAGGTGAGTAAAGATGTATTGTGCACAGAGAGCCCAGCTTTGAAGCTTAAGTAGCCATAAAGTTTACTTCTGTTTAGAGCAGTTACATTATCAGAGCCATTAGAAATAATAAATATACTGTATATCAATTGCAGACTGTAATTGTATTGAAAAAAGTTGTTTCTTTAAACTGTGCCAGGTGAGGATTAAAGCAGGCAGAGAAAAGTATGGCTCCTTTATTTTTTGCGCCGTCACTATTGCCTTAAACCGAACCCTCCGAATCCGGCATGGGTCGGCTGTTTGGCTGTCAATTCTGTCTCAATTGGGGATCTCGGGGGAGGAAAGATGAAGACAGATAGAGAAAAGCGTTTTTAACAATGAACGCTCCCAGGCAGCACTTCACGCTGTGGCCCAGGGTGCTGCTCGCTTCTCATTAATCTTATTTTCACCAGATTTAACATTCCATCAGCAAATGGCTTCACTTGGCTGGTTAATGCAATTTTATGCAATTTGCTGCTTTTCTTCTCAGCTCTGTGTATAATAATTTAAGGGCACCTCCCAGGCGGGGGCCATATTTATTGTATTAACTCATTCATTTAAACAATGAGGGCATTTCAGTATCACAGTTTGGTCTCTGTGTGCTACAGCCAGCCCCTACCAGCTGATCTGCGCAGTGCTAGTGCAATTATAGTTAAATCAGAAAACAGACATACCTCTCAGTTTCTGTTGCTTAAACATGACAGCTGCAGCAGCTAATGAGATTGAAATTAATGAGTTTGGTAATACATTTCCATTCCTAGAGAAACACGGTTACTGACTGTCACTTCATAATATTGTTCAACAGAGAAGAATGTCAGCCTCTGTAGAATATTACCTGTGTAACATACATTTCTGCTACAGTAGAAGCCTGTTATGCACATGAAACATTCAGGCTATATTTACTGATGATGTTATCATGCTGACATAATATGTTTTGCTTCGGGATTTATCTGTGAGGCAAAAGTGATGTTTCCAAACTACTTATTTTCGTTTGCAGGTGTGGCTGCCAGAGAAACAGCCCAGGCTTTAAGGACGTTGGCTCAGGCAGCCAGAGGAGTGGCAGCCAGCACCAGGGAGCCTCAGGCTGCAGCTGCAATGCTGGACTCGGCCCAGTATGTCATGGAGGGCTCGGCCATGCTGATCCATGAAGCCCATCAGGCCCTGGTACATCCAGGAGACGCCGAGAGTCAGCAGAGACTGGCACAGGTAGGATAGATACCCCGGGGACAATGGCATTCATGTAGAGATCATTGTTCCACTCAGGCTCTCTCTCTCTCTCTCTCTCTCTCTCTCTCTCTCTCTCCCCCTCTACTGATTTGTAAACATTTTTTTCTTTCCATAACAATCATCCCCTCTAAGCGCTTGTATTTTCTCTCTGCTCTGTCTCCCGCCTGGTATTCCTCTCTCAGGAGTGCCAGAGTGAAACTGCTCATTCTCCTGCAGACCCTTCAGGGGATAAACATATTGTTTGGCATATATTTGTGACAGCAGCATAAATTAGTGACACTGATTCCTGTGCACCGCTGTGAGCCCAATTTGCATTTGAGATGTATTTCCCCTTATAGCTTTACGATGGGACTTTGTATTGTGCAGAGCATTGTTAGAATGGCTAATGGCGATCCATTAACTGGGCATTGTGCTGCGTTTCAGGTGGCCAAAGCAGTGTCGCACTCCCTGAATAATTGTGTGAATTGCCTGCCGGGCCAGAAGGATGTTGACATGGCCCTCAGGAGCATCGGAGAGGCCAGCAAGAAGCTGCTGGTGGACGTTGTGAGTCGGGGTCACTTGGGGATTCCTCCATATAGAGTATTTGTGTTTACACCAAAACATCTGTACTGAACACATTAGTGTTGACCAATTAAAGGTCACATATTGTAGAAAGTCAGATTTCCATGTATTTTTTTTTTTATTAAAAGCAGGTCTAAGTGCTATTTGAATGCTGTGAAAGCCTCGAAAGGCTCAATCCACAGAGAAGTGCACACAGCTCGTATACAGAAACTGTGCCTTTAAACGAGCCGGCAGGCCTTCTGTCAGGTTGTGAGGTCACAACTATACAGTCATCGCCCTCAGCCAGAAAAACACCAGCAAAGCTGATGTGGAAACACGTTGGGCGGTACCTGCTCAGGCATGTGAGAGCTGACCAGTTAGAGCAGAAGGAGGGCCTTAAAGAGACAAGCACTAACACGGGGTGTTCAGACAGAGGCTGAATAGAGGTGCTGCAACAATGGGCAGTATGAGAAAAAGAATTAGTTTTTTTAACCTTAAAGCATCCAAACATTTTCCAGTAAACACCCCACATAGCACTTGGAAATTAGCATAATATGGGACCTTTGATTTAAATATAATTGAAATTGCAATTTCAATATTAAAAGGGTTGCTGGGGGGCTGGAGCCTATTTACACTCACATTCAAACCTACAGGCAACTTAGAGTCCCCAGTTAACCTAACCAACCCTTGAACACTTACATCAAAGTAACTGAACAGGTAATTTCCATTTGACGTCATTTCTGTCTACAGTACTACAGTATGCCCTAATTAATGCGTGCCTTGTCTTTGAAGCTACCTCCCTGCAAAAAGGCATTCCAGGAGGCGCAGACTGATCTGAACCACACGGCAGCTGAACTCAACCACTCTGCAGGCGAGGTCGTCCACTCCTCTCGTGGAACGAGCAGCCAGCTGGCTGCGGCCTCGGGAAAGTTCAGCCAAGACTTTGATGAGTTCCTGGATGCTGGCATTGAAATGGCCGGACACACCCAAGTAGGTTTGATGATCATACACCCCCGGCTCACTCCATTGAAGCAGTTCAGCGATAGAAGAGGAGAAGTCAAACCTTCAAAAACATAAAAGTCTTAACTGCTGAGTGGCCGAGCTCATATTTCTGTGTCACTTTATTACCTAAGCTATTTAAGTCATTTGTTAATTAGGGCTTTTAATCTAATTCACTTAGGCACATGATTGTCCCCAAGAGCACTAACACAGTGGGATGTAATGAGATCTTGTGATGTTCTTGTTCTGGTTACTTTTGCTCATTAATTTGAAAAGATTGTGGGATTGGAGTTGATGTAGCATGACACCCGAGCTTTTATCAGGCTCAAAGAGGCCTGCTGAGTGAGGTAAGAGGATATAGGTAGTAGGGGCACATTAAGTACATCATTCACGATGATCATCCCTTGACAGCTGTTTCTAAAGTGAATACTGTGTCTTTTTTTGTTATCTGTAACAGAACTCTGAATCCATCTTAAAAATCACCTGTATGTTTCTTCCTCTGTGCCTGTGTAGAGCAAGGACGACCAAATCCAAGTTATTGGTAATCTGAAGAACATCTCCATGGCATCCAGCAAGCTGCTGCTGGCTGCCAAGTCTCTGTCTGTGGATCCAGGTGCCGCCAACGCCAAGAATCTCCTAGCTGTGGCGGCAAGGTGTGATAAGACGCAGATAACACCTGATGTGAATCTTATATCTCTCGCTTTTGTTTGTCTTGTGAATACCACACACTGTTTGCTGGTAAACTGAACCAGTAGTCCTCGATGTGAATCCTGGTCCAGATTTCACGCCTGTTGAAAGTTATAACAAATTTAGACTCTGTGTTTAAACGCCACGAAACATGTCTCCCTGCCGCATCTGTATTCCACTGCTAAGCTGTATCTGTGCGGCATTGCTAGAAGGAGTACGAATCCTTCCCCCAGTGCAAAGCCAAGCAGCTGGTCCCGCAGGGCTTTGGGCCTGACTGACTTCTCTCTGTCTAATTAGGAAGATGGAAGCCTTGGCTAGGGCCTGTCTGTGCTCAGCAAAGCTTAACACAAACTCCAGACAATCTCTGCACTCCTGTGTGCCGTGTTAGCCCATCGCACTGAGGGGGCCAGCAGTGGCATGCTTGAATAGGGCAGCTAAAAGCATGTGTGAGTGAGTGAGCGAGCGAGGCCAGGCTGTGCGTGCATGCACCGGGCACATGTGAGAGCTAAAAAGCCTGTGTGGCTGCCTGTGTGTTTCAGGGCAGTGACAGAGAGTATTAACCAGCTGATCACGCTCTGTACCCAGCAAGCAGCAGGACAAAGGGAGTGTGACAACGCCTTGAGGGAGCTGGAGGTAGCCGTCCTCGCATACACTGTACCACACACACACACACACACACACACACACACACAGACCTCCTCCTCTTCAGGCCTGTGTTCTGTTGCCTGTACATGCCTGTATGTTATTCATCAGGGAGGCTAGGTGCATTTTTTCACTCTTTGCTTACATCTTTTTTTTGCATTTGATTTAAATGTGAACGGACATTCAATTCAGAGCTACCATAACTGAATTTGCACTTTTGCATACAGAAGCCTGTGTTCACTTGATCTCAAGTAACTGAAAGTGACATATTTAAGACTATATTCTAAACAGCTTGATTGACATTTTAAGAGGTTCCTTTTTCTAATCTTCAGTTAAGTGGCTGATAAAAGTGTGAAACCGCAGCAGGAGAGTTCAGCGTGTCCGCGGCAGTTTATACCATTATCATGTCTGTCTGTCTACAGGCTGTCAGAGGCCTCCTAGATAACCCCAACGAGCCTGTCAACGAACTCTCCTACTTTGACTGCATCGAGAGCGTCATGGAGAATTCGAAGGTGCGGGCTTTCAAAATAATTGCGTGAACCGTGTGCTTTAACTGTCAGAGGTATTTTACGTAGCAGGCAGCTGAAGATCTAATTTGTCCTCCATTTCCAAACGCCTCAGGTCTTGGGAGAGTCGATGGCTGGCATTTCTCAGCACTGCAAGACGGGCGATGTGGTAGCCTTCGGGGAGAGCGTGGGCGTGGCGTCCAAAGCTCTGTGTGGACTGACAGAGGCCGCGGGACAGGTGAGATCGCGGCATGGTACTAACTCGTCCGCTCTCATCTCAGCTTGCTGCTTGTCTGCTCCATTTTTGACGAGTCCCATTACATTTAGATAGCGCAAAAACAAATTGTCTGTCATTTTTAAGGTTCTTGCAGCCCTCTGAACAATACATGAAAAATAAATTCAGACGTCATCACAAGGTGGGATCCATTCATAAATAGCATTTAGACACTTTCTATTGGAAGTCATGACAGAGACGCAGGATGAGTCAGGTTCCATTGGAGGTTTTACAGACTTCCACCTTAGAGCTGTAAAAAAAAAACATTCTCGCCTCCACGCATCATCCAGGTCCCCTGTCTTGAAAAGGGCACACTCTGACAGATCTTTTGCTTCTCGTGCTTATCTGCCTTCAGAAAGCTCCCCCATGAATACAATGTCTATGTCTGTGTCTTCTTTATTACACCAGCCCAGAAAAACATTTCTCAGAGGACTCAACTAGCTGGAGACAATGTGTTTTGTCTAAATGCCAATCATATCTTGTGTATTTTACTGCTTTTGGCAGGACTTTATATAAACATAAGGTAAAAGAGAGTGTACTCGATATCAAGATTCAGTTTAGGTTTGTTCTGCCTCTGCCGATTATCCACAAACATGACTTTAGTAGTCAGACAGCTGTAACAAGAAAATGTTTACAGCGTGAAACGCCTTTGTTACTGAGAGGATGAAGGATCTTTATGTAATGGAAAAATTGACCTTTTCTATATAGCTGCAAGCTTTGAGTCATATTTAATGGGCCCAATGCTTTAGTGCCATTGAGCATAGCTATTTGATTCAATGACTTTTTTGGGTGCAATTTGCATCTAGATGATTGAATTAGTGTTTTGGTAAAACTTTATAATAACCATCATTAATAAATGGTAAATTTATAGTTATTAAATGTTAACTAACAGTTATTTGACCATTAACAGACAGTTAAATGCTTTATTGATCATTCACTAAGCAATCATAGAGTTTATCAGATAAGGTTAGATAAGATAGTCCTTTACTGATCCCCATGTTCCTATTTTTTATTTTGCTTTGTAAAAACCTGTTTTTTTATTTTTATTGTTTCAATGAAAACTATTACATTTATCATGTTTGAATGTACATATGTTCACCCACTTGGATGAAAAATGGTATCTTTGGGGACAATAAAGAAGCAAACTGATGAATCAGTCAATTAAGGAAGAAAAAGGAATACATGAAATAACTTTTATGTTTTCTGCCTTGTAGGCCTCTTATCTCGTGGGTGTGTCTGATCCCAATAGTCAGTCAGGCCACGAGGGGCTGGTGGATCCCATCCAGTTTGCAAGAGCCCACCAGGCTATACAGATGGCGTGTCAGAACTTAGTGGACCCAGCCAGTAGTCCATCACAGGTGAGAGGGTCCATGCTGGGACCATTACCTGGCATATGGCGACTGCATTTAGGTTGTGCATATAGATCTTTGTGACTTTAATCAAATGGCTCATTAAGTTTGAAAACCTTAGAATCGACCTGAGTGTCGCAGAAAATTCCATCTGCACACCTAATTTTTTATACAACTCTGCCTCCTGATTGTTGGTGTGTCTTCATGTGTCAGGTCCTGTCGGCGGCAACAATTGTCGCCAAGCACACCTCAGCTCTCTGTAACGCCTGCCGCCTGGCGTCCTCCAAGACCTCCAACCCTGTGGCTAGGCGACAGTTTGTGCAGTCAGCCAAAGAGGTGGCCAACACCACAGCCAACCTTGTCAAAACCATCAAGGTCATCTCCCCAACTGATCAAAACGTTGAGTGTAAATTTGTTACAGAATTTTTTTCGTCGTGCGAGAAGCTGTGGGTGTGTGTAGAATTCGGTCCTTTTCAAATACATGGTAAAATATTCAGACGGCATTGTCTTGTTTCAGGCCTTGGACGGGGATTTTTCGGAAGAGAACAGGAACAGGTGCCGTGTTGCTACGACACCACTCCTCGAGGCTGTTGAAAACCTGTCAACTTTTGCCAACAACCCTGAGTTTGCGAGCATCCCAGCTCAGATCAGCAATGAGGTATTAATCCATTGTCATGCTTGTTTGCAGTGCCGGATCTTAATTGATTGTTTTCTTCATTGGTTGGTTAGTTTTTTAGGTTTATGGTATGTCCAAAAAAAAGGTTTCCTAAAGCCCAAGATGACGTCCTTAAATGTCTTGTTTTGTCCACAATCCAACAAGATATTCCGTTAGGAACTGTCAAGAAACCAGAACATATTCATATTTAAGAAGCTGGAATCAGAGAATCACTGCAGCTCTACTTGCTTGTTGTGCCCTGTCTAGTTTGTTCTCTGTTCTCAGAAACATCCTATTAGTATTTCCACTCGTCCTACAGACGTCTTGTAACAACTCTTCCGAGAGATTAAATTAATATGTTTGTGACTTCTGCTCTCAATCCACTTTAAACAAGCACTCTTATGTGAGCCAACACAGAAAGGTTTGTTCAGTGAACATGGGGGGGAATTGGATTGAGGTCAAATTTTCCTTTTTCTTTTAAAGTCAAGAAAAGACTCGGGGAGAAAGATGGATTTTTTCATTTTTCAATCTAAAGCGGAACAAGTTCTCGCGCAGTCCTCTAAAAGCTTTATGGCTGTAATCTTGTGGAGGGCAGTGTTTAACGGCACTCTCTCTCAGCACAGCTGCTCTAATCTCCGGCTTGTTAATCTAATTGTCGAGGGAGGCTTTGGCTCGGATCATAAAGACTGAAGGTGTTTCTTCCTGCATGTGTGTAAAGCTGTCTTTCTAATCTCATCCCCCCCTTTGATTGCACCTTTGATCTCTCCAAGGTAGTCAAGGAATATTAACAGCTCTGTCATACCAATGTGGCTAGCTCTGTTACCTGACTTGTTGTTTCACCTGCGCTTCAACCTTTCATGATTTCCACAGGGTTCAGCAGCCCAGGAGCCTATCGTGCGTTCAGCCCGCTCCATGCTCGATAGTTCGACTTACCTTTTAGAAACAGCCCGCTCGCTGGTCCTCAACCCCAAAGATCCTCCCACCTGGTCCATACTCGCCGGCCACTCCAGGACTGTCTCCGACTCCATCAAGAGCCTCATCACGTCCATCAGGTCGGTATTAATCCCACCGACTGCCACATCTGTCTCTACAGGATTATCACTGAATCAAAGTGTATAATTGTTTGCTCACAGCTGGTGGAAAGAAAATTGTTTCTGAAACCAGAGGGCTTATTCTGTGATACCTGCTCAGCTGAGCAATAAATTGCCACATTACTTTACATCTGCTGAGATTCCTGCTGTCTTATAATAGATAAGTGAGCATTGATGAGACGCGTTTTATCAAAGGGCGTGCCCCGCCCGCTTCTATCTTCGTCATCTTCATCATCATCCGTTTTGTGATTTCCTGTTTTATGTTGGAAGTTTATCCGCGCGTGTCGTGTTTTCCTATCCACATCTCTGTCTGTTCTCCAGCCCTTTTTCTCCTGCTGACTCGTGGCTCATTAGTTAATCACTGCCTGTGTATTTAAGATCGTTTTCCCACCTCACGCTTTGTTGGTTCGTCTGTTTTCATCCAGCGATCCTGTGTCTTAGTTTAGTTTTTCGTTTGTGTGTTTCTCCCGTTTGGTGGCAAGCCTTTTCGCCTGGCTTTTGTTTCGGATTTTCACGTTTGGATGTTTTTTCTTCAGTTGCATTGAAGTTCAATTTCTTTGTTCTGTTACCTGCCTGCCTCTGAGTGTCGTTGCATTTTGGGTCCATTCTCTGCAAAGTCTTGACATGCGTACACGATTCCAGAGATGGATCAGAAAAAAAGACGGCGTCACGCAAGAGTCACTTCCTGTATCTGTGCCACATGAGCACAGATTATGACTATAGAGCATCTTTAGCCCCAAGAATAGATTGCATTTTATTAGAACTGACAGTATGCTTCACCAGAAAATGTGTCTTTTGTCAAGAGTTCGATGACATGATTCATACCCCGCTGTGTCTGCAGACTAAATATGAAGCTAAAGCCAGAAGTTTATTAGCTGGACTGCTCTCAGTCAAAAAAAAAACATAGTCCTGCACAAACAGCCTATAAAACGTTTTTGGACAGATTAAGCAGAGAAGTATAGCGTGTTAGTGAGTGAGCTTTCGAGGGGCTGGCATGTGGATTTTTTAACCTTTGGCGAGAGCCAGTTTATGCTGTGCTAAACTAATCTGCTGCTGGTTGTAGCTTCATATTTATGATCAATTAAACTTTGCATTATGATGTTTTTTATATCTCTTTGCACAATAATGTAGAGATGTATTTACAGCATTTCTGTGTTTTCAACCTCTCTAATAATAATAGGGACAAAGCACCGGGACAGAGGGAGTGTGATTACTCAATTGATAACATCAATAAGTGCATCCGGGACATTGAGCAAGCTTCCCTAGCTGCAGTTGGGCAGACCTTGCCCTGCAGAGATGATATCTCCATGGAAGTGAGTTCAAATACCCCATCAGCTCTATCTTGTCCGAGAGAAAGAACTTAATGGGATCTGTAGTCTTTCCGTTGTGACTTATAACGTAATTCTCTGCCGTTGTAACTCACCAGGCGCTCCAGGAGCAGCTGACATCGTCTGTGCAGGAGATTGGTCATCTGATTGATCCCGTCTCCACCGTGGCCCGAGGCGAAGCTGCTCAACTAGGACACAAGGTGCCGGTCCGACCGTATATCCCCTCATCCCCACTAGATTTAGAAAGAAAAACCCATTCCGTCTGTTTTCTGTCTTGTGATCCGATCCTTCCTCAGACAGTTCTCTTACACTCGTTCCCTCAGGTGACCCAGCTGGCCAGTTACTTTGAGCCGCTCATTGTGGCCTCGGTGGGCCTGGCCTCTAAGCTGCACGACCACCAGCAGCAGATGACCATCCTAGACCAGACCAAGACCCTGTCAGAGTCTTCCCTGCAGATGCTCTATGCTGCCAAGGAAGGCGGGGGAAACCCGAAGGTACCAGACAGCTCATACAGCTACAGTGTGTTTAGCTTACCGTGATCTCAAGTCTGACCTCTGATAGTAAGCTACATTTCAACAGGTCAAGGCGAGAATCAAGCCATTTGTTACTGCTGAGCATGAAGAATATTCTCCTGCCTCGGCCTCTGTAATTCTCTATTATATGCTCTTCTTTCAGTTGTAAGTCATTCGCTCGTATTAAACTCATACAGAACAAAGCCGCGGGAGTTCTCGCAGGGTTTTTATGGCTTTCCATTAGTGTTAGAATTGATTTTAAGATTTAAGCGATCATTTTTTAAAACCTGTTAACTGCACAACTACTGCATATATCATCTTCCAGCAGTATGCAGCTTGAATAAGATGCTTTTCAGTTTGAGGACAAAAAAAAATTAAAAAGGAAAAAGGGGACTGGAGCTCTATTTTAACAGGCTGTCTCACTGAGATCAGGACCTTGTTTAAGAGAGACCTGTGTTTAAAGTGAACGTACACAGTTTAAGAAAGACAGACACAGAAATTCACAAACAAATATACATTTTCACAGTTAAGAAAAACATCTACAGGTGTTACTGCAAATATGCAAGTGCAACGTTTTGAAATGTTCCAATTAAATAACAGAATAAAAGTTGAAAAAAACAACTTTCGGAGCTGATTTCATTTGTATGCAGCACAGTGTTTGAACCTACTTTTGCCAATTTCAGTGTGAACAAGAGGTACAGCTCATGTCAGAATGTTCTGTGACCTGACATTGTAAGTACTGTACTTAAAATCAACCAGAGAGCAGAGGTAACTTGGCAGTTTTTATAGTAGAGCCTTATAAATAAACAACAATTGCAGCCTATAATTGTGCAAACTGGCTGACATTTCTGACTCTGGTGAAGACACAGTAGTGTTTAAAGGTTAAACTCTGTTTGCTCACTTGAAGGCTTGAAAATCAATCGACATGCTCCAGTCCCTTTTATTCCCTGGAAATATGACATTTTTCAGTCTTACACAGTGTTGAAAAAGCTAGGGAGGAAATGTAGTTTGGTGAAATGAAGCTATTTAGAAAGCTACTGCTTGCCAACAAAAAGATCAAACTGACAATTCACACTCGATATGAAATTATAACAAAATAACACTAAAAAGGAACGTGCCAACGAAAGATATCACTCAATTGAGTTTATTGCCCACTTGTTCACCGGTCAAAAAATAAAAGTCCCCACTATTCATGGGGAAAATGACGGGAATGTCATCTTTGTAAGCATCCACCCTGCTGACGCGTCCTGTCGTGAGAGCCACCAGCTGAAGGGGACACACTCGAGCTGTTGTCAAGCTGATAAATTTCCTCCTGGCTCGACCAACACAATGTCACACCAGCGTTAATCAGCTGACTGTGTCCCCAGGCGTCCCACACCCACGATGCCATCTCCGAGGCAGCCCAGCTGATGAAGGAGGCTGTGGACGACATCATGGTGACTTTGAACGAGGCGGCCAGCGAAGGAGGCATGGTCGGGGGTATGGTGGAGTCCATCGCCGAGGCCATGGGCAGGGTGAGTATGGTTGTGTTCATGTGTGTTTTGATAGAGGATGCTGGTGTACAGTGTGTAATTCTGCTTAGGTGGTTTGGTTTCAGGTTGACACATATTCCCTATCTTATCTGTCTGAAGGCAAAATTAGCTTTCCCCTGGAAGAGTTATTCCGCTGTGGGTGCGCTGAGTGTGTCCTTGTCAGTGACTCTCATTAGTCCAGTAGATGACAAGTTTTAAATCCACAGCCCACTGGTGATGTCAGCTGTCATTCATCCTGCTGGGGGGACGTGTCGCTGGGCTGACGGCGCGGTTCATAATTGATAATGATATGCACATTCTCAGATAGAAATGCTCGGCTCAGATTTAATCCTTTTTCTTCCTTTATTTGGTTTTACTCTCAATATAAACATAAAGGGGCAACCTTCATTAAAACTCCATTAGCATATATAAAGTGGAACACTTTACACAAATGCATACATAAAAAAGGTTTATAAGTTCTCACTAATGGCTTTTTAATTGGTAAGAAATTATACAACAATTAACAAGTTGTTCTATTAAAAGATCGTGGGTTGCCAAATGGGGTGCATCGAATGTTGGTATAGCCGGCAAAGCTTGATTTATCTTCGAAGCAGCCTCTTAAATTAATCACCCTGAGTTTGGACCATCTGAATTCCTACAATAATGTGCCTTCTAGAGAAACCGTACGTTTATAAATGACTTGTTTACACTTGAAGTCGCAGACTTGATAGTTTACTATAATGCAAGAAAATTTGCAGTCCTTCATCAGCAGCATCCTTCAAGGCTGCAGTCATAAACGTAATAAACTAAAATAGTTTGGACTCTAGCCCGACTGACTGAGAGTTAAAAAACACATAACATTAGCACATATTTTGATAAAGATTCCTTAAATGTGGTTATTAAGGGATTGTGATCAAGATTTATTCTGAGCTGGGTATATTTTAGTTGAAAAATAAAATAGTTAGTGCTCTCTGGTGGAGATTCTATATAATGGAGACACTCTTCATATATCATGTCTTGGGTATTCCTGTACTGCAGTTTCTTCTAACTCATGCCAACATCTCGAATAGATAGATAGAGCCTGTCTGTAAAAAGTTTATATTGGCCGATATAATGTCCTTGACTGATTTAAAGGAGACATATTATGCTCATTTTCAGGCTCCTAATTTTATTTTGGGTTACTACTTCAATTTCCCTACTTGGTTTACGTGCTCAAGGAACACTTCAGTTTTCTCAATGCACTGCTGCAGCTCCGCTAACAACAACAACAGAACAGCTGTGCTAATTAATTATGCAAATGTGTGACTCTGTGAAACGGTGTGATGTCACGAAGTCACAGAATTAAAGGTGAGACTTCTGACAAGGAGCTTCACGGGCTTTGAGCTTTTTAGCTTTCAACATATTTCACATGCACAAGAACCTGTTTAAAACACTGAAGGAAAGAAAAAATAAAAGGAAAAAGCTGAATATGTTTCATTTAATGGTCGGGCCACAGTGCGGTTTGCAGTCGTCTTCCAAAAATTAGAGGTTTCAAAAGTCTCCACTGGCAGGTTATCAACCGAGATAATCCTTCACATCATTTTGCACTGACAACTTGGCAAACCACAAGCATAGCACTCATTGTTAGCATGTTAACATCCTAATACTTATAATAATACATATAATACAGAATAAAGGATAATATTAGACAGAAATTCACAGCTTCTTATTGAAGGTTTGACTGTGATTTATTAACAATGCATAAGATAACTAATTGAAACCTATAAAACTCATTATAGAATGCTTTTTTTAAAAGTTCTGTCAAACTAAATCATAAATCTTATATAAATGGGAGTACCTACTGCTAAAACACATATAGCTATGTAAGTACTAACAGGTTGATATCTTCACAGGTGGATGAAGGAACGCCCCCTGAACCTGAGGGCTCCTTTGTGGACTACCAGACCACCATGGTGAAGTTCTCCAAGGCCATCGCTATCACTGCTCAGGAGATGGTGAGTGCACTAATGCACTGGGCTGTGCATGCCTGGCTCTGTGTGTTTTCCATTAAGTATCCAATCTACTAAGACAATATTTGTCAGCAGAGCTACAGAACCATTAATGTGCCTCCGTATGTTCTCTCCGCCGCCAGATGACTAAGTCGGTAACCTGCCCTGAAGAGCTCGGCGGCCTTGCCTCTCAGGTGACAGTGGACTACGGGCAGCTAGCACATCAAGGACGCCTCGCTGCAGCCACGGCAGAGCCAGAGGAGGTGAGGAGCTGTGCACTCTGTCACATGTGGGGAAAATTACACACTCTTATGAAAGATTTACACGCTGTATATCTCTTTGCGATTGTGCCCCTGAAACGTCAGACTGAAATATCAGCCTAGGTCTGCATGTTACAGCAAAAAAGTGCTTTCGGATGTATCCAGTCACACACTGATCAGAGCTGATGTTTTTTCTGTTCTTTGATATGACACCCCTTCCTCAAGGCTGCTCCGGACAGTGCGAGATCAAACGGAAAATAAACCCCTGCAGCATCCGTCACTCTCAAGACCCACAATATTTTTTTTTTTTAGCCTCGCTGTGTAGTCCAGCAATGTGTGGAAACATCGCACTAACAAACACACAGCTCTTATCAATATCGTGTATATGGCAGGCAGCTGGAAACCCTGCTGGTTGCCATAGCGACATTGTGCCTCTACAAGTCTGAAAGCCTATAGTGATGCTTATAATGAAGTACCACCCACCCGTTAATCTCAGTCTGGAAATTAAAGGTGTAGTGCCAGCGCTGCCTCTGTGAGGGTGCTTGAAATCATTTTTTATCCACCTGCTGGATAAGAGGCACGCCAGTTTAGGACATGAGTGCAATTCTACGGGACAGTGGCTCAAATGAGACCATGGCTGCGGTGTAAGTCGGTGCCTGGTTCTGCTTTCAGGTTGGCTTCCAGATAAAGTCCCGGGTGCAGGAGCTGGGCCATGGCTGCATCTACCTGGTCCAGAAGGCTGGCGCCCTGCAGCTCAGCCCCACTGACAGCTTCTCCAAGAGGGAGCTCATTGAGTGTGCCCGCGCTGTCACGGAGAAGGTAAGCTATGTGGACAGAGAGCTTAAACTCTTGAGAAAAAAAGCTCTTAATGCCTACGTGCTGGCGAAAGTCATGGCCGGAGGAATTATGTTTTCAGGTTGTCGGCCTTGTTCTCGTGAACACGGCATCTCATGGACCGCCTCCAAGGAATTCTTCAAATTTGGCACAAACGTCCAGTCGGAGGTCAAGGATGAACCGAATAGAGTTTAATGGACAAAAGGTTGAAAGATCACTGTGACCTCACAAAGCAAGATTTTGGCATGACTCGTTCATGAGAATTCATGAGCTAAATTTGGCAACACTTAACACAAATGTCAAATAGGATAAAAATGAGGAAGTGATGCTATTTTATAGCCAAATGTCATCTTCACTGTGACACCATAATCAGGCCTAATCCAAAAGATACCTCATCCAAGCATCACACTATCAACGCAACGTAACTTGATTTCTTTCTGTTACTTTCAGTTAACTCAGTATCAAACAATATGCAAAGCAAGACGAGAGAAAGGAAATATCAATAAGATGATGTCTCTCCAAATCCACATTTGTTGCTGCAAGCTCATTGATTTTGCCGGTATTGAGCTTCAGGTGATTGTAGTTGCACCAGGTGACGAACCTCCTCCGCATTCCTCTGTAAAAAACAGTCTCTAAATGAAGACAGCATATCTCTCTCCGGAAATTAATCACTGGAGTCATACGTGTTCATATAGTACAATGGTAACTTAAGATTATGCCAAAAAAATACACTTTAAACCTTTTATTAAAGTCCTTCACTACATATATATCATGTGAGTCGGCACTGACATGAATGTAAACTGCACTTGATTGTTCGGTGGAGGCAGGCAGCCACGAGGGAGTGATTCCAGTTTATATATATCTCGACTTTTTAAAGGAAGTCTATTTTTGCTGTCATAATTTGCCATCTCTGCTGTTTGAAGTTGGGAAGCAGCGTCGGGCTCAGCATTAGCATTTTTATGAAAATATACTTCATGCATTGCTCAGTACAGTTGCTGTATATGTACTTATTTGAATAAAGTGGGAGAGAACATGCGAGCGTGGGCAACTGCAAAATTTAAGAAGCGGCAGCACAGATTGAACAGTTGTTTGCTGTACTGTGGCTGCTTTGCTTTTCAATCATCGTTCATTATTTACTTTTAGTGAGGTTTAGCTTTAGCTTCGTTTTGAACTTATGTACTGAATGTATGTTATTTTAGGTGGAAATGACTGGTGCCTTACTGATATATTGTTATTATTGGAGCAGTCATGCGGGTCATGAGAGCATGCTCTCCTCGCCACCCTCACACTGTGCAGTTAATAATAATACAAATGTCTGCCTGCTGTGACCCTGGCAGCAACTAGCCGAGCTGCTCGCACATCAACATTTCTCTGCGCTCTGAGGCCGTGATTTGATTCAGGGCTTATATCAAACTTGAATAATTTGGGGTCTCATGCCTGCTGATATGTGAAGCTTGTTGAGAACTACCTCTCAGGGCTTTCCATTTGTTTATGAGGGATGGGCAGAGTGCGGTCCTCGATGGGGATGTGTGATTTGCGGAGTCAGGCTCGTTGACTTAATGTGATTGTGCAGCCGACTCTGAATGCATGTTTAACCTTGCTCCCTTTTCTTGCTCCCAGCGTGCTCCTTTAATCCGGCTCGTCCAGCAGATCTTTCACGTTTACAACCTCACTCGGCTGCTTCATAAAGGCTCTGCCAACATCCTAGCAAGAGGAAAAGCTGCTGTTTAATCATTAAACGTGTGCAGTGCATACAGAAACTGGGGTTATTTTTTGTAGCTGTTTTTACACCTCTGAAGACAGCATGCTTTATGTTCCAGGTGTCCTTGGTGCTGTCAGCGCTGCAGGCGGGGAACAAAGGCACCCAGGCCTGTATCACAGCAGCCGGCGCCGTTTCTGGCATCATCGCCGACCTGGACACCACCATCATGTTCGCCTCAGCTGGAACACTGAGCCCTGAGAATGAGGAGTCTTTTGCTGACCACAGGTACAATGACCTTGAAGCAAAGAAATGATGTGAGATGAAAACCTCTAATCACCAAAGAGGGGAGTTATTTGATGGTGTTAGAAATGGGCAGTAGATTAAAAGGTTTCACAAGCGGGAGGGTAATATAACTAGATTTCGGTTGCTGGGTTTCGACACAGATCTCTCTTTTTCTTCTGACGACTCAATCAAAGGTGCAGTTCGTCAACAAAGCTGAATTTTCAGATTCATTTCACATAATGAGCCAAATTGAAAATGTTCCTTACTCAACACACATTCTGTTAGAAAAGCAACAGCTTCCTTTCATATTGCTGGTACTTGAGTGTGGCTGTGGAGCAGATTGTGATACAATGTGTCCCGTCATCCGTCAGGGAGAGCATCTTGAAGACAGCCAAGGCGCTGGTGGAGGACACCAAGCTGCTGGTCGCCGGTGCCGCGTCCAGCCAGGAGAAACTGGCCCAGGCCGCCCAGTCCTCAGCCAAGACCATCACCCAGCTCACTGAGGTGGTCAAACTGGGAGCGACCAGTATGGGTTCTGAGGACCCTGAGACACAGGTGATGAAAAAATCCAGAACACATTTTTTCACCGTAGAAAGTCTAATACAACCACAGATGTTTCGGCCATATGTAGTCACAGATGTACGCCTTTTTATTTTCTAACGAAGCTCAGTTATGACTTTTTAATTCAGCTGCGCAGAGCTTTAACCGCCTATTATAACCTATTATCATTATGCAATTCTGTAACATTAGTCATCCACAATGAATGTCCTCTATCTTTTCTGTAGGGTTAGATTTCTCTGTGCAATTGCAGTTTCATCAGATACACATTGTGTCTTCTCTCTCCCCTGTGTGCGTGCCTCTATCTCTGCCCTCCACCAAGTCTGAAGTATCATGACGAGGTGGGAGTGATAACAGCTGCGGTGTTAAATCCTTTCCCCGGGGTGTTACTGATAAACCTGTACTCCGACCATTGTGCCGTATTGATACCAACTGTATCCCCTCAGGTGGTTCTGATAAACGCCGTGCGGGATGTGGCCAAGGCTCTGGCCGAACTCATCGGTGCCACCAAATGTGCAGCCGGCAAGCCGGCTGACGACCCGTCCATGTATCAGCTAAAGGGCGCCGCCAAGGTAAAGGAATCGACTGTCATACTGGTGTTGATGTCAGCAACACAAGCCTGTAATTTATTATTCAGCGCGTGCTTCCTCACTCGGAGGAATGCACGCAGACATGGTTTCCACAAACGCTTTCTTTGTGGAATTGCTATGTTCAGCTTGACGTATCTGATAGCACAAAGTAAGGCTTTTCAAAAGAATGATATGACACTTCTTATCAGTTTTTGTACGGTATTCTCTTTTTCTGTCATACCTGTGTGTGGGACTAGATGCATCACTGAGATGAAGCCCGTGTGTGTGTGTGTGTGAGAGAGAGGGTTGGTGTGCTTTACTGAGATCTGTTTGCAACCACAGAGCTTTTTTTATGGTATTGTAACCACTGAGACTATAGGAGGGCAAGTTTTTGAAGTAAAAGTAAAGCTCAGCTTCACAATTCTATCTGTAATGCCAAATGAGTTTTACTTTACTTTTACTAAGTTTGTCAGCTTGGAATTGTAACTAGCAAGAATGTAATTTCAGATATCTGAAATACAGCTGTGACTAGTGAAAACTACATTTGTACGAGTAAAATTTAGGATATCTACAATTCTTTTTGAAACTAGTCAGAATTGAATTTCAGGAATTTGTACCAGTTGTACGTAAATACATATCCATAATTAATGAGGGCGACGTATCGAAAATGGTGTTCTTGTGCTTCCGTGCATAACACAGAAAGGTTTGAGTCAGTGAAAACTAAATTGCAGCTAGTCAGCCCTACCGATTGAATGATAAAAGGGCCTGTTCATACCCTTGGTTCAGGTGAGGAAAGACTCTGCATAAAAATCTTAACAGGTGGAACAAATGGGGAGAAAATCTCAGAGAAAACACTCGAGGGAGTCGCCTATAGGTGGCATATGGAGTTACAAAGTTTCAATCTGAAATAAATTAAAGTGAACTTTTAATATAAAGTACACGGAAAATGTAATGGAAAGCAAATGCAGTCGAAAATAAAGTAAATATTAAGTGTACAAGTTTTAAGAGTCTCCGTTCTAGTGTTTTCTGATGAAAACTGCATCAGAGAAAAGGTGTCGAGCAGCTTCCAGGTGCTGCTGAGGGCTACGAGAATCTGCATCACACAAACACTAGAGGGGAGAGTTTTACTCTTGATCGTCGTGACTGCTGTCACACCTGCCAACTGCAAACAAAGAACAAAAACTAGAGATCAGACCCTTTGTATCCAGCCTTGGTGCAGCTGCGGTCACTGCAACAGACAAACAGAGATCAAAGTGCCTGTATCAGTCACAGAGCCTCAGACACCTCTGAACCAAAGGTTTGCTCGTCTTCAGCAAACTTCCTGGGATTATTTATTTATTTTCCTCTCGACTATCATCCCTGGCACAGCACGTTACTTCAACTGTTGCATGGGGTTTCTTATGTTTTCTCATCTAAATGGAATTAGGGGCCACCCATGGACTCGGTTATGTTGACAGATTGGTCCTGTTCCCTCCAACATATGGTGACCTCCAAATGGGACCCCTCTCAAACTCCTGGCGATCATGTTGCTCAAATTCCTAACTTAATAATGTACACTTTGAACGCAGCACAGACAGAGCAGACTGCGTCACCGTGAATAAAGTAATTTTTCATCTTAGGTGTCAGTGAATGAACTGCATTACCAGCAGTAAATCACCCTCTTTTTAATTCAAAATACGTCCCTCAGCCTCCTCTTTGTTCAGCAGCTGATGTCTTTAATGTTCATTAGATAAGCACGTGTAACCATCATTCACTGTAATGGAATCAGTGAAGAAGGAAGAAGCAAAAATAATTCAAGTAATGTTTTGCTGTTCAGTAGAAAGAGCTCCACCTCCTGGTTCGACTGCGAGCCTCACCATGACTCCCTTTATCCGACAGGTCATGGTGACCAACGTGACGTCTCTTCTGAAAACAGTGAAGGCGGTGGAGGATGAAGCGACTCGCGGGACGAGGGCACTGGAGGCCACCATTGAGTGCATCAAGCAGGAGCTGACAGTAAGAGGCCCCGACAAACCCTCGTCTTTATGGTCTTTTTTCGAGAGTCAGCTGATGAGACACTGCCTCTCTGCGAAGCTGGCTCAAGCAGGGTCGGGGATATCTGTGTCTATTATTCTGAACAAAAAACAGGGGAGCTTTTTGTTCTTTTTTTTCCCTTTATTATCTGTCCAGCTCCTTTCCTTCCTCCCTGCCTCTCAGCCCCTGCAGGTTTCCCACAGCTCTTATCAGACTCTGTGTAGCAGGTGCAGGCAGAGTGAGAAAGGAAGAAGATTTCAAGAGCTTGTTTTTTTTTTTTTTTTGTAATTTGGTGCTAATCCTTATCAGAGGACCCCCAACCCTAGAGGAGGCTTTACAGAGAGCTGTGTCCAAAGCCAAATCCAACAGTCTACCTAAGTCCTAATTTTTACTGCTACCCATATCAAGCCGTCCTGTACTTGTTTTTCACTTTTCGGCTGCTGCACAAGTCCATGTGGACTTCTTTGTTTCCTCTCTATATTAAAGATCCCCTTAGACATGCATTGAGACACATTTGCAAATAATCTGCTTGTAGCAATAATGATTTTTGTGTCGCGTCCTTTAAAAGGCAGCTTTTACCTCATTAAAAATTCCAGAATCGATAAATATGCTAATTCTAAAGTTTGCCTGCTGGACACAAGATATCGCCTTCTTCGCTGTAAAGTCCACTCTCAGTGTATGTGCACTGGTGGCCTCAAATTTCTACAGCACATTTTTAATCAAGTTTAGCTGTATGTGATTTCACAAATCATGCTTATAGGTCAGCCTCTTTAAGTTCACCCAAAAATGAAAACTGTGTGATGATCTACTCACCGCCATGCCAGTGGACAACTAAACAACTGAAGTAAATGGGGACTTGATTTAAAATGAATAAATGAAATAGCTCCATACACGCACACTGAAGCTCACACGTCCATCTGTTAAAACAAAAAGGATAAACACAATTTTTAGTTGGAGGGGGACTTTAACATGTCTGAACCACGCCCGTATCCAACCTGCGTCTGTTGGTCTCCATCTTGTCAGGTGTTCCATTCCAAGGACGCCCCGGACAAGTCCACCACACCCGAGGAGTTCATCCGCATGACAAAGGGCATCACCATGGCAACAGCCAAGGCAGTGGCTGCAGGCAACTCCGCTCAGCAGGAGGACGTGATCGCCACTGCCAACCTGAGCCGCAAAGCCATCTCCGATATGCTGACTGCCTGCAAGGTGCTAATCCACACCGCCCTGCCAGAACGGGCCTCACACAGACATCACTGGGCTGCCAGGGAACATGTGAGGTCGGCCTGCAGAGAGCAGATAGGACATTAGAGTCTCGTCTACTTTATGGCTGCTCCCGCTGGTAGTGACTCAGTCACTTTTCAAAGTCGTGCCGCGGAGCATCAGTCAGGATGTCCTTCGGTGACTGAAGAGCACTTGTAATGAGACAGAGAGAGCATCGCAGGCTGTGCTTCTGAAAATCAATGCAGTACAAACGAATTAGCGAAGAATTATTTGGAATAATTCGTGAATTAATTAGCTACGAATTTGGTCTGCTATTGGCACTAGATAGTGTACTTATCCACATGAAGAATTGTATAAAAGCTATTCAAGCCCCACATGGCACATTTTTCACTTTTATATCAGGACCTGCTCTAAATCTAAACATGCCACCGGGAACAATTTTTGTGTCCTTTTTCCAGCAAGCGGCCTTCCACCCAGAAGTGAGCGAGGAACTGAGGAGCAAGGCCCTGCAGTACAGCTCTGAGTGCACCACCGGATACATCAACCTTCTGGAGCAAGTGCTGCAGGTTAGAAGGAGACAGTCACATGTCTCATAAATAAAGGATGAAAGTGACTTTCATTTGTATGTGTCTGCGCGCGTATGCCCGTAGCATCAGGATGGAAGAGCGGACCCTGATATACTATTACCAAGTGAGGCTTCACAGGTCTTATCTGCAGGATTAAATCCTCTGCTGCTTGAGGAAAAAAATCCTTCCTGGCTCTCTGTCAATAATGCTCGTATTTACTGTAGCATCACTGTAACCAAACAAATAAGGCTGTTGATAGTGTATGTTTTTCTTATTGTCAGCAAGTGCACAAAATATTGAAAACCATATATTCTCAATCTCCTGTGCAACAGACCCTCCAAAAATCAATTGAATGAAATGAGCCACGCTGTCTCAGTGGGTGACTTTAGCACTGTTATTTATTTAGGACCAATACCACGTACTGTACAAAGTCCTGCTGCTGTACGGTAAATACTCACAAATGCACCAAAAGTATATTAATCCACGGCTGAAAACAATCCCTAACAAATGGGACTATTTACTCCAATTTGATTTATGTTTGCTAAAGACTAGTTCACTGTTGTGTTAGTTAGTCAGACTTTTCTAAAAATGAACTGTATTTTCTTGAGGTTGAGGGGGAAGGACGTCTCACATGTTGTTCTTGAGCCGTGTTGTCAATAAGAAATATATAGAATGACTCCAGCCTTCACCAATGAGCGACAAATATCTGATGACTGCAGTTGTTATATTCACACATTCTGCTGTCTGTATCTTTTATTTCTTACACCACCGTGTACCTCTACAGAAGATCACATTTAATTCCTGAGCGCCTTGTTGCATAAATCTGCATATTAATCGGCACAACTTATTTTCATTGAGTACCTTGGTTCATAATAACGGTCCCTGTGTGTTTTGTGAAGACAACTGTGTTGACATGTAACAAGTGCTAATTAATGTATAAAGTATCTTTAATCATTATCTCACTTGCATAATTACAGTAGTTACAGGTACACCATGTTGATTCTGGCAGGACGCTAGGCCACTTAAAGTACCTTCTATTAAAATGAACTGATATGAAGACTGTGCTGTCGCTGCTTTTCCAATCAGCTAGCTGCTCAAGCAACAAAAGAGCTACACGTGCAAAATACAGAAACAATGACTGGCTTACAGGGAGAAAGTGAAGACTTTATTTCACTTGCCAAGTTATTCTCTTGCCTCCGTGCTGGCGATAGCCGTGGTCGCAGACATTATTTTCCCCGGTTGTCTGTCCCATTCTTGTGAATGTGACATCTGAAGAATATCAAACCATTGAATTTGGCACAAATGTCCGGTTGGACTCAAGGATGAATTTGTTAATGAATTGTGGTCAAAGATCAAAGGTCGCACAACAATTTTTTTGGGCCATTACGCAACAATTAATTCTGTTAATTACGGCAACATTTTATACAAATGTCTAATGGGATTAAATGATGAAGTTCCAAAAGGTCAAAGGTCAACTTCACTGTGACCGCATTATATTCTGCCAAAAACGCTCTGGTGGAAGGTCAAACTTTTCAAGTAATGTTAGAATCTGCTCACATATGGCCAATTAAAAGGCATTAATACATGTAAATTGCTACAAATTGTGACATATTGCCTCTTTGAAACAGCTCAACTTTAATTTAAACTGTCAGTCCTCTTTTACATTACACTCACTTGTGCCTCTTTAACAATTGTGTGTGCGCGTGCACGCGTTGGGCTCTTGTATTCTCAGGTGCTGCAGAAGCCCATGCCCGAGCAGAAGCAGCAGCTGGCCGCGCACTCGAAGCATGTGGCGGCGTGTGTGACGGAGCTCGTCCAGACAGCTGAGGCCATGAAGGGTGAGGCCACACACACTGCTGACACACACTGTCCACGCACTCTTACACAACGCATGCAAACAAAACTAAAAAAAACACGTTAGACCACCTTTAGTTCACGGGGACCCCACTCCGACTGATGTCAGGATTATACGGATCATTTAACACACATGAAAGTTCTGTTTATTTAGCACTCCAAGCGTTTATGGTACTTTATGAAGCAGTGTTATTTTATTAGGAGGTTGTGTGCCGTCCAGAAATTGTTGGCAGCAGATTTTAATTTTAAAATGGCTGTGAGACATTATGGCCACTGTAGTGTAAAACTGGGTAAAATGAAATTGCAGAAATACAGTTTGAAGCGGGGGGATTCCCAACAGGAGCCAACTCAATTTGATGAAATGTAAAAAAAAAAAAACATGATAGGATTGTAGATATGTTAGAGATTAGTCAAAGGAGTCCTAATCCTCTTGAACGAATAATATTATAGTGTTATTGAGTGCAGCCACCAAACCCGTCTGCATCCGCAATAAAGATAGGTCATGACAATCTCTTTTAGAATATTGAAATCGCAGCAGCGAGTGATTGCCGTGCAAATTGTTCCAAATTAAGCTCTACAGGATGGTTATGACACGAACGTAGCGCCGTGCTTCCTCTAGAAGCTGCACGGCTGCATCTGACGGGAGTAATAGATTGTGTTTGGATGAGAATTAGATTTCAGCGTATAGCCTGAGACCCAGCGGGGCTATCCACTTCACCTCTCTAATGTCCCATGTGCTCTCTCCCTCCCTCCCTCTCTCTCTCCCCCTCTCTTTCCTCGCTGCCTCAGATGGAGGTAAGTGGGATATGGTGTGTTTTGTTCCTCCAGATCACCTTTCATAGAGTCAGAAGGGGGGGGTGGAGGAGTTAGACGAATCGGGGGGCGGTGGGGGGGGGCGAAGAACAGATTTCCCCAGAGCTCGACATAATCTATGAAAACACGGTTCCATCTGCTTTACCAAGCTGTTCCCAAACAGCTCCGTTTTATGGGCACTTAAAAACCTATAAAAAGACAATGATCCATCAAATGTGCATTTCTTCTAACTTTTAGTTTATTTAACTTTGAGGCATTACCGTCACACTGCAAACAACTCTTCCCTGTGTGTTGAGCTCATGAGCTTTGCTGCATCTGAAGTAGATTTAGCATCGTGAGACTGAGGATGAGTGCAGGAAAAAAAGTTGACCTTCAAAATTACCAGAATTATTCTACTTGTGTTTCTTTTGTGCAAAAAAAAAAAAAAAGCCTGTGATAACCAGTATCTGGGTGTGCGATGTTTCCCCGTTCAGGATCAGAGTGCGTGGACCCCGAGGACCCCACTGTCATCGCCGAGATCGAGCTCCTCGGAGCAGCAGCGTCCATTGAAGCCGCAGCCAAGAAACTGGAGCAGCTCAAACCCAGAGCCAAGCCCAAGGTACAAGTGCCCCTCTCAACCTTTTCTCCACCCACACAAACCCACACAGAGCTTTTTTTTGCCATTAATCAGCAGGGAGACGACGGTAGGGAAAAGGTGACTTTGAAGTGGAGTCATCTTTTTCGGTGACTGAGCGCCTATCTCATGTCATGTCATTAAACGGGGGGAGAAGAAATGTGTGTTCGTCACATATACCAGACAGCTGGTCCAGTGGGCTAACTGATGATGCCTGGAAAACTTTCTTCAAAGACGCTTCTGGACATTATTTTGAGTTGTGTTGCCAGGAGACGCAATTACACCGCTGGGTCCTCGGGCTTATGTTGGAATGAGTTCAAATGTGTGATGAACTGTTGTGACCCTTTCCTGAAAGGGAGGGCCTCTGTCTTATTGAACTTATTTCCTTTGTTTTATTGCAGTCATTTCTAAACTAAACTGAGGGAGGCCTTTTTCTGCCTGTTATTCATCTCCCCCACGCTGCGCTATTGCCTAAAAAAATCAAAAACATCTTAACCGCATCACAGGCAAAGAAAATAGGCGACAAACTGAAGACGTTAGTGCTTTTGGAAAAGTGAAATTACTGTGTGTGTCGTCCTGTATGTGATACAAGGTCGTGCTTGTGGTGTGCTACTGCATGATTGTGTTGTTTGTTTATCTGTCTCTGGAGACTGGATAGTTGGATCCTTGTGCTCTTCTTCCTGTGCCTGTAGTGCTTTCCCCCTTTTCTTTACCTCTTCCTGTGTACAGAGCAGTCGTCAGTTCAACCCCTCTGCCGGTGTGACACAAAGGAAAGCTTATTTAGGTCACCCCTGACAATATAATGCTCTGTCTCATACATCAATGCCACAGCATTTATGAGAACCTTTATGTTTATAATGAAAGGGGATTAGTGAGTCAAAAAAAGGCTTTTCCTCTTTTAGGTGTCAGTGTCTCCCTCTAGTGATCTCTTAGGATGCCAAAAAAAAAAAAAAACATTTAAAAGGGGGAACACCTCAGAGCTTTACTATGTTTTTAACTCATGTGAGGACAGTTTTTATTCACAAATATGCCTCACTATATTCAGAAACTTGCTAAAATAGTTGCCCGGTCATAATGTGTGTTCTTTTTCTGATATAGCGGACAAGAAAACCACATGATTATTGTGCAGAGCGAGTATTTATTTCTGCCTTAAAGCTCATCCAAATATTGCAAAAGCTCTGAAGTTGCACAACTTCCCATGTATGACTTTTTTTTATTTCTTATTTTTTTAAATGTTTTACCGAGACAGAGCTGACTACCAAATATAATTTCAAGAGGCATGAAGCAACCCCAAAGTTTCTAAAATAGCCCACCACATTCAAACAGTTTTAACTCTTTGTCTGAAGCAGCTGGGATTCTCCTTCTTCCTCCTCTTTACTCCCTCTCCTCTCTGCTCCTTCGTTCCTCCCACCCTACAAGGAGTGAGGGCTCTCCTGCTCCCAGCATGCCTCCTTGCCCTGCCCGCCCAAAACCCACCCTCCCACCCCTCGTCCTCTCTGAGCCGTTGTAGACCTGGAAGCCTTCTCTGCAGGGCTCTGTCTGATATGTTTGATATATTAGGTTGTTATTCAGTCCAACTATATATCAAACATATTCCTACAGTGTCCCGCCCTGTCTCCAGCCACGTGTGCCTTATGTGTTTATGGAGGTCAATCACATGCCGACGGCCATTTGTTAACCGTCTCTGAACTGATGCACTGTGATCTTCATAATGGTCTTTGAAATGGGAATCAGGGTAATCACATCTAGCTGCCGCTGTGTTGTCGCAAAAAAAAAATCATCATTTTTGATTTTGCTTTTTTGTGAAAGATGAAGTTGAACATTTTGCAACATTATTTTCTCAGAATTTAACAGCGATTTAGGAAGCTGGAGGGGCTGACTAGCTGCAATTGAAAAATTTATAATGAAACTGGATATTTTATAGGCTGATTCTGGTATTTTTTATAGTATCTGTGTGGGAATTCTACTTTTTTTGAGGCTTACTAATAAATGAGAAATAAATATTTCAGTTTTTCTCCACCGCACATTTATTCCTGGCAGTGCAGAAAAGCCTTAAAACAGCATATAGGCAATACAGCCGAGCCTTTAATAATTAACTATATGTTGTTGTTTTTTAATCTTTATTTGTATTCATGATCAAGATATGTAATAACAGAAAAAGAGGAACAATATAGAATTATCTAACTATGAGGTAGTGCTTCAAAAGTAAAACAGTACTCAGAGTAGATAGTGATGTGCATATGTGAAGTACAATATAGTCAAGTAATGAGATCTTTGAGGGGTAAAACTTATTTGCAACAACAACAACAACAAAGAGATACACTGACTAAGAAAAGGAAACCCTACAATTGGCTAGTAGAAAGCCATTAAAAACTTTTAAATTAATGAGGATAGATAAATTGAGATAGTCACAACGTAAAAAAATAATTAATTAAAAAAAGCAGACCCTAAAACTTTCCAACTGTGGTAGATTATTTGATAAGTATAAAATAAAAATAGAGTTACATAAAACAATAACAAGCAGAGGTCGGTAGGTTTAGGATGAAATATTTAAAATGGCCAAAAGGTATATGTGTATTGATTTTAAGGAGATGCTGTATGTTTTTTTTTTCCAGGAGTCAGGTGCATTAAAATTTAGGGCACTCTCTCTAAGTTCAGCCCAAACTCATGGAGCGTGTAGAAAAAGACATATAGCTCATAAAATATATTAAAAAGTAATAACATTTGAATAGTTTTTGGAGATCTGGATTCATTATCTTGGTATACATTCTGGTTAAGGCCCCAGTTGACCTGTTTTTTTGTTTAGTTTAGTTTTTTTATGTAAAGCCTTAACTGACATGTGGTTTTACGTCCAGCAGGCAGATGAGACGCTGGATTTTGAGGAGCAGATCTTAGAAGCGGCAAAGTCCATCGCTGCCGCAACTAGCGCTCTCGTTAAATCTGCATCAGCTGCTCAGAGAGAACTGGTAGCACAAGGCAAGGTCAGTGGACACTGCTACTCACACACTCAGCAACATAATATACATTACATTAACAAGGTGAAACAACATACACAATCTTTTTTTTTTCCCAATGTCTACCTCAGGTGGGATCCAATCTAGCCAATGCGGTGGACGACGGCCAGTGGTCTCAGGGTCTCATATCAGCTGTGAGTTGCCTCAACACTGTTTTTAACGACCGTGCAAACTATTACCCAGGTTAAAAACAAAATGTGAGCCTGACCCAACAACATTTGTGACTTGCCGTAGGCGCGTATGGTAGCGGCAGCCACCAGTAATCTGTGTGAGGCGGCCAACGCCTCGGTGCAGGGCCACGCCAGTGAGGAGAAGCTCATCTGTTCAGCCAAACAGGTCGCGGCCTCCACGGCTCAGCTGCTGGTGGCCTGCAAGGTGAAGGCTGACCAGGATTCTGAAGCCATGAGGAGACTGCAGGTAACACAGAGTTTTAATTCATCCGCGGAAGCTGTGCACATGCAGTTTGCGTGCTAACTTCGAGATGATCTTTTTGAAGGCTGCCGGCAACGCAGTGAAGCGAGCGTCGGACAATCTGGTGAAGGCGGCTCAGAAAGCGGCGTTTGACAAGACTGAAGATGACAGCGTCGTGGTGAAGACCAAATTCGTCGGAGGCATAGCTCAGGTGAGATAAAAAAAACCCTGAATAATGTTTACGTGAGACCTGGAGCAGAAATCTCACCTATTGTGTGGTTTGCCCTTTTCACTGAATGTTTGCAGCTCCCGCTGATATGCCAAAATGCCAAATGTTGTTTTTCTGAAATTGTGATGAGCTGCTGTTGATAAACAGCTCATCAGCTTCATTTCAAAGCTGTTTACCAGGTTTACCAGACACCCAAAGCTGCAAGACATCACATTTTCTTCACGACTTGAGAACCCGCTTTCCTTTTCATCGTTGCTGCAAAAAAAAAAAATTGACAGTAATTGAAGATCGAGTGTCTCTTTTTTTCAAAACTCCAGAGTGCTACGGGAAGCTTTACCTTTCATCTTGATTGACTGAATTCCTGTCTCAGTCGGGGGTGCACCCCAGCAGGGCGTCGGCTTGTCAGTCTTTCTATCTGACCAGAGAGGCTCGCTGTCTCATTGATATTTAAACATTGTCGCACTGAGGGGAGCTTTGGAGCTTTACTACTTGAGACTGTGATTTGCCCACATAATAACATCATTAATGTCATTATTTTAAAAAAGGGACCTGTCATATGGGACATTTCATTTCCAGATAACAATTCTTTGTATAACATTTGGAATTTTATACTCATTTTATGCTCATCTTTTAGGAACGAGCTCCGCATTTTGTCTTCTTGACTTCTTGTGTTCTGACTTACCCCGTTCTGCGCCGTGTTCACTCTCCTCCATGTTTGTTTTGGGTGTCTTCATGCAAATGCCCTGCCTGCGGCTGTGCTCTGCAGAAGACTGCAAAGTGTCATCCGTATAACCTAAATTATGGCTGTAATGATTTTTTGATGATTTGCGAAGCAATAAAATCGACGACAGCATAATACGAATCAACATATCGTCATATCATCACATCGCACACAAGTATTATTCATTTTTACCTGAAAGCACATACAATACAAGAATAGGATACGATACAACGTTATTGTCAGTTTATGCTGAAATGTATTGCATCCTCAAGATGTTTACACACAAACTAGACATACAGTTACACATATGGCACATATTCATAGAAGCACATGAACAGTCATAACCATGAAGCATATAACATAATATCCTGAGATCCAGATGTTATTTCACGGCACACTGATTCTGGTTTAGTGACAGGACAGAGTGATGTTTAAAATGATTCTTTAGCCTGTTGCATTTAAATGGAGGTACTCTGAATCACCTGTTGGAGGGCAGAAGTGGGTCTTCTCCATTAAGAACATGTGAGGGGTCAGAAATGATACTGAAAGCAAGTCTGAGCATGCTCCTGCTCTGGGTTCTGGCTTCTTTCTACATGCATCTACCAGTCTTCTGTGAATGTGAAGACATTTTGAGGATTGTTGGTTCATTTTAAAACACATTTTTAGATGTTTCCTGTATTGTCTCTGATCATATCATTTCTGATGTGTTGTGTGTGGAGTGAGCAGCTAGCAGTTCTTCATATAAAGTGATCCACAGCGATGGGATCATGATCAGTCGAAGGTGCATTTTCACTGTCAGCTGTTCCCGTTCTCCTCAGATCATTGCGGCTCAGGAGGAGATGCTGAGGAAGGAGCGCGAGCTGGAGGAAGCGCGGAAGAAGCTGGCTCAGATCCGACAGCAGCAGTACAAGTTCCTGCCCAGCGAGCTGCGGGAGGACGAGGGCTGATTGTCTGAGCGGAAGTGGAAGTGCGCCGCCGCGCTGATGAGACGCCTCTTGTCACGGGGGGAGCTGTCGCCAATGCACGATTGGCTGCTTTACTCTCATATAACCGAGGAATATACAGCACTTGAAAACAGGCCTGTTTGATGAGAAAAAAAACAAGTGCCTGTGCTCTCTGTAGTGTATTTGTGTATGCGTGTATGTGTGCGTGACGTGCGTATGTATTTGTGAGTGAACAGCATTGACATTCAAGGAGAAGGTTGTTACAGTTGTCACTTATGAGCAAGTGGAGGCAGTACGATGAAGATGTACGACAGACGTATCATTGCTTTGCGAGTGTTGCTGCATCATGAGCATTTCCGACTGTTACAATCACGAATCGAAGATGTTACGAATGCAGAAATCCTCTATAACAGTTGAATGTTCGATAATTGTTGAAGGTTTAGAGCGAATAGGAATGAACTGATGAAATCTCTGCAACTGGCAGAACAAACCTAAGGGGTCCATGGGAGGAGGAGGAGGAGGAGGAGGAGGAGGGAGGGAGGGAGGGGGGCGGGGGCGCCTCATTTCACCACTGGCTTGCATGCACCATAATGTCTATACATATCAATGAAGCTACTAACCAATAGAGTAGTGTAGAGCAGAAAGGCACTTGTATTTTACTAATAAAAATGTGAACTGGGAGTTTTGCTGTTTAACTAGCAAAGTCTTTAGAAATCAAGGATTCTGATGAACTGTGTTTTTCAGCGTGACGCCAAACAACGAGGGGCTCTGATTGGAGTAAACATCAAAATACAACAGAAAAAAAAAGAAAAGAAAAGAAAAACAACCAGACCACTGGCCAACACTAGCTATAAAGATATTTATTCTTGACTTATTTTTTCAAGAAAGGTGTAATCTGCGTTATTTAGAGAATCCGGACTATATGTGACCAAATATGTCATGCTGCTTGGACATCGTGTAACTTCTCGCGACGCCCCACCAGCGCTCCCTCGCATACACAGAGCTGTGTAAGGAATATATGTTTACATTTATTTGTCATGTTTGTTCTCGCTTGTCGTCATGCTTTTAATTCGTCTCCCCGTTAACACTGGCCAGACTGTGTTATGGGCACCGCTGTACTTACTGTAGACACACTCGCAGATACAGTTACTCTCCACCAGTCACTTGCCCCGTCATGGTAAAGGCATTTTCACTTTAGACCGGCCGTCTATAGCAATACATCACACTGAGTAGTCTCACAAAATGAGACTCTTGCGCTGTTATTGGTTAGAAGATTGGTTTTGTGCAATGATATTTGGCTTCGGGGCTCTTGAACGGAACGAGCATACGTTATGCACTGAAGTTGCTCATAAACACACGCACTGAAGAAGGCAATTTAAAGCTTCCATTATGTTAAATGTAGGACGTTCTCCTAACAAACTAGAAGGAAATAGATTCACGCTCTGACTGAGGAAACTAATTCAATGATTTTTCTTTTTGATTTTTTTTTGTTTCCATGTGTAATATATTGGAAAACGTGAAGCAGTTTCATCTCCTCAGTCTGTCACAACTACATTGTGTACTAGTGCCTTACTTGAGTCTGCCCTGCGAGCAGCTGAAGATCAGGCTGAGTGGTGGGAGCCTGAGCCTTGTCCTCTCTGGATCAGAACATTATGCCAGTCTAATCCCCAATCGGGGTCTTAATAAACTGTCACCGAGTCCTTTGCCATACTATACAATGCCTTGGCTGGTGGCCCACTTGCCTACAATGTTATAATGCTGATATAAAAGGGCATCCGTGGATACCTTTAGGATTTAGAGACCATATCGGAAGACTAACACTAGACTGCATTCCATGAGCATGTGGCAATTTGTGTTTGAAGTTGAGAAATTGTTGAAAATCGTTACGCCAAGTCCCTCGGAGAAGTTGGACTACCTTGTTTCATTGTCTAACCACTATTAAAAGAAAAAATACGTTTTTATCAGTAAATGTAAGAATTACCCTGAAATATATTGTCTAACTGATTTGTGCGAGTATTAACGGAAATAGAAAAACAGTTACTAGCTCTGTTATGAATAGGTGTTGTGCTTTCTTTAACAGACTGCATTAGTTTTATGATTTGATGCTGTATGTATGATATTTATCTGGTCACAAAAGTATTTTTTGTATTCACCAAAAATAAAGAGTTTCAAACAACCAGCACAGCTTATTTGATCGTTTTTCTCATCGGTGCATGCAGGTGAAAGATGCCTGATGTCAGATAGGGAGGAAAAAAAGATCATCCTGCATTCTTTCCAGCAGATGTCAGTGTTATACTGTAGAGTTCAGTCGGAGGGGTCAGTGGATGTTTGGAGAAATATGCTCTAGTTGAAGGATTGGCAAAGTTGGCCGGACCAAATATGGACATAGTGGATGTGTTTTTTTTTCTCCTGGTTCACAGACCAGACCTTCAAGTATGCAGTGATTCCCATTTAGATATTTTGGTTCACATGTTACACAGCTCCACAGCTCAAACCTTCTGTACCCTCATTTGACTTTTAAGTTGGTCTGCTGCTGGTGAAAATCAGATTTGAACTTGAACCTTTTTTTTTCCCCCTCAGGTGATGTAAAACTTACATCTCTTTGAAGCTGATCCTCTCAGCTGCATAAGGGGGCAGAGTGTGTAAAGGATGGTTAGAGGTGCCCAGCACAATACACTGAGTCGTCCTAATGAACACCATATTTGGTTGTTTGAGTGTTTTGGTCTCATGCAAGGCCAGGCCACACAGTGGAGAAGGGGAAACTGAAGCCATGTGTTTAACTGGGAGTGCCCATCTACTTCTCACCCTCTCTCTCTCTCTCTCTCTGTCTGGCTTCAGTCGGAACCAGGAGGATGTTTATCTGGTTAACTTTGGTGTTTGTATGGAGCTATCAAAACACGTGATGTAAAGCAGAGATGTGGTCTGCTCGAGCTTGTCTCTTAATTATTTCAGACCAGTTAGTAAACCACAAGTTTCCACAAAGGTCCTTCATTCAAAAAGAAAAAAATATGCAGTGTATTTTATGTTTGAGGTTTGTAGCACTGTACATTCCAGCTTAGTGGTGACATGGTAAAAGTGGAGTAATTGTTTGACAATAAAGTAAAGTAATGTAACAACTAAAATCACAGGGTAATAGTTTGATATTGAAATGGTGATGTCAGACTCAAACGTACATTCATGGCAGTGGCTGCCATGCAAGGTGCCAACCAGCACATCAGGAGCAGTTTGAGGACACTTTGACATGCAGACCAGGGGAATCGAAACAGCGACCTTTCGATAACGAGGCGCTGGCTCTACTCCTGAGCCACAGCCGCCCTCTTAGGCTATGTAACATGGTAATCAGGGGCCAAAAACAAAGCTCAATGATGGGGAAACACACCAGTGAGGCAAAACTATTTAGTAATAGTTATAGTTATATTATGGTATGTCACAAATCTCGTTCATAGGCCTGCCTCTTAAAGGATAAGTTCGCCCAAAAATGATAATTTAGTCATGATCTACTTACCCCCATGCAGATAGAAAGTTGGGGTTCCTGTTTCGTAGGTAACAAAACATTTCTGGAGCTTCAAAGGAAACCAGAGCTGCAGCACGCAAAAAAGTGGCTCCATACAGCTCCTTCTGTGTAATCCAAGTTTCCAGAAGCCATGATATGCTTTGAAAAAATATTATTTTCACCTTTTTCCAAGCTGAAAGCTTTAGCTGCTAAGCTACAGGCAGTAGCAGAAACCCCATCTGAAGTGGGTAAATGAGCTCGGCTGTGCATGGAGGGTTTAAATAATGACATTTCAGATCAATCCTCTAGATTTAGACCTGGATTATGCCTAACAAACTGTATGGAGCCATTGTATGTTTTGTTTTGTTTTTAAATGGTTTTCTTACGTCGTATTCTCCATCTTATACAGCTGTTCAGGAGAAGGCTGCAACACTGCTTTGCTGTGAAGCTCCAGAAATGCTTTGTGCACTTTGGAACTTCGCCCGACTTTTCATCGGCATCGGGGTGATATTGAATGAATCTTCATTTTTGGGTGAACTGATCCTTTAACTCCCTCAACTCGACGGACTTAGCCTCAACAGTGCACATCTCTGGCATCCCAAACGTGTTATATTTGCTGTGTTGGAAGGTTTGTTTTGCAGTCACTGTGACTTGCGCCGTGCCTAATCCCCACAGCCTGGCAGTCATTTAGCTCAGGCTTTGTTCCATGCTCAAGTTCTCAAAAACGAAGCCACGTTAACCCCGTGGCTAAACCAAATGACACTGGGTCAACTCTCCACTTTCATCGTTTCACCACAAATCTACAGTATGTTAAATAAGCTATGGCAGAGCATGGACAGATGCTATTGGCTTCCTAAATCCATATTTTCCTGTGTAGACAACAGGCCAGTTACTGTATGCTTAGAAGAGATACGGTGCAGGAATAGAGTCGTGGCTTGTGCTAAGAACAGCCTCAGTGAAATGGAGAGATGCCACTGGAGAGCTATGTAGCCAGTAATAGCATGTTAATAATACACCTTGAAATTTCAGTGTTTCTTAATTTTACTTAAATTTTACATCACTACAGCAAAACAATGGGAATTCTTTTTTTATTAAAAAAACAAACAAACTTGAATCTCACTTTAGAAGAAATCTATATGTGAACTGACTTGTCGATGTATTCTTTGCTTGGAACCCAGAACAAGTTTAAAGGCTAAAATTATAAAACAGGTTGAGAGGGCATCTGGTCTTTCACAGAGAGGGAAACTGCCCTGAGCCTGTTTTCGCCACTTCTAGAGAAAAGTGATGGAAGAGGAAGTGAGGTTTGGAAAAAATGCACATCAGGAAAGGCTTTTGGGTTTTGGGCTGGGCCATTTGTCCAAAGCGTGCTACTGAATGCTACTGAAACATCTTAATCAAACAGCGTCTTTCTTTCTCGACTAGAAACAAAACACCTGAAAGTTTACTGACATTTTTATTTGCTTATAATTCTACTGAGACTGATTGATGTAGACAGTTCAATGTAGTTTAGGACAATGAAGGGGTTTAGCAGTGCTTCAGCAGCCATGTCAAGCCAAGATATGCCCAGCTTGCCCAAGCTGATAAAACAGTGGAAACCAGCATTGTTCCTGGGGTTGAATGTTTGGCTTCAGTCCATTTTGTCAGGAAGTTTCACATATCCCAGACCCAAAGATGGTAGGGCAGGAAGAAGGTAGAAGGAACTTAACAAATTGCACAGGATGAATAACCAAAACCTCACAGTTATTTCCATCCAACTTTTCTGTAAAGATGACTGAACCAGCTATTGTCTCCGTCTTTATCCAAGTTGCCTCCAACAAGACACTGGGGCAGTTGATGTTGAAGGGATGCAGTCAGTGTGAAGTGTTAATTAAATACCTGTTGTTTAGTCATACTCACATACCGCCCCTCTGCCTGTTCTGAGAAGCAGCACTCCCTAACATAAACCTGGGAGACAGCAGCTGATGGATCTAAGAGAGCCTTTACTCAGGTCTGGAGCACATGACTATTTTAGGTCATCAGTAGGGATCTCCCTTCATGTTAGCTCCATTACGTATCCACTGTAAAGCCTATGATTTAGTGAGAATAGTAAACAGAGTCTGTAGAGAAGAGTCCTTTGCTTTCATAACTCAGAACTGGTTATTGTCCATGTCCACTGTCATTTCAGTAAAAAGTTAAATTGATTTAGTGGTTAATTTAAAAAGAGTCAAATGACAAAGTCAGTGTCCTTTTTTGGGCTTCAAATGCGACATTTTTAAAGCTTGGCCACCTGTTGAAGGTCACTCCAAACAAGCCAACTGCTCTCCAATAAACTCTTGCTGTAGCTATCTTTAGCTGTAGCTCCTAGCTGCTGTTAGCTAGTTAGCTCAGTTGGTCGTGCAGCAAGTGGTCTTATTAGCTGACTGGCTTTCAGCAATGTTGGACGGTTGGTGTTTACACGGCCAGACCGACAGAGGCTAGTTTGAAGGCAGGGCATAGAGTATGGAGGTGATTTACAGCTGCTCCCACCAGGTCAGGAGTCTGACTGTGGGGACAAGAAGACATGGAAGGAGGGAAATGGAGAAACATGAAGTGTAAGAGTAGCGAGAGGATGGGTGGTCCTCGCCAGGGAAGAAAAGCAGCCAGAATAAGTCTCAGCGAACTCGGTGAATGAAGGATTTATTTAGAGGAAACCAGGGGTGATTGTTGGATCAGTGGAAAGACAAACCATTTCTGATGAGTTTGAATGAATTGTGTTTTACAAGACAAGATGGGCCGCAGCTAACTGGTCAGCATGCTAACTTTTATAGATATCTATGCAACACAATACAAAGACATCTTTGAAAAAAACGCCCACAGTGTTGTTCCTTCACATCCTGTCGATAAAGTTGGTACTTTTTTGAATGTTTTAACTACACAAACAGTCCAGCAATATGCCACACATTGCACCTTTAACTGTCCGGCCAAACGTCATGAGAGTGACATTTCGAGTGTCAAATTGCAGGAAGTGTTACGGGCTCTCATGTAACAGACAGAAATGACCCATTTCCAGGAGATAGCAGGCGGGTGGTGCTTTTACTGTATGTGAAATATGTGAGTTACTTGTGGTCACCTTTAGAGCGTCCATCCTCTGCTGAGTGACAGTGTTCGCTGTCTACTTCTCTCAGAGCACAGCACAGCAGCTCCTCTAGCTATCACGTAAGGAAGGCACAGTATTTCTCAGTCAGCAGTGACAGCAGGGCTATATTGGGTCTCAGCTGAGACTTAAACCTCGGGTGCTAATTTTGGACAACTTCACCAGTAACATTAGGAATATCTATTAAATGACACCGTTTGACTCCTAACACATGCTCTTCCAAAGCCAGGCTTTTCACAGTGATTGACTTCGATTTTTCTTGGTTTTGTTTCATTCCTGAAACAGCGCTGAGAGCGAGCCGTGGAACAGGGGGAACCGTCTGTCTCAGACTGTGCTGCCGACTGGAACTGATCTGCAGTGTCTCCTGGGATTTAAGCTGTCTAGAGTGAAATGTAACACTCGTCCATCCAAACCCTCGGTCTTAATAAGGAAACTTTGCTCAACACTCGTTAGATGACAGGCCGCGTTTCTGCACAGACAAAAAGTCCTTGGCTCCTTTTTCTTCTCTCAATCCTGCGGCCTCCCCGCCCTGAAATAAAGCTGAATAAACACCCAGCTCAGTGCTCAGCAGATTTTTCTCAAAGAGGATTTTGGTTTTGGAGACCACCAAAAAAGATTAATCAGTGTGACTTTATTCATGTCTTACATAGACAGTGAGCGCAGACCGCCCCTTCTCCTAGAGCATTTAATCCAGATGGCTCAGCTGATTAGCTTTGATGGATCCAGCCAGTGATCACAAAACATCCTTCAGTCTTTCCCAGTGGTGGAATGTAACAATGCACATTTACTCAAGTACTGTAGGACAATTGTGAGGAACTTGGGATTTGCCTTTTTTTTTTTTTTTTTTTTTTTTTGCTACTTTACACTCCACTAGCTATATTAATTCCATCTGTTACTACTAGTTATTTTACAGACTGAGATTTTACATTAAAGCTGAGAAAAAATAATGATCATTTTCAGGTTCATAATTTTATTTTGTGTTACTACTAGAATAGGTTTACATGCTCAAAAAACATATCAACCTCTGAGGAGCGTCTGCTGGTGCGGATTTTGACCTTTTTTCTGTCAAGATCTTTTACATATATAAGAACAAACAGAATACACTGAAGAAGTTTACACCCTTACAAAAATGTCTAATTTCAAATTTACCTTTTCATATGGAATATAAACCACAGTTTGACATGTGAAAACTCAAATTCATTTCAAAATAAATAAAAAATGTCAAATCTTTTAGAATTTTCTTATGTCAAAACAAACTTGAAATCACATGAAATTTGCTTCTTCACATGTAAATTCCACATTTTCACACATATTCACATGTGGATTGGGATCAGCTGTTTTTATATGTGAACTAAAATGTTAACATTAGGAGCCAATTATTCAGTTATTAAAGACAATGCTTTGTTAAACCTGTATAGCTTGCACTTTACAAAAAATCTTTCTACGCTTGCAAAAATGTCACATCTCAAATTTGCCTTCTCTCACAATTTTGCAGGTAAATTGAATATTTTAATTTCAATGTAAAAACAGAAACTATTGTCATGTGTGAACTGGACATTTTCATTAATTGACTGACTTTGTTCCACATATGAATGAAACATTTCCACAAAAGAAATTTTGATTCTCACTTTCACTTGAATAAGTAAGTTAATATGTGACTGTTTTATTGTTTTGTTTTTTTCCACATGTGGAAATAGTTGGGCCTATTGCCTTTGAGTTTTGTGACTCTCTCAGTAATTTACCCTCTACATTTCTCACATGGTTTCATTTCAAATCAAAGACTGGCAAAATATCTCCATCAAATTTGTGTAGCAGAAAAGTGCTTTTGTATTTAAAATGAATCATATCACAACCCCTCGCATCTATCTTTAGTTAACCCCTAGGGTTGACTAAACTGCCCAAATGTATATAAAGTTGTTACAACTGGCTCCACTTCAACCAGCTATGAATGTAAAATGCTGAGTACTCATTGATGAAACAACATAATGTCATATATTATTATACATCAGTTACAGAGATCATTTTTCTGAAGAAGAAGCAGTTTTACTTTTGGTACTTTTAACACACAGTATGTATTTTGTGCTGCTGCTGGGTCTCTCATTTTCAGGTAGGATTTTAAGTGCAAGACTTTTTTTTTAACATTACTGTTTAGTTATATTCACCTAACAGAAGGTTTTGAAAACTCCTTCCTCTTCTGGCCTTTCTTTTGATGGAAGTGATGTGTTCTTCGGGCAGCCCAATTATCTTCTTATCATACTGTAAATTGTTATCTCAGATGTTAAAGGCCTCGGGGCAGGAGCTAACCAGACCACACCAGGTGGATGTCTATTTATTTTCACATCTGTGCACTCAGACGGCTGTTTCATGATTGACTTTGCACAACTGTTTTATCTAGCTCCCTAGCCGTGCGCTGAGTCTGAGCCTGACTGGAGAACAGTCACGGCATCTGATCAAACAGGGGGGCTGCAGACAGGCTTTGGTATAAGAATGCAGGTGCCGCAGAGCTGTGGGTTCCTGTGGCATTCCTCACTGCAGAGAGACCACTGTGACCCAGTCACAGTGAACATAGCCTGCGAGCTTTCAAACAGCCACTCAAAACCACACTGGAATGTCTCATCACCATAGATTCACTCACACACGCTGCACATTATGGCTCCTCTTCTGCCGAGCTACGGTCATTTTGTGGTTTT
This sequence comes from Lagodon rhomboides, assembly GCA_039737535.1. NCBI lineage: Eukaryota > Metazoa > Chordata > Actinopteri > Spariformes > Sparidae > Lagodon > Lagodon rhomboides. The sequence goes on from CM077793.1 coordinate 22,967,120, forward strand.
GAAGTTAAATTACTTACAAACTTCTTATAAACCTCCACTTTCTCCTTCAAATTTAGAAGAGTGGCCTTTTTGTTTACCAAAAATGGAAGTTTTTAAATGTTTGGATGAAGGTTATTCTCCCTCGAGGAGAGCTTCTGTTCGCTGAGACAGGATGTATTCAGAGAAGTTTGTTTGTTGTTGGAAAAATTAAGAAAGGGAAACTAACATACTACCGTAGAAGTCCAGCATCCTCCTCCTCTTGTATTGTATTCATTCGCCTGTGCCAGAGGCCTCTGACAGGACTGTAACAGGGCGAACAGTGGCTGAGCTGGAAGTGCATACCAAGAAGTTTTATAGCCCTGTGGAATGGAAAGAAATATCAAGTACGTCTTTGGACCTCACAAAAAGCCCCTTAGCCCTCTCCTCTGTCTCCTCTACCTCGCTTACACCAGTGGGCCCATATATGGACACATATATGAAAGATTCTCCCTCTGTCTGCAAACACGGAAACTTCTAGCCCTGTGACATGAGGGGCAAAAGATTGAAGGCAAATATTTAAAGAGAGCAATCAACAAGATGCCGGCCAGCTGCGGACGGAGATACAAAACCGGCAGGAACAAGCAGCAATTATTACGCTTTGAGAGGGAGAAGATATCAACAAGCAACGATTTAGAAAGATCTTTCACCAGCCTCTGATCCACGGGGGAAGGACTTCTGAGCAGGACGCAACTCCGACGCTTTGGAAGGAATCTCTTATCTGGAACTGGGAGAAGTTCAAGCTGCCTGTAAACATTCATTTACTCCCCACTTCCCTCCCGACTTGCCCATTACTGTGTACAAACACACACAACAGACATGCGAAAAGCTTTGCTTTCCTAAATCGAAGACAGATTTGTAGTCGGGACTGATTGACTTTTGGGTTCGAGTATTCGTGCCACGACAAGTCTGGCCCTTTTTTTGTGAATTTAATTTTACGAAGGAATTCTAGCATGGCATCCTGCATGAGTTTGAAATGATTCGTGACTGTTCCCCCCGAATGATCTCTGCCCTCCTCCCCCCCCTTTTTCAGTCGAAGCTGAGTGAGCAGCATCAGATATGGCTGACATTCTTGCCTCTCTGTGCGTCCCCGTCCGTAGAGCGGGAACACAAACAAACAGTCTGGGAGGAGCCCTGTCGAGGCCACAAATATTCCTCCATTATCCCACATTTGTGTGTGCTCCACTGGAAGCCTTGGCTTGTGGTATTTTTACTCGGTAGCTCAGCGTGTTTTCTCTCAATGACTCGCAGTCGCTCGCATCGTGTCACCGAGGCTTCTCTGCACACTTTCCCTCTCTTGGCCTTGGAGGACACATCTAAATCTCAACAATGACCAATGTATCAGCACAAAAATGAATTATGAACTTCTTTTAGGAGCTATCACAGCATTTCAAAGAGCACATTACTTACATTTTGCCTAAGGTCGGTCTCAACAGAACTTTTAAAGCGCCTCGGTTTCTATTAAACCATGAAAGATTCGAAAAGTTTGTGCACCGCTCCGTTCCTGCAAGAGACTTATTACAGGCCTTTACAGTCCGAGAGATGACAGATCCTTTCATTTAACAGCAGCTACTCGAACGGCGGCGAAAACTTGGCACAGGAGGAAGGCTGCCCATCTTCAATGGAGCACCTGCACCTGAAATATTTGACCTTCATACAGCTGGAATTTGACTCCTCACATCATTAAGCGCGGTGGAAATTGTGAATGTTTCGGCGGTTTGCGCCGCTAACTCGACAGAAAGTTTTTTAAGGGAATTACAACCGACCTGGCGACGCCTCTGCGTGATTTACACCCTTAATGACAGATTTATCACCCAACAAAACTGTGCGAGTCAAAGTGTCACAGCATTATTGCAACTATCCATCAAGTAAAATACTGTGGCGGTCTCTGTGTGGTGGCTGTGGCTACACGTCCACCTGTGCTCGCTAATATACCGGTTCGAGTCTTACGACTACCAGTATATGTCAGTGGAACATTGCAGTGAATAAACCCAGCGGCAGTAGGCCATCGACCGGGCTTGGGTTACAGCTTGGGTTGCACCCTCGCAGTACCCCCTCTCCGTTTTTTGCTACGCTGAATGATTATGCCCCTGCATGGAGCTGTCTAATCCCAGGGGTACCGTCTGAGGGAGCCAAGGAGCCCTCTCTCTATATATATCTGGATGATGTCTGCAGAAATCTTCAGATGGTATTTGACAAGGCGCATGCCAGCGCTGTGCTTCTCAGAGTTTCACTCAACATGGAGGGGGAGCTACGCCCTCAGTATCCGCTTGGTGTTCTGTCAGTGGCGATCATTAGAAAAAATAACCACACACACACACACACACACACGTCAGGATACTGTACCTTTACAGGAGATGACACATTTTTGGTGAGAGCAGCTTGCCGGTTTTTTTTGTACAGACAGGCTCAGCGGGGGCAGAGACATACTTTCTCTAATGCAGCAACATTTCAGCCATGAGAGAACCTTAAATGTCTCTCCCGTGGGTCTTCTTAGGCAAACATGATTTGAGTCACAACAGCCAAGTCGAGCTCAGCTCCTCCCAGAGCGGTGACTGAGGAGAACCGGACATTCCATATACATAGTGGGGTGTCACTGCAGGCCTAACAGATTAACTAATACAGTGTTACAGTATTAGTATGAAGGCGCTTGGAAAGGCTCCTGTGTCATTTAAAACTGCGCCGCCACCTCAGGACGCAAGGGTTGAATGTCTGACGGTTCCGTGGGGCTCTTTAATCTAAGCTCCTGAATATTCATGTGAATTTTGGTTATTCGACACCCCATCTGTCCAGTTTTCCACACCCTTTACGTCTATATTTGCTCATTTTATCACTGCAAATAGTTTTGTGGTCTCTCATGTTTTAATGTTGTTCTGCATCCTGTGATTTTTACAACTTTGTTTATAACCTCGGCCCGCCATAAAAAAACTGACATGGTAGGAAGGTAGAGATAATGATAGCATAGCGAAAGTGAATATGAATTCTGCTTCGCCGCCCGCACCTGTCTCGCTCAGCTGTCGCCCCATGTGGACGACTGATTCAGGATACAGAGGCGTGTCAGAGAATGTCAGTATGTCCAGAAAATGGGCAGCAGTTGTTTAAAGGCAAGTGTGTTTTTTCACAGTTAGACCCTCTATATGTTGAGAGGAAGTAGTTCTTCATACAGGAAAGTCAGACGACCCCACGTAGCAATCGCTGTTTTCAACACAGACATAGTCTTCTGAAGACGGTACATTCTTGTACGCAAAGTACTGCAAGAAAAGGTACATTATAACCATTTATCTGCTTACGTTCAACTCCTTTAAAGTCACATTTTGTTCTTTTTATTCAGTCATAGGCATATCCAAATAATAAAAGACAAACTTGTAACAGAAGAACCGTGAGGCCAAAATGCATTGGTAGGGACTCATATGAAAGGCAACATGCTCTAGTTTAAAAATATACGCTCATTTAGTATGAGAATATAACACGACCCGCACTGCTTCAGCTCAAACATGAAGGGAAAATGTTGTGGTTCTTCAGTAAGTAATCTTTGAGTAGTAAAAAAAGGCAGGGCTCAATGTTACAACCATGACGCCACGTACCCTTTGACATCAAGTCACTCCATCTATGTAAAATCTTAGACCTCTGGGTCAAACATCATGCGAGCTAGTGAATTTTTAGCTTGTGGTGTCACTGGTGTCTCCCAAATCTTAGCTCTGATGCGGTGCACAGCCGAACCAGTGGATTTTAAAGAGTCTCCATGTAACAATCCGTTGCCATTGACATGTATCTGTCACTGTTTTATTGGTCGCATGTAAGCAGATTTTGACGTGACGTGAAAAACGAGACCGCCCTCGCCCCTCTCGGTCGCCTCTACACGCTTGCAGACGATTGGTTTAATGCTCAAGAGTCCAAAGGACGTGACCTTATGCACATTCTCGAGTGCCTCGTCACGGTGTCTCCGCTAACAGGGAGCAACAATAGCCAACGCTCGTTTAGAAATAGAGTGCGCTAACTTAAAGTAACGGCCGGCTTCCAGCACAACACAGAAGTTTCCACAGAGCCCCTTTATCAGGTTTAAAACACAGTTAGTTTCCGTGTTTCTGTACTAATTCTAATGCTGCAAAATGTAAATGGCTGGGTTTCCTTCAGCCCCTCTGGCTGGGAGGCTTTAGAGGCCTTGAGAAGCAGAATTTTGTTCCAAAGAGCACAAAATTATATGTCTGGATTTTTTTTTTTTTTCTTTTTTCACTACAGCGTCCATGAAACAGAAACTCTTTCTGGAGCTGTGGTGTCTTCAGAACTGCACCACAGCCCCAAAAACTGCCTCAAATATTGAAAGACTTTCTTATTGCTTTTCCCCCCTAACACATATAATGTAGAGAAGTAAAAGAAAGCTTTGTGCTTTATGTTCATCAGCTTGGTCTTAACGTGGATGCGGGCCTTTAACTTTCCGATGGGACGCAAGTCAGAATCCAGTATCTTTCGGGAACGGCTGGACAGAAGGAGAGATTTGTGACCACTGTAATCGTAGTGGACCCTGGGCTATTTTTTACTGTGCCAGTAATGCTAAAGGAAAACATCATAATGGAGCTTATTTTCATTCCCAGCATGCCCAAGCAAATCTAGTGTGCCGTCACATACTTCCCCAGAGTCCATTAAGTGAAAATGCTGTTGAAGACACTTAAGATCACTTTGCAAATCAAGATTCAAAACCGGTGCTTCGCTGTCAGCGGTGAGGACATTATGAAGACGAGTAACTCTGAAAATATTGAATATACCGCAGCATACAGGATTAAGTATAGGAGCATTTACAACTATAAGTATAATGTAGCATATTTTATATTTAATATATTTAGAACAAAACATTTAAAGCAATTGGCACAGTTCAGTCAAGGCAAGACAGTATTGTGGAATATTCAGAGCCAGTTCTTTGCTGCTGTAAACTCAAAGTTTTACGTAATTATCGAGGTTAAATTATTTTCTACTCTCATGCATGGTGAGAAAAACAAAAAGAGCTTTTCCAGACATCCGATCCTTTAACTGTATGTATTACCTAAGACCGATTCTGATTCTGGCAGGGTCCGTGTGACCACTACTTTTCAATGCCAATCACAATTACACAGCTGCCGGTCTATAAGACCAGGGGCTGCCCCAGAGATTATCACAATATTTTTCTGATACTGTGCCTGCCAGTCAAGGTCCGAGACAAGGCTGGTGTCTGAATTGGCAGGACAATACTTTTAATTATAGCACGGGCAATAAGATTAGAACATTGTAAACAACATTCATCATTCCATGCTGTTGTCTTGGTCGTATTTTATTACTGATTGAGTGAAGACTGAGGACTGAGCTGCCTTTCTACATGAGCCAGGCGTGGCAACAATAATGTATAAAACAGACCAAAGCCTGAGCAGGACAGGACTTATTTTAGGGGGCATATCTAATGGCGTTAGACCTTGGACTCTTGGCACAGGGTCTGGGATCCATTTTACAGACTAAGGCAGGTGCATGAAAGAGAAGGCGAGCCTAAAAATATCCCGGAGAATCTTTGTGGAGACTTGAAGACACTCGGTGTGTCCTCGGTGTCAGTGCAGTTCGCGTGGGGCGTGGGCTAGCTTCTCATGTGTGTGTTGCCATTTAGAAAATCTCAAAATGAGGATTATTGGATTAAATAATTATAATTACAGGCAGTGTATTAGCAAAATAGTACAGACAATATAGAACATACATACAACACATTCTTACCCCTTCAGATTAAAGCTCTCTCATGAATGTGCTGCACATAATACATGATGTTTTTTGTCTTGTGCGGTTTGTAAAACAGTTAACATTTCTCGAGTGGCAGGGCAATCAGCTGCTGAGCCGCTGTAATCGAGGCATCAAACCCATCCCTGCCCTGGCTGGTGCCGGACGCTGTGTTCTCGCAGTCAAATGACACATCAACAGTTTACAGGGAGGATATCCGATAACATTATCAGGTAAACACTTCCCTGTCATGAGCCCCCCAGACTGTGAACAATGCCTCTAGGGCTTGCTGGGCTTACCGAAAGCATCTCTTCTCAGACAGCCCACTTTGCCTTGAGCTGCTAAAATGTATCCCAGAGGAACCGAGACACACCTACTGAGCCAAACACACACCAACACACACACAGAGAAAGAGACACCAGTGGCTGCAAGTTGACAAAAGCCTGGTTAAAGACTATTTTTGCAGCTGCCTGTGGTCCCACTCTCAGCCTGCCACAGATGGGAGGGGGTGGGGGGTGGTGGGGTTGAACAGGACTGTCACTGTCAAATCAGAAAAGATCATTAACATGAGAAAAACACAGAGAAACACACACATGCTGCTTTCAGTGGTGCCACAGTGTTGTCATTCACATATCTGATGATCCACTCATCCAGTAGGAATAAGCAATCTGCATCCCCTCTGTACATTAAATGGCTTCTGTTACATTACCATGAGGAAGTCCTTCCTTGGAAGCTGCCTGCTTGTCCATCACACCCCATATAAAGGCGTATCATAAGTCAAATGTCTGGGAGCAGCGAATCGCCGAGCAGATCCTTAAAGAACGCCCGGGCGGCCGCACACGCCTCCTCCAAAAAAGTATTGGATGTCCAAAGGAATCCAGTCACCCCCCCTTGAAAGTACATATTTGACAGGGCACAGTAAGGCAGAGCCTGCACTCCAGCTTAGCCTTCAGTTCGGCACAGACGCCCGAGCCTCTCTCTCTCCTCTCCCCCGGGTTTCATTTGGACGTTTTGTTGGTGCAGCCAAACAAAAAAATAAGCAGCCATGGATGCCATCAAGAAGAAGATGCAGATGCTCAAGCTCGACAAGGAGAATGCCTTGGACAGAGCTGAGCAGGCTGAGTCAGACAAGAAAGCAGCTGAGGACAGAAGCAAACAGGTCGGCTGATTTTTCCTTTTTTTTTTTTTTTTTTTTCTTTTTGTCTTTTCTGGAATACCAGTAGCTTTATAAAGCTACTGCCCTTTAAATGGACCGCCTCCTTAATACGGATTAATTACTTTCATGGATAATCCCAAATAAGGAATAAATTGATTATATATTTGGGGGATGTTACAGATCATTATCCTCTCAGCTGTTTTTGGTGATGTAAATATAGCCTAGGAGTTATGTTTATCACGTGACTAAGAGATAAATATTGTTTAATTAGAGATTGGTTAAATGCATGTTTTCCCATATCCTGTTAACTTTATACTGTCTTCTATATGCATGTATAGTTAGACGACGATATAAGAGAGTTGGAAAAGAAATTGCGTGTTACTGAGGACGAGAGAGATAAAGTGTTTGAGGAGTTCCAAACTGCGGAGGAAAAGCTGCTGACCGCAGAGGAAGCCGCCACCAAGGTATCTGATCCTGACGTGCATGAGCTCTCCTAACTTTTTCTGCTCTCTCTCTTTTCCCCTGTCCTGTCCTGTCCTCTCCTGTCCTGTCTCCTGTGTGTGTATGTGTGTGTGCGTCTCTCTCTCTCTGTTCACGCTCTTGCGCCTTTGCGCGCTCACGCACCTCCCCCGTCCTCCACGCTGATCACCTCTGAAACTGTCCGCGCACTGAAACTCGCCCTCAGCTTGAGGACGACCTGGTAGCTCTGCAGAAGAAGCTCAAGGGAACTGAGGATGAGCTGGACAAGTACTCCGAGGCTCTTAAGGATGCCCAGGAGAAGCTTGAGCTGGCTGAGAAGAAAGCCACCGACGTAAGTAAAGGAAGGGAATCACAGTGGCACCGTTCCCGCACCACGCTTCCCCTCACACTTTCAGTTCTCTCATCACCGTGAGCGAGACGCGACAGTTCAACACCGCAGAATTAAAGTTTCTTCTCTGCTGGAATCCAATCTGACCTCATCTATTATCTCCGAATTGGCTTACCTTTTGGATGGGTGTGCTTTGCGCACCCATCCATCTTGAAAGCTAATAGAATTCATTGTTGAACTGTCGCTTCATTATCACATGCACAATCACTTACAAGTCTGCCCAAAAGAAAGTCTTTAACAACAAAACACATCTTGTTTATTTTGAATTCAATCCATCCAATTCATTAACTCAATATCTTTTATTGTGTAATATTTTCTGTTCTTTGCCCTTAAAGTCTCGGAACATCTTTGGAGTCTGGAGAAGCCTTTTTTTTTTCAGAGTGAAAAGTGAGGTGGCCCTAATGTGCAGTCTTCTTTTAGGACGCAGAGAGCGAGCGCCTGGATAAATATAGCCCACTGCTTTATATGGTCAAGATAGAGCTCACATCTGCGGGCTGCGCTCTCTGCTTACCACAGGAAAAAAAAAAAAAAAAAAACAGTTTCCCATCAAAACATCCCTGGCAGCCTACTGATACAAAGAAAACAAATGTACAGACAGACAAATTAATTAAATCATTCTTTAAAAATATTTTGCTCCTCAGAGCGCCCTGTCCACCCTCTTTTGGATAAATACAAATTTAGATTCAGGCATTTAAAGGTCACGACCTGCGTGAGAGAAAAATACTTTTTTTTAATTTTTTTTTTTTTTCACGACAAACAATCCCGTTGACGGCCTAATTAGTCTTTGTTCACAAGAGTCAATCGGTGGAAAATCAATTTGTAGTCTGCTCTGTAGTTACCCTCCAGGACAGCCGCCGTAATAATCCTTTAATTGGATTGCTCAAGAGAGCAGGGTCATAACCTGGCTGCTCTACAGTCGAGTGGGGTTTACACTCACACACTCGATGCTCTTTTATTTTATTTCATTTTTGTGTGTTTTTTTATTCCCTTTGAGCCTTTTTCTTTTCTGTTTTGTACAGGGACGTTTATGGCTGTGGCCCTGAGATGAATTTTAACTACCACTTACTATTTTATGGGCTTGTTTTTTCCCCCCTTTCATATTCTTGGAGCGATTTTTCTGCGATATTTGCAGTCTCAAGTCTCAAACGTAGCCTGTAATTACAGTATTCAGTGAGGACTTATTGAACTCAAATGATTTTTTTTTTTTTTTTTTACTGCCGATGTGTACTGCTCACAAGTGGCCAGCAGATGGCGCCGTTGATCCGCCAGTGGCGCCACAAACATGACTCTTGTTCTGACTGGATGCGCGTTTGTTTTCAAAATGCTTTTTTTTTTTTAATTGATTAAAACCAGCCTCACATTTTTTTTATTATTTTAGGGGAAAATGCAGCGAACAAAACATCCGCGCAGAACCTGCAGGACGCTTTATTCTCAGGCGTGTTTTGAAATCAGCGGCACTTCCTGGACAAATAGCGGAGTGCGCCTCCAGACAGCTCACGCACCGTCTTCACGCAGCTTTCAGCACAGCCGGGGACGTCATCTCGCTGCTTTCCGAATTTCTCGGAAATTGTGCTGCAGCTCACAGTGTAGTCCTTTTTTTTTCTTCACACATATATAAGAATATATATCTATAGATATAGTTGTAAACGATGGCCGGAGCTACATCGCTGGAGGCCGTGAAACGAAAGATCAAATTCTTACAAGAGCAGGCAGACGTTGCAGAGGAGAGAGCCGAGAGATTACAGCAGGAGTTGGTTGCGGAGAGGAAAACCAGGGAACAAGTAAGCATGTTTGTTTTTCGGGTTTGTTTTTCTTTTACCGCGCGTCCAGTCAGACGGGTGCGCAAAATTACGCATCTTCCTCCAGTCGCCTTTTCCCGGGTTGTGTTCCAGCGTGAACTGATGCGCCGCAGACGGCACGCTGAGCTTTAACGCGGCTCCGTGCGGTGCCACCACTAAGTAGCCCGCTGAGGGTTTGATAGCCTGCTGCTCGTGGCTAAAGGCTTTATAATTGGTAACGTTAGGCCGCTGATGCCCAGGTCAGAGCGGTTGCAGAGCCGTGCGTGCCGTGTCGCCTTCCTATTGCATTTGCATCTCCGCCGATGCTGCAACGTCCCCATCCGACCTGCTCTGCGGGAAGTTGTGTTTCCATTTATTCTATTGTTCAGCCGCGGCGCGCGACATTTGATTAAAACGTTTCACGGCGAGCAGGAAGTTACAAGGCAAAACTGTGGCAACATCTCAAGGTGCCTGCTGGCTGCAACTGTGAGCTTCACTGTCCTTATAAGGACAACAGGTCTGCACAGCCACAGAGCGCGAGCGTGTCGTCAAGACGGGAAATAAATCTTTTTTGCGCGGCAGCTTACAGCACCCTGAGTGTCTCGGGCTCACGGTCTGACACAGGTATAATTCATCCTAATCAGCCATGAGGGGGTTTTAAAACGGGGTTGCTTCACTTTTATAGATCACTGGGAACTTCCTTGTCAGGGCTGTGCAACTTCAGATGCACTTTGGTCCACAGCAGTTGCACACTTGCACATGAGCTGCAGGAGTGGGGGGAACAGGTGGCAGTGACACTCCTGGTGGCTTGTTTTGGCCGTGCAAGGTGCAAATCTCATAACCAGGAAGCAGAAGCAGCTTGAATAAATCGCAGACGTGTTGCGACTGTGACCGGTTTTAATTACACCTGAATGTGTCTGACAGTTGTGAGCTCCTCTGTGTTTCATGCGAGCAGCCGGTCGCAGTCTAATAGTCTCGGGGCCCCTGGCTGCAGCCTTGTTAATATTCTCTCCGGGGGTTGGTAATGAGGCAGGGTATTCAACCTGCTGTCAGCGGGGGGGGCGATGTTATCATTATATAGTCAATGAGGAGCACAGGCAAGCCTCCCAGGATGTGGCACACAGAATCACTTCTGGACCACTAAGATTACACTCACCCACCTCACTTTAAACAACGTAGAAGTGCACCACAAAAAAACGACTATATTCTTTGGGCAGATTTGTATGTGTTCGCTTGTGTGATTTCCACGTTGTGCGTCGAAGATCTCCCCCCCACTGACGCGCTCCTCTTCTCTCCGCAGGCTGAGGGAGATGTCGCTTCCCTTAACAGACGTATCCAGCTGGTTGAGGAGGAGTTGGATCGTGCTCAGGAGCGTCTGGCCACTGCCCTGACCAAGCTGGAGGAGGCTGAGAAGGCTGCTGATGAGAGCGAGAGGTGGGTTCTTATGAGCGGCGTACACTCGGACGTCTGAGCCCCTCTCCCCCGCTGCAGAGAGCAGGTGGCGGGGGCTGTGTTTGCACCCCTTTGTGCAGGGGGGTACAAGCAGAGCCTCTGTGCTGCAGGGCCGGGTGTCAAATAGTTCACTGTCACGGTAGCTCCGTCAGATAGTGCAGTCACATCCCAACATCCCAAGTTGTCCCTCTTTCATGTCAGAAAAACCCTTTCACCTCAGGAGGATGTATTAAAGATTTACCAGCTAACTCCACCGTGTCCTCGGGGAGACGGCAGGCCGCCTGTCAGCCGCTGATCTCTAACGTCCTCCGACTGTTTGCTCCCTCCCACAGAGGCATGAAGGTCATTGAGAACAGGGCCATGAAGGACGAGGAGAAGATGGAGCTGCAGGAGATCCAGCTGAAAGAGGCCAAGCACATCGCTGAGGAGGCTGACCGCAAATACGAGGAGGCGAGTTCTTGGGCCCCTGGCAGCCGCCCCGAAACTGTTGCGCAACACCAGACATGCAGAGGCTCAACACAGTGGTGCTGTGACAGACTTGTTACAGCTGTGGACCTCTAAGATGTAGTTAATCATATCCTAAACAGTTAATTCCACTGGACTTTTCAATTGTAGTAAGGCATATTTAAACCTTAAATAGATGGTTTATAACACAATATAATGCAGTTGCAAGCAGATATCATAATTTATCAGTGTATTTGTAAATGTCCATTGGGCAGTAGGTGTATACACAGATGATGAATGTAAATACGTAGAAACAGTTGTAATTAGTGGCGGAATGTAGCTAAATACATTTACTCAAGTACTTATTATGACTTTGAGGTACTTGTATTATGTCACTTTATACATTTTAGAGGGAAATATTATGTTTTTATTCCACTACAGATATTTTACAGCTTTAGTTACTTTCCAAAATCAGTATTTTGCAGACAAAACGTATGAAAATATTTTGAAATATGATGCTTAATTATAGATTTAACGATCCAACAGGAAATATAACTTGCACTGAATCAATTAAGTGATTAATGGACAAGACAGAGTTCCAAACTTTTTACTTCTTCTAATTTAACATTTTAATCGCAGGACTTTTACTTGTAATGGAGTATTTTCACATAATGTATTAGTACTTTTACTGGAGTAAAGTAGCTGAATACTTCCTCCACAACTGGTTTTAATAATATAAAATAGACACTAAAAATGCCCTTCTATCTGCTTACAACTAGATGAACCACTCCTAAATGACCTGTTTGTATCATTCTTAGAAATGTTTAAAAAGGTGGCTGAAGTCAGGTGTAGCTGAATCGTTTTAGGGCGGCACACTTTAAACCACATCCTGTTTGTTTGTTGTGTTGTGACACTTTGTTGTGCTGCACCTAAAGGTCGCCCGTAAGCTGGTCATCATTGAGGGTGACCTGGAGCGTACAGAGGAGCGCGCTGAGCTGTCAGAAAGGTACGACCTCCCACCAAATCTCGCACTTTACCCTCGCACGCACACTCGCATTTCAGCAGCCGGAGCTTTGACCACTAGTTCACCAAGTATTGTTTTGAACACTGTGTTGTGTCCTGTGCTCTTACTGTGTGTGCTGATTATTTGCATGCATGCCACCCGTGGTTTGAATGGCTGTGGCTTGGCGCGCGTACGCCACACCCACTAACAGAGCTGCTCGACGAGTGGAGGACGAGCTAAGGGTATTGGAGCAAAGCATGAAATCACTAAACTCCACAGTCACGCAGGTACTACGAACAAAAAAAAAACCTAACACTTGTGTCTTTTGATGGGTGGCTCCTCTCGCTTGTCATTCATGCTGCTGGGTATCTGCCTCACTCTCTGTGCTTGTTCTTATCCTCCTTTTATTACTCACTTTTTTTATTCTGGGGTTATTTTGAACTCTTTCATGCCTCTAACATAGCAGAGACTGTGCACGAATAACACCTCACATTTAAGAAAAAAGCATGGTATCACCTACACGACCATCTCCCAAATTATCGATTTCGTTGTAACCGACTACTCTGTGCATGAGTCACGTTGCTATTCTCACATTCCTGCTCTGTTAAGGCACTTTTTTTTAAGATACTTGAGGTTCCCTTCTTATTTTAATCCCTGTAGTTCTTACGTATTTTGTTTCCTCTCTCCCTCTTTCTTACGTTTCTTCTACCTGTTCTGTGTCCACCTCTGTTTCCGTCCGCCCCCTCGGATCCCTCTTTTATCCCTCCACCCCTCTCTTCCTCTTCCTTTGCAAACTTTATCCCCTTGTCTTAAAACCTCAGCAAATGCTCTGAGCTTGAGGAAGAGTTGAAAACTGTGACCAACAACCTGAAGTCACTGGAGGCCCAGGCTGAGAAGGTAAGCGCGACCCACCAGCCGAGTGCATGCTGTCAAACCTGGGTTTTCGAAGGGGAGCAGATGAGCCCGAGAAGCTGAATCTCTTCTCTTCGGTCTTTATTTTTATAGCGTCTGTTTAGATAGACGTATCAGAATGTGCGTGGAGTTTGACCCCACGGCCATGTGTTTGACACCTGTCCTTGTTTTTGTCCCACAGTACTCACAGAAGGAGGACAAGTACGAGGAGGAGATCAAGGTCCTCACCGACAAGCTGAAGGAGGTAAGGTTTCACGAGGCCTTATCTGGAGTCCGGTGTCGTTTGTGCGGGTCGTGGACTACACTCATAAATCTCTTTCTCCGTCACACAGGCTGAGACTCGTGCTGAGTTCGCTGAGAGATCAGTAGCCAAGCTTGAGAAGACCATTGATGACTTGGAAGGTATGATTTTTTACTCAGAACACTACTCTGGTTATTTTGAAATCAAGCCAGTTCTTTGCTTCGCTCTCGAGCTCTATTTCTGCTTCCCTCTTGATCTCATCATGTTTCTTTTTCAGTCAGCATCATCATACCTTTGTTGTGGTTACCCTTGTCCTTTCACTATGAAGCGTAGCGTGTGTTTTTGAGTTTCAGGGTAGGAAAGGAATGGCTTTGATGTTTATCAGCGATAACAGGCCGTAATATTGACTTAGTGTTCAAGGAGTCATAGTGAGTGAAGGCTGAGGGCTGAGAGCCGCACGGCAGCGGTCCATTTCTCCTCCTGACGTTTGTATCACTTTCATTCTATCATTTTCTGGTATAACTTTGTTTTCCTCTTCTTTCCCTTGTTTTCAACTCCTCTGTCACCTCTCTCCTGTCAATCGTCCGGGCGCTTCACCCCTTCACCCTCTTTGTCACGTCACCCCTTCACTTTTTCACCACACCTCCCTCCCTCCACCCCCACCGCCCCGCCAATAGATGAGTTGTATGCCCAGAAACTGAAGTACAAGGCCATCAGCGAGGAGCTGGACCACGCCCTCAACGACATGACTTCCATGTAATTTTCAGCCTCCTGCACCTGCTCGCCCCCCCGCTGCATCTCTCTCCCCTGCTCAACAACCGCCTCGCCTCCATCTTCTCGTCTTGTACCCCTCCCAACTAGTGCATCCGAGTCTTGTGTCCGTTCCTACATTTGAAATGGTGGTACAGCCATGTTCTCATATAGTCTTAGAGTTTAATGTCTTAAAGCAGACATTGTGGTATAACGTGTCTGTGTAATTTAAGCCCAGATTAAGGGGTTTCCTCCCACACTACTTCACCAGTGTGGTTATGATGGTACTTAAAGCAACATTATGCAACGTTTTCAACTTTGTTATGACATCGCTACTTTTGTTTGTAGTAAGCACCCCCACTACATCTGTACACAATGCCAATTTCTACATAATGTTGCTTTAATGAAACCTTCAGGATCAGTGCGATTGGTGTCTGAGAACACTGTAAACAGGACTGAAGTGATGTTGTGCATGAACAAAATCTCGGCATGATTCTTCTTTTTTTCTTTGCTGATTCAAATGTGAATTGTATTACTTTCTTTGTGAAAAGTAATCACTGCTGATTCCTTCAGTCTTGTAGTTCTCTTTGATTTAGAAAAAAATGTTCATGATGTTTCCACATGACATTTCAACACCCTGAGACACGCATGCACGTTGTCTATTGAAACGTTGTAGTCTGTTCTGAAAAATCGAATCCTGTAGCGTCTCTCTTTTTCTTGTCTACTAACACGGTCTACTTCTGCGGAGAAGAAAGGCCCCCCCCCCCTCCCCCATGTGTTAGAGAGATGCCCCTTTGTTGAACGTTAACCGTCACACTTTAGCATCGCTGTGGTTGAGCCCCCGGTTTTGCTAAATCAATGTCGTCCCTAACCGTTTGCCTAGTCTGTGAGAGATTGACCGGGATGCACCACCATCTGTATGCGCCTCCCGTTTTTAGCAGAAAGTTCTTGCTGTAATCAGAGGGAGGAATTGTTTCCGACCTCCAGTTTGTGTCTGTCAGCCTGTTCTCACCTCGCAATGCATAACCACCGTGCACTGTGGATTGTCGTGCTCTGACTCGTGTGGTGCTGGTGTATCGTGGTGCACAATCTCAAATTTTTCCGTGGGTCCCCCGCCGATCCCCCCTGGTTCACTTTACCTCTTCTCTCTCACGCAGATAAATTTTTTACACCTCATCATCAAAGACGTCTCCTGCCGGCTGAGCGGCATCTGTCCACTCTCTCGAGCCTTCTCTCCATTCGCCCTCCCCTCTCTGTCTTTGCTTTCCTTCCCTCCTCGTGTTTTCATCCTCCTCACGTTGACGTTAAATGCATCCCATCTCTTGTACAGAATCCTAGAATCTTTCTGCATTGTGTAAAAAATAAACACCCTTCCTTCTATGTAAGCTGTATCTCTTTACTCTGTCCTTTCTTTTCTCTTTTTATTTCTATTTATTTTAAAGTGGCTCTAATAAAACCAGGAAGCCTTTACTTTAATTTACGTTTTTTTGATTTTGTTTCTTCATCTCCACAATCCATTAGTCGAGCTTCACCCCTGCTATCCTTGGTGTAGTTTCAATGTTCTTTGTATTTTCTTCAAATATTGTTCTGTGAAGCTGAGATATTAGACATATCACAGTAGTGCTATACGCACAGAAAAACCTAGAAACAATTGCAGGTACTTTACTGAAAGCTGAGCCAAGTTGTCTTCTCTCTTAGCATTTGAGACTGATGCATGCAAGCACTTCGACATTTAGTACTGTGACAGGAGGAGCTGACTGGAAGAGATTTGAGAACTGGAGGTAGTTAGTGTTGGATTGTTAGCAGGAAGAGCAGTGAAGTAGAATCATTGGGGTGTAATAGAGGAGTACAGAACAGTATGTAAGATGTGTTGAGCCTCATCTGGTTGCTGGAAAAATTGGATGAAACTGCTATCAGTGATTACGACACATGGTCTTTGTATGAAACCTAGTATCCTGTCATATATTTGAATAAATATACGATCACACATCCTGAGTGTTTTTTATTAAAGTCATTTGCGTACATTCAGACACGGAAGGATAAGCGAGAGTGAGCTGTTTCTCTGGTGTTTTTGAGCCACAGCCTGAAATGTCCAAACTCAGGCAGTTTCTCCAGTCCTGATGTTGATCAACCTTTTTTGTGAGGATGACCAAAGGGCAGTTACAGTGGAGTACACGGTTAACTATATTTTATTGCCACATTATTTAATTTTAAAGATTTTATTTATTTTAAGGGGGGACACTACTGCTAAGTAAGGTGAAATCTGTGGTTAATAGATATCCCAGAGAAACATCCTGAGCTGGCCACTTACATTAAAGACATATTATGTAACATTTCTGCATTGAAATGTCTAACCAAGACACGAACTCTGTCATATATTTTGTTGAGTTGTGTACCTGCATCATACCAATCCTTTCTAGCGATGTTCAAACCCAGAGAAATCTGTCATTTCAGTCAAGGCAACAGTGAGTTTCATTTAGTTTAGTTGCCCACTTCGTCTGTGAACAGTTCTGCCTGAGTCACATCAGGTTTTAATTGGCAGTAGTGATGGTTTAACTTCTATGATCCCACACTAGTTACACTTTTTTTGTTGTTGTTTCGATTGAGAGACCTCTAGTGGTGAAAATGACACGCTGTGTTTTGTATTACAATATTTTTGAATATGCCAAAGTGGTTATCCAATTAAATATGCACTAATACGCGTGTATGCCCAAAACAGGAATCTGAACAAAAATAAATGTGTATTTTGGACCTTTACTTTTCACTAGTCCGAAAAAAGAGGTTAGGTAATCAAAATAGCCCAAAATCTCAAAATTGACCGTTTTCACTTCTAGTGTCTCCCTTTAAAGTTTGCTGCCGTGGTTCATTTGAACCTTTTAGACCTTCTCATCTTCTGTTTTCACTCTGCACACTGCTCTGCCTTGCTTTACTTGCTACGGGCAAAACATCGAAAGAGTGGATTGCCTCTTAACAAACAAAAACATCCGATCACCATTCGGTCATGTTAGCTAAAGGCTATTCAGATATCGTCAGTGTGTCTGACAAAGATTAAGCAGTCTGGCGATCCATTCAAGATAAGGTAGGTGTCAACAGGCACTGCACTTCCTCTTTTTCTATTTTCCTCTGACTTCCTGTCCTCTCTCTGTTTTTTTAACTTGCTCTCTGACTGCAAAGATCGCCTCTTCCATCAACTTGAGAAAAACCGCCTTCTCAATAATGAACTACGTGTGGTTTTGAATGGAGACTAAACTTTTGTCTGTTGGTTTCCGTTTTTGTTTTTACTGTGTGTACGACAATCTGACCCAGTGTAATACTGTCCACGTACGATGCCTGCACTGCTTGAAGTTTTATGTTGCTGTTGCTGTGGAAATCAGGGATTATCTTAACCATTTATCATTTTCTAGTCTTACAACATAGTATTACAACATGATACAGTAATCACTTTATATTAACTGTTGTTGTGTTTATGTGTATTAGTAAGAACTGTGTTGTGACCTGTTTGCATGGTTGCTTGCAAATCCTAATGTGAGTTTGTTTACTCAATGTGTATCTCTTGTGTTCTGTCAGTGAAGTGTGGGTTTAGAAGCACTCCAACTTAAAGGTCCAGTGTGCAGGATTTAGTCCAATCAAGCACTGTGGGTGCAGATTGCAACCACACAATACCCCTCGCCCCTATGGTGGCTGCCATCTTTGGAAAAAGTGTCTGGTTTGTCCATTCTGGGCTACCATAGAAACAGCAACATGGTGAACTCCATAGAAAAGGACACTCTGCTTCTGTACATATAAAAAGCTCATTCTAAGGAAATTAAAAAGAAAATGATTCTACACTAATGAAATCTTAGTTATGAGAGTTATATTCAGTCTCTCCTCCCAAATCCTACACACTGGACCCTTAATAACTGACCCGATTGAGTATTAATGCAAGCTAACCAACTGACTCACTTGTGTTCGCTTGTGTGACATTAAAACCTCTTCATTTGATGTTCTAACAGAGAAACTGTCACACGCTAAAGAAGAGAACCTCGATATGCACCAGATGCTGGACCAGACTCTAATGGAACTGAATAATTTGTGAAAGCACGGTCTGACCCCACACGCACTGTGGTTTTGGCTTTTTGTTCTTGCACCTTGCTTACCGTAAAAAAAAAAAACCTGTTCTCGTACCTTGCCCACGGTGGAGATCAAACAGCCAGATGCTTTTTCTATCGCACCATCCTGCCTTCAGCGGAACTTGACCGAGGAGCAAAGCTATGGGGAAGTAAAGCTCAGCCATTCCCTCTGATGAAGCCTAAACCGAGAAACAAGATTGTTTTCGCGAAGCCTGTCTTTATTTTGAAACGTTTTTTTTTTCCTTTTTCTTTTTTTTGACAAGTCATCCTGTGAAATGTCATGTGCCATTGGTTAAAAAAGATTGTTTTTTTTACATCTGCTTTGAAGCTGATCTGGTACGTTCCATTCCACCTCGATTATGCACATACCAAAGGACAAAGTGGAGAAATTTTGCACTTAGTTAAACCTCAACATTATGCACATTTTGCAGTCTGTGAGACACAGAAAAGTGTAAGTATACATTGGCTGTGCCTGTCAGTATGTATACTGGTGCTACTGTATGGTCAAACGATGACAGAAAATGCTAATGCAGTATATTCTTAGTTTTCATTCAAACCATGGTTCAAAATTTGTTCATCTTGTCTTTCAAGTCTGATTTCAGTCATCTGGTTGTGCATTGTTTTAGCATTGTATTAATATAGATGTTTCAAGTGTTTATCATATCTGAAATGTACAAAATATGAATATAAATAAAAGCACGTTTTGAAAGTTTTCTAACTTTGTTTGTGGTGCATGGATAGCTCGTTCGTCGATCATAGACGTGACCTACATTTAAGGTCGTAATCTGATTTGGAGTGATTTCACAAAGTCTGGCGCCCCACGTCAGTGCCCGGGAAAAGAAAACCTGTGTAATATAATTTATCTTCCCCGCAGATGTGTAAATGTGTGAAACGTTCAGAACAAACGGAGAGCTGTTCATTTTGCAGCTTTATTGCATTACTCCTGGCACATTATTATTTTTTTTTCTTCACTCAACCGTCATTTTGACTTCCAGCCGGGAGAAAAACATTATCATGTGTTTCTTTGGTTCACTGGAGTTCACTCAGGACTACTGAACCGTATCGGTTCAGATTCAGGATAATCAAGTAGCGTAGCAGCAGCCAAACACTTTTTAAAAGTCTGTGGTTGAGCAGAAGCAGCAGCACAATAAATTAGATATCATTCATTCGGTTTACGTAGATGCATCAAAGTAAAACGAGTCCTGGAAGGTGCCTTTGATTTATGTGGAATTATCGCTGCATTAACCTTCCAGAAGTGCAGGTGTGCCTCCACCTTATCAGCACATTGCTGGGATAGTCTATTTAAACTCCAGTAATCTACTTTAGTTTATGACCTTATCATAAACTATGACTTTATTATGGCATGTACACTATATGTTTTGCATGGACTCTTATTTGACTTGGTAGCCACCACATACAGTATTTTTCAGGAGCTCATGCAGGCTTGGGATTTGACAAAAAAAATTATCTTCACGTGTGCTGACAGCAGCTAAGTAGTTAGCATGACCTGTCCTTTGTTGCACCAGTGAGGAGATTACAGTCAGTCAGTGGGAGATAAGTGTATGTGTGTGTGTGTGTGTGTGTGTGTGTGTGTAGAGAGAGAGAGAGAGAGGTGGGGGAATGTGATATGGTCTTGGGGTAAAGCCGTGTCTTATGGTTAAGGGATAAGTTGGCATCCTGAGAACGTCGTGAAACAAACCTGTTAGTGAAAATCAGTCTGTTCACTTTACTCCGGCTTAATGTTGACCTATCTATACATATCAATTCCGAATATTTAAAACAGCTTCAGTACTCATTTTCCCCAGTATTGATAAATCCATGCCAGCCAAATCCTTGCTCTCTCTTGACTCCGACAGAGAGTGGACACACACACACCACTGAAGTGCCCACATACTGTAGGCCTGCTTCCCCTCCCTTTTCTATGTTTGGAAGTAAATTGACTGAGTTGCCACCACGTCAGTTTTCTCACGACATTAAATTGCTGTTGAATTTGCCACTCTTGCTAACATGATGCCAACACCAGCATAGTGTTCTGTATTGTGGCCTGCACATAACAAGTTTGGCTGGTCCAGCGATGGCCCACAAAGCAAAGTAATGATATGCTATTAAGAAAAAAAATTGGCAAGGTTACGGTAACGGTAACAGCGTACCTTTGTGGTTTTGGCAAAACATTTGGCCAACACCCCAGAAATCTGCCATTCTTACTGATGTCATGTCACTTTCATTAACATGTGGCTTAGCGTTGGCTTTACTACCTTGAAGAAAGTGGAAATGGAGAGAAGAATCAAAAGAGACTTATACATTATTCACAAACAATAGCTTTTAACCTTTAGCTCTGTTAGTCTTGGAACACAATTGGCCCACTTACAGTTGTCAACCCTAAAATGGCCTTTGGCAAGAATCAAGTCAGCAGAATCACAGAGAAACTGCCCAACAGCACACAGTGTGAAATAATGATCATCGTCTTCCGTGGTCTGTTTCCTTTACTGAAATGATTTTTAAAATGCAACACATTGAATTGAATGTTCCTCAGACAAATATTCTTTCATGATGCATTTAAATTCTTCATGTAATTCAGGGATCTGTTATTCTGATTTGGAGAATCGTGTGCCGTGCAGCCCAGAAACATTGTATTGAATCGCCAGCATCAGTAAGCCCCTCACATCTGCAGCGGCTGCACGACTGTGTGAGGAGGAGAAACTAGATCTGGATGTCCCAGTCCAGAAATATGTCCCAGAATTTCCCCAGAAACAATTGGACAACATGTCACAGTTTTATTATTATCTGGATTTAAAAAAAAACAAAACCAAGCAGCTCCTTTTCATGTTCAGCTCACGTGCACATCATTTATTCTGTTCTTTCAGGTCACAGTAACCCCTCGTGTGATTCTGTCACACCTAAGTGGTACACATCATTAGGAGAAGGATTCTAGGAAAGTGAAGGAGGACAAGGAGAAAGCTAAGCGCCTGTTGAAGCCACCAGTAAAAGAGAGAGAGGATGAAAAGAGCTCATCTGGAAACAAAGATAAACCTGCAACAGAACAGAACACCAAAGACAAAGAAGTCACTCAGGCTCAGAAGAAAAAAGGAGTTTGAGCACGAGGAGTACTACTTGAAGGACAACTTTGAAAGTGTCACTCAGGCTTTGGACCTCTTCAAGGACGACCCGCTCATTTTCAAACCTGGTAAGGCACATTCAACCCACTCAAATGTGATACTTTTTTTTTTTTACTCTGTTTTTCTGTATTCCACCCAAGCCTTTACCCTGCTCAATGCTGTTGTGGAGTGTATATATTTTTTAGTAATGAGCTTATGTAAATATTTATTGTATATCTATGTGTGTCGGTTGCTGTTTAACTCTGTGAATGGTATGTGCCGGTCAATGATTTGTGCTGACACTGTTATATGAGGCGGTCAGTCTGAGGGGGGTTGTTCCTGGAAGGTGTTGAGCAGTTTTGTTGTTTTGTTGAAGCCACACTGCCACTAGGTGGAAGCAAATTACGGCATTCCTTACACAAAAAGAAGGCCAAGGATTTCTCGGTTTAATTCAAAGGGCCATTAATTTCTACCTTTTAAAAGTGAACACAGCAAACATTTTAATAGATGTGATTCTGCATTTGAGAAAAATACATTTCATACACAATGGAAAGAGGTTGGTTGTTATTCAAAGCAGCACGGTACACGTCACATGAAGTGTCCTTCAGGGCCCATGCTGTACAGATACTTCTCCATAGCAACATAGAATGCTTTGGTAAGAAACCTGTTGTATGTTGATCAAATACACTCACTCTATCAATAATCAATAGGGTGACATTTTTACAGTACACTCACAGCTGAGCCAACATTCAAGATCTATTTATATAACTCTAGTGTCAAATTTAGCTTGAGCCCATGAGAACAATCCTGACTTTGTTTTAAGGTTTAAAAACTTGGTCTCAATGCTCATGCATTACAGAACATTATTAGTTGTCTTACAAACCAGGGTTCAAAATGTGTTCATCTTGTCAGTAAAGTACAATTTCAGTCCTTTTGCCCCAGGGTCCTAACAGGTTTATCAGGCCTTTCTTGAAATAAACAAAAATAAACTCCTCCACCACAGTCACCACAACTCTGATGTATAAGCAACATCTGGTCGTATCAGTCTTGCTGTTCTCTATCTTACAGGAACTAGGGGTGCTGAGGGGGCTGCAGCACCCTCTGAAACAAGTCTTTAACAAATGCCGAATTTACAAGAAACCCCAAATAATTAGGAATTAATCAGAAACAGCAGTTAACAAAGTTTATAAAGTTTCCCCTGACTCAACGTCTCACAAAATTGAGCGATTTTATTAGGGAGTCTGGGGAATTTCGCTCCCTTTTCGTCTCCTTGCTGTTGTTGACTGTAGTTGATGAGGCTGCGTTGATTTATAACATGTTGGTGTTCAAGTTATCCGTCGTCTGCTCTTGTGCAAAACGTTCTCAAATTGTTGTAAATTATTTGTTAATATTGATAAGATGCATGTTATCCTGTAACTGCCTGTCAGACGTTAGAGTTATCCTCCCTCGCTCGATTTTGTCCCAATCGTGATTTGATTCGTCTGGTCTGGCTCGACGATGCAGACAGGAAGAGAGTTTGTTGTCAGCTGGAGCTCGTTAACCAGGGGCAGATATTCATCGCCAACAAAAAGGCGAGAGAAGCAACATAAGCAGAAATGTCACGGTTGTTTTTGCCAAATCGTTTTTGTGCCAAATGTACCCTGCTAACAACGCGCGAGTCTCCGTTGCTGACACCCCGGGGAGCCTTTGACAAGCGGAGTGTTTTTATTCAACAACAGAGACGACACGTCGGAGGGTCAAACACAGGCTTTTTTAGATACAGGTCAAAGTCCGGGATTTGGATATGTGCGGTCGGTGTGGGGATTGCGTTAGCTGTCGGACTGAAATATAACACGGACACAGCTAACAGTTCCTGTGACGTCCAGCAGATAACAGAAGCACAGAGGACTGATCGATACAGCCGTGCCATCACCGTTAGCAGGGACCTTGTGGAGCGGATAAAGGTAGGCACAGAGGTAGGCCTGTGGACCGCTTGGTTTAGCTCAGACCACTGTATTGCTCTCTACTTACAGTGTATTCTCTGCCTTGACTTCAGTGCCACCTGTGTGAGTTCAGTGTGTGTGTGTGTGTGTGTGTGTGTGTGTGTGTGTGTGTGTGTTGTTTCTCAGGATGAGGTCGGGGCTCCAGGGCTGGTGGTCGGAGTCTCTGTGGATGGTGCTCAAGTCTGGTGTGAAGGTTGGTGCCAGGAAAATCGACTTTAAAGGGATAAATTCACCAAAAAAAAAAAAGAAAGAAAGAAATGAAAATCTACTCACCCCCATGTCAAGGAAAAGTTGACTGAAGTTTTATAGTTCACAAAAACAACCCCGCTGGAGCTTAACAGCAAAAGAGTGTAGCAGCCTTCTCCAAAACAGCTGAAGTAGACGGGGAGTTGTTTTGAAGCGTTAAAAAAAGACTTCCTTCCTTACAGCTCATCCAGTGATATCCAAGTCTCCAGAAGCCTTGACTTGAAAATACATTATTCACACCCTCAACGCACAATCAAGCTAGTGCGCCTACTTCAGATGGGTTGCACGCTAACGCCTTTAGCAAAGGCAGCTACAGGAAAGATTTTGGCTAATAAGAGGTGCCAATAATGTCTTTTCATGACAATGTGGGATCTCAGGGCTTTTGGAGACTTTGGTTACGCCGGTAAAAGCTGTATGGAGCCATTTTCTGTTACTTTTCAGCTGTGTTTGACGTTTTAAAACAAGTCCCCACTTTCTTCAGTTGTTTAGGAGAATGCTGTTCCAGAAACTTTTTTGTGGAATATGAAACGTCACCTGCCTTTCCATCCACATGGGGATAAGTAGATATTCACCAAATTATCATTTTTGGGTGATTTTATCCTTTAAGGGTGCTACATGCAACGTTAATAGACATTTCCAAAACCAAAAAACAGTCTACATATCCTAGGAATATAGTTAATAATGACAAAGTTGGTCAAAACTGAGCTGGTACAACATTGACCCACGACACATATTCATTCTGATCAAGTGTAAGAATACATGATAACATTTATTACCATCAATGCAAACACTGGGCCAACAATATAGCCTCGTCCTTACCGTTGTAAAGTTTGGGGCAACAAGGAAACACATAAGGTGTAACAGCTATTTTCCATTAACAAGTAATTGGCCAATTATTTTTGATGCCTGTAAAACATGAGAAAATGGTTTAAGAGCCCATGGGACCTCTTCAAATGACTTGCTTTGTACAGTAACAAACCCAAAGATGTGAAATTTAAACAAAATATGAACAGCAGAAAGCAGAAAATCCAAATGTTGGGATACTTGGAACTAGAGAATATTTAGACTAAAATGACAGAAATTCTGAATTGTGTCTCAATAGCTGCTGATTGATTTTTTTTTGCCATTGCTAACTTTTCTCACAATGTTAAGACTGTGTTAAATTGCTCTGTCTAAAATTATGCCAACATTTGCATGATGTTTTGTATTGTGCATCACTGGTTCGGCTGGTCCAACATCGGCCCTCGAGCCAAATATATTCTATCTATGTTGTCTAATCTTCTTTTATGAATGTTGACACGGTTGATAATGTTGTGCCTTTCAGATTTTGGCACAAAACTGGCCAATAACCCAAAAAATTGCCATTCATGCTGATCATGTGATAGCACTTTTGGCAAAAAAGTAGAGTGGAGATTGCCAACCTGATTAACCGTGGCTCTGGGTGGTCTTACTACCTTGGGGTGAAAAGAAACATTAAGAAGGAACAGAAGACACAAATAGATTATTAACAAACAAACAGCATTTTAGCTACAGGTCTGGTTGCAGTTGCAGGCATGGTCTGTTTCCTTTACTGACATTTCTATAGTGATTTTCACAGTAAATGTTTTTAAAATACCACACATGGAATCTTTACCCTCTTCCTTTTGAATACACATAAGTATTCTCGTGTGATTCATTTAAATTCTTCATGTAATTCAGGGATCGGTTATGCTGATTTGGAGAATCGTGTGCCGTGCAGGCCAAACACAGTGTTGCGAATCGCCAGCATCAGTAAGCCCCTCACATCTGCAGCCGCTGCACGACTGTGTGAGGAGGGGAAACTAGATCTGGATGTTCCAGTCCAGAAATATGTCCCAGAATTTCCCCAGAAACAATTTGATGGACAGGATGTAAGTAACTCGAACAACAACGTCACAGTATTATTATTATTATCATTAATAATATCACCCTGTTCATTTTCATGTTCAGCTCACGTGCACATCATTTTCTGTTCTTTCAGGTCACAATAACTCCTCGTATGATTCTGTCCCACCTAAGTGGTATACGTCATTATGAGAAGGATGCTAAGAAAGTGAAGGAGGACAAGGAGAAAGCTAAGCGCCTGTTGAAGCCACCAGCGAAAGAGAGAGAGGATGAAAAGAGCTCATCTGGAAACAAAGATAAACCTGCAACAGAACAGAACACCAAAGACAAAGAAGCCACTCGGGCTCAGAAGAAAAAGGAGTTTGAGCACGAGGAGTACTACTTGAAGGACAACTTTGAAAGTGTCACTCAGGCTTTGGACCTCTTCAAGGACGACCCGCTCATTTTCAAACCTGGTAAGGCACATTCAACCCACTCAAATATAATATTGTTAATGTCTTGCTGAGTAAGATTTATTTTTTTAACTACTTGCAGGCACCACTTTCCTGTATTCCACCCACGCCTTTACTCTGCTTAGTGCTGTTGTGGAGCGAGCAGCTGGACAGCGCTTCCTGGATGTCATGACGAACATGTTCCGTGAGCTGGGAATGCTCAATACTGTGCCCGACGAGAATGACCCGATTATTTACCACCGCTCCAGGTACTCTATCATCACCAGTTTCAAGTTATTAAGTTCGAAATTACTCTGACAAGTCACAGATTAGTACAGGAGAGATGTTGCAGTAACATCAGAGTAGAAGTTCGTAGAGATCTCTTATTTCTTTAAGATCGTTTTAATTGCTCAGGTTTACGTTTTTGAATGCACAACATGATGAAAATCCCGTCGTGAGTCCACGTTAATTGCTGATGCTTCTACACAGATTTTATCATCTCAACAAGAGAGGACGTGTTGTGAACTGCCCGTACGTGGACAACTCCTACAAGTGGGCAGGAGGCGGCTTCCTTTCCACGGCGGGTGACCTGCTGCTTTTCGGTAACGCACTACTCTACAGCTACCAGGTGGCCCACCTGAAGGACACTGAGAGTTTGTTGCCGGGTTTCCTCAAACCCCAGACTGTCATAGATCTGTGGGCGCCTGTTGACAGGACAGAGGCCAGCTGGGATAAAGATGGCCTGTATGCCCAAGGCTGGCTGGTCGTGGAGAAACTACAGAAATACGGTCAGTGCAGGAAGCGAAGACACTACGTGTCACACACAGGAGGCGCTGTGGGGGCTAGCAGCGTCCTCCTGGTGTTACCCAGTGAGGAGACAGACCAGCGACAAGGACAGACCCCCGTCCTCCCACAGGGGGTGGTGGTCACCATCATCACTAACATGCAGTCAGTGGGACTCAACGGCACAGCTCTGAAAATTGCACACGAGTTTGACAAGGCCAGAAGCCTGTAAGAGTGAGTTGTTTACAGAAATCAGTTTACATTTCAGATGAATTTTGTGATCTTATATAATTTTGATACATCTTTATCAAGTCCAGAGGATGTTTTAAACGGAATAAATATTTTTCATGTGTTTTCTACACCTTGTGAAATTCACAAAGTGAACACAACTCACGCTCCATTACAACACGTGGCAGTGACGCCATTCTGCCACTAGGTGGAAGCAAATTACAGCATTCTTACTCAAAAAAGAAGTCCACTGGCTGATGTCATCCCTTTGTTGGCATTATACAGAGATTACTGCATTTATACCTTTTGAAAGGTAACACAACAACATTTGAATCGATGTGTTCCTGCATTTCAGAGAAATAAAAAAATGTTTCATACTCATGGAAAGGGGTCAGTTGCTTTTTAAAGCAGAATGGTACACAACTAAAGTTACTACGTCACATGTGGTGACTTTTAGGGTCCACCCTCGACAGATACTTCCTCATAGTAGCATCAGATTCCTTGGGTCAGTTGTATGTTGATGTGTCTAAATACTGTCTATAGCGTCGCCCAGTCAATAATCAATAAGGTGATATTTTCACAGTTTACTCACCGCTAAGCTGACTTAGGAGATCGCTTTTATGTAATTCAAATATGAGAACAACAGTGACTTTGTCTTTTAAGCTAACAAATAAGAACAATTTCAGATTTTAATGCCTGTATTAGAGTGCTGCAAAGCTGCCTCACTAATGGACATTAGTATTTTAGGGACTAACTAATCTGTCAACAGTCTAAATTTAGCTTCCTCTTCTTCCACAGTTGGCTGTAGCAACTG
This sequence comes from Lagodon rhomboides, assembly GCA_039737535.1. Lineage (NCBI taxonomy): Eukaryota > Metazoa > Chordata > Actinopteri > Spariformes > Sparidae > Lagodon > Lagodon rhomboides. Next base: position 22,995,020 of record CM077793.1, read on the forward strand.
TTGGGAGAACACTGAAAAGTCCAAGCTGTTGACAATGTGGCCCAACTAGTTATAATTCTCTCCTAAGCTCGCTGAATTGAAGCATATTTGATGACACCATTCTCATTATGAAGCTCCTGGGATCTCCTGTGCCCGTTTTTAGATTTAAGGAGACTGATGAACGGCTTGGGATACTCTAATTATACAGACTCCCACGCACAGTGTATTACTAAATGTGTGTTCCTGCATGTCCAGTTTTGTCAGGGCCAGTCTTGAGTTTTAAAACTGCAGAGGGGCAATTATGGTTTCAGGTTAAGATTAGATACAGGATCAGGTTAAGAATAGATTTAAGGTTGAGATTAGAATGGATCAGGATCCTCACAAATATGTGTGGGCGTGTGTGTGTGTGTGTGTGTGCGGTCCACCAGAAATCACACCGTGAAGTCATTCAGTTGGGATCATTGCATGTATTTACATCATTTCAAAATATTTACTAGTGACATATTGAGCATAGTCATTCACTGATACAAGGGAGTATGTCATAATTCCATATTAAATGTTTAATATTTAGAATAATGGTTCACATATTTTTTTTAACATAGTCAAACAATGCTTTGTAAATACATTTCAGACAAAGCACATAGATTGAAATGTGGTTTAACACGAGTAACACCAGTGCCCACTTCATAGCTGTGTTGAAAAGGCTACTGTGCAAGCTGTGATTCAGTTTCCACCCACTCACACTTGTTTCACACCTTGTTTGTGTGTGCGTTAATGAGTTACACCTTTCTCCCCGAAATCTCATGAGACGAGTAATCGAGCTATCAGCTCTTCACCTGGCTCGATGTCAGTTATTTCATGCCCCTATCCAAAAAAAAAAAACGCTACCAAGTCCAAGAAGGCAACTGACAATCTTCTCTCATCCGACAAACACAACCAAAAGAGAAACAAGCGCACATCAGAAGAAAGATCATACTCTTGGTTTAACTCTCCAATACTGTTGCTGATTGTTCTGTTGGCTCTGTCGCCTGGCTTTCAACATCCTGCGGGGGGAGGACAAGAAATGATTATAAGCTTTAAAAGAAGATATTCTGACTTAATAACACATTCAAGTATTTCCACATCCAAATGCTAATTTTAGACGGCATGCCGCTAATCCTAAATCTACAATGAACTTACTTGCGTACGTAGTAGATAATAACTGCCAGGATCACTAAGAAGAGGAGGACAGAAATGACCACGGCTGCAATTAACCCTGCCTTTGTTGCATCAGGGTTACGGCTGGAGAGCTGGAACTGCTCACATCTGCTGCCTTTGTAGCTGTCATTGCACCTGACGTAAGATATGACACGCGAAAGTATCTGTCAGCACAGGAATTTAGTCCACCATGTTGCCATGTTATGACATCATACGTGAAAGTATGTCCATAAAGAGTCACTTTGACATCAAAGACAAATGAAAATCCAGTTTTGTAGTCAACTTACACACAGGAGAGTGTATTCATGGCAGTGATTTTATAGCAGGTCCCTCCATTCATGCAGTAGTTGGCATCCAGCCCATCACAGGGGTCTCCGTGTTCTACAAAAACACAACAGTTCAGGACGAGTGGCTCTACTTTTTTAACATTATTTGTCGTTTCTTCTGATCATCTTTCATAATTACCTGCCATCATTTGGAGTGTTTGTTCTTGCTGTTTCCTGAGAGCACAAGAAACCTTCTGTCACACCAAAGGTAGTTTTGTTTCGCCAGGAAAGCATGTCATGACTAGACTGTTGAAATGCAAATAATGAAAACACACCTACAAGGTTTCTTGAAAGTGAAAGGTGTCATTAAGTTATATAGAGAGGAAATACACCGTCACCCCGACTGAAATAAACCAAAAATCTGTTTCTTACCAGCTCTTGAAATCCCAGCTTTTGGTAGTCAGCACAGGTTCCCGGGGTGAGTCATAGTGACGCTCGAAAGTAGCTCAGAACTGCTTTTTGTTGGAGAAGACGCACGTGGGCGTGTTCCTCCCTTGGCCTAAAAAAATGTTGTGATTGCAGTTTGTCCACATTGTAAATGGCAAGGTAAACGTCAGGATACTGGCAAGTAATTGTAGGTGATTTGTCAGTGTGTCCTATGTGGTGTCATTTCATGGAACATGAGCAGAACAGAGCTATCCGAGTTCTGAGAAGTCTCATTCTGACAGTGTTGACCTGAGTGTGATACTGTCAGATGAAGAGTTTAATAGATGACATTTTGTTTTTGTTCTTGGAGCCGTCTGAGATCAGGCCGGGTGAGGAAATCACCTGTTGCGCATGTGAGCTCAGCGTGTCTGGGTTTGGTAAGAAACAGCTGAATGACAGGAATGCAAAGAAGGCATGAATGGAATCGTGGGAACCTTTTTGTTGTCTATAAACACATCACACCACTTCCTTCAGACAAATAATTACTGCTGTGTGCACAGAACCGTTAGGTGACTCATCAACTGTCTATTTTTAATCATCTACTGTTTGCTTATTTTAAAAAGAAATGTGTTGTTTTAATCCATTTAGTGTTTGTGTCATCAGGCCGGTCTTTTATCAGATTACACAGGCCTCAGTCCAGCTACACTGTGGAGACGATAAACTGATTTTGAGGACATTTCAGTTTAGTGTCTGATCATTGATCATTTGCAAGGTGTTATTAGTTGATTATGAGGGCCACACCTCTTAGGCCTACCATAGTAGATGTCAGTAAGATAATAATGTTGGTAGCAATTTAATAATATATCATTTACTAATGCTTTGTAGATCAGTTGTAAGCACCAAAGTAGAAAAACATATAGGTTGCCAGGTTGTGAAATATTTCCCGGTAGCATAAAACCAGTGCTGTAAAAAGTACCCAAAAGTCATACTTGAGTTGAAGTGAAGATGTCGTCTTAAAATACTTTGATAAAAGGGAAAGTAACCTAAATGAATAGTACTTGTGTAAAAGTCCAAAATTATCTGCTATTAAATGTTGATGTTAAAGTGAATTATACACATATTTACCTTTGTACTATTTGTACTACTATCGGTCGACTGATTATCTGCCTGGTCGGTTATCGGAGCCAGTATTCAGCGTTTTTCTAATTATCAGAATCAGTCGGGGGGAGTTTTAATCCGATTGCCAATAAAATAAAAATGCACTACTTTGGCTCTGATGCAGCACGTTATCTGCAAAGTAACTAGTAACTAAAGTTACCAAATAAATGTGAATAAAAAATGTAATATTTGCCTCCAAAATGTACTGGAGTCCAATCTATAAAATAGAAGGAAATGAAAATGCTCAAGTAAAGTACAAATACCTCAACATTTTACTTAAGTACCGCACTTTAATAGATATACTTAGTTACATTCCACCACTGCATAAAACATACTCATTTTTTTCAGACAGCTCCCATTAATGAAGATAGCACCCTTAACAGAAGGCTTCTTGGTAACTGATGACCAAATTAAAGGTAGTAAATCATTTATTTTTGCTGTATGGAACACTTATAAGCACCCAATAAGAATTACATATGGGTTGCCAGGTTGGGAAAAATCATTTGATTATAGTGTCTATCCTCCTGCAGCATAAAACTCTAATCATTCAGAAAGCCCGCACAATACCATCTAAACCCAAATTAATTTGTTAATATATTAATATTTACAACTGCAGACTCCATATTTCAGTTTGCTTATAATGGTGGCTCCACTTTCAAATTTGGCAACCTTTATAGAGGTTTTTTTATTTTTATTTTGCTACCAAATGACTCAATTAATAATAATAAATCATTTACTAATGCTTTATATATCGATTCTAATCATCCAATAATAACATCTTATTGGTTGCCAGGTTTTTAAAAAGTTTTTAAAACTTATGAAACTGCTAACCAATTAATAATAAATCATTTACCAGTGCTTTATAGTTCAGATTTAAGCACCCAATTAGAATAACATATGGGTTGCCAGGTAGTGAAAAATCCCCCTCTAGCAGAAAACCAGTGCTGTAAAAAGTACCCAAAAGTCATACTTGAGTTAAAGTGAAGATGTGGTGTTAAAATATTACTTTGATAAAAGGGAAACTAATCTCAATGAATATTACTTGTGTTAACGTATCTATTATTTACAAAGTGCTTAAAACTTATGCAACTGATAACCAATTATCATTCAGATAGCTCCATAGAGAATCTTAACCAAAATCCATGTATTAAGTTAATATTTACATCTGCTGGCTTTATAAAATATAGTAAAAATCCATTATTAAAGACTGTTTAACATATGTAACTGCAGACTTGATAGCTTTTTAGAGAAACTCAGAGCTCTGACCTTTCTTTCTCTGACTGTCACCGAAGAGAAATGATAATATATCCTCTTTTTTAATATCCTGACCAAAGAAATCTTAATGTTAGTGAGTGTGACTGATCTTTAAAGTATTGGTAGGCTTACATTGTTATTAAAATAAAAAAAGACCACCAGTACAGTTTATATACCCTTTATAAGCCCTTTACTAGACGGTGGTTGCACATTTTTTTAATTCTAACGACAATCCAGGTCCGTTTTTTAGGACACAGGTCGAATATAAATATAACAGTGACGCTGCAGATTTATAAAGCATATGAAACACAGCAGATTCTCACCACTGAACGCCACAGAAACACTTGAAGTCACTATTGAGAGTATTAGTAAAAAAAAAAATCTTATTTATTTATTTTCTCCTTTTTTTCGTGCGGGTGGGTTGTTATCGCGAGGAACTCTGAAGCTCAAGAGGTGAAGTGAAGCGAGAGTGTTTTTCTACGTCGACGCATCCAGGGTGGCACAGAAAAAAAAGAGAAAGGAAAAAAAAGAGGGACGTCTGCGGGGCTCTTGCGGCTTCATACTAATCCAGACTTCCACATATGCTGCATGTGATGTATTGTGTGTATGTTTTCGTGCGCGTGTGTGATGTGCGTGTGCGTGGATCCATCTCGGTTTCCCCTCCGCGCTGACGACGCCGCCGCTCGTCGCACATCTGTAGCCGCTGGAATCCCAGCTTTCAGCACCTGGACAGCTCCCGGTCGTGAACCTCTTCTTTCCTTATTATCGGGCACATGGAGTCCCTGGTGTGACTGCTGGGGGGGCTGGGGGGGGAAAGCCCTGCGAGCGCATCATGCCTCCCTCCGAACATGTCGTTCTCAGCCTGATTCAGTGACAGCCTCGTCGTCTCCGCTGAAGGATGCTGCTTTCTGTCCGGAGTAGGTGTTTTCGTCGTGCGCTGTCTTCTGAGAGGCGATACGGGTGCTCGGCCAACGCAGATTTAAGGGGAATCGCAGCCTACACACAGCAAGACCCGAGCTTCCCTCACGCTGATCATCATCATCATCACCATCACCATCATCATCATCATCGGCGAGGAGGGAGATATTACCATCACCGCTGCGAGGGCAAAGGAGTCACGACCACACTTTACACAATGTAGAGCAGGAACACAGGAGAGGTTAGTGTGCCTTTTTGTGCTTGTTCTGTCCTCTCGGGTCGGTTGGTGTGTTCGTGCTGGTTTGAATGGAGAATGAGACCGTGTGGCCTTTAAGCACAGTGGGGAAACAAAATGTTAACAGCAACCCCTAACTGTTTCTGTGTAATGATTTGCAAATGCATCTTGAATGCAGAAAGCAGCTTGGACAGATAAAGCCCCAAGGTGCTTTTTTTTTTTTTTTTGGTGAAATGAAATAGTAAAAAAAAAAAAAGGAGAAGAAGAAGAATCTGCCTTCCGCTGATGAAGCTCTTACTGTAGCCTGTACTTAATGTAATAAAGTCAAGATGCCAATTGTGACATTCAGTCTCTCTGATTCTGTGATTTACTCGAGTCCAGAGACACTTCTCGGCTCTGCAGTGAATTACCTGTGATCCCACCTGCCTTTCCTCATCACCTCCACAGTCATTCCTCACCCAGAAGAAAAACTGATGCACCTTCTTCAGTGTTTCAGCTCATCTCACGTCCACAGCAGTCTCTTTGTTGTTTTTTAGTTGATGTGTTACGCTAATGAGAACCTTTTTTTGGGTGCTGCAGTGAAACAGTGTCACTCTCAGCCCTTGGATGACCCGGGCTCATTTATCCTGAGCAGCATTTAATCTGCTGTGCTTCACTACATTTACTCTGCTGTGGTCCACCCCCCCCCCCCCCGCGGCTGCAAACGCTGACTCCTCACCTCTCTCAGTCTGAGGGTTGCTTCGCTGTGTGTCCTGTGAAATACCATGCAAATCACGCAGGTGTCAACAAAGCCAATGTGTAATAATTCATCTCTCGATTTCAGAAATTTTAGTCTGTGACTTCCCTGTCCGCTCGTCTCATGCCTGTTCCTCCCGCAAAGCAGCTGGAGCGGAGCTTTTCACTGAGCCGACTTGGACATCAATGGCTCTCTATCCTGTGGCACAAAGAGCTAGCATCCTGCTGCACTTGCTATGCAAGAGGTGTGATGTTCCTCAGCCCCTGATTCACAGAGCGGAGCGTATATTGGAGGAGATTTAAAATCCATTACAGTTTAGTGCTCCCCAGGAAAATAGTTGAACGGAGCGTAGCTAAAGCTGAAGTTAGGACAGGGAGCCTTCAGGAAAACGCACAGGCAGTGATACTTCATTGATCATTTTGCATGCGTTTGGGTTAAACAGCTCAGCTGTGTGTGGAGATTTCATGATTTTGAGATCAAATGTTCAGTTTTGACCTTGGAAATAGCAGTTGGCAAAACAATCTCCCCTCAAGGTCTATTGATTGCTGCACTGGAGCTCCCAATCATGTCTCACAATCTTCCTCAGCAGATGGAGTTTTGCCCATGACTAGCTTCCTGATTTCCTTTCCCTGTAGTAATTACATTCTTTCTTCTTCTGTTATTTCCACAGGTGTGGTAGGAGCCAGGTCTCTGCAGTGGTGATATCAAGTTCCTCTTCTTGGGGTCATTTAGTTTGGACGTCTATTCGCAGCAACGAGACCTCAACATGAGCAACACGCAGTGAGTATAAAGTCCTGTTCGAAACCATGTCTGCAGGAGCGTGAAATCTTAAATCTCTATTTATGAACACGCAGTCTTATGCAAAGGGCATCTCAGCGGCGTGGTAGGATGCGATTAGCAGAGTGGGACCTGCATATTCTCACGCCCCTCCTGTGAGTGGATGACTTTGAGCAGAGATCAGCGGGGAAAGAAAGCGGAGCTCGGCCTCGTCCGGCATCTCTGCGAGCGAGACTGAGAGCGAGAGGGCGGCCCGGCCATCTCCAGCCTCCGCTGGCATCTCTTAGCATTCAGGAGGGATGTTCACTTGTCATCTTCTCTTATTAATAATTACTCTGTGTGTGGTCCTCCAGACAGGCCCTGCATTCTGATGACAGCCCGGGTTGGGGCTACGAGAAGGGGGAAAAAGAGAGGGAGCAGGGGAACGGAGTGGAGTGGGAGGAGGTGGAGTAGAGTGGAGTGGAGTGGAGTGAAGGGTGAATGCAGAATGGGTTCAGTCAGCTGCATCTTCTGATTAAAGGGGCAGGATGCTGCTTCCAACCAACAGGGATCTCTGTCCCCGGCCTCAAGACCAGCAGATTAGTGCAGCTGATGGTTGATTGCAGGTTCCATTTGAAGGAGAACGGTGGTGCAAATGATCTGTAACCGAATCGTACGTGGAGTATGTTGACTGGTTAGTAGTACAATGATTTAATGCTGCTGAATGCCAGTGACTCTATGAAGTGACAGATGGGAAACTCTCATGCAGAGAAAGGTCTTTGGAGTTATTTTTCACCCCTGCTCTCTCAGACTTGATGCTGTAAATCCTCTCTCTCTCGCTCTCTCTCTCTCGCCCTCAACAGTGGGAGGTGGGCCGGATGCAGAAATGATTAGATGCTCATATACAACAAACTCAAAGGGATTTATAGGACATATTTCGCACAGCTGTCCATAACACACAGATTGAACATAAACATTTGTGCCTCTGCCGTATGTTGACGCTGCTTTATCCCAGAGTGCACATATGGATTTGCAGCAAGGTACAACAACACACTTCCCTAGGAGACAAAGGTCGTCTCCAGCAAGCAAACAGATCCTGTTGTTGTTTATCGAAATCTTTAATACAAAAGTATTTTGTTGTGCGGAATCAGCGCATGGTCCGACTCTCTGTCGCTTCTCTGCCACCGCACGCCTCTCCTGTCCCCACCTGCCACGTCTTGTCATCCCCAGAGACATAGTCTTTTGGTCCGAGCCGCTGTAAATCGCCTCCATACTGTACCCCCTTTTGTCAAACTGACCTCTGTCTGCCAAATCCAGTTGAGCCGAGCCCCGAGTTAAATGCAGCTACTTTTGAATTCTGGCCAAATACTACAAACTTTAAAGGCACAGAAGGTGATTTTGGGGAAAGATAGTTGATTTTTCACCTTCATTCCCAGGGCATCAAATACCAACACTGTGGACAAACCAAAGTCTGATGACCTGGGAATGAGATAGCACCAACAACAAACAATCGTACATCCAGTCAAAATGAAGGTATCTGATGACTAATGACTAATCTATTGATCAGCCTTTCCTGACACAATCCATCAGACGTTAATTTTGCTCAAATACAGAGTTTCTAGTCTCGGCTCTGTATGCGGTGCTCTACGTTTCTTGAATGCTATGAGTCATAGGTCTTCATATCATTCAGTGGATGTTTAGCGAGAAATCAATTCTTCTAATTACTAAGTCATATTCCAAACATAGATTCTTCGAAATAATATTTTCCGTCACCAATACATTAGTTTTACAACTGTTACGATTAATCATTCTCCTAACAAACACCATCTGTTCTGCCAAAACCTGATATGCTGTAATTTATTCTTAGTGCTCTGTGCTGATGACCTCCGTTGTTGCCTAAAAACTATTAATAACACATCCGTGGGCCTCACAGTTGCACTGGGGGACATGTTTCTCTATTACGATGAACCTGGGCACTGTAGTTTATTATACGTCTATCCCACACACCCTTTTAATGCTCACTAGTGCATCAAATGTGGAATTATCAGTAGCTGAATATTGTCAACAAATGTCCTATTACTCCTATTTGATTACCTTTTGCTGAAATCTGTTTTAAGAAATTTGTTAAATTACTTTTAAAAAAAAAGATAAAACTGTATTTGTGGCCTGTTTTCAGCAGGAATTAATGGACTTGGGGTTGAGTGCCACAGAGAGATTTGGGAAGGAGGATATTATTGAGAAAAAGACTAACAGATTGATCATAATGACTGCTTCACCTTTTACTGTGATGCTGTGGGTCCATAGCCAACATACAAAAGATCAAGTAGCTGCGGTTGGGGCGTCTGCAGACAACATTTTAATGTTTCAGGCGTCGTCTTCTCTCCCTGCTAACCGTGATGTGATTTGGACATTAAACGGCAGATCCAAAGCTGAAGCATTTTCTCTATTAACAGTGAAAAGAAGCCTCCAGAGACCAACAAAACACATTCACTCTTCATTGATGCAGTGGAATCAACTGCTGTAATTTCCCCTCAGACCTTGAAAGAGCAGCCGTTGCCGAAGAGATCGGATCTTACAAATGTACCACTGTGTCAGGAGCTTGTGTCAGGAGCTTGTGTCAGGAGCTTGTGTCAGGAGCTTGTGTCAGGGCTGCTGCTGCTGCTGCTGCTGCTGGGGAATCTGGCCGAGGCCCATATAAGTGATTTGGCACATTGGTCCTGATTTCCTGATGATATCAGGACAGTGAATTGTGCACCAAGGGGTAGCCAAGTGGCCGCATAAAAAACTTATTGGATAAGACAGAGCGACTGTGTTGTAGACAGCTGGCCTGAAATACTGTGGCAGTGAGCACTCAGAATGACAATGATACCGATGCCCTCTGCAAACCACCAGTTCACGCTGAGGCAGCACTTTGAAATCCACTGAAGTGACAGAAGGGCAGGATTTATTGCTCAAAATAGGTGATTTTAAATATGATGTGACAGGCATCAGTCTCACCCCTTATCACCTTGATCGAAAAGCTGTGTTATACTCTATTTGATCGTTGTTGTCTTACTGTGTTGGCAGTGCAGCATTATGGTAACATACGCTGGTGTCAGTGTTCAGTTTGATTTTTATCTTAACAGTTATTTACACATGAAAGCTGACCTGTGCACACATTCCTTTGTCATGTGGTATAGTCACACTTGTGTGCTGAAGGTTAAGTGCCGTGCAATAGGACATGTGAGCCACAGTTTCAGTAGTAAAGACCACTCATCCATAACTGCCTCTTAAACCGAAAGACTATTATCTGTGAATACAAAACAATACAAGACAGACAAAAGCTGGGTGCAGGTGTCAGTCATCTGAGATCTGAGTCTGTTCAACCAAATAAAGAAAAAGAATGAAGTAAGCCATAAAATAATATAACTTATTTTATATATAATAATGCCGTGATATTTAATATCGTCAATCAAACTAGTTTTAAAGGGATAGTTCAACCCAAAATAAAAAAGACATATTTTTGTCTGGGCTGCAGTGATTGTTAGGGTTAGAGATCGTTTTGGTGTGAGTTGTAGCGTTTTGGAGGTATCGATGGTAGAGGCATCTGCCTTCTCACGAATCTAAAGGAACTAAAAATGTTACTCGGCTTGCGATGCTCAAAGCGCCAAATCATTCATTTGAAAAACTCAACAGCAATGTCTCTTTCCAGAAATCATGACCCTGCTTACTCAAGATAATCCTATTTTCTGTTTTTACACCCGCCAGCCGAATCACAAAAAAGAAGGAAGCATGCATCTACTCATGGACAAGAGGCTAGCTCATGTTAGAGCTGACCCAAGCACAAGCTTCTTAGCAACGAGTAGACACTTCCTTATGCATTGTGATACAGCAGAAGGATGTAGTTTGGTAGAAATGAAATAGTTCCTGCATTAAACTTCTCACGTAAAGGGTCTGTTGATTATCGTTAGCAACCGGGTCATGATTTCTATTAAGAGTCATTGCTGTTGAGTCTTTCAGAGTAATTTTTGGGTGCTTTGAGCACCACAAGCTGAGAAAAAAAGACACCAGGTAAGAGGAAAAAAAAATGTGATTGTGATTTTGGGGTGAACTATTCCTTTAATCTTGCCTCAACTTTAGATGTTACTACGAACAGACCTGCTCTTGACTGGCAGTTAACACGGCCCCCCATCTACTGCCCTGAGAGTTAACATATTCCCTCCTGATGTATCTTATGTCAGCGTTTGAACCTCCTTTGTGTGCGCTGGTGTTAGCATTCAGAGTCAAAAGATATAAATTGGTTTTACTTTCTGCTGAGTTCAGCAGTATTGGACTTCGGCAGTATTTGAGCACGTTTCTCACAGAAAGCTGCAGAAATGTGAGGCTGGAATAGATTACAAGTGAAATTCATTTAAACTCCAGATCTATGGAATTGCTGAGTGTTGCCAAGAAGATGTTCCCATTGAAATTAAAGGAGGGAAAAAAAGGCATTGCTGTATGTATTTCCAAGAAATGTGTTACTGGGCAGTGTGTCTGTTATTCAGTAAGACCTCGCTGCATTTGAAGGCAAATGAGAGGAGGGGAGAATGCAAATAATAAAAACCAAGTCAAGCTGATCACATATTTTCTCTGTCTTGGATTCGATGTAAATATCATTACATGTCTAATCAATGAGTTAGAAGTGGAGAGGACAGATCTCAGCAGGCTATTATATTTTTATTTGTCTATTGATCTTTGCATGATGAATTATAGTGATGTGATGTAAACATGGTCGGGGAATTAAATATACATCACTGTCACTCTGGAGGAGCCGATCTCTTGCAATAATTACAAACAAACACGCACAAAACACTCAAAACACAAAACACACAATTTTAAACTCTGTAAGTTTATATTAATACTACAAATTCCCAAAAAGATAATATATATTTGACCAATGCTTTGATTTAATTAGCATTACCAGTTAATTGAGCTCTGTGATAGAAATGGTCCGCAAAGGCCTACATTGACACTGGGGTATCAGGATATAACAATATTGTCAATAACCGTGATATTTTAAAATGAATTCACGTTGTGCAAATAATCCAGCGCATCGTAAATCATTTCCATCTCTTTCTGTTCTCGCTTTGTCACAATAAGTGGCCGTAATGCACCTAAAGGCTACTCGCCAACTGCCATTAAACAGAAAAGAGGAGATGAAGAAGACACAGTGTCCAGCTACTGCCAGCAAGACAATCTATCCTTAGTGCAGGTTTAGATATCGCAATAATATTTTTCTCATGAATTCTTTTGGCCACGACAATCACGTAGTGAAAGTCTGATATAGTGACAGCCCTGCTTCATATCTGTATAATCTGTACAACCTAAGCCGACCTTCTTCTCAACTCCTCTGGCGACAATTCACTGCGCCGCGTCCTGTTATCACCATGTCTTGCACGTAACGTAACGACTGTACTCAGAGTATTAAGAGCCTTCAGAATGACCGTTTTTATTTTAAATTGATTCAAACAGAATGATGCAAACAACAATCGCCACTGAGATCTGGTTAAAGTGCCTCTTTTTGTGTAATAACAATATGATTATTGTCATCCCAAACAGCTGCTATTAACCAGTTTCACTTCAGTATTTTACATTATACAATAGTGAAGCAAGTTCATGTAACTACATCCTAAACAGTTACATGTAAAACAATACAACAATAAGTCAGCATTTAGAAACATTAGCGAGTGTAGAAGCATGGTTTTTGCGCCTTTTGGGCTTCATTGTGAGCCTTATCTCTTACTCTGTACGGGTGCGAGATTTCCCCCGCAGCCATGCATGCTCTATGTTAACCTTTTTGTTTCCTCGTGGCGTTTGCTAAAAAATCACATGCCTCTGAAAAGAAAGAAGCCTTTAGCATGCTGCCGGCTGCCCTCGCCTGCATTGTTGAGGGGAGCGAAGTATTCAGATGCGAAGCCTCCGCTCCCTCCCCAGGATGGCAACCGGCCACTCCACTGGGCTCTGCACATAATGGCTCCTGGCCTGCTCTGCGATTGTCTGGAAATGTGATTTTGATGCACTAAAGAGTTTGTGTCTGTCGTGACTGATTAGTGTCCTTGTTGTGGTTTGGTCAGAGGTGCCAAGTCCTCAGTGGGATGCGGAGGCATGTTTTTGTGGCGAGCATGTTAATATATGGGCTTCTGACCCTCAAGACTAAATAACACATTTATCAGAACACGCATAACAGAAGGATCAGATATTTAAAGGGTGGAAGGCCGAGGCTTTTGATGTAGCGAGGACATGACCATAAGAGCCATATTGTGCTATGTTAAGACAACACAGTTGAAGTGATTCTTTGCTTCCTCAGAGAATAACAAAATAACCTTTAAAGGGAGTCCATTAAACAGCTATTAGTCAAGAAGTAAGTCAGGGAAAAGGGAGACCTATTTTTCCTTTCCAGGCCTGCCTACATTAACATTTAACAGTAAGGTGGGTCTGCTCAGTGATCTTCTCCTAACTGTTTCCTCCCACTCCGTTTCACCTCCAGCGCAGAGGTTGTAGAATTCACCAACCCAATGGCCTTTGTTCCCTCTGTCTTGTAATCAATGCCTTCCTCCACTGTTAAGCACTGGAGTTATTGATGTCTCCACACTGGCTGCACTGGGACGGCTGCCAAGCCGTACGAGACTCCTGTTCCAGGGTGACTTCTCCTTGTCCGCTATTGGCTGAGCTCGGAGGTCCACGCGGCCCTCCCTACACGTTTAAGTTTTAGGTCCTCGATGGCAGATAAAATGACACTTTGTCTGGTTCTGCCAAATATAGCCAGCCTCGCAGAAATGCAGAATTGAAATGGACAAAAACAAAGACGAAAACAACCTTTTTAAAATGACACTTTAGTTGGCGACCAATTCTGAATATCAGAGCCTCTTTGATTGATGGAACTAAGTACATTCACTCAAGTACTATTCTACTACACATTCACGAGATATATGTCCTGACATTTATTTAAAAAAAAAAAAGGAAAATAAACACTGATTCTGATCATTAAAGGGATATTCCGGTGTAAATTTAATCCATGGTCTAACACACCTTGCCACCGAGTAATACTCCCCCTCGAGAGGTCAAGTTTGCTGCCCGCTAGCTTAGCTAGTTTTAGCAACCTGAGAAAAGACCGCACGAAAACAATACACTGCCGCTTACGCCTCCAATTAGAAACCGCCATCAAAAAGCCACAATTAATGGTCAGAACCGCATCAAACTTCAGCAACAGTACATGTACATTCCCAGCACACAGTACGAAGCATCAAACATCTGCTAGCTTAGCCGGATTTGTATTGAAAACACAGCTCAACTCACCGCTCTCCTCCAGCAGCCTGCCTGTGTGTGGAAGCCCTGACGAGTCGATTACCGAGTGCAGTAGATTTCCGCAGCTCAAGGATGAAAATGACTGATTATTACTCCATGGAATGCTCAGTTCTTATTATCGAGAGCTGACAGGGAAAATAACGGAAGTAATGGAGTAATAATCATACATTTTAATCATTGAGCTGCGGAAATCTACTGCACTCGGTAATCGACTCGTCAGGGCTTACACACACAGGCAGCTAGGCTGCTGGAGGAGACGGGTGAGTTGTGCTGTGTTTTCAATACAAATCCGGCTAAGCTAGCAGATGTTTGAGGCTTCGTACTGTGTGCTGGGACTGTACGTGTACTGTTGCTGAAGTTTGGTGCCGTTCTGACCATTAATTGTGGCTTTTTGATGGCGGTTTCTAATTGGAGGCGTAAGCGGCAGTGTATTGTTTTCGTGCGGTCTTTTCTGAGGTTGCTAAAACTAGCTAAGCTAGCGGTTAGCAAACTTGACCTCTCGAGGGGGAGTCTTACTCGGTGTCAAGGTGTGTTAGACCATGGATTAAATTTACACCGGAATGTCCCTTTAAGAAAATACTCAATTTCGCTAATTTTGCTTTTGATAATCAGCAAGGCCCATAATCAGTCAACCCATAGTATAGTATACGAAAAACATACTATTACTTTTAGTTGTATTTCTGATACAGTACATTTATAAGGTGGAAGGTGGGCAATCATTCTGAACATGACGTCATAATAAATTCTTTGGAAAGTTATCTGAAAGAAGAAGTTTTTGTCGTTGAAGCCGTTATCTATAATCTTTTTAATTGAGAAACGTAATATTTTCATTTATGTGTTAAATGCAAACTGCCATTTTTACTGTGGTTTGAGACTTAGTTCACTGCGTACTCTGGCAATGAGAAATGTAGATCAGCATCAGTTGCCAGGTAAACGTGTCCTTGCCAGCAGACACTAGAAACAAGGAATTTCACACCATGTTTGTGTTTTCATTCATCAATATTACACACGGTCCCAGTTGTTGCTGTCACCCTTTGCTACCTGGAGTATTTTCCAAGTTAGTACACCGGCTAATTCAAAATAAACAGCACATCCATCCTCCGTTACTAACGGTGCTCTGGTTGTTTGTACCACAGGGCTCCTCCCAAGGCCGGAGCCTCGGAGCTGGAGGTGATCTCCCAGCAGGTGGAGGAGGACAACCAGTGCGTGGCCCCTGTCCAGCTGGTCAGCTTCGCCTACAGAGACTTGCCTTTGGCCGCTCTGGACATCTCCCTCGCTGGATCCCAGCTTATCTCAAACCCGGATGAAGAGGACAACAGAGAGGGGTAAATCCCGCGATTTCGCTCTGACATCACACATCATCCTCTGCTGTTGCTCGACCACAGTCAGTAAAAACAAAGCTGCAGTGATAATCATGTTATTATTAGTATTTAGAACATGTGAATGGTTTGAATAGCCTGACACAGGCGTTCAGTTTATGTGAAGATCACTTGTTTCTTAAAACTACACTTCAGGGAATATCAAAAATCATACAGTTTGAGCGATCTGTGAAAAAAAAAATGACTAGTATGATTATCAATGAAATCTTTCTAGAATTAATTTGTGTAATAAAAAGTCCCGAATGTAATTATATATATTGATCGATGTTCCTGGTGTTTGCCACCACAGTTAGGATGGCATTAGAAATGTGATGTCTGAGACATTGTCTCTGCTTTGTTGCATGAAGTGCTACATCCATAATTAAGGCAGAATTGCAATTACTACAATCTATAATCTCGCCCAGCAGAGAAAAGCTCTGCCGTCACTCTCCCCATCGCTCGTTATTGCACATGGTAATTACACCTGGCGTATTGAATCACCCCTCATTTTATATTAGAGTCCGGGAGTCGAGGATATTTGCCGATGAATTTATTAGTGTCACCACGTTAAATGGACAATGTCTCCACTGATGTGTTCATTTCAGCTCAATGACACAGCAATTTCTCGCTACTAGACAGGCTTCTGTTCACAACGTCGATTTCTGGCAGAAAACAAAGGCTGTTGTTAGCACCATAGCTTTCCTGAAATGTCAGAGGCCTGTGGCGCTGCACATCCAGGGCTCGCGTTGTTTCCTTATCACCATATCAGTGTGCTGCAGGCCCGGCACTCTCAGGACAGGACACGCCCCTCGTAGAGCACCCCTGTAGCCAGTGTCCATGGCTCTCCACTCAGGAAGCGTG
This sequence comes from Lagodon rhomboides, assembly GCA_039737535.1. Taxonomy (NCBI): domain Eukaryota; kingdom Metazoa; phylum Chordata; class Actinopteri; order Spariformes; family Sparidae; genus Lagodon; species Lagodon rhomboides. The sequence goes on from CM077793.1 coordinate 23,011,487, forward strand.
ACTCACAACCCTTTGGCACACTGCGATGTTGGCATCCGCGTAGAGAAAGTCGACAAACAGCATAAGCTTAATTAGAGCATCCGGCATTTCGCCATCCAAGCCCTGGTGTGTCAGCTGACCATGTCCGGCTGGACTTTGCCCGGCCTGGCCCGGTCCGGGGCCGATGTCTCTGTGGGACAGAGGGCAGGGACAGATGGGTCCTGTCCCAAACACCCACTCTTTCATCATACCTTGTATCGTTCTCACTCTGTCTTGCTCACAAAAAGAACTGAAAGCACGCAGATAGCAATGCAACAGCAGAAGGCAGGATCTGGCAGGCCAGTAACGTTATCGTCACAGTGGGCACTCTCATATGGCACCATATGACACCCTGCTCCCCTGGGATTTGGCACCGTGCAGTGGAAAAGTCACGCAGTGCCAAGAAATCTCTCTGAGGGATCGATCAGGTCGAAACTGCGAGTATTCTTTCTCCCGCAAAGGACGAGGGCGTTCATTCCAATCAGAGAAACGCCTCCCTCAGAGTCCAAGAAGCTCGAAACTATTCAGCAGACTCGTGAAAACATGTGCAGTCTGTCACCCATGTGAGCGTTGCAGTGTGTTCACTGAGCTTTTTAGATTGGAATTCATGATTTCCAGGTCACATGCATTCCGAGACGTACCTGTCATCACAGTTTCATGCAAACATTCATTGTTCTGAAGCCTTCTTGGAAAAGCAGCAGAGCCAGTGTGCCGTTGCTGGTTCTGGCTGCCTTTGTGACTCATGTGTGTAACATCAGAGGAATGACACGAAGGTGGGATGTGTCCCACGATGCAATGTTTTAAATTCATCGAGACTGTTGAAGGCCAAAGTAATGAACTTAATGGTTTTCCTTACTCTGTTGGCTATTTTTCTATTGTTTATAGGAAAATATAGTCACAGATACCCCTTTGCATGCGGTGGGCAATTTTTAGCACTTCATAAATGATCGCGTACAAGAATGTGAACCTACTTTCAGTGCCTTGCTACGGGGGTTGCAGTGGTTTTGCGCATTAATTTTAGTGATTAGCAGGACAGTTTGTTTTCATTCCTGAGATGTATTTATATCTTAGTTATGTCATTTTCTGGATGGGAAAACATGAAAAAAAAAATGAAAAAAAGACGACTCACACACTGCAGGGCTCCAAAATCCAAATAATTTAATGCACCAAAGTAATAGCATTTCGAGCAAACCTGCTCCTCGTCAGCAGGATGAGGAGCTGAATGGGACTGAATGGATGTCAAGTTCATACTTTGGTTTGAATACAGACAATGGTCAGAGATGGGAAAAGAAAGTGGTCATTACTTTTGAATTTAGCTTAAATCTTTGATGATGAGGTCTTGGTTTTGTTTTATTTTCTATGGCTGTAAAAAAAAAAAAAAAAAAAAGCAGAAGACTACACACCAGAGATGCGCATTTAGTCTTGCATGGCAGCATCTCATGGCTCTTTAACAGCAGACGTGGGCGATTACGTAGGAGGTGGATGTTCTTGCGGACTGCAAGGTGCACACGCAGTACTTGCAGATTCTGTGCAGTGGTGAGTTGGTTGGAAATATTAATAGATTTTGGCAGCGCCATCTTCTCCAGATCCTGCTAGAAAAGTCCAAGATGGGGGTGGTGTGATTTCTACATCCACCTTTGGTCACTTAATGATTGTCTCATTTGTATTATTGTATTATTTTTTTATACTTCTGCCTTTTTAATGGCGGATACTTTTTTGGTAACTACAGATATCGGTTATTTTTTAAAATGGAGCTTCATCATGTTTCTATATTTTGATTAAGCCGAAGCAAAACTAACCAATTTAGCAGCGATCCCTGCCTAATTAAAAACAGAAAAGATGGAATAAGCATGTCTTTAAAGGGTCACTCCACCAATTGTCATCATTAAATTGTGTTTACAGGTCTTTAGGAGTACTACTGCATATGTGAAGAAAGTAGCATGGAGCCTTTTGTTGCAAGAGGAAGCTGCATGTAATCTGATAAATTGCCTATAGCGGAAGTCACTTCATGGCTTAATTGCATTGTGGGTAATGTAGGCACCAGTTTTTGAAAACAGTCCAGTGGTCTAGCATTGCACTGTTGGACTCAGTATGGACAGTTATAGACAAATAAACACAAACAATACAGCCGAACCAGAGACATCACCTCTCCAGACATTCTTCTTTCTTTTCAAACCTGGCGCATACAGTACCCACGATGCAACTTAACTACTAAGTGACAATGCTGGAAGCAAATCAGCAGCTTCCTCTGGAGTTATAAAGGGCTTTAAACTAAAATATTTTCACATACTGTATGCAGTTGTATTCCCCAAGACCTGTAAACTCACTTGTGGAAAATGTGGAAAATTGGTTGAGTTACGCTTGAATGGAATTGTACGTAATTAATCAAAGTGAAAGCAGATGTTAATGTGTGCGAAAAGCATAAAAAAATTGACTCTAAAAATATTTTGGTACTCTTTTTCCCCAATCCCTTCCTTCTGCAGTCATTTGAGAAAATGCCATAAATCACAGCTCACTCAGAGGACGTTGGTGAGGCAGTAAGAATAATGATAAAGCTGTGTATTTTTATAAGACGCTGTACATTTGTCAATTAAAATGCAAAAGCTGGTGTGTTGAGATCTTCTACCTTTAACCTGCCCTCTTATCGTGACCTCCGGACTGAGTGGAGCCCATGACCTGGCCTCAATCTCCACATCCTCTTAGGTTATCAGCCCCACATCAGCCTGCTGCCCACACCAACAGAAGCATTATGCAGTCGTCCTCCAGGGGCCAGACTGAGAGGTGTGAGGCGCTGCATCAATGACAGATGGTTCATATGGGTCAACCTGTCGCTTTGACTAGAGGAGAGCGGAGGCGGAGGCTATAAAGAAAAAGGATGGAGGGAGGAATGGAGCGCAAGACCCTCCTCCACACTTTCATTCACAAAGCTGCCGGCTGCAGATCACAAGGAAATGGCTCCATTCCATGAATGTCACATCTCTTCATGTCGGACAGTAGTGTGGGGTTAATTCTGTGCCATGTTGCATGGTGACAGCCACAGCTGCTGGCTGATACAGTGTGAAATGTTGGATATTAGATAAGCTTAAGTGTGCTCAGGTCAGCCTAGATTTATTACATTGCTCAATATCTACAGAGTGCTCAGACTTCCTCTGTGAACTAAAGTTCTCGAACCACCTTTTCAGTCGCTGAAATGCATTAATACAGCGGTATGTCAACAAGCACATAATCAAACCCGGGTTGACAACGCTCAAGGTTGAAGTAAAATGGAATAATTAGAAAAATGTAGACCGCAGAATATAGCACTGAAGGACCCTGCCAGAGTCTAGTATGAATCTTGGCAGCAGCAATATTTCATGGGGCTTTGGAAGCAGAGCCGTACTATACCTGTTCTGTGTTGATGGATGTCTGAAAAGAGAGCAGGATTTCTGTTTTTTTTTTTTTTCTCTCCCCCTCTGACTCTATTTCAAACACACAGAGGAACAGTCCTCTCCATCAAATTGGCTCTCTCGCCTGGCACCATGTGCGACACAATAGATGACATTTGAGTGCAGGGTTTGAGGGTTTGTTAATATTCAAAGACATGCAAAGTGTGAGATTGCTTTTTAGGCTGAGAGCGAGAGAGATCAAGTGTCCTGGTGAAAACCCATTTATCAGGGACAGCTTGTCTGCTGCTCTGCACATGGAGCCCCATCCATCTCCATTTGCTTAGTATCTGTGGCCCATTTCTCCGGCAAAGACCAGCTCCGAGTCGCCTCTGCTAGGTTGTGGGATGCAAGGAGTGGAGCGATGATGACTGATCGCACTGGGAAGCCAGTGGAAAAGGTGTGGTTATAGTGGAAAGCTGTGTGCATTTTCATCAGATAAGATTTTTGCTTATTACTTCGAGGGGAAGCTAATTGATTAGCCCTTTTTATTATATTTGTTAATTTATCACAAAGGTGTCTGTTATTCCCCAGGCGTTAGACTGTAAGAGATTAATCGCGATGACACATGGAAGCTCTAAAATGTACAATTGATTACCTATGATAACTTCACTTTATTCAGCATATTTATTGCCTAGCTGGGTTTCCTCGCCGAGGGCTTCTTTGCTTCTTTTGGCTGTGATAACACAGATGACTCAGCATCGGTTACACAGGAAAGGATGTAACCAGTTGTTGTGTTGGCGTTTTTCCCCTTTTGGTTTGTTTTTTCGCAATCCAGCCAGATGCCACGCCTGTTCTTTCTCTGGAAACAGAAGTTTAAAAAAACATGCCTCTTCTAGTGTATAAAGTCAGTTAAGCAATAAGTGTGACAGAGAGAGCTTGAACAGCCTGAATGGGATGAAGTCCCCAACCTCTGCTGCTGAGCAGCCTGCAGGTGCGCAGTTGTGGTCCATTTTCCCCTGCCCGAGCCTGCTGAGCTCAGCAGATTGGTGTGAATTGGTTGAAGTTAATACCGGAGGAACCAAGGGGCTATATAGTTATCAGTACAGAGAGAGAGAAAATGAGAGGAGACAGAAAAACCTGAGTCAAGTAGTGTCATTTTCAAATGCTGCTGCTCTGGAGTAGTGTCTGACACTACACCCGCAAAAGAAGATTACTTCAGTTCAGAAGCTTTCCCCCCCAGTGTTCACATGTTTCCAATGATGGTCAGAGATATTCATGAGATGTCTGCAACTTAAAAAACCATAGTTTGTCAACATAAATGGACAACAAAAATATTCAGTGTATTAATAACTCTTATTGGACGTCCCAACTTGTGTGTTTGGACCCACTGAGGGGTCCCAAGATAAATATTTTGGCTCTTGAAGGTTGAAGAAAGACAACAAATATTTCTGTCACATAAATTTATGTTTTGGGGACTTTTCTATATATATTTGCGTGTGTTACATTCTTGATACTTTCACCTATTAAAGCCTGTAGAAATCCTTGTTTATCTCTTTAGTTGAACTGCTCTCGACTCAAATTTTTGAGCAGACACTAACCCGAGATTAAGAGTCTCGTGGAGCTTCGATTTTAGGGCTGCATAGGCCGAACAGATTGGGAACCACTGTACTGAAGTTACAGACTTGAAATGGTTTTCTTCCTAAAAAATAATGAACACTCTTTTGACAAAAAGCGTAATTTACAGGTGTGCTTGAATAAATGAATGGCCGCCAGGCACTGTAATCTGAGGCTGGGCCTGTTTTTTAGATTCATAGCATGATTAATAGTTCTGGAAGTAAATGTAATTGTGTGGCAGCTGCCACAGGTCTGTACCCTAATGTGCTGGAGTTTTTCACCAAGCAAAGTTGCTCTGTTGTAAATGTGCAATCAAGACATCAATCAAGAGTTCCAATCAATTATTTAGAGGCCTTGCACAGCAGTGCAACTCATTTGGAGCGACACTATTTTAAGCCTTCCTCCGCAAAAACATTTTGAGGGAGAGGTTAGTGTTTGCAGCTGTTCATTGGTTGTTTGTGTGTCTGCGTGTGTGTGTGTGTGTGCTACAATCAATACCTCAGACGAGTTGATAGAGTCTTTCAGACTCATTACTTCTGAATGAATTTTCCCCTTTGCAGCCCTTCCCTTCTCTCTCGCTCCACCTCTTAACTCACACAAACAGAGCACCACCTCTCTGATTTAATTTCCATTTAACTTGTACCTAATGAGTTTACATTGTTTTTTATCCCGTCTCAATTACAGGAGACAGTATAATGAAAGAGATGTTCCTTGCGATAGGCTCCCCACCTCAGCGAGAGATACTGAGCTGGGGCCGGAGCCAAAGCTCTGTCCTGTCTGTGTGAATGGGCCCCAGCAGAGCGACCAGACACCTTCCTCTGTGCCAATCAATCTGCCTGATGTCTTTGTCCGCTCTGTCCTGTCTGGCCACTCTGCTGCCACGGCCGCTGCAGCCGGCATCATGTACAGCATGCCATCACTTCCATCTCAGGTCGCTATTGATCGCTCTCATGATCTAATCCCCTCGCTCTGCGCCGCTGTCGGGCGCACTTCGATCTTCCCTCAGTGTGTTACCACTGCAGCCGCTGGCCTGTTGATGTCTTTATGAACCTGTCCACACTACATGCCACCCTGCATCTCTCATTTCCTCCACACACAGTGTTCCTAACTCTGTGTGTGTGTGTGATGTTTACTTCTGCGCGCACATATCCGTCCGGTTCCCATTCGGTCTGCACCTGCCGTGACCCTGGGAAGAGAGGGAGGTGATTTTCTTTCTGGGCTCGCTCCGCCGATGAAGCAGCCGCACGTCCTCATAAATACTTCAGGTCTTCAGCGTTCAAGGTTTAAAGTGATTTCCCTAAAATTAAGTTTCTGAGCTTGGAGTAATCCATCACTGCCATTTACTCTGCTTTCAGACAGGGTTTTTCTTTACAGGTTTATTAAATTAATACCTTTTCTGCCTGCCTTGTGGGAGCAGTCTGAATGAATTATGATTCCACGCAGTATGAGTTAAATCATGCTTTTCGGTCCTGAAGGTAAGTGAGGTGGCTCCTATGGTGTGTGTGCTGCTCATTCCATCTTTTAACTAATGGTCCACAAATGTCTGGCGACTGTGTGTTAGGTGTATCATTAGGTAAATGTTTCTTTTTCTTGGCTCTCCTCCACTGGCAGATGGGGTTTGACATTGTTCCTTGGGAACAAATCGGTGCCGAGGTAAGTCTCCATGGTATCTGCTAATGATACCATTACCCTCCACCACCTCTTTGTCACCCCAGGTGTTGAGCTCCTAATCTGTTGGCTTTGGCTGGTACTGAGGGTTGCTGCAGAGGGCTGAGTGCACCGGTTAGCCTCTGGGAGAGCACTGACACAGTGTGGCCGAGCTCCAGCCTCTCTGCTGACCTTGGTGAAGGATGGAGAGGACGTGTAAGAGCAGCACACCAGAGGTTCCGCTGCAACTGCAGAATGACGCCACTCACTAGGATCCCCTCTCTAAGTCTAGTCGACTACATTTCAGCAGTAACACTAACCGACAAAACATTTTGAGTAAAGGGGGGCTCATCGGAAGGTCACTGGTTCGATTCCCCTGGGCTGCATGTTGAAGTGTCCTTGGGCAAGATACTGAACCCCAAACTGCTCCTGATGTGCTGGTCAGCACCTTGCATGGTAGCCTCCGCCATCAGTGTATGAATGTATCTATGAATTACTGTAAGTCGCTTTGGACAAAAATGCCCTAAATGTAAAAATGTAGTTATAAATGTAAATGTAATTACTAGGGAACAAATTAGAACTAATGAGGAACTCACTGCAAGTTAAACATTAGTTGATCCAGTTTAGGGAAGCTAATTATCATTTATTTAACCGTCACCTTAACAAGGTCACTAAGTGCTTGTACAAATAAAACAAAACACTGTACAGATACGGTAAAAGACAATTAAAACAACATAATGAAATGAAACAGGGGACAGGATTATGCAAAAACACCACACTAAAGCCGATAGTACAATTCAAACGTCAATTGTCTGGAAGAAGCTTGAATTTCATGTCGACCAAGCTGCTACCTTAAGAGTTTGAAAAAGCACAGAGATAGTAACTAATGTTATTATTCACAAACCACTCTGAAGAAAGTGGTCAGTATGATCAATTCACACATATTCATGAACTAATCATTACCTAATGATTCATGAATATTGGATCTCCAAGTCTGTTCTCTAGTAACTAATTATAATTATAGTTAGTCCTGCTCTCTGCAAGTTCATGGACCATATATCACACATCATACAACGTACAACATGGTGAAACCGGTATACTCTGCATTTAACCCATCCCGAGAGAGCAGTTTGTTTTTGTTTTTCACGATAGTTAAATGAAAATCTTTAGGTTTTAGACAGCGAGTTCAACAAAACTAGACATATGAACATGTCAAGTTGTGGTTCAGGAGATTTTAACAGGCACTTCTATTATTTTCTGACCATTACAATAAAACGGAAATAAACCTTTAAATCAATCTGCATCTTTCTCTGTTCTCTCTCTCTCTCATTCTTCCTTCTCCAGCTCCCCCCTCCTTCCTCTCTGGCTCTCTCTCCAGTTCACTTTTGGATGAGTCCCAATGCCTTTGAACCGGCTGCACCCCGCTTCCTCTCTCAGTGTTTGCCTCCTTCATTCTGAACCAAGAGGAGAGGAGAATAAATTGCATCCTCTCTTGTCCTCTGACAGACATTGCCCGTAGCTTTCCTCCTATGGGGGACAGGTGACAACGGATAGCTGCTATTTTCAAAGAAGCGTACTGCCTTTCTCAACGTTGCCTCGGAGAAGGGACAGCAGCCCCCACACGCACACGCCTTCCTCCCTGCAATGGGCTTTCTAAAGAGTGCATCGGAGTAGCGTGTGTGTGGAATGGAGAGCTGTAACAGGAAGGGAAAGCCCCGTGTGCCTCCTGGAGATTTGTCATTATTTATTGACCATAAATCCCCAGGAGCCACAGTCAGTCACAGTCTCTGATTGGATGGACTTGAAGGGGAGAGTAGGGATGGATTTAAGGCAGGTCTGACACTCACATCTTCAGGCACAATGTACCTGGACAAGAAGCGAGCACACGGGGGACAGCGGCTCACTCCACACTAATGGGAAATATGGAGTAATGTCACAGAAACCAGTGGAAGGAATGACAGGGTATAACACAGACTCTGGGACCAAGAAGTGTTTTATTACCTACCCAAATTTCTGCCTCATCCCTTCACTCTTTACCAGCCAGGCAGGCAGGTATGACAGTACAAACATTGTCACGGAAAAAATAAGATGAAGGCATTGAGATTCAGTTAAGCAATCAGCTTTTTGGCTGTGTGCGACTGCACCCTCCAGATGGTGCACATGCATCCCCACTGTCATGCCGGGAGAGCTACATCTTGCGGTCAGCCAGCTTGCAAATCAGTCATCCAGAGCTCAAACAAGAGCCGAGCCAGGGAGCTAACCACCAGCCTGGTTGTTAGCAAAACAGTCGCCCAGATAGGCAGTCAGCCAGCCAGTCCGCTTGCCAGTTTTCACCCAGAGACCTGAGTTAGGAAGGTGGCTGAAACACAGGAGACTTTTATCTCTTCGGAGCCCGACCTCGTCGCCAGAATGAATGGCGGCAATGTGTGTTTCTGCAAACCACAAATACATTTAAACTTTACATTTCTTTGGGTTCAATCTTTTATTTTTATGTTATGAGGATACTGTGCTGTGGAAGAGAACTGTGGTGTTAGGAAGAAACAACGCACTGGCTAAAAATACCCGGTTTTGTCGCCCGAAATACGTCCGGAAGTGTCCAGGTGCCTCGTCAAAAACACCTGGTTTTGTTGCCATAAATACAGTTGGAAAGACAAAATAAGTCAGCTCACACACACGAACACGTAATGTGAACGTGTATTGACATGTATTGTAGTCATTATGGTGCATATGACACGTACAAATTCAAATATACCCATGGTTTGCCAACATTTTATCCTGGCGACTGGGCTTACAGATCCACACAGTTGTAAATATGTCTAAAGGAATGTATTAGTGTTAAAGATACGCTTGCGAGCATGTTCTGATGAGACGGACACACATTACTTGATGCTCGATCGTGAATTACATTAGATGCCATGTAATCTGCTTCACGAAAACGGGCACAAAATAAACTAATGGCTGCTGCAATAAGTCGACCACTTTGCTTGATGATGCCCAAAAGGAGAGCTTTAATGGGAAGAGGAAGGTTACGGAGATCCTGGTTTTCATGAGGAGAAGATTCCTGAGCTGAATTACTTCATACTCATATTTCACCTCGGAGCCGGCGGAACATGTATTTATGCCTCGCATAAATTCAAGGCTGTAAATTAATTTCAGCATCCACGTTCTGAATTTGTATGCAGACTGGAGCCCTCTGCTGAGAGATATTTATAAGAACGTTGAGTGATAGAAAAAGGAGCAGAGTCAAGGTTGAATACACCTCACGATTTGTGTATCTTGACGTTTCTTGTGTTTTATTGATTTGACCTTGGTTGCTGCCTGTCAGATCCACACTCTGCACCAGTATTACATTTTAAAATAACACCACAACAAGACCTACCATTTATCCTTGTGCCCACAGCGCCTCTAACCGCTGTTTCTCTCCCCCCCATCTCTGTGTCTCTCCCCGCCGGTCAGGTCGAACTGGCTGAAGCCGTGCTGTGGGCGAAGGGCAGCGCTGTGGCAGGTCTGTCTGCTGTCGGCGGGCTTCAACTGTTTCCTGGTGGCCTGTGTCATTCTGGTGGTGCTGCTGCTGACGCTGGAGCTGCTCATAGACACCAAGCTGTTGCAGTGTGAGTAGAAGAAACCAGGACGGCGTGACGTCACCTGAGATAGGATGTGGTTTGGGGGGGGACATTGTGCTGGGGGAAGGCAGTTTGTTACACTCATTGTGCATGGTCCTGACTTGCTGTAGCATTCCTGGAGAGAGAGAGTAAAAAGTGGACTGCTCAGTCAGCACAAGTGTTTACTGATTGTTACACAAAGGCACTGGGCCAACAGAAGCATAGACTTGGGAGCAATGACAAGAGAAGAAACTTAATTAGCACGAAAATTAAGCTGCACATAGATCATGTCCTCGTGATCTTGTTAGACTGAGCTGCAGTTTGGATGGAAGAATTTGGCAAGAGGATTAGAACTGGCCATGAAGCTATGAAGCAGAGAATGAGGGACGGAAACATTACAATATTTCTTCACAGCCTTACGAAAATACGTTGTCAAAATGGCACACTTTACAGGTGAAGGTGTCTGTAATTAAAGACAGGCACCATTTACTTGTGCCTGACACTATAGCACAGGCAGCAGCTGTTACCGATGCGCTGTGAACGAGCAACAAGCAGTCATTTTACCTTTTCTGGCGAGCTGCCTTCTTTAATCACACAATGAAAACATTAACGGTGTTTGTTTGAATATGCACAAATGACGCAAATACAGAACATCAACACAGAAGCACACCCTTGCCTTGTGCTGTACTGCACTCGTATACACTTAATACACAATGCCACACTGACTGGAGCCAGAAAAGTGATTAGCACAGCCGATATATCATTTTGCTAAATCTATAAGTATTTGCATACACGTCAGCCGGTGAATCATTTTCTTTTTAGTCAATTTAAAGGTCCAGTGTGTAGGATTCAGGGGGACTCAGAGGGAGAAATGGAAGGTAATGGTCATAATTATGTTTTTATTAGTGTGTAATCACCCGATACTAAGAACCATTGTGTTTTCATTTCCTTAGAATTAGCCTTTTTTTATCTACAGAGGAAGCTGATACTCTTCCAGTGAGTCATGTTGCACCACCCACAGTAGCCCAGAGCCAAACACTGACACGAAAGAGGGCTTTTTGCATTTTCCTCATATTTAGCCGGCACCGTAGGGAAGGGTGAGGCGAGGGTTGTTCAGTTGGTTGCAATCTGCGAACACGCTGCTAGACGCCGCTAAATGCTACACACTGGACCTTTGAGGGATCCTCATCAGAAATGCTTGTTACATATTTGTTTCACACGCACACCCAAAGAAATGTAGACAATTGGGTTGACCATACTATACTATACTATACTATACTCTGTGAGCATGTGCAGAAGGCCTGTAAATACTAACCTGGTCTTAAGTGTCCACCGTATAATGAGTCTCCGCCACTGATGATCCTTCCTGGGACCTAAAGCTCTGATCAATCATGGTCTGGGGAATATAATCCTCCCATTAGCTTTGCGCGGTTAACACAAAATGTCAGGTGGTCGAACTGCCACTGTGACCAATGTCACCCCCGTCTCACCTTCATCTACATCATCTGGCACCGTGGAGACATCCTCATTCATCATAAGTGGAAGGTCAGGGGAGTCATGACCTGTTTGATGTCACAGGGATGAGTGAAGAAGAGCACACATGATGGAGATGTGGCTCGAGCAGCATCTGTTCCCCTGGGACTGACTGACTGACTGACTGACAGGACGGGCGAGACAGACAAAGGAAGAAGTAAGACAAATGCGTGAAGTGAGATTAGCGGACAAAGAAATCAGGCGACGCAGAGTTGGCTGGCGGATGAGCGTGTGGAGGACTGGAGGAAGATGAATGGACTGATAGACAGATCACTGAACACGGCAAACAAAGACAGATGGAGGGAGAGGTGGCGCATGAAGAGAAATGCCTCAGCTGACAGCCGAGCGCCGTTCGAGGCTGTCCACAATTAGCCTGATGAATAGACGGGGAGATAGAGACATGCATGTACAGTGTGTGGTGAATTCATATTTATGATGCTGCTTCATGCCTCTGTCTGTCCCTCATTTTTACCACTTTACCGCCACTTGTCAGTGTTATGCTGCACGTAGCAGCTGTTAGAAACAAAAACACACTGCAGCATCCATCTTTCACCACCTCATGTCCAGGGTTGGGAGGGTTTCTTTAAAAAGGTGTGAAAAAAATGTAGTCAGTAACATAAACATAATCTCAAAAATATTTAAGTAATGTTACTTGATTACTTTCCGTTATTTTTGGATTACCTCAACACCAAACACATGCAAATATGTAAGAGAAAAGAGATATCAATAAGACGATTTTTATTTCAGCTGAATTGTGTATTCAGCAGAGATGTAAGAAACTAATTATAGCTACTCAAGTTACTGTAATGAAGTCATTTTTGGGGTACTTGTACCTTGTACTTGTACTGTCTGTAATTTTACTCATACTTAAGTATGCATTACACCATGTTTTTAAATCATAATTGAGTACTGAGCACATTTTGAATTCATTTCAAAACCACATCTTGTTAAAACCCTTCAAAATAAAACTTCTCCTTTTTGACCTTTAATGAAAAGTCCATCTCAGTGTATGTGCACCGGAAGGCTTAATGTTTCCACATCACACTTGTGTAATATTGGACCAGAATTGGCTTCCAAACAATTTGTGATGTCACAAATCATGCTCGTAGGCCCGCCTCTTAAAATCAGATTTTCAGTCAGCGCAGAGAAAATTCACTCACTTACTCAGCAATTAATCTGAAAACAGCCTTCTGGTGTAAAACTCTGCACATACATCATTCTACACGGTGGAACTGAAACATTCAACTGTAGTAATACAAGAAGTAAAACACATTTCTGACTGTAGAAATAACCAATTATTTCGCTTTTATCCCCTCAGTTAATAACGCGTTCCAGTTTGCCAGCATCATCCACTGGATCAGCCTGGCTATCCTCTCTGTGTTCTTCACTGAGGTGAGTGTCTTTCCTCCCCTTCGCTCGACACAACAACAGTCTCACTTACAGCTGATGCTGCAGCCTGTCGATTAATGCTATGTCGAGCAGTATGTGGGGCCAGTGAGGTACAGCGCCAGATACTCGTTGGACGACTAACAGCGACGTGAAACGGCCCGTGCCCTCTGTCACCGCTTGATTAGATACTGATTAGTAGAGGTGAACTTGTGCACGGCTCCATTAATGGTTTGACTGATGGTTTAACGGAGCGGAATACGGAATCACACAACAAAGATCTACATCGGTATTGTGAAAGAAACATGTACAATGGCTGCTGTCGGAGCTGGCACATTTGGTCCCTCTCGGGCTATTCGATTGATCCGCAGCACAAACACTTTAAAATGCAGATGGAGCTTTTTTTTTTTCTCTGCTGCTACTTTTAAATAATTTCGAGGCCGCAGGTGTGCCGTATTGATTACCATTTTCTTTACAGCAGCCACATTTGTCTTAGTTCCCTGCTCCTGGCCAGCCCACCGCTAAATTTCTGTGTAGCTGGAGTTTTACTTATCAATAAAAGCAGCCTCTCAGTGATGGAGAGGACATAGCAGGGAGGCTGGTGGTTTCTGCTCCAGTGCAGCCTTGAGTGTGTGAAATGAGGATGGGGGCTCGGGGATGTTTGCCCTCTGCAGCCCCTGCTGCGTCAGCAGAAGGAGCTAATTGCAGTGTCTCTAACTGTTTGGATGAAATCCTGTCACGCCGACCTGTGCTGTGTATGAAAATGACGTAATTGATGAACAACCATCGATTGGATGAAGAAATCGGACTGCAAATGTCTGGGTTCGCAGGGTTTGGGAGTTACTCCACCTGCATCAGCCAGCCTCTCACTGCTCCGTCTTCCATCTCACCACGTGTGTGTAACCTGCTGTCTGTCTCCGTCTCTGTCTGTCTCAGACGGTGTTCAGGATCGTGGTGTTGGGGATATGGGACTACATAGAGAACAAAGTAGAGGTAAGCTCCCGTGGGTCCTATTAGTTCTGGTACCCGGGGCCCCTTTCACTGCAGTGTCATTCCCTCAATGTCATACCACAGTGGAAGCTACAGACACAACAGTAACCGTGTGTGTGTGTGTTTGTGAATTTTTCTTTCAGGTGTTTGATGGAGCCGTCATCGTCCTCTCTCTGGCCCCCATGGTGGCCTCTACAGTGGCCAACGGCCCCAGCAGCCCCTGGGACGCCATCGGTCTCATCATCACACTGCGCATCTGGAGGGTCAAGAGGATCATTGATGGTGAGGCTGGGAGGGGCCGGGGGGGCTGATGTCCCCTGCGTCCTGTCCTTTACTGTCAGGTCACAGAGATAGATACTGCAGTGTGCTCTCTGCGGCATCGGCTACATCCTATCTTGAGGTTGTTTGCTCAATTATTGTTTTTTCCTCCTTTTTCATTATTTTTTTCCAGCAGGAACGATGCAGGACATAATCTGCTGTAATGAACCAGTGGTTTAAAGATCACACAGCAGCTGCTGCTTGCAAATGATTTTAGCATATAGGTGTACACAGAGCATTATAGTTACTGGGAGGAATTCTTTTTAACAATGTTGCTCCCCCTTGTGGTTTTGAAATATAGTACATTATGTGTTCGAAGGGGTAATTGGAGAGCGTGAGTAAATTCTGAATAGGTTTCAGCTTAAACACATAAGACATGTATAATGAATATACAGGAAAACTCAGATTCTGTTGGACTGTTGTACCGTCATGCCGACAACATGCAGGCTTTATTTTTTCACAAACAGCGACTGAGTTTTATGTTTAGAGCCTCTTTGGTGGGGAGAATGAGACTCAAGTCATTTGTTCCACGTCTCAAGCAAGAGCCAAGTCATGTTTTCTCAGGCAGGTCAAGTCAGGTCCTTAGTTGGGTCCCACTTTTTTCCACCCCGTAAGATAATGCAGTCTTACCTGAATTATCTGGTCTTTATTAAGAGAAAAGAAAAAGGTATTAGAAGCTGTCAAGAATTATATTATTTCCCAAATCATGAAGCCTGTACAAAAAGCATGACAATGATTTGAATTTGTATTATAAAGAGTAGAAAAGTTATAAAATCTTATTTTTTATTCATTATTTTGTTTTTGTTTTCTTCTAAATCAAAAACACAGATTAATGTGGAACATTTTATTATTCTATTTTTTAACTGAAAACATAAAATCAACATAAGTCATTTGAGTCATCGTGACTCAAGTCAAGTCAAGTCACGAGGCTTTCTCGTCAACTCCTTAGTCCAGTTGTAAGTTATCAAAACAATGAGTCAGGTCTACTTTAGTCCTTGTCATAATGACTCAGGTGCACATCTCTGTAAATTAATAAAGTCAACGTAGCATTTTGTAGAAATAAACTTGCAGTTGATGGAAAGCTGACCGTAATATGTCTTATATTTTAAGCCTATGTGCTGCAAGTGAAGGTGGAGATGGAGCTGGAGATCCAGCAGTATGAGAAGGCCAAGGCGGTGAGGGAGGAACAACTTGACCGGCTCACCCAGATCTGCCAGGAACAGGCAGTATGTCCTCTTATCTCTCACCTACTTACAGCTTGCAATTTATAGTTCCATGTTACCAGCAGAGGGCAGCAGAGCCCCATGAAAGACGAGAATGAAATCTGTACGAAGGCAGAAGACCTGTCTTCACAACTGATCACATTTCATCAGTGGATAATACTTTTACAGAAGTCCTGTGGATATCAGATAGCCAGCACTGTGCATTACCTCAACACAATCTATTGACGACTTCACAGTTTAATGTAATAGTTCTCTTATTTTACTTAGTCATAGTGCTTAGCTAAAGAAAAAGTTAGATAAGTAACTTTGTAAGTGTGTGAGTGCTTTTTATTTCTCAGATATCGACCCAAAAGAGGAGGAGAGCATCGACTCTATGTGTGGGAAATATTATAGAGATTGGAAATGTGCAGTTTAGTTTGTCATATGATCTGTGCGTATTTTCTTTGAATGTCTAAAGAAAAATAAGAGTTTTCTTCTATTTGTCCTTCTCTCCTGTCAGTTTGAGATCAGGCAGCTGAGGGCCCACCTGGCCCAACAGGACCTGGATCTGGTGGCAGAGCGTGAAGCAGCCATGCAGATCCACCATATGTGGGGTAAACAGAGCAGCAGTTTCCAGGAAGTGGACGGACTGGCCCCCGGAGCCTCTGAGCATCACGGGCCAGCTAAAGCACGAGAGCCCGGAGGGCCTGCAGGTAACCGTCCGGAGCACCCAACGCCTTTGTATTACAGGCTATCACGACCTCTGTGCACGAGGGGGAATCCAGGTACATCGTGTGCACATAAAGTGGAGGCTGAATTCAAAGATATCCTCAGTGCCTTCAGCCTTTTATAGGATTGGAAGATTGCAGGTTTAAATTCTTTGGGAAGATTAAATGAAAAATCCCTTCTCATCCACACACTGATCCGTCATAAATAACACATCATTCTCAAAGGAATATAACATATGCAGGCTGGTCTAGTTCAGAGACCTTTTAGTGCCACAAAAAAAAAAAAAAGAGAAATTAGCATGACATCTCTCTGTAAACAACCCTCGCTCTGCAGCACCATGCTGGAGGGCAGGACAGTGTATTAATAGTGGACATCACACACTGGCACAGTGCTGGTGTCCTCATCTCAGAAACATTCGTCTCACAATCCACATCAAAATTCTGGCGCCACACCTAGATGGACTATAAACCTCTCACACAGTGACAGGTCATAACTTACAGGGCTTAAAGCAACAAAGCGCTGTCAGTGTAGGTGATGTCAGGGCTCAAAACACTGAGGCTTTTCCTTTATCAAAGCTATAAATCACGGCGCGACCTGCCATACGTCAGAGCAACGCTCCTACTCAGACATCCTTTTAACTGGGGCTGCTTCTCATACGCTCATGTTGTATTGATCAGCTGCTGGAGATGGTCCCTGTCACAGTTAAGGCTGAACAATGAGCGGCCCCTCTTGGGACATTCATAAAATGAGTTTGTGAAATCCAAACATAAATGAATATGAGCCATCGAACAGTCCTGTGGGACCTCGGAGAGCACTTAAGAGAAACACTTGGGCTGATTTAGGATCTGTGAAGCACATTCGCACAGAGTGCTGCTCATTCAGCAGGTGCTGAAATAATTTGTTGACTGAGCTAGTAGCAGATCAACAAAAAAATAACAATTTTAATTACTGATTAGTTATTTATCGCTCAAAAATGGAAAAGATTTAGTCAATTTACCTTCTGCACTATGAACACTCCTGACTGTTAAATGAATGTCTTTGAGTTTTGGACTGTTGGTCAGAAAATCAAGTGATATTGATGTCAGACAGTTGTTTTACATTTTATAGATTACATACAAATTAAAGTAATAATTAATAATTGTTGTATGTCCAGATTTAGGCACAATGAGTACGCAAAAATGTAATAAAATAGATGGTTACAAAAACACTCTAGTATGTAGCTGTAAGCAGATATATCGGCATTAATGTACAGTCTTTATCAGCAATTATATTATATTATATTATATTATATTATATTATATTATATTATATTATATTATATTATATTATATTATATTATATTATAGATATAATTATATCATTAAAACTGTTTTTATGCTATGTTACAATTCATTATCTCTTTAAACAAGGGCCTCTACTTACAGGTGCCCACAGAATATTTTAGTAACATAAAGTAACATGTTCATTTCTAGTTCATCTTTTTATCTATAAAATGTAAAATAATAGTGAAAAATGCCAAAATAGATGTTTCCAGAGCCCAAGGTGTGATATCCTCAAATTGCATCTTTGTTTTGTCCGACCTACAGTCCAAAACAAAAAAAGGTATTAAAATTAAAGGTCTAGTGTGAAAGATTTAGGGGCAGAAATGGAATATGATGTTCATATTTATGTTTTTATTTGTGTATAATCACCTTTTATATACACATATACCTCTTCCACGGTGTCTGCCATGTCTACCTATCATTAACCTCCATAATCCTCCTCAGATCACCACGGTCAAGATGACATGAACAACTACATCAGCCAGTACTACAGCGAGCCGAGCAGTGGTGAGCATCAACAACATCCTGCCTCACTCTTCCCTACAGCCCAGGTAGCACCACTATAATTCAAGGCCCTGTGCATTATGTGTTGTTCTTGCAGATATGGGGATCCCAGACCCTGCACGGGTCATCACCACAGCAGCCATAGACGTGCACCTGCCCAACAACCCCAGCCAGCTCCCCTCCTCCTTGGTGAGTGCCGACGCAGTGTCATCAGGACGCTTGCAGCGCACCGGCAGCTCGGTCAGCGAGGCCTCCACCACCACGGTGTCCCGCAGCAGCTTCAGCGCCCGGCAGCACAGCATCAGCAGCCACACTCTGGGCTCCACCACGGACTGCAGCTCCACAGTGCGCGAGGCCTCCACCTCCACGGACTACAGCGACCAACGCTGCTACCCTCCGCCCTACAGCAGCCCTCTGGCCCTGGGCACTCAGCCTCGAGGGAGTCCCAGCGCCGTGGTGCAGGAGCTGCTCTCCTCTCTGTCCGAGGACTCCTGTCTCACCCAGAAGGGCCTGGACCCGGTCAACCTGAAACCGCCCAGCCCGGCAGGTTCCACCAAAACCAGCCCCGAGCTGGAGCACAGGGTCAACATCTACAATAAGAGGAACCAGGAGAGCAGAGTCGGGCTGCACTCCAAGCCTCTCATCCACCTGCAGGGCAACGAGCCTCTTCTAGAGGAGAAGTACAGGATGATGGAGCCGGTGGACGGCCCGGTCAACCGCCTGTCAGAGACATAAGACTCTGGAACCTCACAGGACTCGCTCTTCAGATCAACCGCAAAAATGAACTAAACTCCGGTGTTGTTGGGAGTCACTGGCACATAACTGACTTTATGTCTGCCATCCTCTTTGTACTGGTCCGACTGAAAGTTGAACTTAAGAGAGCAGCACAAAAACAGAGGGCATGGAGGACTGGAGGAGGCAGACTTGTTATCAGGCACCACTTATCAGGAAATGACATTCACAAAAAACACTTTTTGAGTTTTATGAAACATTTTACCAAAAGAAACCAGCAACAGGGCTCCAGCCCACGATGTTCTGACAATTGGTCTGTGTTGAAAAAAATATCTGGCTTTGATGTGTTGAGCTGTGGTTTCATTCTTAGGAAGTGAAACCAGTGAGAGAACGGTGCAGAGGACTGATCAGACCATAGACTACGAATCACATCCTGCAAGCTAAAAGGCATGGATTTTATCACAAGTGCAGGTGTATCAGCTGTTTTGATAGTCGGTCTAGTGTCTCCAAACTCACACAGAACAGTCCTCTTTGACGGGACTGCTGCAGGGTACATTGGATCAGTTTCATCTTTCTAATCTTTGTCTTTCTATATTAGCAATGTTAACATTTTTATCGAAATTCTGAGAGGAAAGGTTGTGGCAAACTTTTGACTGATTATTTTATCCAGGTGCCATGACTGGAACCTGAACAAACCCAGATGAGTCGGATTTTGGAAAAATGTCCCTCACACACTGAATTGACTGAAAATCTACCTGCACATGACAGATTCGACATCATCCAGGTCTAAAATGTTACCTTTTTATGAGTTTAATGTTCAAAAGCTGTGTAAATATTTCAGGACGGGTTTGATCTTCATATCACAGCCAAAAAAAAAACAAGTGAGGGACTTGAAGTGGAGCTATAATAAAAGGTCAAAAAGGAAATTATAGCATGAAACTTTAAAAAAAAAAAAATATCGAAACTAACCCTGTTTATTGTACTGTCAACAGGCATTTTCTATCTTGAAAGAGGGCATTGCAAATTGAATCCATTAAAGTGAAAACATGGCAAAATGAGAAAACTATCAGTTGTCGATTTAATACATCATTTCCCAAGAGCATCTCAGTAGGTACACCCTCTACTTTGGCATGAAGAGCTACACCTTAGTCACTACAACCGCGTATCAACATTCCTAAAGATGTCCTTTACAGTACCAGAAAATTAAATACAAATTACAAGCAGAACGACTACAGGGGGGAAAAAAACACCCCCAAAAGGTACAAACACCCTTATTAATTGATATTTAATGCTTTAGTATATTTAAAAACTGGCATCTATTTCCAGATTGAGAGTGTTCTTCTGTTTCTAGTCAGAAAGAAGATGTTGACAATTATTTCTGCACACAAACACTCAAAAATATATTAAGGCAGCGGCTATGTGTTCCTGCGGTCGCTCTCTGAATTCTTCTGACTGCTGGCCTCGGCTGTATGATGGAAGTTTGTTTTGTCTTTACTTGTCCAGAGCTGCAGTCATCTCAGGAACGGCCTGAAGAGATAAAAAAGTGCAGATATCTTAATTGTAAGACATGTAATTGATGCAGGATATTTTACAGTTAAACAGTCTAAAATGGCATCAGGGTACTTAAACAGTGAACACTGGAAATGTTTCTTTTTCTGCATTATAATCTAAAAAAAGTTTTCATATCAGCGCATACAAACTGATATGTCACAAAACTTAAACCATACATTTGTAGTCGCTCCAGTGTACTTTTAAATTTCCTTTCTGTAAAGATCGTTAACAAGCTCTGTTTCCTCCATCATAATATCAGGCTTGTCAACTGGAGGTACTGACGTTAAGGACATTAAAACCGCTTTCACGCACATTTTTTACAGTTAGTTTGATGTTGAGTTGCACATTTAAATATATATTACTTTGAGTTTTATGTTGCCACTATCTGCTTTTTCCTGCTCCAAACAATCATTTATGATATCGGTCTTTAAAAAATCCACCATCAGTCGAACTCTAGAGGAAACTCCTGAGGTATTGAATTTTCTATTCATCGTTAATAACTGATGTGACCACTTGAAATATTTCCAGGCTTTACCTGTGGGGATAAATGTAATTTTCCTCCTCAGAAATATTCCATCGAAATAGATTTATGAGTTTATTAGACAGCCTGTCATGCTTGCTGGTGCTTACAATATAAATGAGGACACGCTGACTTCAACCTGAGATTTATCAAGACTGAAACTGGCACACCAACATTTATCACAAGGTTTACACTGCCCATAAATAAACAGGCTGATAATGCAAGTCGTGTAGTTTTATATAAGATAAATTCAAAAGTCTTTTATGGTCAACATTTATTTAATTGGCTCGCTTTGTGAGTGGAGCAACTTCAGAACTGAATCATCAGTTACTGCCTGAGTTGGTCAGAGGTATCAACTGTCCATTTGGGGAAAAAGTAGAGAGCCCATCCATTTTAATCAGCTATCTGATCACATGTAAGGTGATCTCACGCAGCAGGACGCAACTCTACTGCCACTAGCTATTATTACTAATCACTTCTGCAGAGTTTGTCGGGACACCTGGGCTGCTTGTGCACCACTGAGGGGGCTAAATAAAACATGACCGACAGGACACACGTGAAAATATAACCTACGAGCCTTTCGCAAGCAGCCAACGCTCCTGGCTCACTATCCCCGAGCACCAGCTAGATACAAGAAAGCAACTAACCGTGTAAACGTCCTGGCAAGCCGAATACAAAACTTGAGCCACCTTTTAAGTATCTGCTGATCACTTTTTATATCTTCTGAGATGCTAATGTGTTTCTCTCTGAACAGCAAGCCCAGACACAACTCTCCTCTAAATTAATTCAAGGACTTAATAATTCAACAGTTGCACATTTCCATTAGGTGGAATAAGGCATCGTGCAAAATTTATCAGTGAGAAAGCAAATGTCATATTCTGACTGTCACTCTAGACTCTTAGCTGTCAAAACATAGAGTCAAACCAAGCATAAGCTGCGTGAGCGGTGCGTTCGTCTCACTGCTTGGTTGTCTCCTAATTTTAGATCATAGTGATCTTACTGCGGCAATATCAATCCCAGACACTTACCTTGAAAAGATCAGCGACCAGGCCATAGTCAGCCACCTGGAAAATGGGAGCTTCTGGGTCCTTGTTGATAGCAACGATAGTCTGAATAAAAAAAATGAAATGTTTAGCACTTGTACACAAGAAAGTAAAGAGCAATCTTTGTGTCGATGTCTTCTGCTCGGCCAGAAGCACAGAGAGAATGATCGTTCAATTAATAAAAACTGAATTCAGACTTGGATCCAGAATACTACAGAAATGTGATGTTTTATGGCAACTGCTTAACCTTTGGAGCCGTTTGATATCACCAGTTTTCATAAAACCTACATTGCAAAGGGAACATTTTGGTTTTCTATATGGGAAAAAAACAGCCTTTCATGTAGTTGCAATGACATTACCTTGCTATCTTTCATTCCAGCCAGGTGTTGAATGGCTCCAGAGATACCAACAGCAATGTACAACTCCTGTGGACACAGAAGACAATCAGACACGTGTTACTTGCTTGTATACATGACGTGTAATCTCTTTGGAAAAGGTAGAACTACGGTACAACGGAGCTGACTGATGGTATAATGATCACGGGTGTGTAATCCATCAGAGGGTGCTGGGGCGAGCGAGCGAAGGGTCAGCCACCCCCAAACCTGTTAGGAAAACCATCTCTGCCTCTTGGTTTAATGCACGGCCATATTAATATTTCAGTGCTTATTTAATGTTGCAGCTGAGGACAAAGCAAAGCAGCCGCTCTCAGAGGACAAGGGCAGCAAAATGTGAACACTGTAGAAGAGGCATAAAGCAATCTATGCCACTGAGCAGACAATAACAGCAGAATCTGCAGCTTCACATTCTTAAATAATCAGTTTCAGAATCAGAATCAGAATATTTTAATGAACCCTGAGGGTGAAATTATGGTACAGTTGCTCCATGTGGAATAGAAATGTCACAGGATGAGAGAAATATAAAACAGAGGAGGATACTAAAACATAAGAGAATGTCAAATTAAAATATATAACTTATAATAATAAAATAAAAATGGGTATGATAACTATATTTAACTAGAAAATATAGATAAGAAATAGAGATATGTAAAGATATATACTTCATAAGAAATACAAATATGTAACGTTCATAAAGAGTAATTTATTCAAGATTATGAAAACTAATGATGGTCAAAGCAAGACATTTTTGGGCATTCAAAGTCAATCTCTTTTTGTTTGTTTTTTTATGGAAAAATACGCTATAACAAAAAAAGCATTTGTGTACTTAATCCGCTCTCTGACCAACACTGCCAAGCTGCTTTTACCACACGCCGTTAGAGACCAACCGCTGCTCAAATACACTTGACTGACGATTTACACAAAATATTTTGGTAATAAATTGTAATTTAATCAGCAGAGAAGAGATCGTCATACATGTAAATAAAATGTGAATTTAACTTTAAAACAAAACAACAAATCAAATTATATTTAATTAACTTAGCCAAATTCAACAAGCTTGTCATAACATTTAGAAAATCTGATTTGGCCAGTCTGGCCTGGCCTGAGCTCTGACCAGACATCCACTGCACTCTGCCTTAATGGATCAGCTAAATCATTTAGGCCCCTTAATGTGCCATCCAGTACATTTTGCAGGGTCTAATGTGTGGATAATCATAGCTGGGGTAACCCGGCTGAATCACATAATGGGAAGTTAACCTTTTAAAAAGGGGAGAGCAGCCGCCCTGATCACACTGGATTGCAGGGATGCTTTGTAAAGACAAACAAGCATTTGTCTAAAGAAACAGATTTATTCACTCTGATACAGAAACTGAGTTCTAATGATTAGAGGCCTTTAATCATGTTTTTGAAATCAACTGTTGTTGCAGTACAAGATGAAGTAATGCAAAAAAACATAAAAGGAATAACTTACCGGTGCTACAATCTTGCCCGTCTGTCCGACCTGCATGTCATTGGGGACATACCCAGCATCCACTGCAGCTCTGGAGGCACCAACTGGACAAAGAGTATTATGCAATTTAAACTTGATCTTGAGTAACTTGAGTGTTTCTAAGTAACCAGGAATATTAAAAAAAAAAAATGATGATCTAACTCTACCTGCAGCATTCATCTTGTCAGCAAGGTCATACAGCAGCTTGAAGTTATCTCCACTCTTCAAACCCCTTCCTGCAAAAAGAAAACACCATTATTCTACCTTGTGAGAAAGCTAAAGTTTGAAAAAGTACACATGCAAATTATATTATCTTAAAACTTTCAACAATACAAGAATCGATCCAAACTGTAGTTGAGCAATGCTTTGAAAATAAAAAAAAGACAAAGAGAAAGTGGCTCTGCAGACAAATGGTGCCATTTCTTTGGCCATTATTTGTAATTCAGAACACTGAAAGATTTCCCACCTCCTGACACCACAACCTTGGCGCTGGTCAGCTCTGGACGGTCACTCTTTGTCAGAGTCTGTTCCACCCACTCAGAAACTCCAGTGGCAGAAGAAGCAGCAACTGCAGTCAACAGATAGGAGAATCACAAATGATGCGGAGGAACACACTACACAAAAATACACTTGTACTGATAAAAAAATAACATTTGCAGAGATACTGAACCTTTTTGTTTGTGTCATTGTATTATTAAAACAACGTCAAACATGGTTAATACATTACCTCATGAAGGAACCTAAAACAATGCATTAACATCCATAATATCTTAGCATGCACCATATCAGAGCTCGCTGGATGAATGGAAATGTTACTGTACCATCTTCTGATGTCGCACTTCCTCCCTCTAATGCAGCTGGCTCAAAGGAAGTCCCTCTGACGGTGAAGACCTTGACTGCCTCATTACATTTCACAGTGCTGAGAGCATTTCCTGTATAACAGAAGATATCATTAAAATGCTATATTATAATATATAAAAAGCAATAAGATCAAAACCCGACCCAAAACCTGCTGCAAAAGCTAAGCAGGGTTGAAGTTACATCTGTGTCATTTCAAGGCTGAACTTAATTCAGGTATTGAGATTTCACACTTCTTCTGACAGCATATAAATACTAATTCACGATGAAGATGAAACAACATGCGTCACTTCTTTATCATAATAACAGGATTTACCAGCATAAATGGTTCTGACAAAGGTGTCTGGGGACTTGATCTCGATAATATCTGAAACTGGAGCAACATCCAACTTGGCAGCCACTCTGGGAAGCAGGTTCTACGGAAAGAAACATTGAATAAGCAGGGAAATGAGCACTGATAAAATTAGATGATGAACAAGAGGATAAAGACTAACTATGGTTCACAGAATGATTGACTGATGGAGATGATGAATGCAAAAAGTGTTGCGAACTGTTGAATAAATTAATCAATAAATTTAAGGTATTTTCAAGTAGGAACTTCTGTCTTTTTTCTGAACTGATGTGTTATATGGTAGAAGATTTAGGCTGTTGTCCACGACTTACCTTTCCAAAGGCAGACGCACCAGCACAGATGTGGGTGAAACTGAACTGCTTTTGTGTTTGCAGGATAAGTGGAGTCAGCTCCTCTGAGGAAAGAAAATAGAATCAGAATGCTAAAACAAAATCAGGTAGCTATAGCCCTGCCTCTGACTGCAGCCATGCCAGTTCTAGCCCGCTTAAACATATGAACAGGGAAATCAAATGAAAAGTGTATCTCCTCTCCCTCAGTTTCCCCTCATCTTACTGCCAAGATGCCCTTATGCCAAAATCAAGAACTACACCATCGAGCAGTGAAAATGTGGGAATGTGTACATACAATCCCGATTACAAAACAACTCAGGACGCTGTCTGGGCTGTCTTCTCACTTTGCATGTTGCAGACATCAAACTTATGAGTGTTGCCTGCTAAAGTTTATCAGTTTGAACATTTAAAACCTTGTCTTTTTACTGTAGTCAACTGATTACAGGTCGAATCAGATTTGCAAATCATTGTATTATGTTTTTATTTGTGTTTTACATGGCATCCAAACTTTTTGGGAATCAGGTTTGTATGGGGTAGGTTATTGCCAATAAAGAAACAACATCTGATCTGTGAGTGGAAGTTAAATAAATAAGAGGCATGATGTTCCCTTCATGTTACATACCTGGCAGGAAACCTTTGTAAGAATCATGTTGAGCAACCAGGACCTTCTTCACACCTTGTACTTTGCTGATTTGCTCCGCGACCTGAGAAGTTAGGAAACTATTTGATGCAATATACTACATTCCAACTGACTCTGTGTCTTTACGGGAATACATAATGGTAATGCCAAAATAACATCAACATTATGTCACAAACAGAAACACATCTGGTGATCTCTGATGCAGATCCCAATAAAAAGCTTTGCTTACCTGTGCACAGTTTGTTCCAGCAACCAGGCATGCCACCTCTCCCCCGAGCTTACTGGCGGCAGTGATGGCATTGAGTGTTATAGGCGTCAGCTTCTCATTGTTGTGCTCTGCAACCACCAAGGTGCTTTGAAACCTTTGGAGGAGACCAGTCTGTTGGAGAAGATATGTGAATCAATAGGAGAAGAATAGATGTGGTCGACTGAAAACATGTCTTCCCTGATAAAGCAGTTTAATAATTGGGAAATATGATTATATAATAATCAATAATGGAGGCAAACAGGCAAACAGTCTACTGTGCAAGGTCTGAAACAGCTGCAACAGGGTCTGTCAAAACAAAACAGGATTACACCGGCCTCATCTGGACAGGACTGAGCACTATCACTCAATAAAGGTCATTCACATTCAGTCAAACCAAGAGGAAACACCTAAATAAAACATAAAACACCTCATAATACTTATCAATCACTTACTAAACGATGTGTATACTGTTTAAAAACGAGATTAAATGCTTTAGGTAACACTTCAGCATCACCTGCAGCGTCAATGACAACTTCGAAGTTTCGTAACTGTTGTTCAACGTTACGAGGTTTCATAACCGCTAGGCTAAGCTATGCTAACACCAGCTGACACTAGTTCAATAACAAACAGTGTTAACTTATCTTCTTTGTTATATCACGATGTTAAGATTGCGTTTGTGTCAGAATGCGTCGACCAGCACTGTCACACGCGTTTTGAATGAGCTGAACGAGCACGACTTGCACATACGTGTAAACTAGCTAGCCAGCCAGCTAGCAGCTGCTGCTGCAAAAACAAGTAAGCTAACTGACGCGTTTCACGTTCTCAGTCTGCTGTAAGTTGAAAAGATCAATTCAAAGTATGCGCATGTTGTGAAGTCATGATTGTCATATTCTTACCAATTGTTTCAGACTTGTTTTGTTCAAAGCTCTGTTCATCGTGGACCCTTGTTGTGGCTGCTTGCTCCTCACCGCTGCAGAAACAAAACTGTGCCAAAGGTCGTCTGAATTCTCGCGAGATAGAACGGACGTGAATGACAACTTCCGGTCATCGTTCTCTCTCTCTCTCTCTCTCTCTCTCTCTCTCTCTCTCTCTCTCTCTCTCTCTCGACATTGAATTGAATTATGTTTTTTATAAAAAAAATAATAAAACATTATAAAACATAAAATAAATCAAATAAACAGCAGCATGATGCATTATGATAATCAGTTAGACACATGGATACATTTTTGATTCAAAATTATTCAAATGTGTCCAGTTTCTCCCTCAGAAACTGAAGAAGTATGACAATTTAAACCCCTCCTTGAAAACACAATCTTATAGCTCCATTTGCTCTTCAGTAATTTTATTTTCTTTCGACTATAGTGCGAGTGTTTTCAGTTTTCAGTTTTCAGTCAGTAGCCTATATTTAACCCGGATAAGTACAGACCAAAATTATTATTATTAAACTGTTATTTAAAATCCTATTTGGCTTTGTAAACATATAGTTTCAAAAAAAAAATCCAATAGGCTATATGAAAATAAAAAGATCTGTAAAAAGATATTTTCAGCTGTTGTTGTTGTTGTTGTTACATGAATGATTATAACATGTGCTAATCAAGTCAGCTATTTAATATCAAAATCATAAAATGTTTTGAAAAAATACAATTTTGGGGCATATTTATACACTTTCCATACTTTTTCAATGATCTGTATTTAAAGAAATATGTAGAGATTTCATGATTTATCTGTGCTGCATAGGCTGTGGTAAATTTTGATCAACTTATAATCAGCTGTGTTCAGTGGGCTGGTGTGTTTCTGCCTGAGAGGGGAGAGAGAAAAGAGAGAAGTGAAAAGAAAAGTGACATATGGATATCTGCAAAATGCTGCCCCACGATTGGCTGCCTTAATACATTTGAACAGCGCTAAGAACCAAATCAACAAATGGCATGAGAGCATGAGTTTTCTCTGACTGACCGATTCACACACTCACAGATCTGAAGTTAATTCTGAATTTATAATAAAGAACTTGTTTGATGTTTGATATTTTAGACCTTATTTTGGTAAAACGGTAAAAGTCTCTATTGTGTTCGTGCTCTCACCCCTCCCTCTCTCTCTGTTACACTATTGAATATTGATGGTTGAGTCTTGTGAATTTATGTATCTGTTCCAATGCTTATATGCGACACATGTATGGATAATCCATTAAACGTAAATGTAAACAGATCTATTTCTGCATTTTGCATCCCATTGATCGTTTGGTGGATCCAAGACCTCGACATGATATTTCATCCAGTAGAGGGCTCTCTACAGTCAGAGGAGAATACTGGTTAACAGACACTTAAATAAAATGTAATAAATTTGTATGTATGTAAAATGTATTTTAATAGTTTTTTTGTTCAATAAACAATCACCCTAATAATACTACAACTAATAAATGAATCATGTGCAGATGTGACAAACGTATAACCACTAATAATAAACATACTTTTTTATTTTATTTTTTTTACATTTTCACCACAGTATTCTAAAGAAAATCCGACTTACAACCAATTAGAAACGTATTTAATCGACAAATGGTTTCAACTGCATTTGATTAAACTGTTGGGTAGTTTAATGTAAAACAAAACAATTATACTTTATAAGTTCTAGATAGATTTTGTGTGTAAAAATCTTAACTTGTAAAGTATCTAAAGCTGTCAGATAAATGCAGTGGAGTAAAGAAAAGGTACATATTTCCCACCGAGTTAGTGATTAATAGATGGATTTACTAGAAAAAAATCTCACAACCAAAATATAAAACATAATATCACAGTAATATGTGATATTGATCAGGATAAGTTACAATAAACAGCCTGATTAAGAGCACAAGTAGACATATGACAACAAAAGAAATAACAATATATGTCCAAAAATATAATTTTGCCGTGTGTAAATCACTTTCACTTGGGAAACAGAGATGTGCAGACAAAAACATAAAAATAATTAAAAAATAAATAATAAAAAAATAAAAAATCTACTCTCACATTCAGTCCAAGGAGCAAAAAAGAAAAAAACCCACAGAGAGCAGGGGGGTCCAGGAGGAGATTTGCATGGCACCCTCTCCCCACAGAGGTCCAGGTCTGCAGACGTCACTGGTCGAGGATCTTTGTTTTCTCTCCACCTCTCTCGGTGGAGGAATACAAGTTTATCATCCAGCCAGGGACGGGACGGTCTCCTCTGCCGCTCCTCTCCTCCGTCTTGTCGGGCTTGCACCGGGCTCTTTCTCCTGTATGGTGGATATCCTGCTCAATACTTCTTTCTTGGATGATATGGGGGATCATTCAAAAAGTAAGTTTCGTCCCCATTTCTGCTCCCGCGTTTCCATTTTTTAGTTCATGGTGAAGTCCTGATCGGAGTGTGTAGTCTCTTGAAGTTTTGATTAATTGCGAGGTTTTTTTTTTTTTTTTTTAGGTTTAAAAATCGAAAACTAGATGCTGGAACGAAAAAACGCAACAATACCCGAATAATAACCTCATTTAAACTTGTATTGTAACGGTGATCGTGCGTCTAAGGGTGACCCATGCTGGTATTTTTAGCTCCTTTGACCTCATTATTTTAATTCAGTATGACTCCTGGAAAGACCGACGTGTTTGTTGTGATGCGTGCACAACATTTTCTCTCCTTGGGGGTGAAGGGGGTTTAACGGGGATGTCATGGGGATTAAAAAGAAAAGAAAAGAAAAAAAAAAAAAAAAAAAGAGCGCACACGGTGTTGCATTAACGCATCTCTCCCCACTCTCACACAGAGAAGTCGGGAATCGCCATGTGTGTGGGCTGTGGAAGTCAGATACACGACCAGTACATCCTGAGAGTCTCCCCGGACCTGGAGTGGCACGCAGCCTGCCTCAAGTGTGCAGAGTGCAGCCAGTATCTGGACGAGACCTGCACTTGCTTCGTCCGAGACGGGAAGACTTACTGTAAAAGAGACTATGCGAGGTAGGAAGGCTGGTGGAGGGAGATGCGCGGGATGCTTTGTTGAAAAAGAAAAGGAGAGGAGGTGAAATAAAATGATATAGCCTAATAAGTCGAGAACTTGACCCCCCTCCAACGCGTCTCCGTCCTCCCCGTTTCCCCCCTCAGGTTATTTGGCATCAAATGCGCAAAGTGCAACATGGGCTTCTGCAGCAGCGACCTGGTGATGAGAGCCCGGGACAACGTGTACCACATGGAGTGTTTTCGGTGCTCGGTGTGCAGCCGGCACCTCCTGCCCGGCGACGAGTTCTCTCTGCGGGACGACGAGCTGCTGTGCCGGGCCGACCACGGCTTGCTGGTGGAGCGGGCCTCTGCAGGGAGCCCGCTGAGCCCCGGGAACATCCACACCAGACCGCTGCACATCTCAGGTAGGACACACAATTATTATTACTATTATTATTGCTGCTGCTGCTGTTGTTTCTTTCTTGATATTTTTTTTTTGTTATACTTTTTTAGGCCAAATTTGACTTCAGCTGAATACTAATTATATTAGTATATTAATTATTACACTAGTGAGTGTTGTGACCTCATAACCTAATAATATTTGGTATTTCTAAAGCCTGATATTTTCATAAACTGCAGAAGAAAATTTGTAAATACAAAAAAAATTGTAAATAATGTCTTAAAGTGCCTTAAACTTTATGTATGCATTAATTCAAGTGTATCCATCTGAGTTTCTAATCGAATAAGCCCACTTTTTTTCTCCCAACCTCGCAGACGCGGTTTCGGTCCGGCACCCTCCCCACCACCGGAACCACGTCCACAAGCAGTCGGAGAAGACGACCCGGGTCCGGACGGTGCTGAACGAGAAGCAGCTCCACACCCTGCGGACCTGCTACAACGCCAACCCGCGACCGGACGCCCTGATGAAGGAGCAGCTGGTGGAGATGACCGGCCTGAGCCCCAGGGTGATCCGCGTCTGGTTTCAGAACAAGCGCTGCAAAGACAAGAAGAGGTCCATCCTGATGAAGCAGATCCAGCAGCAGCAGCACAGCGACAAAACCGTGAGTGTGCTCAGCTGTTCGCAGGCTGCTGTCGTGGTTAAAACAACGCGTTATTACAGGTGTTTACCGCGTCACGCGTTTAATATACCTCAAGGCGTATTTCTCTATTTATTCAGTTACTCTTTTCACAGTAAAAACACGTGATTAATTTATTCTGGATGGAAGATTATACAGAAAACTCAACGACAGTCTGTGTAAATGACCAGGAAACCAGCAAAATGTTAATGTGCAACACCTTTGCTCGATGGGATAAAGAAAACATGAGTAACATGGGTAATGATGCATGAGAAATGTTTGATATCTAGTAACATAACAAAAAACAACTAAAAAACATTTTCTGATTGTGATTTTGACTAAAAAGACAACAGAGAAAATAAGAAAGAAAGAAAAGAAAATGTGTTGTTACGGATACAAAACTTTCAGCTTCATGTTTTTCATTTTAAATGTATTGGAAAGGTTTTTTTTATAAATTGGAAAATTATTCTAAATAGAATTATTTAATCTAATTATTTTAAGCTTAAATGTAATAACCCAACTACTGCATAATTAGATTTTAGGCTGTTTCAAAGGCTCATAGAGGTTTATAGCGCATTCTCACAGATTATTTTTACACGACTTTCCAGCATTTCTTTGTCTTCTTGTGCGCAAAAATTGGCTTTTAGTTCCCTCATAATGACAAAAAAAAGTATTGCATTCATTTGGATAAACATCAGAATGTTTATCCTGGTTTCTATTTGTGTTGGTAAGTGTTTCTCGCTCCTCCTGCAGAATCTGCAGGGCCTGACCGGCACAGCTCTGGTGGCAGGCAGTCCCATCCGACACGAGAACACCGTGCAGGGGAATCCTGTGGAGGTGCAGACCTACCAGCCACCGTGGAAAACCCTCAGCGACTTCGCCCTGCAGAGCGACCTGGACCAGCCCGCCTTCCAGCAACTGGTAGGATGGCGTTAAATTCATTGTCCCCCCCCCCCCCAAAAAAAATAATTAATTATAGGCTGTGGGGAAATGATACAAAGGAGCTGCATTCATTCACAGAGGGACAAAGAGAAGGGAAGATTTGTTGAGCGTCATATTTGATAAGAGACACGGATTACATTTAAGGGTGATGATGGGCCTCATTTAGTTTAAGATAAAAAAAAAAACAAACAAAAACACACTCTAATCTATCTAGAAAAGATTACGTAAATGAAAAAAAAAACCCTGGCTCAAATGATAGAGACGCTTTTCATTTTCAAAAGGTTCAAGTGCGAACAAGCTGTTTGTTGTGCCAAACTGTTTCACAACCTCCGCGTAAAAAAGGCCCCCACGTGCGAGTCACTGGATATGCTGACGCAGCTCTCGTGAGATTTACAAGACTGATAAACTGATATATTTGTCATGTGTTTTTAATAGATAGGCCTAAAAGAAGACATTTGTAATCGTTTCCACATCCACCCGGAGCCCTCGCTGCAGCAGCGCAGCCTTTCTGCTCCGCGCGCGCAGTCACATGCTGACGTCTCTAACAGGGTGTCTCCTCAGAGCTGGGCTCTGCAGCAAACAAGCTCTTGAAAAAAACAAACAAACACGGATAAATAACCAGTAATCAGACGCAAATAAATAATCAACTTTTGACTAAGTCCTTGTTGATCCCGACCCCTCTTGTGTTTGTGTGCGTCACGACAGGTGTCTTTCTCTGAGTCGGGCTCTCTGGGCAACTCCTCGGGCAGTGACGTGACCTCCCTGTCGTCGCAGTTACCGGACACACCGAACAGCATGGTGCCGAGTCCGATCGACACGTGAGGAGGGGGCCCGGTCAGGAGGTCGGCTTTTGCTGGAGCACCGGGGACGCGCAGAGACCTCCGCGACGTTTAAATGAAGAAACACCAACACACAGGATGGATTTATGCACGAGGATACATTCAAGGCGTCGACCGGAGGGATCGGACATATGACTTTTCCCCCCATCACATTTAGGGCATTTCCAAGCTTACCGTCTTGCTCAAGGGCACTCCGGCAGGACACACACAAGCTGTCGATGGACCTCTACCGTGATGCCAGTGCCCGACCTGGCCGTAATAACTCGGTGAATATGGGGGATACAAGCGTCCTGAACGTTAACGCTTTACAGTATGTTTATCAGGAAAACCCACACATACGAACTGTGTAGATGTGCATGATTTGTAAGTTTCAATATCGACTCTTGTAAGAAAAAAAAGAAAAAAAAATGAATGAAACCGAGGGGGAGGCGCAATGTTGGCGTTTTTCTCCCGCAAATAAGTTATTATTATTTATTATTATGAGGACAGACATAGCCGATCTTATCAATAAAAACAATAGTTCTAACTGATTACCGCATGTTCAATTTGTTCAGTAAAACCTTCAGAGGATTTTTAAAATAGTATCACAGAGGAATAAATCAGTTTTGGGGGTGAAATGGAAACACATCTGCTGCTCGTAATGCTCGACGCTGAGGAGGACAAGTCCAGTAAAAACTTAAGCAAATAAATACATAAATAGTGTCTGTAGATTGAAATTGAATATTCAGGTGTTGCAAATGTTTAGTCGCCCAGATCTTTGGGTGCCATTCTGTGTCAGCAAGCTGCACCTTCACTACACAAAAACCCTGAGGTGGTGTCCTAGAAACCTTTGCTTACATTCAGGCCTGCTCACCTTCTGAGCCCGGTGGATCAGTAACCGATGTGTGACAAGATATTATTAACCATTTATCCACACGTCACAGGTCACTGAATCAAACACAATAAGCAATCCATGGCCTCCAAAGAACCCGGGCACAGATTTAGCATATTTTTTATTTATTCTTTGGTTCCCTTCGCAGATAAAACGATCAAAACGGTCGTATTTAGACACATGTCATAGTGCCATACCAACCTGAGGCCCATGGTAACAAGTCTAGACAGAGGACAGGCAGCGGCGGCCGCTTATCTTCCTCTGGCATCACCTGCAGAGGACACACTGAATGGACCCAAAACAAAGCGCGCAGCCGCGCAGCGCTGAGGGGACTCCCGGCCGGCCCGCGGACGCATCCTGGCGTGTCTCGAGTTTATTTTCATTCCAGTAGGAATCCTGGACGGCAAATAGCCGCTGGACAAGGGAGCACGCAGGTCAAGCCGGGACTGACACACTACACCTCAACAATTTGTTGGGGAGGATCGGCTTTAAGCAGCGAGGGAAACAGGAGTGTCGTTGAAATTAAAAATCCTGTTCAGGCTCAGAGACGCGCTGATATACCTGCTGAATGTTTAAACTGCGTGACAGAGAACAGCAGCAGCATCAGTTCGTTTAAGATGTGATCTAGAACAATACTAGCAGGGTTAATATTTATTAAGCACACACGTTATATTCTTGTTATTTTTAGTGATTTCTCGTCAAATCTGACACAGAACTCAAATTAAAAAGCTGCAAAATCCTTAACATCAATACTACAGTCAGTATAAAATTTGGACAAGTTGGATTAAATGCTTCAGTGGCACATGATGGACAATGCAAAGAGTGGCTTAGTAAATTTCAGTTTTTGCTTTTCTAAAAAAAAAAATATGCAGGTTTATGCAAAACTATTGGCCATGGAGCATCTGCAATATAGTTTATCACTATATTGTGAATATACGCTTATCAATAAACTTCTAATAATCAATACAGGGCAGGTACAGATAAAGATGGCTTCCTTGAGGCAGCTAGACACTCTGGTGGTGCCCAAAAGTAGATTCAAAAGTTCTTTAAAATGTACATATTTCTAACCAAAAGCCCTGTTTTTTTCTTGTGGGTGTCAGTTTGTGAGAACCATTTCCTTTATATTGATTCTTTGAGATATAACAGTGCAGTTTACTTTCTACAAATTGCATTTGGCTATCAAATGAGCCTGAATTAGGACGTCTTCATTACCAAAGTTCAAAAATGTCGAAGTGAAAGAATGACTCATCGCAGAATCAAGCAACAGCAGCATGATATATCATTATTATTATTATTATTATATGCTCGTGATATTAACTTAACTTTGCACATTCGACACAGAACAAAACTGAAGACCAACAATACGTAACCATGAGTATTTTTATTTTTGATGATAAATGTTACTCAATAATAACTCCTCAATAAATTATATTAATTTGTAAGTGAGAGGAAAGAAAAAGAATGTGAACTTGAAAAATATAAACTCTTCAACACGTATTCGCAATCAAGGCAGGTCAGTAACTCGTGACTGGCTTCATGTAGACTAAAGAAAAGCATTCTGGTCATTCACATTCAAAAAAAGGATAAATAAATTAACAGTATGGATGAAAATGTTTGGCAACATATAAATTACAGTATAAGTAAATATGTCAGGTTTAGATCATCACTTTGTATCCATTTTCTATCTACAACAGAAACAAGAAGAGGAACAAACGGCTTGTTTAGACATTAAATGGAATAGTTGTGCGTGTGTTCTAGCTACAATGTACAAACAAGAGATTTTTTGTGCAAATTCCTCATAAATATCATCTGATTTCTTCAGAAATCCAAACAGATGAACAGACACAGTATAAGGCTTTGAAAAAATTTTCACAAAGTTTGAAGAGCGTTTTTTTACTCATGTGCAGTAAGTCGGGGGACAAACAGAACAATCTACAAACAACTCCACGTATCAGTCTCTTTTGTTGTGTTTATACTGCGCTCATCCATTCGGAGGACAGTGGGCGACTCCATCACTCTTCCTGCTTCTTTAGAAAAAACTGCAGCGCTGAGTCCCACTGATCTCTTGGAAAGCGATTTGACAACTCGCAGTAATCCAGCAGCTGGGAAACTTTGCACAAACAGAGAAGAACAACTAGATTAGACAGGGTGTCAAACAGACATCCTTTATCATTTAGAAACAAAACAAAAAAAAGGGCAAACATTTTAATTTCAGCTAAACAAGCCCGACACGTGCAGAGATAAATTCTTCACAACAAAACAATTTTTACGTCTCAATACTTAAGCAACTTAATTTTTTTTTCCTGGAATGAGTTGGAGGACCTACATGGCAAAAAAGCTGTTTCTACATGAGGGAACACCTTTTTTAATATAATTAAATATATCAATATGATCCATCATATTTTTCTTGTTATGCTTTTATCAGAATTACTCACCTCCTTGCTTTGTCTTGTTGTCAGACTCCTTCTCATTTGCAGCACAGTCCTAAGATAAAATTATAAGAAGCATTAATACCTACGATAACAGTATGCTGCTGGTACTAGTAATGCTGTGTGTGTGTGTTTAATTCCATTTGTCTCATCTAATATTAATTCCAGCGACACAACAGAAAATATAAGGCAACATTTAAAGCTGCTACAACAAAAACATGAAATTTCCTAATCAAACTTAAAGTTTATAGTAACGGGTGATAAGGAACCGTCCAGGATCAAACTGTTTCACTCTGAGGAATGTTCCTGAGGTTAACTCAACAATGAGGGCAGCGGGGCAAGACACCATGCATTATTGCCTTGTTTGAAAGAAACGACAATAGCTTGTCTCCCTTTGAATGGGAGTTAATCGGTGTCTAAACAGTGGTGGTTGCAGAGTGGCGAGGGGCGGGTCGTCAGGAGGAAGATGAAGGAGACAAGCTGTTTACTGGGAGTCGAACCAGTGGCAGGTAAATCCACTGTGAAGGAAGCCATTTATCTTTGTAAAAGCCTTCCTGTTACAGATTCACCGGGGCCCAGAGGAGCAATTGTTAAATCAGCCGGGGCAGAGGAAGAGGTTGTGTTTGGATGCTTTATCTAGAGGCATGACACTCTGAAGGCCTGAGAGGTGTTTTTGATTATTTGTATGCTTTTTCAGAGTCAAAACTCTTCAAATTCTCCCAAACTTTTTTGTTCGGCTTGAATATTTTAAACCACCGACTGGTTCAGTTGTGATACATCCATGTGCAAGTTACTAATTTATTTATGTAAATACGTGTACTGCATGTGTTCCCGTGTTTACCTGGATGAACGTAGCCAGCAGCACGCAGCTCATCTCCTGCTGCAGGATGGCCTTGTTCTGGGAGTTGTTGTAGCAGGCCGAGATGAGGGAGGGGAAGAGCACTCTGATGAGGCGCGGGTGGCTGAAGTACTGGAAGGGCAGCTGACACAGTTTCTGCAGGACGCTGGGCTGGCGGCCAGACTGCACTATCACCTGGAACACACACACACACAGGGAGCGGGGCCAGTCAGTCACTAAGCCAGTCAGTGGCACTGTGGGCTGTAAATCACCGCCCTGTGCTCCTCCCACATGTAAATCTGCCACTAAAACAACACGCAAACAGCCATTAGGAGGAGACCTGTGGGGCACAGCCTCCCACCATGCAATTATGGGCTATAAAACACAATGATGGGATGTTTTGTTCTTCCTTTGTACCAACGGTAATAGCAGAGCTGCTGTAACATAAGAAGGAAATGTGACCTGATATCATCATCAGCGGTTGAAGCTTCACTTTTTCTGTGTTGAGCAACACTTAAGTACAGAATCAGTGTGAATGTTTGTCACCGCCCTGCAGGAGCGAGAGGCTGAGCTCAGGTTGAGAGGGCATTCACAGTGCAACCGGGTGTGCGAAAAGGTGGGGCGGCGGGCGAAAGGCTCAGCCGACACTGTGGCCACCCCCACTTTAAGAAATGAGCAATAACATTAATGGTATTTTCACCCGGCCGACATCCTGCTCTCCATCACAGCCCGTCAATCATACTCCATCACATCCGGGCCACCGGTATTACAGCACAATCACTCCCAGCCTCGTTTGATTAGAAAGGGGGACTGCTTTTAAGGAAGGGGGTCCGCGGCCTAATGCTCTGGTCATCTCCCCTGAGCCTGGGAAGAACCATCAGCACCCCTCTGAGAGCCATGGGGTCAGCATGCTAAATCCTGGCTGCACTGCTTTATAGGACCAGACTTCGGGACCGGAGGCTCAATGCCAATGGAAACCAGAAGGGCGAGGTGGGGTCCTCGAGTCACGGCGACATAAATTCACGAGATTTACAAGATTTTAAAAATACGCTCTCTAATACTCTGCCATTGGCTGCTCCTTTGATAATGCACTCCAAGTTTGAGCAGCCGGATAAACAAAGTGATAATTCACCGCTTTTATCAGTTCAAGGTGAAGCTTCTCAGAGCTGCCCTCTACAGCGGCGTTCAAAAGGGACACAAAACAGTGCCACTTCCTTCCATTAATTGTTTAAAGGAACCATGTGGACAGGTCAAACAACCTGACTTCTTATACATTACAAATATTTAAAAATGTGAAGAGCAGCGAATTTGTCAACCTGAAATCTAAGTGATAATTTCTGAAGCCAAGACGCATCATTTCTGCTCTGATGTGTTTTTACTGAAATAAAGAATAGTCTTGAATACATTACAAGTATGTGCGCGCGTAAAAGTGGAAGAACAGAATCCCCAAAGTTTCACTGACTCAATAAGTGTTTTTCAGAAAGGAATGTGGGACTTGTTGGACGATTTCGTTCGCTGAAGGAAAGGAAAAAAAAGGGCAAGCTCTGGTTGTTTTCAAAAGTAGAGCTGCTTATTTTCAATGCGTGTAGTTTTAGCATTTTCGTGCTACTTTCCACTACATCCAACGTCATTTTATCTTCTGTTGCAACACTGCCCAAAGACAAACTGGTAATGGAGGTAATAAATTTATACAGCAGAACTCATTAGGAAGCCAAAACCATGATTCTGCAAAAAAAGCTGAAGAATCTATTCGTTCTTGCGTTTTAATCCAGAACATTTACGATGCAGGCGTCATAATTTAACACCAGAGCAAGTGTTGGATGTTTGAGCTGGGGCTCTGAGAAGATCCAACCCACAAATCAACCAGCCATCTCATAATCCTCCACTGCGCACAGTTCCATCTTCAGCTGCCTAAACAAATTGTCCCCCTTCAAGTGCCTGACGCAGAGAGACATAAAACAAAGCCTGGTGGCAGCAAGAGTCTGGAGGTAAGAAAAGAAGCAGAGTCCCCTGCCAACTTTCCACGCCTCCACCAGGTGAAGAGCAACACCAGAGCCCGAGATGGTTTCCAACTTGAGATTATGTCGCAGCAGCTCAGCTGAAGTATCTGCGGCTCAAAGCCTGACATCATAAAACTAACAACAAGCATCTGAACCAATGCATCTGGCCCCGCATATAACGCAGACCCTGTAAAAAAAAAAAACTCAAGTGCCTTGGCTGCTCTGCTCTTCCTTAAGTTCAGAGACCTGGCATTTTCAAACAGCGCCGGGTTTATGATGCTCCCATGACATAACTTCCTCACTGTCCACAGTGACAACAAAGAGTGTGTAAAGTTAATGTAGTGAAACGCAAACAAATTCCCGGGAAAACCCAGTGGTGAGGCGGGAATCAGAGTTACGGCAGAGGAGAAAGAAGAGACTGTCATCATCCAGCGATTCAGTAACACACACATCTCATGTGGCATAGCCAGCCTGTGCCGAGATTCTTACTTTCTTGCCTTTAATTCTTTACCACACAAATACAACTATGAATGCTGATGTCACACAGATGTTGATATCGAGTGTGTGGAGGAGTCAGAGTTGGGTTGTATGGTAACTTGAAATAAAGTTGCAATATTTTTAGTCTGTATCGCAAAACACAACATATATTTATGTATTTTGAAGTCTCCTAAAAAAACACTTCATAAATGCTAGTGCTGAGTGGTTGGATATCACAATATCTTTGACCCAATGCCTTAAAATTTGTGACTGTATTATAGGGCTGACTTACTGGTACTTTCACAACACAATGAGATTTTTGATAAACAGTAATCATTCATGTGGATACAATGACAAAGTGGGTAAAGGTAAGTATTAGAGCAAGAAGAACAGTCGTTTAAATTCAGAAAATTGCATCACTTTACTGTAATGCAGCCCTTAAAACCAGGATAAGAAAACACTTGCGTCATATCACCATATCACAATATCCAAGATAGTGTAGAGTCTCAGATCCCAATAACGATATAATATTGATATATTGCCTAGCAATAAGAGGAATCTCCATTTGTCTTGGTGTCTAGACAGACTGAACACCTCGGGAGGAACCAGCATCAGTGGAAGGCCGTATATCTGACACTCGAATCCACAAAATAAACCAGATCCATCCGAGTGGAACTGTTTCGCTGATAAGACGAGCAGCACAGCAGACACCACAGAGCAAAGTTAGTCAAAGAACTAGTTTAGTGCTTCTTTACAGCATTTACAAAAACACAGGACGCTGTGTAAATTACCTCTGGACAATTAGATGCTTGGGACGCAGACATTGACATCCACACTCCAACTTGACTTTTAAGGCCACCGTCGGTCGTTTTAAAATCCCGTAAAAAAAACCTGCTGTTTACACAATAAAGCTTAATAACTCTTTATTTATCTCTCTGAGCTGACGCTGTCATTCCGTCCCAGATCCTGCTCGCTGATAATTCTGCTCTGAAACTAACCTGACGACAGCGTAACAGACAAATGGAAACTCCTCACTGAAAGGTTTGCGGGGATAAAAATGTCCTCAGCTTCACTTAAAGTCAGTTGGACCTGCGTTCACCCTTGAAGCGGAGTG
Source organism: Lagodon rhomboides (assembly GCA_039737535.1). Taxonomy (NCBI): domain Eukaryota; kingdom Metazoa; phylum Chordata; class Actinopteri; order Spariformes; family Sparidae; genus Lagodon; species Lagodon rhomboides. The sequence goes on from CM077793.1 coordinate 23,052,391, forward strand.
TAAATCATCTACCGAGTTAACAATAAGGCCCTCTCCTGCCAGTCAGCGGAGAGTGTGTCTGTCTGCCTTTTTCTCTGCCTCTGTTTACACTGCTGGGTGATACAGAGTGTGCATTCCCCGGCGCTGGCTCCCCGTGGTCTGCACGAGCTGCACTTACCCTGCAGGCAGCGGCGGGCCTGGTTGTCTTGGCAGTAATGGACTGCTGAAGGAGGCGTTTCAACATCAGGTTAACAGGAATTACAAGCCTAAAGCTCGGCCTGGGCCTGCGGGGCAGAGGAAACGCCCTCGTAGAGAATGGGAAGAAGAGGAATGACCCCACAGATAAGGCTGAGCTCTGGAGATGTGTGTGGGATGTTCAGTGTAAGAAACCATCCATACAGCTCATGTGATGCAGAAAACGGTTTAGGAAATATAAGCACGGAGGAGTGAGGTACTCTCAGGAGCCAGCGCGGGGAAATCGATCCCAATACATTTATGAAAACATCCATACGCTACCTGAAACTGCTTCTGTGTGTGTGTGTGTGTTATGGGGGCAACAGCATTTGTGTGTGGCGCTCGCTCTTCTCTGTGTGCGTGTGGCCATTTTCCAAAGTTTTCTTAAGATTTCCACACTCGCAAATCGCATGCGTCTCTCAAAAGCAAGCAGGAATCAGGTGGGTTAACATGTCAACAGTTTACAATTACAGCCGTGGCAGCTCAAAGATTCAACAGATCATCACTGCGGATGATTCACAAATGAATCACTGTATTTAAACACGGGGCGATTATCAGCACACATCTCTTCAGGGAAAGAGGAAGTGCAATTGTCAGTTACAAAATAGGTGTAATTTGTTCTGCTTTTTTAATTTCTGTCAAATAGGTCTCCACGGACGCACACGACAGACAATGAAACATATGGCTACACGGCTCACTGGCCCGCATGAGCAGTGGCGCACTTGAAAAACACACAAGCCTACATATGTCACTCTCCCAATGGCTTTTTGTGTGACATGGTGAATTATTCATGCCCCCGGAGCAGAGGGAATACATCACTACGTATAGTGCTGCTTCAAAGTTCTGCTTTTTATGAGCAGCCTTATTTCTAGAGCATACATATAAACAAAAGCTGGTGTGCCGACAGTGAATCAGCAGTCTCCGGCGACCGCACAGGCCCTGGGTCGGGCCGCTTTTGTGTCCTGCCAATGCTTACATTAGCTTGAGAAAAGCTCAAGCTGCTCTAAATATTCTCCTCAACGCCATCCATCTTAGTGCGGAACTGAATGGACGCATTCCAGGAACTGGACCACTGGCAAAGATCAAGTCTGTGCGGAGGTTGTGTGGGATTTTGTTTCCCGACAAACTATACTTGAATGTGAATGTTTAAAAAAAAAAAAAAAACAACTAGAAAAGCAAGGTAAGAAGATCCAGTTGCTTTTTACTTTCTTGTTGGCAGAAACAGGCTGTGCACAGGTTTTGCAAATTAAACAACATGCGTAAAAACAAATTCATTCAAGCGTGGCTGCTCTGTTAACGTTGATGAGGGTGTGCAAAGAAGAAGAATCTGTCACCCACTTAATTTAATCATCAGCCCTCATTCAATTATTCAATATAATATGCAAATTGGATCTACAATGACCAACAAATGCTAATTCTGTACATCAGAATAATTAAATTGGATAGAAACTGAGAGGACAGGAAGATCCTTTAATTAGAACAAAAAGATCTGCTAAAGTAGAATTAGTAATCGGCCTATAAATCGCGGTGAAGGGGGTCGACTGCGACCGTGCCAACATAAATGACATATCAGAGGTTTGAGACTGAAGCTGTGGCTGCTGCCTGTGTGGGTCAGGCTTAATACAATCAAAGCCCAGCCAACTGTAGCATGGCTAATCAGAGGCCCGGTAGACGGGCCACGCATGACAGCCAATTACACAGCAGCCAGGTCTGCTTCATCACATCCTGCTCGCTTCCACCGAGCCCCCTAAGTAGCTGTAAGAGCGAGGCCAGCACGCTGCTCTGCTTTAACAGGAGGGAACAATGGGTCACTCTGTGGGACAATAGACGACACACAGGGCAAAAGCAGGAAGGTGCCAAGGCATGAATCTTTAAACAGGTGCTTTTTGTTACGATTACAAAACTACACCCTTTTTCTGACAAATAATACATGAAGAGAACAATAGTAAGATGATATTTCCAGGCTCGCCTAACTCGGTAGACACAAAGCTGAGACAATTAAAGAGTTTTAGTCATTATTCAGGGGAAAAGTCCAAATATTCAGTGAATCCAGCTTCACATATTAAGAAGATTGAATGCTCGTCTTTCTACATATGAGAGTTAACGGAATATTTGGGGGGTTTTGAATGTTGCTCGGACAAATCAACTTGTAGAAATCGGTTTGAGTTAAGGGGAATTAAAATGGAAATTTTCTTTTGCTCACAAACATTTCTTAGACAAAATGTTAGAAAACAGCAGTCAAGTGGAAACAAAAATATTTGTTACAGTTCATTTTTAAATATGTAATACTTTTATTTATATACGAGAAACTTTTCTTTCTTTTTAAATTGTTGGCCAGACAAAACAACAAATAACAATCACCACTATTAGTAATTAAGACTGACGTTTTTTATTTTACATGCTGATGAATTAAACAATTAATTGACAAAATTGATCAATAATAATTAAAAAAATATATGCATCTATATGTTTACAGTATTTTGGCTTTGTTAAAGTGAATTTTAATTGCTCTACAGTCTGTGCAGGCTCAGGCTGGTTTACCTGGTTGTCGGGGTGGTTAACGGTGAAGTATCCCACGCAGATGATGACTTCGTGCAGCAGCTCTTCAGACGAATGCTGTGTACAGTACCAGAGCAGGGAGCTGACGATGTGCCGGAAAGCTAGAGACAGGCCCTCAGCTCCTAAAACAGACTGACAGGTCACAGACAAAACATGTTAGCATGTTTTACAGTAAACTGAGCATAAATTGTCCATGATTGTGATTACAAAGAGCTCAATGCACCAACAAGACAAAGTCATAAAAGATTATACGTTTTGGTGGCGGGAACATACACGGTGCAAGAGTATAAGCAACTTAAGCGGGGTCCCACCATAAAACACCCTAATCCCGCTCTGAAATGAGATGCTAGAAGCGGCTCACAGACAGTATTTATTAAACATGTCAGTGTGACCGAGCACCGTAAGATCATCACTATTCCGCTACAAGTTTGGATGTTACAATGCTAACACACCCAAACACGTAATACCTGAGACGCTAAAGGCTGTTTTCAGGCAATTTATGCATGCAGGCAACATATTAATCTCACTGAACCACAGAAACAGCGCTCAAACAGAACCAAAGCAATTCAAAAACATTTAGATCTCGCAAACACAAACCAGAAAACACAAACCAGAAAACCACAATGCAAGGCGGAAAAAAGTGCATTTCTGGTTTGAATGTGAGCTTCTTTTTAAACATTTATTTTGGAGAATCACTGCATCATCTGCTGCCAAAATGCAACCGATGCAAACCAGTTATTCATACTGCATGGAACCCTTTCGAATATCCCTCTGTAAACATATTATTGGGAGCTGATGCCGCAGCAGAGTGAGTTAACGGCCTCAATTCTGATCATCCGCCGCAACTCATATTAGCCGGTGCTGTGAGGTAATGTGAAACACAAGGTGATTACAACGTCCCGGCCAGAAAAAGAAACATTATTTAAAATGTTCATAAAACTCCGGCAGTGAAATGCTTTCATTTCCAGCTGTTTTGAGTTGCCAGAACGTGGCAGGTCAGTGAGAGGAAGCTGCTTCAAAGTAATTACCACAAGACATTAAAATAATTAACAGCGTTCTCGCTCGCTCTCGTGCCTCTCCGTCTATGCGGTGACTTAGCACCGTGAAGCTGTCGCCCTCTCCTCCTCGGGGTGGGTAATGTACGGCCCCTGCATACAGTGCTAATCACTCGTGCTCCATCCTAACTGCTGACCCAGCGGGCTCTAGTCAACCCTGACATCTGACCTGGGGTCAAAGGGCACCTGTGTTTATGTCCACGGGTCAGCTTTGTCCTGAGGAGAGTAACTCCTCTTCTAATGGCTCCTAACAAAGGAACCAGCATCAATCTGATCATGTACACAGATTTATTAAATCCAGGGAGGATGATTCAAATATTTGTGAGCATTTTTACTATAGCCTGCAGTTTGTGATTGCTCAAATACCAGTTAGTTAATGCCAAGGTTCTATATAATATGTGCAGTATAATAAGGCATTTACAATACAGAAAAGATGCTCAAACAAACATCAGACACAGAATGGTAATGAAAAAAAAATGTCTTATCTGTCACCGATAACAAAATCTGCTACAGGTTAAAGGGATGTTTTTATTTGTGAAAAAGTGAAAACAGAAAATATCCTGGATTCATCATGAATACCTGGAAGGCGGATAGGTCGAGCAGGGCAAAACTGTTGAGGAAGCGGATCCCTTGCAAAGCCACCTGGATGACCCCGGGGCCGTAGGGCTCCTGACTCCGCGAGGCCGACTCTGGCGCAAAACTGTGCAGCAGGATGCAATACAGGGTGTGCACCACTCCCACCAGGTCTGTGGACTGCAGCAGGGCCGTCAATCCAGTCGGGTCCTGGCGTTTATTGTCAAATATACTGGGAGCACTGGGGAGGAAGAGGAGGGAAGTGTGTGGTCAGAAAAACAATGAAGACATGTGATACACGGAAATGCTACATGGCTAAATGTCTTTATTTCGTGCTTTTCTGCTGCTGGTGTCATGCAAAAGGAAAAAGAAACTCAATGTCAGATCGTTGTCTCACTGTGACATCCCCCCCCCCAAAAAAAACAGTCTAGACCCTCAGCGACTTCTAGATTTACTTAGCAGACAAGGACTAAGAGATAACTTTCCCTTAAAATAACAGATATAAGCCTGTTAGTGCTGCCTTATTACCTGACTTTGACTGCAGCAAGTGGAGGGGCACCAAGTTAAAAATGTGTTTCGTATTGACATGTTGGGTCAAAGATACTCTTAAGTTCATCCTCAGCTCTTCAAGTGCTTCTGATCAGTAACGGAATAACAATTTTTCATTCTATGCATGCGAGCAGGCGCTTCCATTCACTTCTTGACTTCACTCGTATGACTCACTGACAGCCAGTTTTGGTTGCAGATGAAGAGCGGGACCTTTGAGACTCAAGATCGGCTCTTCCGTTCCCACTCAAGCTACAGTAAACATAGCGATGCCATGACGTGAAGCCCATGGCAGTGTCTACAAGTTGGCGGATTTTATTGAGCTGCCTGACAAAGTGCTGAGTGCTCCGGCACAGTTAATCAAGGCCTGCCCGAGAGGATTCAAGGTGATATGTTTGTTTGGCTCCAACAAGATGCCACCCTGTTGGGTTAAATGCACTGGTAATATCATCCTTTAACAGTAAAGCCGGGGATCATGCCAGTTGGAAAGAGGAGGCCTGATGAGATGGCAAAAAAGCTCCATTTAGTAAGCCACAGATCTGACCACCCCTTTTCACATTAGTGCTGGAGATTTACACATTTTCATGGTTTCAGTGTTTTAAAAATGTCATGCCAGGAGTTTCAAAGGAAAGACAGTTAGGTGGAAGAGCCAATCACAAAAAACGGGTAACACAACAGGGTGAACTGGACTGCACATTCAGCATTACTGCAATTAATGCAATAATGTTATCCAGTCTTTTTAGTTGTGATGCATTCTTAAGACTCCAGTGAAAACCCTCATCTAGTGTGGACAGACGATTTAAGACTACCGCAGCAGCCCCAGCTATGATTTTCAGCCGTGTAGAATGGAGGGTGTGCGACCTCTGGATGGAACCTACAGTGCATGCTGATACTTGATGTTAGCCAACAGGCTCTGCGTGAAATATGCTGCTAGGCAAGAACACAGCCTCCTAATGCCGTTATAATCCCCTGACACAGCAACTGGCATGGCCAAAATAATTCTACAGGCCCACTGAGCATTCTTGTATATGACACACCAAGAATCTTGGCAGAACTGAGCTCGCTGGCTCCTGTATCGATCATAACACTGGTCTCATTAAACCTGTAAAGTCTGACGCCATGTTTTCTCACAGATACTTTGTGACAAACAGTCTTCGACTGTGCTGGTGTGAAGCAGCTGGTTGTTGTCACTGCAGCACCTTGCAGCTGGCAAGGTGCAGCAACACACTGGGCGACACTTAAACAAAATGACAAGATCTTGGAGTAAGGTGCTGCCAAGAGGCGGGGTTGTCTTTGAAAACAATTTAATTGGCTCGATTGCTGCCTTAACTAAGCTTTTTCATAATTATGTATAATTCCGATAATTAAATCATAGCTGATAAATGGAGACAATATTACCAAGCCTAATTGTTTTCATTGACTAGTCTATGATGTGCCTTTTGTCATTGTGTTTTATCTGCAGACGAAGCAGCAATATGCCTTTGGCTCTCTAAAAGCCTTTACTTTTAGAGATTATTTTAACATCGACACTTCTCTGTCATTCCTTCGTAATAGTGAAGTTAGATTTTGTTAAGTCAGATCTATGGAATATCAAATCATCCATCTTTGTTTCTCACCCTCAGGTGTGCAGAAACTCCAGGTTATGAACAACACAGAAATCTCGTTCTCGGTATCAGCCTTGAGAAGCAAGTAGTTAGCGGTTATAGGTATTAGCGGAAAGAAATCCGTATTGTGATTTCTGCAGTTCAAATGTGATTGTAATGTCCGACATCAAAGCATTTCTGAGCCGGCTACCTTGGTCAGCATTTCTTTGCCTTTTAAGTGAGGAATTGTGGTAGTGATGTCCCTTGGTGTGACTGTGTGCTTAGCCTCTGTCAGCGGCGCCACTGAACCTCTTTGAGTGGAGGTCACTGTAACACACGTGGGTGGGCTCCCCCCACGCTGCAGGCAAAGGTTTATGGTGAGTGACAGAGCGCTGGGTCAAGTAGATGCCTATCTCTATCTGCAGTAACGACAGCCTAGCCAGCTAGCTGGCTGGAGGAAACGACCTGCTGGATGATTGCAGAGGAGCCACAGTCTTTGTTTGAGCTAGTGTGAGCCCCGTCTTTATGGATCCCTGTGACATTCAAGAACGGACAGTGACTCAGTCTCCGTCGTTAGACGCCCAGAGAAAGGTGTGTGTATGTTTGTCAGAGGGGGATCAAGAGATCACAGCGATGTTTAAGGTGTGTAATCGAGTAAGAGACATTCTCACCGTCCGGTTACGACAAAACACAGCTTGCACATGCTGTGTAGCAGAGCGGAGGCTTGCTGGAGGAAAGCGGACATCTTGGGGTGCTCGTCTACAGGACCTTGGATCGACAAGAAACACCCGTACAGCTTGTCGATCAAACCCATGTTTACCACGTAGCTGGAAGAACACACAAGAGGAGGAAAAAACACATGCAGTGGTTATTAGCTAATACATTTACTTTGAGAGACTTCCTTCTCAAAGCTCATCTCACACAGGCAAACAAAGGCCTTTACTGTGCAAACTTCCACAGCGCTGCAGCTGAAAGCGGATACCTCACCTAAGCCCTCCACCCCCTGCTATTACTGTGATATCTCCAATTTGTCTTTGCCAATGACAGGTCTCATGATCATGTTCCCTGTACTCTTTCAGCCACAAATCACTGCTAATAGTGTCATTAGAGGCCTGTTGTGCCAGCCCAGCTCTGGGCCCTCGACAGTCTGCTGACCTGGGGCCGTCTTCTCTCAACTCCGGTATGCCTGGACCTTTGGGCTCCGCTCAGGCACCAACAGCTTACGGAAATCTATAGAGCACTACAGCTGCCAATCAAGGCTTTGGTCACTGAAGCCACGGCTCCTTGTCTTATCAATGTCTTGACTCTGGGCTTCTGTCACATACCTTTTTTTGTTATAACTGTCACTCAGTGAGGTCCTCTCAAAACAGGTGATTATGACCGTTTTCAAGCTCCACTGCAGGTCATCTGACACTTGAACCAAGTCCCATTGTTTTGACTTGATCCTCTTCCACAGCTTTACGTGGGTTGAAAGGATCTTTCCTCACACTGACTGCTTTGTTCATTGCCTGCTCTCTGTTTGACAACCTGCTTGGTGGCCGAACTTGCCACTTGATGCGTCTCCTCTTGCGAGTATGGATTGAAAATGTTTATGACAGTGATAGGGGGGCTAAAAGCACCAAAAGCAAAAACTGAAAAACGGGTAATGAGAGGAAAGGAAACAGTGATCTCCTCTCTATGTGATGTATAGGTTTGCATAATGGGAGAGCGTTGCAAAAGCTGAAACTGTTTTGATCTTTTGTCCTTCCTCACTAGCATATACATTATACAAGGCAGTTGAGGTAAATCTTGAGCTCGTACTTGGGATTATCAGTCTGACGACACCATTTTTCTCAGGCCCTCCCCTGTCTCCAGGGTTACGACTGGGTCAGTGGATGAGAGTGGTGGGCCTGTGCAGCTGCTCTGTCCAGATGAATCATGGCTTGTGGGAGGGATGGTGGAAAGACTGCACTCTTCCACACGGCTTCAACAGGCCAGGCCTGCCTTTCCTCACAGCCCACATTTCTCCAACACGGCACCGACTCCTCCAGCCCAGACCCCAACGGCAAGCTCCAACGCCAGGTTCAAGGAGGCTTTTCAAAGCTTTGGAAGTGCTCTTTGTTTATGCTACTTCATGCCCCCCTCCCCTGGAAATTGATTTTACTTGAAATGCGGCTCTGGATGTGTGGAAAAAGTACAAACTGGAAGGCTGCCAGAATACGCCCTCATTCTCACACTACTCCCATTCTAACAAGACACCAGTTGGACCATTTCCAAGAGATCTGACATTTTGTCAGCCTATTCTTTACATAAGGCACGCTGTTGAGGAAATCAGAGGTTGACCAACTCTCAACCCAGTGAAGAGGAGTGGAGGAGGGATGTACTAAAGCAGGTAAAAAGGTCATGAGATGAGAAAGAGAGGTGCCATGTAGGAGGAAGAGAAGCAGTGCGAGCGGAGTGCAGAGCATTGGAGGGAAAATACCTGATTAGGTCTTGTATGCGAGTGTTGAAGGACTCGGTGGCAGAGCTCTTGACCTTGGCATCTGGGGAGGAAATCCATGTCTTTTCACCTTGTCCAGACTCAGAGATATGTGGCCAGAGGGACCCCAGGATGGTAGCAATGGTCTGCAGCAGGCCTGTCGTCAAACCCTCAAAGACTTGTTTGTTCACACTGCGCCCAAAAATGGATTTGTCCTCATCTGGGACGTACAGCTGCAAGAATGGAAGAAGAAAAACAAAGCAATTAATAAACCCATTTTCTTTGATAAAACCTGATGCTGACAGGCTGCATTAGACAGCATTAAATGCCATTACACACAATCCAAACATCCAGCATGTTCATTAATGGCCATTCAATTAACGCAGAGACTAACCCTAAATGCTTTGTTGATGTTTAGCAAAATGTTGAGTGAGTTTATCACCAGATTTACAAATTAGCAGTGATTTGTAAGAGTCACAATAAAAAGGAATATAGCAGCTGTTTAAGGCACTTCCTCCCACACAAGTTATAAAAATGCTGGTGTAATCAATTAAAGATGTACTGTGAACGAGTTACAAGACAAGGTGGAAGCTCAAATAAAGAGGCTGTAGAAAGAAGTCAGAAAGTGTAGACAGATGAGCATTTGTTTTTTGTCATTTGCATTTCCAGACAAACCTAATAAAAAACACACAAGCACATGTCCACATCTAAAATATAGCGCTACTGTTTAGTGGAGAACCTTGCTAAGGTAAAACCCTCTCATTTGGTCTAATGGTTGGGGTGAACCCTGACAGCATAGGTAAATCCACCGACATTCTCCACAAATCTAATTAAAAGGGTACATGCTCATATGGCAGCGCAACCCCCACTGCCTTACTCTATTGCTCACACACACGCATACCAGAACATGGAATAAATGTGCGCCAAGTTTAAGAGTCAAACAAAATAGCAAAATTCAAAACTGTGTTGTCTATATTGTAAATAAAACCGCAACATAATAAGCAGGGCGTGTGGGAGCATGAATAACTGTTTGGGTCAATTCTGAATCTGCGTTGAACACACAGAGAACAGTTAGTTTGTCTCCTGCAGTGCTGCGGAATATGTCAGTCAGCAGAGCAGCTGCTGGGATATGTTTTATATAAACTGAAGCATACAGGCTAACCTCTCCCTGTGTGCCCTAAGGAAATATGACTGCTTTGGATTGGAACTCGGCACTGGAGAAGGAAGCCCCAGTAGAGTTCATGCATGTACCACAGCCCTGTGCCTGCGCCTCGTCCCGTCTGTGTTGTGAGTGCAGGCGGCCCCAGCGAGCCGCCACTGTTAGATGTTTGGAGTGGGCTGATGTTTACAGTCCTTCTTACAGAGTGCTGAAGGATATGGGCTGACATGTCGCCGCAATGCAGCCTGCCTGCCTGCCTGCTTGACTGACTATGCTCTCACATTCCCTCAGTCAGGAGGCATCTGTGGAGAGGTTGGGCAACGGCTTGTTACTTGCTGGCTTGTGTCTCGCCCTGTCTTTCATTAACACTGTGGCAGGAACTGACACCAGCAAAAATGGCAGGGTTTTCCCAGCGGTCAAAGCACTGTATATCAACAGATTAATGTAAAGAGAACAAGGAAGGTTTATTAAAAATGCTTAATTCAAGTGTGGCTACGCTAGAAAAACATTAAAATATTCAGCATCTCCTACATTTACTGAACTTTATACAACTTTAAATAATGCTGTTGGCACAAACATATCACACAAGTATTCATCAAACACTTTGTTTGGATGGCAAAACAAGTCTCAGTCATGTGCTGGGATGCATAAACTTACTGTTAGCTGATGCAGAAGCAGGTCCATGAGGAGCGCAATCTTGTTGCTAAACAGCACATAGGAGCAGTTGAGGGGGCAGCAGGAACATGCCAGGTAGTAGGTGTTTGCAGCAGCACAGAGGGATCTAACATAGACAGATGAACAAGATCATTAATCACAAGTTTTTTTTAAAAAAAAAAAGCACACCTCGAGGCAGGCCGCTACTCCCCTTGCAATATGTTAAAGAAACGCTACTGCTGGGATGTAAATGTCTGGCCCTGGGCACTGACAAGACTATCTGCAGTCATCAGGAAACCAAACACACTCCTCTATATTTGTGGTTCCTTAAGGGTGCAGTTTGTCTTCGCAAGTCAAAAGCATATCTCACTGACAGTGCGAGTAAGGAAGACGATTTGAGGAATAAAACACTCATATCAGCTACTTATGCGGAGACTCCCCTTTCTGCAGCCACCTTCGGAGGAGCTTGAGCGCAATCTCAGTCCCATCTTGGCTGAGATGGTGCAGCATTTCCGCTGGAGAGATAAAACTACTCCTCTCAGCAGCTCCTCGCGGCCGCCAGGCAGCCCCAGGCAGCGGCCAGTGCCGAGCCAGTCAGCATGCCTCTGTATTATGTCTGCTCTAAAACAAGCCCGGGAGAAGATTAATGCTTCAGATAACTGACCAATCGTTCTGCTGTGACTGCTACTCCCCCTCGCCTCCGTTTCATCAGTTAATATTTTCTGACAACTGTATATTTTAGCCACTGGCGGGATGGCGTGTCCTATCTGCTCACTGGAAGAAAGGAATCTGCCTCTCCAGTGCCTAAAGTAGGCCATGTTTATTTCAACTGGTAAACATTTTGATATCTACCGAAACCTACACATCTGCTGCGCGTTTTCGGTCAAACCACGCTGGCAAAGTGAAGGAAAATAGATTAGGCTGAGGCCGACCCAAGTCTGTCAATAACTTCCTGTATTCTTTGCTCTGCATTTGCTCGTTGGCAGATCAGTCGTTTCGCCGCATCATTATTGACATTGCAGAGTAAAGCTGTCAGACACGGAATGCGGTGATAATGTGAGAAGCACTATATTGTGAGTGATAGGTCAGTGTCCAAGTCTACATCAAAGCTTACTTCAGTCCGCCCGAGAACAATAACAAAGCAGGGCCTTCTTGCAAATTGTTAATGTTCTATAAAGCAGTTATATTGACAGTAATTTTATTAAAGCGGTGGAAAAAGTTAAGCCATAATGGTTAAGTGCAGTCTGTGTGAAGCAAGAGGTGAGGTAACACGAGATCCCAAACAAACTATGCAGCAACGCTGCATCAGGACTCGATTCTCTTGTGAACAAGGGACAAAAATGAGCTCCTATGCAAATACCAAAATGACAACTCAACTTCTTTTTCTCAAATACTATTGTATAATTACATGCTTCACACAGCTCATGAAATTTAAGCCGTGGTAGCTGCCATAAACATTCCTCCAAAGGACAGCAGTTATTTTAGTTGCCTTAAGTCACTCTGCTGGTATTTAAGAGCATGCCCCTGTTGAGTAAAGCAGTGCACAATAGTAGGGATATCACATGACCTATCAGATAAAATGACTAGGGAGGACTGACTTCATTACTGTCAAAGAGTGATTTCAGAACAGCCAGATAAAGTTCAGCTTGGTCAATGGGAACATTCAGGTTACACCTATGATGCTGAGATTTGGTGCTCTCTTTTTGCCAAATTGTTGTATGAATTTTACCTTTCTTTTATAAAACAACTTCAGTCCTCCTTGAAATGCTGCCATGCGAATCCTAAACTGTGTATAATGGGATATTTAACCGTCCTTCGGGAAGCAATGAAGACGGCAGTAAGCCAATTTGACTGCATTTGCCTCTCCAGCACGCTCATCTAAAACTTCTCTAAATCTTTACGAGAAATTCAAAGTTTCTGACTCATCCTGGTGTTCAATCGGACCAGTCTTGGTAAAATATCTGTTCTGCGAAACAGTCCCAAAAGTCCTGTTATATCAGTTTGGTTGGGACCACATGGTTTGCATCTTCACCGCAAGACTAGTTCCAGTTGGGGACCTTTGTTACATTTCATTCCCCTCGATACCCATGTTTCTGGTCTCCTGTCAATAAAAGCTAAAATGTCATCAGGATGTGCATATGTCATCGATTTAGTTTGTTGTCATTGGACACAGGCCGTTTCCACATGGCAGCTTTGCCATAAATATTAGTTCAAGCAAACTTAATTTGATACTGCTACCAGTTTTTTGTAGCTCTGTAATGCCAAGCAACTTTTAAATGTTGGTCCATCTATGTCAGAGACCTTTGGACCCTTGAACAGCTTTACTAAATCAGTAGATCAATGTTTGGCATTTGGTGTTCCCCTTGTGCTACAGTATATCTAAACTTAAATGTATATATATTTTACGTGACATGTTCATGTTGTTTTTCCATTACGTGGCCTGTTTGGAAATATAATACTTTAATACTATAATATTGATACATCATATGTACACAGAACAGAGTGGTTTTCACTTAAATTAACACATATTACTTTAGAGTATAAACAGGGTGGAGCTTTCAAAGAAAAATGTTTAGAAAGTGCATTACACACCAATGATATCACGTGTTTTAAAAAAAACAAAAAAACAACTAACTTAAGGCGTGGGTGTCTTTTCTCACCCCCAATCTGACTAAAATATTCTAATCAAAATGACTTCAGTTCTGTGAAGACGGATCGGGCCCTCTGGTCCCCACAATCGACTCACTCAAGTGCTCATGTAATGAGCATGCAATTGCTTTGTAACACAGCTAATCAGGCTTGTCTTTGGTCATCGCTGAACAAATGAGGAGGCTGTCAAAGGCATGTTTGAGTTATGCCCTTACACCAGCTCGCACAATGAACCATCACAGTGATCTGTCTTTGGTTTCCTCCCACCTAATTGAGCCTGATGAGCATGACACCTGATAGTCCGCCCTCTCTGGGAATCTCTCTATCTCAATACCCCTCAATGACAGCTCCAGCTAAAGATTTTAAGGAACAATTTGGTAAAGTGCCACGCCACCCTGTCTCATGTTGCGCAAAAACTTTGTGGGGACTGATGGGTGCCAGTTGATCTGAGCAGGCAACATTCCTCCACCTACACCACTATGGGGTTCCCATTAGACTGAGAGATCACAGGTTCCCAAAATTACCACATTAACTTTCTGTCACTCGATTTGGCTTTGAAAACAGAGGCCATAAGCTATTGTCACCAGTTTTAACTGGGGGCTGATAAGTGTGACACTGATAAAAAAAAAGAAAAAAGAAAAAAGAAAGGAGATAAAGTTAGATACTGAGTGATGTAATCTGCACACCTACACTAAACATCTTAACCTCACACAGCCAGGGAATACCATTGTACCTGTAAAGCTATTCAGATACATAGAGAAATGAGGCCAAGAGGTAGAGGGATGGAGCACACCTGATCCCGTCTCGCCCCCCTGGAATCCTCTTGGGCTCTGCCTGGGTGGCCATTAGGCCTATTCACGGTAGGGTTGAGGGGTTTAAGGGGATTTAGGAGTGCAATCGACCTCTGAATTCTAACTCATAATATTCAAAAATACTATTTTACATAGAGGCTGATCTTTTTTTTTCTTGACACCTAGTCATACAGGGCTCCAGGGTGCGACTAGTTTGGTCAATCGCATTGATGTACCTTGCAATTTATTATTTTTTTTTTTTTTTTTTCTTGTTGCGCATGCTGTAATTTGAATAAAGAAAAGCATGCATTTGCACATTTCTTCCCGTTTACAATCATTTACACAGTGTGTAAATAATTTAAATGTTTTTACAGGTGCACCTAAATGAAAAAGCTAGTTAAGTTAAAGTTAGCCCAGAGCCTAAGAAGAAACTATTCCTGAAGGTCAGAATTTGTTCACAATATGACTCAAAAAAGCACCCAGATTTCACTGCCTGGTTAACTCTGTATTTATGGGTGTTACTTCTGATTTATGCTGCAGCTTCCCTTGCAGGGAGACATACGGTTATGGACTGCGTCTATCTTTCAAACAAGTCCATTTATCATACTGAATAGCCAACTCTAAATCAGTTGACAACAGGACAACAAGCATCTAAAAGGCTCTTTATGCTTTTTGTCACTGCCTCGAGTTATCAACCCTGAGATCTGTGCTCCTCAACCCGAGTCTCACATTTCTCGCCCTCTCAGTGTGTTTCCTATGTGCCCAGTCAAGCCTGACTGGAGCGACGCTGCAGAAATCTGACCAACTTCCAGATCAGGTTGAGTCCCTGCCTCTTAAACAGGGTAAATTTGTGTTCAGGGGAAGAAAAAGAATCCTAAGCCAAAATAAAAGGTGAGGAGCAAAACCATTTCCTTGTGCTGTCAAACAATCCCTTCATTCACTGCTATCTAAATGACATTTAATTTGATTCTGCTGTTGATCTCTCCGATACCCTGAGTGCTTCCAAGACATCTACTCTGTCTGTCGTGCCACACTGGCCAGGTATGAAGGAGGGGGGAGAAATCTGATGAGCCGTCACACACCATCATGCACAGAAGCAGGAGTGCATGCACACACACACACACACACAAATGGTGGAAAACATCCTGAAATCAAACCACAGGTAGCGGGTCTGATTTCACAGGATACACCAGGTCATGTGAGACAGAGGTGGAAATACAAATTGGGTTAACACGCAGTGTCCAAGGACTCCTACACCCTTCTCTAAGATCACCTGTTAGACTTTCATTCACAGTTTTTCTTTTTTAAAATCATACAAAGATTTTTTAAATTAGATTTTTACTACCAAAATAATCATAGACAAGCACTCCCATTGCTGTTGTTGTTTAGTTTTCTGAAAAGCATAAATTGCTGGAGCCTAGTCCCGAGATCATTCACAAGCAGTGCATGTCTTTTCTTTTACCCTCCCTTCACTGACCTCTATTGGAAGACAACCAAAAAAAAAGATTCTTACCATCTTTGACACTGGCTTTGGCTTTAACCAATATTATGCAATCATCATAAAAGAAAGACAAAAAAGGATTCTTCCATCAACACCAACTATTGAGACACACAAAAAGTGGTCCCTTTATTTTTTAAAAACTAGTTGATCAATTACTCGATTCCCAGAAAATGTATAAGATAGTTATCGATTTTCTATTTGATCCTTTTCAGCAAAAAGGTTAAAAATTCACTGGGACCAGTGACTAAAATGGGATTTTCTTAGACATTAATGACAGTTAATTTGAATATCTTATGGTGTTGATTTCTCACCTTAGAAACTTGTGATGGACATTTTCACCATCGACATACATATAGATCAAACCATTAATTTAGAGCCCTACTTAAAAGCTACTACAAGGAAGTTTCATTTTTTTGTTGATTCTGGCAGCCTCTGTGGACAAAAAGATGATGATGATGATGAAACAAAGACGACCTTGTTTTAGTACCTTAGTGTACCACCAGACTACAGAGCAGCTCCTACTCAATTCAACTCAGAGCTCCACCATTAAAAATAGTTTGAATGTTACGATGTATCCAACCCTGATAAGTCAGAATCCGAACGGGTGACAGGTATTTAGACTAACTTTATTAATCATACAAAAATATCCAATCTTTCATTTGCTTATGTAGGTCGTATGGATGAATGAGTATTCATTTTAAGTGTTTCTTAACCAGTTAAAAGTTCCTTGTAGTGCATTTAAGAATATTAAGAGGCAGATATAGATGTGTTTAACAACGGCGTCAAGTAATTTATGCACATCAAAAGCCATGAATATAAATTACTGAGAAAAATGTATATAATGAAAATCAAAGTAATAATAAAATGAATCTTAAATAATATGTATTTTGTCCACAATTAACTACATGCTAACATTTGGGGTGTTGTTTGTGAGAGTATCATCTCTCCAGCTGAAGCTAATGACAGCGGCTGCACAAACCCTGATCTAGACATCCCAGTGACCACAGGGTTACACCAGGACATTAGCGGAGCCTCGTAGAGGAATTAGCTCATTAATGTAATGGTAACAATATGGAATCAACCTCCCCGGGGAGAGATATGGCAGGAGCATCTCCGCAGCTGCCTTTTTTGTAAATCGCTCTGCTTATCTGGTAGGAGGAGCTGATCAATACGGCAGCATCACTGTAAACAGATAATGTAGCGCACTCTGGGGCTAGCGTTCGTATAGCAGCCCATTAGGCCACACAGCCATCCAGATGACGGATAGTGATAAGTAGACAGCCGGGCTGCGTCCTTGTGTTGCATCTCGTCACCAGCTCCCGACAACACTGAGCTGACTGAGCGGTATCACAAGGTTAGAGTGTGACCTCTACGCACACTGCATTTTACATGGTTTACAAAACAGGAAAAAAAAAAAAAAAGGAGTCAGTGAGGTTTGTTTGAGTAAAATTGTGACTAATCAAACATGTCTTGTTTTAATCATACACAGCTGTACGCTACACAGTTGTTATTGGAATAACTACAGTAATTTATTGTGGTACATAAACAAGATACAGAATAAGCCGTTTCAATCTTCACTACAGAACATCTTGTATACAATAACTGGTCTGAATGACTGCTTCAAGGGGCTAGATTGGTGTGTTCATCACAGGCACATCTCCGGTTCAGGTCTCTGCTCTCCCCTGGTAAAAGCTCTCAAGGTTCCAGCAGTATGAGCAGCACAGATGCTGAACCGAGGTATAAAGCTCAATACTAAACAGGCAACTAAAATAAACTATTAGGCCTTGGACATACTGTATTCTTTCTGTGTGACAAGGGCTGCTGATTATAGCAAAAATAATAATCAACAATATTTTGGTTAATATTGAGAGATCACTATTGTTCACCATGATTTCTCATTAACTTTGAAAACATGCATTTATTGAATGTTTAAACAACAACAAAAAAAACCTTTGTTTAAAATCATGGATGTAATATAGATACATCAATATAAAGCCTTACTTAATTAGTGTATGATGTGTATAATGCCCATTTTATTTGGTATATAAAATGTAAGAAAGGATCGCTGAAATGCAACTCGCTCATCCTGTTCTGCCACTCCCAGCTCCGGTACCGTGACAGCACAGATAGACGCATATAAAAATGAAAGCAGCGGCTGGCTTGACTGCGTTAAACCAATGAACGCTCACTTGACGGCACAGTCTGACCTGAAACCTGATTTATGAAATTGTGCTCGAAACTCTTTGAGTGTCATTAAACAGAAATGACATATTTTTTTTCCATGTTGCACACCTGGAGAATTTTGTTATGTTTTCGAGTTCATCGTCATCATATTTTGTTGTGCAACGTCATTGGGCAGTAAAATAGAGATAGCGTCTGGTGATGGAGAAGACCGAAACCTTTCGCTAAAGCATAAATTGAAAACATCGCGCAGCTCTCCAATTTCTGTCGAGCGGCACTCAAAAGTCGGGCCTGAACATGCTACAGCCTGGCTGAGAGAGAGAGTTTGGGTTTTTAGGGAGGGGCATAAACACGCTCTTTCCTTTACCGCAGTAAAGGACAGAGGTGCGCTGGACTTACAACACAAGGAAACATGAGAGCGTCACTGTGAAACAGAATGCTGCACGATAATCGTTTTATCTCAATTACCTTGTTTACATAATTGTTGGAAGACAAAATTGTAATTGAAAAAAGAATTCAATGAATCGCTCAGCCCTGTGTGTGATTGCTCTCATGCTTGAGTAAACTTTCACAGAGAAACCTGTTTAGCCATGTGATAAGGGCTTAGTAATTAAAGAAAAGCTAATTCAAGACCATTCTTTCCTGATTATTCATAACTCACTCCTTAGTTTGATTGCGCTAGTGTGAAGAGAAACAAAAAGGTCTAATCTTCATCTCAGGTTCCGTCACCACGGCATGTCAAGAAGATGTCTTAAAAGCCAAGGAGTTATTGTGTGTGCTTAAGCTAACACCCCGTCATGCACGGATGTGCAAACAAACTCTGCAAACAAAGGCTTTGTACAAGAAGACAGTCTCTCCATTTAAGATAATAACGTTTCTTCCAATTCAGAAGTCTGCTTAAAAATTCCCTCAGATTACAATGATTGAGGAAGAGAGTACAAAAAAAATCAATATACATGTGATGCCCTTTAAAAGCCTTATAAATATAAGAAGCATTTGTCCATTAGCAGAGATTCAGAGACCAGTAAATGCTAATGAATGGGAGTGCAAGGCCATTCGAGTCCATTACAGAGTCCCACTAGTGAGTACAGCAGCCTCTCTGAGGTTATCTACTGGCAGGCCATGCAAACGCCAGACCCACAACTCAAAAATACTCTGCACTCTAAATGATAGATGGGACACATGTGCTTTTTGTGTTTCGAGAGAAAAGCATGAACGCAAATTGATGACGGAAATGGAAACGCTTTCCATTTCTGGAAGGGCAGCGCTGTTACTCATTAATACATTTTCGGGATATTTATCGGGATGAAACATTTATAAACAGTGATGAAGTAGGTTAGTCTAGATTAGCTCACTCACTTCATGCAATTGCAAAAACAATTGCAGAGAGGAAATAAAGAAGTGTATTGTCAGGAGGGTCAGAGAAAGGATACAGTCTAAGAGGAGACAGTGGGAAGAAAGACTAACAGCTGCTTCAAAGCCACAGCACAGAGCAGACAGACATTAAACAGTATAGATAACTCAAAAGTGTTCATCTCCTTTAAGTTTGTGTGTGTTTTTCAGCCTATTGTACTTTGATGTAGGTGATATGTATATTTGTGTACTGTAGTATGTGTGTGATGTAGTGTGGTATGTACATTCTGCTATGTGTATTTTATCATATTTCCACATCTACTGTGTGTTGTGGTTTTATGATACTGACCAGCATCCCTATCAAATAAAATAAATTCAAATAAATAAAACATCAGAATCAACAAAATCACAAAATTAAAGATGAAATGTGTCAATACTATTTGTATTCTTTAAATGCTCTCTCTATCACTTATTCCTTTTTGGGTTAGGGTTAGTAAATACATCAAGTAAGCCCGTCCATATGCTAGTTGCTGTTCCTTGTGCCATTTTAAGACAAGTTAACAAAATATGTATTTTGTCAGTGTGGTCTTTGTGCAAGCACTGTTCATCATAGATCATTCACTTCATCAGCTCACAGGAATTATCATCGTAGAAAATCATTCCACTCCTATTCCAATCCTGACAATAAACTTAAATTTAGACTTTCTTTAGACTTCTCCATTTTCTTGTAGTTATTTTATCTTACTCATTTTAGTGGTTATTTATTTTAGCGTTATCTTTCATTGTTAATTCTCTGATAAGTCCTGATAAGTAGAGCGTTGAGAACACTTATGCTTTAATAATGTTTGTCAGTGTTGTTTGTAAAAGGTGTGCCAAGAGGGATGCCTTCCCTTACTTCTACTGCACACCAAATTTCCTAAATATTGAATCTCTCTAACCTGAACCTTACACTTAATAAAAAAGTTCTCTCTCTCTCGCCGCCAAAGTCATTACTGATCTCAACAACAACTGGTCAGCATTTCAGAAAACAAACTGTTCCAATCATAGGCTAAAGAGACAGCTCACCCTACTGGCTTGAAACAGAAACCTGATTAAGTCATAATAACGAACAGAAAGGCATAGCAAATATTTATCTTGTTTTTAATTGTGTGTGAAACCACCGAAAAATACTTGCGTCCATGTTCCACTTTTACATATTCAAGTATATCTTTATGTTATTTAAATCTAAACAATTGAATTTGGTAACAGTACTCACTTGAGAGGAATACGAGGAACTGCAGTGGGTGTGGAAGCAGCAGTGACGACCTGCAGGATTTGTTCCAGAGCCGACAGGCCGCCGCCCACTTGGAAGGCCACTTGGTCTGCATTGTTCTGTTGAGGTGAGGACAGAGAGGCAGACGGAGTGAAACAGAGGTACAGTCAGGGGACAACAAGTTACAGGCTGGACAGGGGGATTACATGGCTCTCACCACAGAGGGAATCTCTCTTTCTCCTACAGAGGCGAGGGATTGAAATGTGAAACGAAGTGATCCCCAAAGTATTCCTGTTCAATCTCAAAAGTGCACAACCCGACTCCGCCCCGCAGCAGTCAAGTTTCAGTGGAAGGCAAACGCTCTGCAGGCTCCAGTTAACGACAGGGTGGTCTTAGCGGATGACCACAGACTGAAGTGAAACGGAGAAAATGCCACTCGTCCAAAAAAGAACGGGCCAATAATGGAAATCTAAAATCCAGACGACAATTCTACTAGAATGGGATAGAGAAAAAAAAAAAACCCTCGATCCTTATCGTAATTAGACTTAAGTGATGCATTAGATCTACTGAGGTAAGAAAGGTGCGCTCACATTTCTTCACCCATTGTGTCAGCATGTACAGGGATAAAAGAAATATAATCCTGTTCAGTGACTTTTCTTCAACCTTTAACACCATTCAGCCTCACACACTTGCAGAAGAGCTCCTCTCGCACCTCTAGTTACTTCAGATCTGAAATTTTGCGCTGATAGCAGACTTTTCTTACAGCCTGATTTAAGTGTGTTTGATAAAATGGTCTCATCTCAAAGTGGTTGGCTCTTTTTGAAATTTGCCCTCCCCCTTCATATTGTTTTATTTATTACATTTTAGATTAAAGATCATAGTGCAGACAGTATGTAGGAAAAAAGTTTTTAAAATATACAAATGAGGGGAGCAGCAGTGGACGTATTAATGTTTTTTTTTTACTAGAAAATAGGAGGTTGAAGACACACTATACCCACTCTCTGAAAGGTAAAATCCCAGGCTAGCTGTAATTACAGGAAATTGATTGGTGGAAAGTCGCAAAGTTAAAATTGGGATAACTGCTGCTGATAACAAACTGCAGTTTAATTTCTATTTGTGGGGGACAACAATATTTCTCTGACTGATAACTGAACGTCCCCATTTTAAAATCCTAAAAACCAAAACTTGAAGCTCATCAGCAATCAGCAACTAACTCAAATGTCAGAACGTCGTCGTCAATGTCATTTGACTTTCCTGACAACATTTGTATTTCAGAAAAAGGTGACACCAGCCAAATTTATACTCAAAACTAATAGGGGGCAGAGTAACCGCTAACTCCTGCTAATTGTAGTTATAGCTCAGTTAGGCATGAGCTAGCAGTGCGGACTCTGAGCTCAGAGCACAGGGGAAGTGTCGCTAGCGCAGGAGCTTTGGACTGTGCTGGGTACAGGGGTAGCTGGTTAAAATGCTAACTTCTGTAGAATTCTTTGCAACACAATACAAAGACATCATAATTTGAAAATGTCCATTTATTCACAGTCTGTTGATAATCTTGGGTTAGTTAAAATTATTTTCATCATCTTCATTTTCACCTAAAATCCTTACATATGGCCCCTTTAATTGATAACTTGAGTAAAGCTACCAATAACTTTCAACTTTTTTTATAACAATAAACTGTTTTTATGTCCAACTTTGTGTTGCAGTTGCTTTATTACTGTTATGACCAAGCTAAACTTTACAACCCAATGGTGGAATGTAAAAAAGAAAAAAGTAGTGCCACAGCCCTTTAAAATTACTTATCTTCAGACTACTGTGTTCATAATCATTATTTGGAATACTACTCTATAAACAGGACTTGACAAGGGATTAAAGGAACTTCTTTGCTAATTTTTTTTTTTTCAGCTTCAAGTTTAGTCCATTTGTTTCCGGTATTAAGTTATTTTCTTTTTTCTCTCAATTCACTGAGAACGGAGTACATTAGATTTATGAACACATGTAAATAGTTAGGTCCTGCCCTCCTGTGATGACAGAGTAACTGGCAGTAGGTCAGATGCTGTAGCTACATTGTCTTATAAATCAACAAGTACAAAGCCGGGAGCGAGCGCTGACGATCAGGCATGTTTGTGCCTGGGTCGACAGGGAGGAAAGGAGCTGAAGGGGGAGCCGCTGACAGAGGGCCTTCTTCTTCACACAACTGCAGGAGGCCGTGTTACACAGCGGGTCACTCCTCCACCTAATGAGGTTACAGGCTCCTCAGTGCTGTGACAGCACTAAAATCCAGCCACTTCACAGAGCTTTTGTTCCGCAGATGGGAAGTTGCCAACAAGCCTGAACACATTGAGAAAAAAAGCGCTTTACCAAATTACAGATAAGCTCTTCATCTGTCATTCATGCCCAGTGCTGAGGTAACTGCTCCTCGATTCCGGTTGTTAGACACACACATGACATGCACTGAGCAATCATTTAGGACAAAAACATTAACAAAAACACCCAAGACCCTTTAACATAATGAGAAATGTTTCAAAGACAGTCTCAAGGGTCTATGCAGTGTTTGTCAAAATACCTCATTATGACTTCCTTTCTGTATGTTGCCAGCGGTTTCCATATCTAATCAATTGGGTCTCAGTCACTGAGCTTGGCTTAACCCCTCTCTTAACCCTCCCATCAACACACCTACCTAAAAGCTCCGAGGCTAAATGAGAGAAGGCAGCTCTTTCATAGCAGCTTATCAAACGGTATTAAAGGGGGTAACTGGGACCTGCCCAGTCCTGGCTGTCTCCTGTGAAAACCAGACAAGAAGTTCTTGGCTAGTCAGTGCCTTGTCTGCTTTGCTGACAGATTTATCTGTTGAGATGACGGAACAAAACAAGTGAAGAGGATTTAGTTCAAACTACCTGACAAGGTGTCTTTAGGTGGTCTGTGCATGCGATGGTCCACAGAAAACAAAAGAAGGCACCGGAGTCCACACATAACAACACAGACATAATGCCTAAAGAAAGGCTTGTTTTGCATGATAAGAGCTCCGCGTCTGTAAATGTTGATCTTCTTGCAAAGCAGTTGAATCTTACGTAGGAAACATCATCTAGGGATTATTTATCTTTAAAAAAAAAAAGTGACAGTGTATGCACACAGTTAGCTGCATTTGCATAGACATTCACAGGATTAAAATAATGTTTTCAGTCAGTGCTCTGAAGGGGATACTCCAACACCCTGGGCAATACACTTATTTGCAGTGTTAGATCAGAAGATTAGTTATCAGTTCCTCCCTATTCCCTGAGGCTTCCTTAGCTCAAACGTTGCAAGGTTTGCACACATTTCACAGTTAAGAACAAAACCCAAGAGTCTCCTGGATGCACAGGTGGCTGGCCTGCTACCTGCAAACATAAAATGTGTAAGAAATACAAGATTGTAGATGTTAGCGAGCATATCTATCAGCCACATTAATGGCATGACTCTAGGGATGGCACTGTTGACTGCAGACTAGAACTACAGTCTAGACTGAAATATAACTAATAAAACTATTGTATGGATCGCAGTGACATTTTGTACAGATATTTATGGCCCCCAGATGATGACCCCTCATCTTTTCCTCCAGTGTCACCTTGAGGGTGAGATTTGTGGTTATGAATGTCTCGGCTAATATTTGAATGGACAGTCATGACATTTGGAAGACATTCATGTCCCCCTCAGGATGGATGGTAACAACTTTGATGTTCCCTTAACTTTTGATATAATGACATCATTAGATCAAAATCTTCTAGTTCTTTGGTTTATGAATAAATACCTGAAAAACTAATGACACTGCCATCGGCCTCAGCTGAACTAAACATGCTAACACACCAACCTAAGATAGTAAACATTGTAATCATTGCACCTGCTATACATCAACTTGTTGGCATTGTAACTGTGATCTTATTAGCATTTAGTTCAAAGCCCTGCTGTGCCTTCAGCCTCACACAGATGCTAATGTGGCTGTAAACTTGTTTTATTATTAGGGGGTCACTGCTTATATTTTACATGTCAAAAGGAGCACTGCCTTTGAAAACAGGTGAATAACGTCTTCCGTGGTCTGAGAAGAATTTATTCAGCATACTCCATTTATGTCGGCCAATTGTTACCCTTGCTATGATTCTTTGTGCTAAAACAGACTAATCATGTTCCAGATTTTCTACAACTCTTTGCTTAAATCATATACATTAAATTAATTTTGTTATTCTGGATGCAAACGATCATATTTACCTAATTGAAGGAGTGTTCCCTCTAATGTTTAATCTGTCTGTGCCTGGTCAAACTACAGCAGAAGCTACAACAAAACACAGTAACAAGATGAGCAACTCATTTCCACTCAAAAAGAAAAGAAAAAAAAAAGAGCAACCACCAAAGACAGAGCATTAAGAAACAAGTGAGACGGATGGCTCCTGAATAATACAACAGGGGGAATCTTATCCAATTATTGTCCAGGGTGGTCATTGTTACCACAGCTGATGGGAAGCCTCAAGCATCTGGCAATTCCTGTGACACTGTCCGCAGACCAGCAGACCAGCAGACCAGCAGACCAGCCAGATTGTACTTTGTAGTCTCCTCCCACCAGACACTTTAATTAAGGCAGAGAGGAGGGCACAGCCTCAGTTGGCCTGCCTCACCAACAGATGGACAACAACTGGCAGAGTTCATTAATGACTGACACCAACTTTGATCTGCACCTTCGAGTCATGAGTTCACTCCTTTACATCTAAAACCTAACAGTGACAGAGAAGAGTATGACAAATCACCCTCTCCTCGCATGAATTTCATCATTATACAGCCTTAACAGAAAAGCTCGAGAGTGGTAAACAAAGCTCTGTGGGCCGAGTCGACTGTAAACCACAACAAGGCTGCTCGAGTAAACATTTTAAGGTCGAGTATAAACTTGTGTGTTTACAAGACATAATGGAATATGATTTAAAAGACTAAGTGAGTGCTGGAGGAAAATGGAAAAGTACAATTCTGCTAACTGTGTTTATTCTATTAAATGAACCGAGATTAATCAAAAGGCCAGTGTGGTGCAAAATCCAACCTGCCACAGAAACCACAGACCGTCTCTAGTTGTAACTAAAACACAAAGAAACTTAGAGCCATTTCACTCCCTATTGGTCTTGTGGTGATGAAACAATAAAGATGCTGTTTGGGAACGAATGAGTGATTTCCATTTTCCGTTAATGTACAAGTCATTTTCTTCAATTAATCATTTGAGTATTCAACAAATGGCAGCCTCCAGGACAAAAGATAACATATTCAAAGTAGCTTAATCTAACAGAAAATGTAATAAGTTCAAGGTTGAAACTAACAAATATTTAATTATGAAATGTTCTATTATTCATTTAATGAATAATCTCATCTAAAAATGAGTAACAAATGCCCACAGCATCTTCATTACTAATCAAAACAACGCAGAAACCCACACAACCATACCCTTACACCTGCTGTACATGACTGCTAGCATGCTTTACAAATTAAACTGGGCTGACCAAATACAATGAAAATTTGATTAATCAAAACAATGCATAAGCAAACTGACATGGTTCGTGCATGGCCCAGGACAGGAATGCTCTGCCGCGGCTGATTAAAACCGCTCAGAACATCACTGGTAACTGGGAGCATCAGTGATATTAGAGAGGTGAGATGTTTGCACAGAGCCCAAAGGATACTAAAAGACACCACCAAGACCCACCCGAGCCACAGTCGGTTCACCCTACTGCCATCTGGCAAAAGATACAAAAGTATCTGCTGCCGTACCGCCAGACCACAGAGCAGCTTTTTTCCTCAGGTCTCATTTTTTCAGACTTCAACTCACATTTTGTTCTATAACCCTGGTGTTGTAAAATTAAATCAACCTTTGATTACTGAGGCCAAATGAATGTACGAAGTGTTTAAAAGCAAATCTACAAGCTTCAACTTAAAAATGTTTGGTATTGGTAATTATTTTGAAAACCTTTTGTTATTATCATTAGCATTTTATTACTTTGATTATTCATCATAAACAGATGACAACATCTTTTTTTTTTTGTAACTCTTTACACTTCCAAACCAAGAAGTAATGTACAACACAGGAACACTTTATGAGCAAATAGTGATTCCACCACTGTCGAATTAAAGATGGAAAATGTATTAACTGAACAGCTGCTCTCTTTTGCCCGTCTCTGACACTGTTGATCTGGGCTGTATCTGTCAGTCTGCTGGAGGCCCAAGCAAGAAACTTTATTATCCTGCCACTCTGCCCTTCACCTTCCCCCCCAAATGTCCCCAGATACAACTCCCACCAGCCCCACTGGTCGCCCCAACCAGCCTTTGGTTCTCAGAGCCCCACACTGACAGTTCCTGACTTGTCATACATGTTGTCCTTTTCTAGACAGGCTTTAACTGAAAGCAGTGGTAAACACTTTGGGCAATATACAGTATAAATACAAGTGCTCAGTAATAAGGCAAGTGTGCAGAAAAAAAGAAAAGAGCAGCACATTGGGAAAATTGGTATTTTCAATCATGGAAAGTCAAGAAAAGGGAAAAAAATTTCAGGTTTGACACAAAATAAACCATTAGAGGCCACTGAGGGAGAAACACACTGGGGTCAGAGACTAGACGTAGCCTAGAAAGCAGGGGAGGAGTGGGGGGGGTTGGACCCAAACAGCAGTGTAGGAGGGGGAGTGTCGGGTGTTGTCTAAGGAATTAGCAGAGAAAGTGGAGACTGAATCAGATATGGGGGAGAAAAACAAATCTCTAGGTGAGTCAATGACATGAGAGATGCTTGTTAGGTCAAATAATCTAAACGGTCCCGACTTGATGTGACTCAGGGGCCAGACAGCCATGCTGACGGAGACTCTATTTATTTGACTTTGTCCAGGGATTAGAGAGGGAAGTGCTCCCCTGGCTGCCTTATTGGCCAATCACATTGTTCCACTCAGCTTTGGGTGGATGTTTCTGTAAGAAGCTGGTGAAGCAGAACTTGACAAAACAGTTTAAAAATGTGCTTTTAAACTGAGCTTAAAGACAAAGAGCACCCAGACAGAGCCTTGATCTGAGTCCTTGCCAGCGACAACACTGTTGAATGGAGGACATCTCCTGTGGCCCACTGACCTCTGACCTCCCACTGGGACTATGCGGCGCTAAGGGGAGGAGCCCTCGTGTAGTGACAGCTTGTGAGCTACTCACATCACCCTGGTCTCCTCCTCTCTCCTTACAGGACGCTGTGCCACCCACCACAGCCACCTCTTTCTTTGCCTCTCTGGGGAAATTCAATAATAGCCTCTCCAGCCGTCCCCCCTCGTCACTGATGGGACACCATAATCTCTCAATCCTCACGCCCAGAGGCATGCACAGTGGGATGTTATGATGGCTCGAACCACAACTTGGCAGGAAATTTATGCCTCATTACAGGAAGTGGGCTGTATATTCTCCTCATCATAAACACGGTGGCAGGTGTTTTAATTCCTCCTCTCAGTCTCAAATTGATATGAGTTTTACTGTAAAAAAAAAAAAAAAAACGTCATGCAACATAACCTCTGGGACAGATGTTTCAAATCAACTATAGTTCTAAATGTGTGCCATTATACAGTATCTGACAATTATATTTATACAGCTGTAAAGAAGGGTAAGAGAAAAGCTAAATCTCTGAAGTGAAGTGAAGTGAAATTCGGTTGCCTTTGTTCAATAAAGCCTTGTGCATCACTGGCATTTCATCTGGAAATCCAATTTACTATTGTCTAAACGAGTGACATCTGAGTCGATCAAGCCGCACAGACACGAGACAATGCTTGCTCTCGTGCTAGGAAGCCCCTCTATTGGTACCATGTGCACAATGAAAACACAGTTAATCTGGTCTTCATTAGCCAATAACCAAAGGCAAGTTGGTTTTGAGTAAGTGATACTCTACATTGGGAGGGTGAGACACAGGGAGAGACAGCCAAAGATAACTCATCACTGGAGAGACATGCCAAAGGGCTGGCAT
This sequence comes from Lagodon rhomboides, assembly GCA_039737535.1. Taxonomy (NCBI): domain Eukaryota; kingdom Metazoa; phylum Chordata; class Actinopteri; order Spariformes; family Sparidae; genus Lagodon; species Lagodon rhomboides. Next base: position 23,080,899 of record CM077793.1, read on the forward strand.
GACCTGTGCACTGCTGCAGACTGTTCGAGTCGGCAGACAAGCACACAAAGCAGGACACTCCCTGCAGACGCACCGAAGAAGATGGCTCCAATGTTTGCAAACTCAAGCCATTGCAATGGGCTATGTTAAAGAAAAGTAATAGTATAGGTGCAATTATTATACAACCAGTATATTACAATAATAACCTTTCCATCATGAAAATATACAGGTCAACCACACTGCCTACTGTATCTATGTACATCTGTGGTGTTGCTCTACCTGTTTCTCCAAGATGCGAGAGATCTCTCCCAGAGTCCTGTCCAGACCGGACACTTTGTTGTTGGCCCACTGGCCGCCATCTTGGCCCTGCAGCTGCTTCAACAGGTCCTTCACCAGGCGCTGCAACCTGAACATACAGGAACATATAGTTGGAATTTAGCAGAAATCTGTTCTTAACTGATGGTTCCATGCTACTTCAACCATCTACCACAGATGAGCTGAAAATATTGGTCAATGAATGATTATAGCAGAAAATAAATAGTTTTGATAATTGTTTTAGTAATTTTTCAAGCAAATATTACAAATACTGGTTTCTCAGATGTTAAGATAAGCTGCTTTTCTCTGTTTCTCTGTTCTTCTAATGATAGCAGACTTAGTATCCTTGGATTTGGACTAACAAAACAATCTGATAAGTGCTGAAAAATAACTGCAACACTTTTAGTAAAGTCCGTTTTCCAATAAAGTAAAAAATCTTTAGGTTTTGCACTATTATCAGGCAACACAAGCAACTTCACGATGTCTTCTTAGCGTCTGGTAAAATGTAATTCTTCCCCAATTTCCTGGCATCAATTAATTAATTTCCTGGCATCAATTAATTAATCTCGATTGATTGTTATAATTGATAGTTGCAAGTTCAATACATCATGCATTTTTACAACTTTGTTTTTCAGATTTTTTTTACTGATTTTCAAATCATCTAGACAAAATGTTTAATCAATTGAGAAAATAAGCTGGAAATTAATAATTTATGTAAAGATTGAAAGTTGCAGACCTACTGTACACCACCGCTTTATAATCATTAGAAATAAAACATTACAAGTGAAGAAAAACAATTTAAAATTCCTCCAACTATGACAAGGAAAACACTCACTTGGCCTTGTATGGAGAGTCAGGGACCTGTGTCTTTACTTCCATTGATGTCTCATATTCCTTTGCCCTGCAGAGAGAGAAGAAGTAGGAAAAAGTCTTTGAATCCCAGGAAAAAAGTGTTTGGCCTGTCAGTAAAGAACACGACGGGTGAAAGTGTGAAGAGAGGGGAGAAAGTTCAAGCAGAGTTTGTTTATTTGGCCCGTCAGCCATTCACCAAGTAACTTGGCTTAAAATAATCAGACACCGGCTCTGTGGGGACGGGTGTTTTGCTGCCATCGGTTATTATAAGGAAGACCTAATTCTGCCTTCCTTTGAGTCATTTTTAACAAGGGAGGCTCAAGTTCTTCACTCCACTCATTGTCAAATAAACAGTGAATGGGGGTAACGGGCAGCACAACCAGTGTTTTTAATACGTGACCATCTGAAGGTCATGGTCATTAGGGAACTGGTGGCATGACTACAACAGCCAGAATCGCAAAAACACAAACGGTACGTTTATATGTACGCGCGTGTTGTGTGTGTCCGTCTATCTCTCGGTCTTTCTATCTGTCAATCAGGCATTCCCAGACATGATAAGTAACTATTGATTAGAGTCAGATAGAGCGCCTTCCGGTTACCCATCTCTACACTGATAGGATCAAACACTTCCAGGAAGACGACAGGTGGATTTGTCCTGTGGACTGACCGAAGACTCATCCTCTTTTCACAATCTCGTGTATTCAAGGGCAGTCATCAAACACCAACTGATAACTCCCCTCACAGCTACACCAGAATACTGAGCTACCTAAAACCTTTGTTAGTGTTATTACTAATTTGCTGTTCCATGGTTCTAATTGTTAACTCATCATCTGTATAGATACCATTACAAAACTCTGAGAAAGTCTGTATTAAAAAAATGCAACCCCTGTTATTTAAAAAAATAACTATATTTGAAATTAATATTAAAGCAAAATGTAAACAAGCAGTCTACAATATTGTACACTCTTACTACAATCAATGTCAGTAGACCAAGTTGTGAGTGAGGATAAAAACGTTTGTGCCGCTCTTCAGTATTAATTGTAGATAGTCATTTTCTGGGTCCTGTGGGCAGGATAAATGGGTAGCAGACTTCCTTTCAGAAGGGCCTGAACTATATCTGCCCAGTTTGTCATTCATGTCATTACAATATTAATCTCAGACAGGTTTATATCTAACCAGGTTAAATACGGAGCAATTGCCGAGCAATTCATTACTGTCAGAAGCAGCCTGTGTTAAATGGACCTCAGGCAATAAATATCTGATCAGCAATAAGAAAGAAAGCAAAAATCCATAGTGTAAGGAAGCCAGGAATTAATTCTGTGGCAATAAAGAGAAGTGGAACCTACAGACACCTAAAATTATAGTAATACCTCAATAACTCAATGTACTTAAACTTTGTTTAGCTTGCATTGTTAAGGAAGCATGTTCATTTTTGAGCAGAACATTTTCCCCTTGATCTCTGGCAGCAGACTGGGCAAATTGAGTTAGTGCCATGCTTACCACCTCATATGTATTCCATACAGGAGAGTCTTTGTATACACACCACCATCTGAGGTCCTTACATACATACTGCATCACACTGCCCACTCTGTTCCCTTCTGAGTGAACCACAAGAAACTAAGCTACAGGCAAACATCTCGTACCTAAGCAGACTTTGCTTCCAAGTTCAGAACTCATCCTGAGGCTAACTGACAGGCTACTTGCATTAAAATTTTAACAGCATATTTTCCTTCCCCACAACATTTATTAGAAAAGGTTAGCCAAGCCGCAAAAAAAAAAAAAAAAAAAAACTGGGGTTAAAATGTGTGTGCGCTGCTTTATGACAGCAGGGCTGCATGTTGGCCTGGTGAAAAGTCTAGTGAGAACCACTCACGTTTTACGGACACCATACGGTGTTCCAATAAAACGGTTCATTTCCACCCGGTGGTGAAGCGGCTCACCTTTATGTTTACTGGGGCTCTGTGTTATTTATGACCTCTGAAAGCCTGCTGCCTTTGAGTGCTAGTCTCAGCAGGGCTGGTGCAGGAGTGACGGTGAACAGAGACAGATCATGTTGTCACTTTCTCGGTACCGCTGAGCCTCACAAAGCCAAAAACAGCAGCACTGAGAATCAAGCACTGTAGCAGAATCGGATGAGAGTTTCAGCCTCTTGTTGCCGTTTAAAATAAATACTTTCTCCTGAAAAGCATGATAATAATGAATTCTCGTTTTAGAAACTCACTCGAGGTCATGTGAAGAGGTTGGAGGCTTTATTAGGATCATTACGTCCGCCCACACTCACAGAAAGACATTGACCTCTGATCAAAAAAGAAGAAATGTATTTTCTACCATAGCCAGACAAAAAAAAAAAAAGCCCCCACATCTTTATTCATCCAACAGAGATAATTAAGGCTGACTCTGCAATAATTCAGTTACTGGTCCCAAGTTGATAAACAATCATCTCAACTCAGATTATGACAATGAAATACTGTACCTAAGTTTATAAATCATAAATTATAACTGCCATCATTTAAATTCCTCCAAAGACCTTTCAAATGGATGACTATCATCACCATCATCATTTTTTAAAATTATTTTTATGTTATTATCCACTAACGATTGAATATATTCTCCAGTCACCTATATAGGGAAGATGCTGAAAACATCTACCTCTTTGATATCAGTAGAAAATAAAAATACTTACTCCTCTCTCAAACAGTACTGATAAGATAAACTAATTTCCATATATTTTGAGTTATCCCTCTGTGCCTCTATTGCATCCTAAAAACTTTTTTTTTTTGATACTTTCACATTTCATTATTTGATTACATACTTGGGTGAGCTGGAGAGCTGTAATGGAGGCAAGCATCCATCAAAATACTGTTAGGGGCATGTTAGAAGGCTTTTTGAAGAAGGAAATACTGGTGGTAATAAATACATGGATCATCATACGGTATATATTATATGCAATGGAGAGGGTTATTTTGCATTTGATATGATATATTAGTTGATATCTGTATAAACTGGATTACTTCTGCTCAACCTTTAGGACCACATAATCGACACACCCTCCATTATATCGTAAATAGCAAATGGACTGCACTTATACTGCACTTTTCAACCAGAGGGGGACAAAACAGCTTTACAATGCCTCTCATTCACCCATGCACACTCTCACATACACCACTGACCTGGCCATTGGGGGCAATTTGAGGTTCAGTGCCTCGCTCAAGGACATTTAACCAAAGGGAGTCAGGAATCGATGGGAAGACCCGCTCTACTTACACAGCCGCACCAAGAAGTTGGTATTTCCCTGGGTATTTAAATGCTTTGTGTTTTTGCAGTGGTGCATTAGCACCGTGTTTATTTTGCAACATGTTTAAGCTCTGCTGCAAAAATCTACAAATATATCAATGTTGTTTTGATATGGTTCCTGACAAATACCAATGAGATCTTGAAGACGCTTTTGAGTTGAGTTTGAATGAAGTGTGTTTTAAGTGTGAGTTAGCAAGGCAATTATTCCCTTAACAAAATACAAATATTGAAAAAGTAGTTTTTTGTCTCCCAGATTAAACTATGGGGGGCTAAACTATCCAACTATTACCTCTTGAGGTAAAAAGTGGTATTACAGGACATGATGGGTCACAGCTAGCTGGTTAGCATGTTAACTTCAGTTAACATCAACACTGTAGACAGGAATGTTGCATACTAAAAAGAAAAAATGAGTCAGTGTACATGTCAGATATTATTGCAGTCCTGGTTGTCGGGGAATACTTCCAATAATCTGCATCAATAACATCTTACAGTAAGTATCGTCAACATCATGTCTCTTTCCACTCCTCTCCCTCCCTGATGTGACAGCCGGTAAAATTGATTGAGCTCAGGTCCAGGTTCTGACACACAGCAGCGCTGCCTACTATTTGTTGATTACTATTGATTTTCTTTGATACTTCATTTAAAAAATCAATAGCTTAGAAGAAGAAAAATAGGCATGGCTCATACATACTTTAACATACATCCTGTACACCGAAGAAGGCTTCAGATTTGGCAATGCCACGGCAGCAATTTGGAGGAAAGCTCTTTACAGGTGAAAGCCGGGGCCCTGCACTACAGATCGATTTGCAGTTCTGCTGCCCAATCACAGAAAGTGGTCATAAATTAAGCTCATCAGTGTTACCTTGTGGACAGCCAGGATGCACATAACATCCGCTTTCCATCTCCTTGTCACTCATAAAAAAATAAAAAAAAGTCTTGGCACAGTTTTGTCCTCTGTACCTGTGAGAAGAAGGATGGGGAGAGAGAGAAACAGAGAGAGGCAGACTGAAAGAGAGAGAAAATGGATGCATTACCTGGAGTTCATCCTGGCGCGCAGCTTCTTTGCCTTCTTCCGTGCCTTCTGTCTCTCTTCCCCATCCTTCATGCCCTCAGAGGACACTGAGCTGTCTGTCACAATATCCACGATGTATTTCTTCAAGGAAAGATGCTCCTAGAATAGACGAAATCAATACATGAGAGACACTGCTGGCAATTTTATGTACCGTTACTTAGAACAAGCTTCTGGAATCACTAGTGTGTCTGGATTTGGCGCCAAAATAAGCCCAAAAATCTGTGGCGGAAAGTAAATAAGCACTTTTACTCAAGTGCTGTATTTAAGTACACTTTTGAGGTATTTGCACTTTACTGGAGTATTTGCCTTCTCTGAAATGTCGTGGAGTAGAAGTGCAAGGTTACAAAGAGAAATACTGTACTTTTACTCGACTACATTTATCTGACAGCTCTAGGTGGTAGTTACTGTGCAGATTCAGATTTTTCTTATATTACATGTAATCATCTTATAAATTACAGTATGATGCATTGTTTAAGATGACTACTAGAATACAAAGCAGGTAAAATTTACCTGTTGGGCTACAGCAATAAATTGTTGGTTACACATTAACACATGAGCAATAATTTCCCAATAGTTTAATATTATAAAATATAACATGACAGTCTGAAAGCAGCCTTTCTGTGTATTTTTAGTGCTTTAAGTACATGCTTATAATATTTCTGTACTGTAAGTAAAACTTTGAATGCAGACCTTCTGCATGTAAAACAAGTATTGTGATATAGTCTGCTCTTGTTACTCTCAATTCAATTTAAAAAAAACTTTATTTGTCCCTGAGGGGCAATTCATGCAGCAGGCATAGTAAAAAGAACAAACACGAGGACATACATAAAGACAATGCATGACAAACAGTGACCACCAACACTGTGCACCAGCCTGTTATGTAAATTATTTCCAGTACGGATACGTATATAAACTGTAAGTCAAAATTACAATGGAAATAAATCGGCATTATAATCCTTGTTCAGTGTCTCTTGGCAGAGGTTATACACATACGACGTGGCACTGACTATATTGTGTGACATGTAGATCTACACCTCTCAATAACACCATTATATCCTGTAATTACCTCCACTCTTTTGAAGCCACCCGCCCACAGACCTGCTAAAAAGCTGGAGGTGTTGCCTCCTGTCTGGCCCTGTCAGATGATTCTGATATTTCCACCAGGAGACAAGGGAATGTAACCCAATTTGAACAACATGATGCATGTGCAAGAAACCAATTACCCAATTATGCTGTCATCCAGCACCCCAGAGGATAGGATGGCCTCACAGATAAAGGGGCTTCCATTCAGCAGTCGAGCTGAACTGTGTGTGGGATGCAATACCCTTTGGTCACAAGTGTTGTCAGTGCACCTGCTGCCTGAATAGGGGTTTTCACTTAGTGTCATTGGAATAACGGGTGTCCTTAGCTGGGTTAAAGTGTGATAGAGTGACTTAGTGCCACAAAACTAACTGAATGTAAAGGTTTCTTTAGCATTTTGACTTAAAGGCCATAAAAACCTTTTGTATAAACCACTACTATGAGCAAAGTTAGAACAGTTTTAATTATTTTTAACACAACTTTTCAACCACGGATTTTTTCAATATTGATTAACCCTGTGATTATTTAAGAAATATTTGTATCAAAATGTGTGACAGTTGTGAGGTTTTTGTTGTAAGCAATGTCAATCAAATCTCATTATACCACAGCAACATGGTCCTAATTGCACAAATCAGCTAGGACTTTGGGTTAAACTCTTAAAAAAGACTAGGCAACAACTTTTTTTGAAGGTGAAGTTACATACTTAGAAATAAATATTAAATATGAGAGAGAAATGAATAAGATTTCTAGCAACAATTTCAGGAGCTTTGACATTGGCCAAGTAGTTAACATATTTTAGCCTTTTTCCAAGAGATTTAAGTAACAAGAATAAAATAGGAGAAAAAAAGATGATGATAGATAACTTGGCATGAAAAAGGGCACTGTGAGTGAGAGTATTGTGTTTCCTAGGAAGGATGTGTGTGTCTGTATTTGTATGCGCACACCTCTGCCCTCTACTCTGAGAGACTACAGGTCAGTCATGGCTCATGACCGTAGCTGTCCCTCACTTGGGAGGCAGCTGTTCAGTAATCTCTCTGAGAGGCTATCCAGTGCAAGAGCCACTCACTTAATGGAATCGTTTCAGTGACGCATCCAAAACATCTTTGCAAAATCACACTGGTGGTAAAATAAAAAGGGTACCTGAAATATTAAGCTGTCAAATAAGAGTATAATGCTGACACACAGACAATGATCCTTTAGCAAATAAATATATAATGATTACATCCCATTTCCTGTTGCTCGGAGGCTAGTCTGAATGGAAGTTGTGTAGACTGTTTGAGACAATCAGATTTGATGACAGACAGCTGTCTACCACTGAACCATTGTAACAAAGCAGCAAAAGACGCTGGCCTTAGGCCACTGCTACAGCACAATACCACAGATTGCGAGTAATGTGATACTGCTCTCAACATCACTCCTTTCCCCTGAAACAAACAGACCTATAACAGATCTAAAGGGCGGCCAACACAACATACAGACTCTATGGGATGTGTTCATCCACTGCCTTTTTTGTCACAAACAAAGGCCTGGGAGGTCGGCTTTCCATTTGGTGTGAAACAAACAGCTGTATTTCATGTTGGTTACTAGATAAGATATGACGCTGCACTGGATATAGTTACCACCACTACAGTGGTTTACATGACATTTTTGTATTGAACGGCATCTTATCAGTGATATTTAAGAAGGGCACAAGTAACACACAAGACAAAAAAAAAAAAAAAACAGACAACTATTCATTGGATCACTCAACAGCAGCTTCACTGCTATAACGAGACAAGATGTTGGATCTCATAACACTGTGGGGAGGGAGAGGCTCGCTTCAGCTGGCAGTCTGGATATTTCATCACTGTTCTCAATGTAGGGCTATCAGTGCAGCTTTAACTACAAGACCTTTAGGGCTACTCGGTGCCTTTGGGAGGTCTAGCCTGATACCCTCTGCAGCCTGGTGATCCGTCTACTGGCAATGCTTGCTAAGAGCAGTCTTTCCTCAGAGAAGGGCTTTGTGCCGCCATGTCTAAAAGATGATCAGTGAATCATGTCAGAAGCCATGGGTCTTGGATATTACCTGCATCGTTTTAAACCAGGACAGCTGGCGAGTAAAAAGAATGATTGCCATTTCAGGCTCTGTTCCTATACATCGGCTTTACCCGGTGGATAATCATTTTATTTTCAATTTGCAGGTCTTTCAGAATGAGAGAAAATGACTAAATATGGAGGCACAGGGCGTTTGCCGCCCGCTTCTCTGAAAAACTATGCCGTGACCTCTGCTCAGTTGAACCAACCATCTTCATTTTAATTAAAAATCTTTCATTGCAGGGAGAGTTATGGAGGCGCAGTCTGGAAAATAGTTGGCAGTGTTATGAATTCAATACTGGACACCAAAATGAGATTTGAAATAAATAACAAGGGGCCACATAAGTCTATCTAAACAAGCGTAGACCTATTGGACAGCTTGATTAGCTTTCACATAGAATAAGTTAAAGTCGTTCTGGGCTGCTAAACATTATCTTTTTGAGAATCTTCAAGACTAACAGGCCAATCCAATAACACAATTAACACAAACTGTCAAGTACAGCTTTTAGAATAATCCAGACACAAAATCGTACAAGGATGACTTGGAGTTCAGAGACTTAAACTTGTATTTATTCCTACTGAAAAAAGGCAATACTCAAGGTAGTAATACCTTAATGTTGTGCTTATTCATTAAAGGTGCATATATGTAAGAATTGGCCTGAAACTGATCAGTGAACATAACCGTATCGGTACCAGACACAGCCTCCAAGACTGTTTGATGACAGGAAATGCAGTAACGAGGTGATTTACAGTGGTTCTGACAAGTCCACATTTAGGCAAGGGCAGAAAAGGTGTGAAGGTCGGGCATCACTCAATGCCCACCTCTGGAGGCCTTAGCTAAACTATCAGACTCCCCTCTTGAGTTATAAAGTGATAATTCGAGACAAGACATGCCAAGGCTAGCATGATTTAACTTAACTTTAGCAGATAACGGCTATTTAAAAACAAACTATTTCTTAACATTCTGGATAAACAAATTACACCTTTAAACAACGTCATACTGAAAGACATATTGCAAATTTTTGAGTTCTGTTCATATATAAACCCTTTATAGTGCTATGTTGGTGAAGCTCTTCTCTCAATTGCTTGCATGTTTATCATACTGTCAAAGTAGAAAAAAAAATGACATGCAATTGCAGAGGAAATGATATAGAGGAAAGGAAGGAGGAGGGTATCAATTATTCCCCGCTGAAAAAAGCTTTGAATGAAGGAGCTACCGGGGCCAAAGGTGCTGCGTATAGCACCAACAGTTGTCAGCCTCACAATGAGCACTGCTGAAAAGCCAATCTCATATTGCAGCCTGAGAGGTTACCTTGCATTAACGAGCTGCCTTCCCATGGAAAGGCGCTCCATGACAAAAACAGCCTAGAGACAAGGGGGTGATGTCACCCCTCCACTGAAGCACTGAACCCTGACTGTGTACATTTCAAGGCCCATTTGTAATCTCACAAAGCCAGCAACAGAGCCGCGGCAGTATATAAGGGGACGCATAAACAATAATAATGACCACGTCATAAAAGCCAACCATGGTGTCCCTTTTGTCTTTTTTACATGACACAAGCAGCAGCAGGGCCGTATTCTTTGACAGGATGAGTGGGTGTTTGTTCCTGGCTGGGAGTAGGAGTGGGAGTGTGTGTGTGTGTGTGTGTGTGTGAGATACGCACCACTTCCTCATCAGAGAGCTCCCGTCCCTGGATGCTGCTACTGTCTCGCACAGCCTGTTGGTGCCTCTTGCCCTTGGTGTGGCTGAACAGGTGCACCTCTGAGGTGATCTACAAACACAAACACAGTGGTCAGAGGTCACTGCAGCAGACACAATGGAGACAGAAGCAGGGAAGGGTCAACAGAGACCCAGGGGAAGCTGGTGAAACAATATACCACATGAGCTTTTCAAAAGAGACCAAAACGCAAAAATGGTCTCTTCTAAAGCTCAGTTTAAAGGAAAACCTAAGGAAAGGAAATGTGATTTGTTACATGAGCCATATTTTTGTAAATTGGCGACAATATGCCTTTTTTTGTACACTCTTTTTATGATACTAATTGAGCCTTCAGCAATAGAGTGTAGCTGGATAGGACCCTCAACACAATAACTCTTCTGGGATTTTAATAATTTACAAAGGAAAGTGCACGCAAACAAAAACCCAAAATGCTTTACAAGATGTTATAAAAATACACTTAACATTGGGGACAGCAGTGGACTTGTAGATGTCTAAATGAATGCAGGTCTGAGAAATGGCCACAACAAAAGGCAGGTGTGCAGGAAGCAATGCTGTTCTTCAATCTCTGGAAACAAGCCCATTTAGAATGGTTTGTGTTTAATGTCATTAAATTAAGTGCTTGCTGCTGACCAATCCATGATCTCTGGTGTCAGATGCTAGCCAAGGTCATCTAACATTTTAACAAGATTCCCTCCTCCACCCCCCCGACCCTCCTCTTTATCTGATGCTGGTTTGGAGACTCAAGGTGTCCCACCCTTGTTGCCGTGGTAGCCACTCTGTCAGAGATAAATGTGTCTGCTTGTCTCGTCTGACACTTGAAAAAGAATAAGCATGCTCAGTCATAAATCTCTGTTTAAGAGCCCATGTTTAATCAATGCAGTTAAATCCTCATTTAAATGTGCCCTCTTCCAAAAATCCCCTGAATCACCTTCCATCAACATTTTAATGTATATACAGCCTGCCAAATAAACACAGGTGGCTGCACAGAGGTGTTCTGCTGCAGAATCTGCATCTTTTCCCCTCACACAATATTAGTCCAGGAGAGGAAGACAATTAAATGAGAGGTCGCAGAACAATTCATGCCCATTAGAGAGCAATGAGGACTTTTTAGATTTTCATCCCTCGACAATTTAGAGGCCAGGGAAGCTGTACTGTAATGGTTAGTTCCTACTACAAGCCTGCAAGTGCTCAATTGGGACTTCTTACTCAGATAAAACATTTTGTTTGGCTGTTCACATTGTTTTTCACATGGGGCCAATATTAGATTCCTGTGTGAACTGATTACTTCTGCGCAAAAGAGCAATAACATAACATACAACAGATTTCATCCAAAATTTCAGAATGTCAAGGGCTAATTTAATTACATCTGTCAGCATCTCTCCTCAAGAGTCTCGTGACAAGACACTGAGTTTAGGCCAGTGGGTGATGTAAAAGTTGCATGAATTCTGATTTGTCTGTTCAGATTGCGGTTGCAATGCAATGCAAAAAAAAAGAAAAAAAAGAAGAACTGAAAAGACCAGACTGACCAATCCATCGTCATTGCGATATGAACATACACAATAAGCGCATCTAAAATGCAATGGGAAAAAAAAAAACCTGTACGTACCACAACACAACACAGGGAGCACTGTTTCTTGCGCTCATACGGTGTAAGTTTGGGGGCATAGTCCGTATTAGCATGTCGACCACTGCTGAGCTCAGCAGCCTTCTCCTTCCTCTGCTCGATTTGCTCCATATGTCTGCGGCTGCTCTCATCGTGCTATGGAAGAAACCAGACACCAGGGGTCATATGGGAACCTGGGAATTCCTGTATGGTGTCCGATGGGGACGCAAGGTGGCATGGTATAAACTTACCTTCATCTGGATCTTCTTCTGCAGCTCCTCCATGGCCTCCTGCTGAGCAGCACTAAGGGCAGCCAGACGTTCCTCTCGGTCTCTTCATATAAGACAATAAAAAAAAAAAGTAATGTAAATACAAGTCTCCCATTTAACAAAGTGACTTTTGGAATCAAATGAGGACTGGAGCAGCCACTTGTGTATCGACAAACCTGGCTCTTTCCCGTGCTGCATCTTCTCTAGCTTTCTCCTTTTCCTGCCTCTGCTGTTCAATACGAGCCTCCTGCTCCTTCCTCCGCATCAGCAGCTCCTCCACCCGTGCCTGACGCTCTGCTTCCAGGACCCGTTTACGCTCCTACAAAAGGGAGTGAAGGATATTGAAGATGCACCTAAAAACAAAACTGAAACTAAGAAAAAAGGAATGTTAATCTTTGTTTTTTGTTTCACCTGTACAGCTTCGTCTCTGGCCTGCTTCTCCTCCTGTCTCCTCTGTCTGTCTTCCTGCAGCTCGTTAAGCCGTTGCTCATACTCATTTAACTTGGCCAGGGCATCATGCCTCTTGTTTTGGGCTTCCAGAGTGTTGATGAATGCGATTTCATTCACCTGGACAGACACATACACATGAACCAGAATATTTATACACACAGGATAAATATCAATAAACATGAATGCAGATGTATAAAAGTTTGGGGGGTGTCGGTTTGGCCGTCTCCAGTCTAAATATTGTAACTTATGAAATGTGTTAAAAAAATAGGAGCAATATTTTGGCTAGAATCAGCCGAACTGACATGCTGTCAAGCCACAGCAGTCATTTTTTTAGAGACGTTGTGTGTTGATGAATGTAATTTAACACTGAAAGTGAAAAAAGTATGACCGCAAACGTCCCACTTAATTCATAAGAAAAAACTATTTGGCTGTCACGAGCATCTGGTTACTACTTTTCAGGGGAATCCCCTCCTCTACCTTGGCTTCTTCTTCTTGGGCTTTCTTTACAATCGCCTGGAGCTGCAGTTCTCGCTTAAACTCTGCATGCAACAGCCTTTCCTCCATCATCCTTCGACGCTGCTCCAACAACTCCTCCTTCCATTTTCTCACTTCCTTCTCCTGCAGAAAGAGAAGGGTGACATGCAGGAACGGGTGAAAATGTATTAAAAAAATGTTTAAAAAGAAATATTGTACATTCTCTCCAAAACAACACAGACAATACATTCTTAATCTATCTGTTGCTACCCTCTCCTGCGTGTCCACATGGGGATTAATGCGAATACACACCACTTCATGTATTTATGTGGTTAATCCTGATTTATTCTGGGACTCACTCATCTTGCCATGGTCTGGGGAACAAAAACAAACTTCATGAAAGGCTGTTGATTTTGGCCGGGGGTCTCTCTCACGACTGTCTGCGGCCAGCTGGCCTGGATGCGACTGGAGGGGGTTATAATATTTAGTGATTCTATCAGGCAGTGTGCTGACAAAACCTCTCGTCATGAGCCAGACTGGCCTTAGCTTGCATGGAGTTTCTTCAGGGTGCTTTCCGTCAACTTAGCACGGCCCACTCACCCTCTCCAAGAGCTTCTGCAGTTTGAGCGTCTTTTCCTCGCGGAGTTTGTCCCTCAGCTGCTGCGCCTTCAGCTGTTTCTCCTCATGTTTCTTCTTTGACTCTGCAATTGTTCTGTCAAAAACATGGAAACAAATCATTCATCTCTTTCCGTTTGCCTCTAATTAAAAATGCGTATAGCAGACATAGACTCTGATAGGCAATAGGGCCTGTTTAGATGTTCTGGGTGGTCACCCTAAAAAGAAAGAAAAGGTCAGGCTCAGTAAGTGGGCCTGTGACTCTCAGGCTGCTGGACTAAATCCTTGTCAAAATAAGGAGAGGGGTTTGCAGATGAGTACATTGAACTGCTGTTGAGGATGGCACTAAAAAAGATTAGCCGATTATATTGTCTGTGTGTTAGAAATAAACAAAGCAAAAAAAAAAAAAGAAAAATTAAAATGTTTTGCACCTTTTGCGTGATGGTGAGGACAATTTCTCGTGCATGTGGATTCCATGTCCGGGAGGGCGAGCTGGTTCCTCTTCTACAATGTCCCCCCATGAGGTACTCTGACGCCATGGCTCACGAGCTAGGAAAATAAACATACTTCAGTGTAATGTTTGCCATTACAAGGGACGACAATTCAATTTTCATTTAGATGTTGACCTCCGTACCGTCATAATCTGCCAGCATGTCACTCCAATCAATATTGACTCCACATCCTCCGTTGCCAATGCTTGCCTGTGGTAAAGATTTGTATTTTTTTACATGTCAACGTACAATTTAGTAAAGAAAAAAATAATTTTTTTAAATATGTATTTCCAAACTTGCTGTCAAATAAAAGGCTCCAAACATGAACAGTCTGAAAATAAGCATTATTAATCTTACAGAGAAGTCACTTTCGTTGTCAGTCTCCAGGTCGTTGTTCTCGGCCTGAATCTCTCTGGTCAGCTGCTCTTCCTCAGCGATGGCGCTGGCAATCGCCTCCTCGTTGGCCTTCTCCAGTCGGTCGGCAAGTTCCTCTTTCTTGGCAAGGACCTCTGCCATGGACTGGGGCTGAACACATGGCAGCATAGATACCACTTCACACATGCAGCATTTCAAATTTTCATAAAATGTTGACTTCATGCAAACAACCAAAAAAAAAACAAACAGAAAAGAAGAAACCTGTTATTGTGATATGATTGGCCTTTTTGATATACATCATTTTTATATTTTGCAAATACAGACATAAATAGTAAAATTAATGATGGCTGAATTCAGTTTAGATTTTTCTGCTTCTTCTTGCAATTGTGCATGTTGGCTCACAGTCATGATTTACTTGACATTAACTTAATTTGGGGTTTTTTCAGCATTGTTACATTATGTCAGAGGGGTGTTTCCAATACTTTTTCTGCTCACTATATGTAAATTCATTTGACAAAATATTCCACACAGAAAAATGTGGTAAATGATAAATTAACATAAAGTATTTAATGTAAAGCACGAGAAATAATATAATTTTTACTTCTGTACAGTTGGTCTGATTTGTACTTGGATGCAGGATCCAAAGACTGAGGGGAACACCATATCAACCCAATCACAGTTTGTACCACACAATCATCACAAGAATCACAAGTGAGGAAGCATTCAAGAGTCATGCAGGTCACATTTACTGTGAGGATGAAGAGATGGTGGAAGGAGGCAACCGAAATGAAATCCGTTTACCTCCACCTTGCAAGTATATTTGGCGTTTATGCATTTTCATGACATGGCAATAATAAAAGGAATGACTCACAGTTTACTCCAGAGCATCAAGTCTTTTACATGAGGCATGTTTGGGAAAGTTAAAAAGTTCAAAATCTTAAGAACACCAGAATAGCCTGGACGAGGTTAAAGACTAAACTGGTGTTAAATTTGAGGCCAAGTAGCCGTCACTGCAGATTTGAGTTGAAGTTTTTTCCACATTTTTATTCAATGCCTGTCAAAATCTGACAGTACCACACTTAGAGGTGTAGTCATCCTTGATTAAGTGTATGGAGGTTTGTGTTTACACACTCCATGATGCTTAATAATAGTGACAACACCTGATGTGGGCAGACAATGTTTACATAAGATCAGTTGCTGGGTTGAACACAAATTGGTAACTCAGGTTTTTTAGAATAAGAATAATTTTTTTTTTTGCACAATATTTTAAAAAGGTGGCCAAAATAACTAAAACAAGTTCAATTGAAAACAAGTTAATAAATCTGTTTAGGGTATCACCCTGGGAGCACTTGCTGGAGGACAAAAGTAATCTACTCACAGCTATTCTTCACAGAGAATGGTGCTATAACAACACTGCACAGTGCTAAGCAGTCTGGCCTGCACATTTGGTCTGGAGGTTTCTTAAGATTGACTTTGTTTAGGCGGTGAAGGACCCTTAGGGATCCCTGCCCCCCCCCAACCCTCCCGTCCCCTCCCCTCTGCTCCTCCATCTCTCAGCACTCACAGTAGAAAGCTCTGTGGGGTCCAGCACACTCTCCAGTTTCACCGCTGCCATGGGAGCCTCAGCCTGTCCTGGAGCAGATGTGGCCATGCCCTGCGACGCGCCCCCCTCAGCCTCACTGTCCCCCAAGGCCAACAGTGCACTGAGCCCATCCGCCTGGGGAAGGTCTGGGGATGTGGAGAGTGCCAGAGCAGGGACTGGGACTGATAGAGTAATGTCTGTTGGTGGGACTGTGGCTGAGGACGGGTTGGGCTCTGGGGCTTGGGAAGGGGTGAGAGCTGCTATTGGGGGAGGCGCGTCTTCACAGGGTGCGTCGACACACTGCCCCGAATCTTGTGCACTCTCTGCTGGGGGCTGCACCGACAGTCACACACAAACACACGCAAACTCAATTTAAAAAACATGCATATTTCAAGCGATTCATGAGAGCAATAACACACACACAAAAAAATAAATCAAACCAGTCAATACCCAACACATAGCTAAAAACACAAAACATGCAGGAAAGCTGGTACTAACATGCCCTAAATATCCAATTACGATCAAATTAAGATGATAGATTGGAAATACTGATTTGTGTTTCTGATTCAACCGATGGCTATAACACACTCTTACCAAGTGTGTCTGGAGGCATCGACAGAGTATTTATTTCATGGGAGTGAAAATGAGTTTTCTGCCTCTGAAATGTCAGCATACAATCAATCGCCTTAAAGTTGATATGCCTGTCTGGACAGTCTGTCTATGAATACCATGGAGCCCAAAACAAAAACAAATGTGGCTGATAAAATGGTCTAGTGTTACTCTGCTCCTCGTGAATAATTGATATCCAGGGACTGCTCAGAGAGAAAGACGTCACAAGGTACTGAACCTCAATACCTCAATCATGTGTCCATTCTCTGGACGTCCAACCTTCTCCAGATTGTCAGACTCGGCAGGGACTTGCTGCTCTGAGTCCGTCTTGGCTGCATCATTGTCCGGCGGACACTGAGGACGGAGTTGTTGCTCCTCTTGAGGTGGCGGATGCGAGTGGTCACACTTGGCGCTGTCCTGTTTTGGGATGACACAAGCCAAGACAGGACTGACCTTGGCAACTATAGCAGCAGAGCGAGGTTTGGCAGTGCGTCCTCGCTGGACGGTCTCCCAGCCCTCTGCATCCTTTTTACCTGGAGCGCACATGAGGTACTTTGTCAATCAAGGAGAAGAGGATGTGCTGTTCAAGTACACTCTGGCTTTCTGCAAGGGGAGATTTCTTACCAAGTTTTTCTACCGGGGAGATGGTTTGTTGACTGGAGTTAGGTACGGCCTGAGTGCACTTCACCCGGTCTGCCCAGCTGGGGCCTGTGTGGGAGAGCCGGGCTGCAGCCAGTGTAGCCGGAGGACCACTAAATGAGACACAAACATCATGCATGAGAACAAACAAATGTGCACCTGTACAGTGAAGCCTTTACTGTCAGCAGGTAGGATTTTCAATTTTATTACGCCATTACATCTAATCTCTCAGCAGCCCCTACAGTCCACCCCGTGTAAGACACTTGAGCAGTCTGAAGACAGTGCCTATCTAACACGCCTGCACTCTCCACTCTGAGATAGCATGGGACTGAATTGGACAACAGGCCTCCGTCATGATCAATATCCATTTCCTGCGGCATCCGATTACAGAGCAGTGCACATATTGAACCGATGCTTCAGCAGTCTTTAACTGACACTTTCATCTACACCTTCCACTGATTCTGTGGCCAAAGAGTGAGAGACTGAACAAATTGCATTAAACAAATGCTTCTCCATCAGCAATCAATGGCTGTACTGCTAGATAAGGGCGTCTGCATATTTTCTAACCCCTTCAAAAACAGGCATAGTGCATCATTTAAAATATTGATTGGTTAATAACAGGATGCCTTATAATACAATTTTAAATCAAATAAAATATTGATATTTAAAATGAAATCAAAGACCTAGCAGTGGAAGGAAAGTGGGGTTTCGTGCAGCATACAGGCCTTAAAGCATGAATAAGTCAGCGCTTACCCAAAGTTGAGGGTTCGACGTGCCCCTGGGGAAGGAACCATTCTGTCTGCTGAGGGACTGGGCATCACGTGACGTCCTGGAGACATCTTACGCACCTCCCAGGCTAAAGATGTGGGCCTGAAAAAAAAAATGAAAGTGGTGAACATTATTTAAATAACGCTAATTACAATCCCTAGTTGCCAAACACACACACAGACTTGGCTTACACTTCAGCAAATCAGTTAAATAGCTGATTCACTTGCAGCAATTTTGCAATAAATGGAGCGTGTAACATTTCGGGATGTCTTATTGATTAACAGTACGCCTTAAATGAACAAATTGGGAGGCAGCACTGGGAATTTCATTTCTTAGTCAATTTACGGTTGCAGTGGTCACTGTGTTAAGGAGAAGCCAATAAACTCATGGATCTCTTTGAATCAAAGCCAAGGCTATTGATCCATTCTGTTTGTGACTCAAAGCCAGGGAGCAACTAAAAATGGGTAGTGTAGGAGAGACAAAGAAAAGGAGTGAGAAAAAAAAGAAACTGAAGATTACCTGTTCTGGGCATCTGTTTTCTCCAACTTCTCCTGGAGCTGGATCCAGTCTATGAGGGCTTTAAAATCCCGCACATAGTTGTCCAACATCATCAACACCTCCTAAAGACAAGCAAACACAAAAGGATGATTACATAAAAATGATAAAAAAACAAACAAAACAAAAAAATACACGATGTACAAACCAATAGAAAGGTAGGCTCAAAAATAAATAAAATCTGATGCATGTGTCCAACTTAATATTTGGACAATATTAATGGAAAATGCTGTCAATTCAGTTTCACACAGCTTGAAAATACCAAACATGATATAAGAATTAAATGATGTATTTAGAGCTGCAACTAATTATTATTTTCATTATAACCTAAAACGGCACTCAGTCAAGTACATACCTCTGGCAAGGCCCAACATATCCCTTTAATTCAATTAAGCATAATCCAATATCAAATAAAACATATTCAAATCTGCTCAATTCAAGTTTTTATTTGGATCTGCATCAAAGTGTACTGATTATTCAATGAGGAATTTAAAAAAAGAAAAGAACAAGGACAAAAAAAAGCTCCATCCCACAATGTTAACAATTTTTTTTTTTTCCTGGATCCGTCCCTTTATCTGAATCTGCACCAAAAGTTAATGGCGTCTATTATGGGCTGAGACCCATCCCCCATCTAAAGTTCATGGAAATGTGTTTAGTAGTTTTTCCTGATGACAAACCAACAAGCAAACCAAGAAACAGACACTGGGAAAAACATACCCCACTTGGCAGAAGTAATCAATCTGCCAATTATCTTCACGATGAATCCATAATTGTTTGTTTCAGACAATGTCAAAATATTGTGAAAAATAAGATTAGTTGGATAAAACAGAACACTTTTTTTTTTTTTTTAACTAAAGTAATTATCAATCAAACAGTCAAACGTTTGATGAGAACCCAAGTCTGCCAGTCCAGTCAATTTAAAAACTCACTCAGGTAAGGCAGAAGCAGAAGCTGGCCGACACATGTTCATGCTCATGTACAAAGCAATTGAAAAGTTTGAGGAAGAACAGAGAAGGCAAATGCCCATTATCAGCACTTGAACTTCCTCACAGTGCTGGTTATCCAGAGGTGGTGGACTGTGCACTGCTTTTTCCCAGAGCTCTAATGAAACGAACACAACTGATTGATGGGAAGCGTGAAGGGAGTGGTAATTGAGAGTAAAGCTTCACAGTGCTTTTAGTTAATAGACAAGTCAGACCAGTGAAAGATGTGTCCAGCAGCAGGTCTGCTGATTAGAGCTGGTTAACAGGAAAAGACCACCGCCATGGCCTGGTGTTCATTTGGTAATGAAGGCCAAGATGGAGAGCAGTCTGCTTCTCCTCTGACAGATAAACCAACAGTGAGTGAAGGCACCGTAAAGTGGCTTTCAGCATGTTAACAGGCATACTTACCTAAATACAACCCTCACATAACATTTCATGAGGAATGACAAAATGTTTAACCTTCCAGAGGCGTTGCCATAAAGCAGGATGGGCAGTTAAAGCCTGTGGTCCATACACACAAACAAGAATGAACAGGTAGAAGCTGAGTCAGATTGACTGACCTAAGTTAATTATTCACACTTTAATGCTGAGTTGGCAAAACTTCATACATGCTAGTTTGTAAGCTTGTTTGGGTGTTAATTGTATGTTGTTGTTTTTTTTTGTTTAATAATTAAAAAGACAAGATTATATATATGAATTTATAAATAATAAATAAAAATCTGAACCTGTATTGCCTCGAAGCAAACACCAATACCAAAAGCTTTTCTTGCCTGGTCTTGGTAATATGTTAAATAGCTGACAGATGGGATGAAGGAAAAGTTAAAGAGTGTGGGCATTATTAAGAAGTATACATGAGTCATTCTTCTGGGTGACTAATTTCCCTCCAAGTGGGAAAACATATTACATGAGGTCAGCGCTGAGGTTCTCATTCAAATTATACAAAGCATTACAGTAACACTGCAGAGAGTTGAGCATCACTTCCTGACAATGGTTATGTTTATGTCCACATGTTTTTGGGTGGGAAATTGTTTGTGTGAGAGCACACACTGCAGATTGCCCACAGCTACACTGGGGGTTTGTGGCTGGGGGATATCAAAGCACTCTGCTTCCCCTCCAGATGACTCCATCATCTATCAGTGTCCATTAAGCCCAAGCTGGGTGGGATGGGGGATTATGACCAGCACCCAGCTCCATGGCCATTAGACAGCATTAGGGCGTGTAGAGAGATACAGTGAAGGGGGAGAAAAAGAAAAAAAAAAGACACCTACTGAGCCAGATGTCTGACACAGGCCATCTGACAACATGCTTATCACACCACAGGGAGCTGCACCGTGGCACTGACAGCGAGCCAACCACACCACAGGGAACTGGGCTACGGTACTGACCGCAGACCGTCACCAGAACCATGCTCAGCATAATGCAGCATGGCAGAAGAATCAATAAAACACAGGACCAGCAGTATCACATCAGTATGCCCTGGAGCAACAGCAGAGTACTACTCCCAGGCTGCACCAAAACAGAACACACCGATTCACAAATAAGGTTCATTTTCTGCCCAAGATGTAGACCAAAATGAATGAGAAATGGCCAAGCCCCATTTCAGCAAATGCCTGATGACAAATACAATGCATTTACAATATTGTTTACACTCTGTCATCAATATTCAGTCCAGTCAGGCCCAGGAGAGAGCCCTGTGATAATTCTCTCACCAGCAAGCTTTCAGAGAGCCCCTCTGACATAAAGCAGAAATCAGGAGGAATGCGAGCTGTGAGGGAGAAATTGTCATGATGTCAATGCCTCCCTCTAGTGTTCATAAATCCTCAGACCTTTCAGTCTCCCAAAAGAAGAACTCCTACCTGATCAGTTCAGATCATGAAAACAGAATTTTGCATTTCCACCAGGGAGATTCATTATTTTTTTTCTTCTCAACATGGCAAACTAACCCTGCATTCGACGACACTCTGATCGGATTCACAGGTGACGTAAATCTCGTCCACAGCTCGCCGCAGGTTGTCGAAGAGGAAAGCCCAGTAGCGTGCTCGCAGGTCCACCTTGCGGGGCTGCCTTGCTTTGGTGGGGCTCTTCTCTGGCCCTTTGTCCAACAAGGAGCCACCTGTGCCTTTATTTTCCAAGGCAGCATTCTGTGGAGACAAAACATGGAGTAAACTTTACGCTAATAATGACAAACTTACTACAATATCATGCAAAACTAAAGTTGTTTATAGCATCTAGGAGGAGTTTTTCGTGTTGGCAGGGACAAGGGGTGCGGCTATTATGTGCCTTTTAATAAGATTTGAACCCCTTGTTACAACGTTGACTCCACGCATTACCCCAGTGGTTTCAACCACAGTGTGTCAGGAGGTATTAAATATTAAAATAGAAAGTACCCAAAGATAATATTCCATCAGGTTAAAGAGCATTGTACTAGCCCAGTCAGTGACAAATTGCTGTTGGCAACAATTGCTGTCACGCCAGTATGTTAAGTCCAGTCCTACAACATTCTCCTTGCAGCCTGTAGCAATGTAAACTATGTTTTTGCACCTCTCTCCGGCTCATGCGAGAACAACTAATGTACATAAATCTATAGCTTGAAAATTCAGAGATTAGACTCCATTTTTCAAAAAGTGACACACACAAAACAAAAACAGGCAAATTCATGGCCATCAGAGTTCCACTTGTAGCATGAGGCAAAAGACATAGGTGACATAGCTTGGTGAGTGGTGCCCTCTAGTGAAGGAAGATGATATACCAACCTGTTTCTTGTTCCTCTGTTGCCCAGAATTGATCCTTTGGGCTTTGGAGCTGCCACTGGAGTTGCTTTTGGACTTTGCTGTGTGAGGATAAAAAACATATATGCTTATATATAACAACTGATAAAATAAATCTCTGATAATCCAGATGAGGGTAACGATAAACACACAGGTGTCTTGGAGCTGTATAGATTAGTCGATGGACATAAAATCATTCGTTAACCATTTCAGTCATATTTCAAGCAAAAATGTCGACATTTGCCGGTTCAAGCTTTCTTAAATGTAAGGATTTGATGCTGTCTTCATCATGTATGACATTAAACGAATAGTCTTTGGGTTTTGGACTCTGCTGGTCTGAAAAAAGACGCAATTTGAAGACGTCACTTTGGGCTCTGGGTAATTGTCAATTACTCGAGGAACTAACTGGCAGATAAATCGATAATGAAAATAATCGTCAGCTGAAGCCCTGTTGTTGATCATGGACAATTATTGAAGCATAAGCAATTAATAAACACAAACGCCACAAATGTATAATGAGAGAAGCGGACAAAACAGTAACTAGAATTGTTGTGTTGAAGGTAAATTATTGACAATTCAGTTGCGGAAGATACAGAACAACCAACAGAAAACTTTACACAAACTGGTAGTTTGAAGATTTCTAGCATTCATGCCATGAACTCAAGAGCATCAAATAAGCCTTGAATAGAATAACTGCACTGACCCACAAAGAGGAGGCAGAGGCAGAGGCACGGCAAAAGTGAGAAAGTGTGAGGCTTCGGTGGGGGTTTCTGAGTGGGTTGCTCTAAAAGGAGCATAAGGCCTAAATAAAGCGATGGGAGCTCTGTCATGCTGTACAGTAAACTATAGTGCTGAAAAGACGAGCTGAAAAGTTAACATCTAAAAATGGGTATATTTTTCTTTCAGGATTTCAGGAATTGCATCAAAAGCACTGTGTAAACATTTCAAAGCCTATTACATAATATTCTATTAACCAAACAGTGTGAACCACAGTGTGGCATTGACCTGTGCCTCCAAAAATGTTATGTTCTACATAACAGAGCACCGGGAATCGGTGTAAGCTTCAGCCTGCATGACAGATCCTCTACACTCTACCATCATTTATCAGTCTAGCCATGAGATGAAAAATGATCAGTGTGTTCAAGCTGATATTGTATTACAATGAACAGCAGTATCTGGCTTGGTTAAGATTACAGACTGTGTTTGACATTGCCAAAAATGGCCACTGTAAAGCACTGTAAAAAACTAAAACGCTAAACACGTTTCGTTGGCTCAAAGACTTGGTAAATAAACTTACAGTAAACATCATCCGCAACAGCAATTGGGCAAGTGAGTTTTAAATTAAATTTATAAATAAAATAAAATGAAATAAAATGTTTTTTTTCTAGGGCGCATGATGGAAGTAGTTAATGAATGAATCATCCTGCTTCCTTCTCATCTAATCAAATCAAATGAAAATCATGTGTGGCTTGGGTACCACTTAGCGGTGCCTTGGTCTGTTCAGTCGTCCTCCTGAATCCACATTCATTTATATTCTATATAATCTACTAGTATAAGATATTCTGTCATTTAAATTTGTATACTCCGTGATTGTGTTGTTCTGTTCTGTACACTTGACAAAATAATGTGTAATGCATGTCTGTCCCTCCTCTGTGGCTCTTCCTGAGGTTTCTTCAAAATGTTTCCCCCCTTGCTACAAGGGATTGTTTCCATTCTGGGAAGTTTTTCTTCACTCGAATTAAGAATTTTAAGTGACAGGATGTCATTCACTGTGTACAGACTGTAAAGCCCATTAATAAAATTGAAATGCAAGAATGTTGTTGCTTTGCATCTATGACAGAGTGTTACTTTGTTCTAACTAATTTACTTAAAGCTGCTACAAGAAGCTTTCATCTTTGTTGATTCTGGAGACAAAGTGAAGTAAACTGTCTTAGCAAAACTGTTTTAGTGCTGTACTGTATTAACAGGCTGCATCCATGTATCAGACCTGCTCCAGCACGTCTTACAGATGCTCCATCAGATTGGGATCTGGGGAATTTGGAGGCCCGGTCAACACCCTTTATTGTGTTCCTCGAGCTGTTCCTGAGCAGTGTTTGCTGTGTGTCAGGGCACATTGTCCTGCTGGGGGGCCACTGCCATCGGGTAGTGTTGTTGTGATGAGGGGGTGTACTTGGTCCATAACAGTGTTTGGATGGTTGGTGCGTGTCAAGTGGCATTCACATGAATGCCAGCGCCCAAGGTTTCCTTGCAGAACATCGCATTGTGATGAGACGATCAATGTTATTCACATCATCTGTCAGTGGTTTTAATGTTGTGGCTGATCGGTGTATGTCAGATAAATGCATGAATATCAAATTAAGACTGTTTCATAACCAGTTAAATTTTAACCTCAATTTAGATGTTATTTGATTTGACAATTTGTATGGGCAAGTAAAACGGGAATTCAGGCGGGTCAAGGTTAATGTTTTTACAGGTCTGTAAAAACATTAACCTTGATCCATAAGCACGCACATAAAATTTGCTTTGCGTGCAACTACTAACCTTCCTCCTCTTTGTTCTCTAGAGGTACGCTCCAGGCAATGAGGTTTCTAGCAGCACGGCCCTCTTCAGCAACTATCTTCCTCACCTTGTCATGGCTGTTGGAGCGCTGAAAAGATGCCTGTGAGAGAAACAAATTCAACACATCAATGTTGCATCTTATCCAAGAGACAAGGAGGGCTGGTGTAGAGCAATATGACATAACAGTTTTTATAAACAGATGTGGGATTCATGAGGTGACTTTCATTATGATATGCTGCCAAAGACGAGGCTAGTTTCACATTAGGCAATTCTGAGAAACATGAGAGAAGGAAGCATCAGTGGAATAATGGACAAAAGGCTGAAGGGCAAGTCCACTACTTTCTATTTTGTGAAACCAAGGAATGCAGTGTGGGCTCATTCCATGTCCACAAGTATACTTTACATTTCTCTTTTTGTCAACAAATAACATGAAAAAAACATGTACAAAATAAATACACTAACACAGTATGTAATTTGTGCCACTAGTGGTCCTTCAATAGAAACAAAAGACACAAGTAGTGTAGGATCATGGGTGTTAAGAAAATGAATTAGAAAAACATTTTATACATTTAAATATTACATCTTTATAATAAACTGGACCTGAACACTTTACTGACTTATTTACTCATTTATTTTTATACCATTCGTTAACTTACTGTTCTTTGTTGTTCTTGTTCTTTCTAGTTGAATGTTTGTTATGTTATGTTATGTTCATGATTACGTCTATGTACATCGTGAGCGAAGAAAAAAAACGAGTCAAATTCCTTGTATGTGTTCATATACTTGGCCAATAAAGCGGATTCTCAATTCTGATTCTAAATGAACATCAGTGAGCAACAAAGTTGCAGTGGATTACGACAGACCTGGACAGCTGGCACTGAAGTACAGATTCATGGACGAGGAAATGTTTTGAATATTTATTTACATTATGTTTAGTAACATTCAACAAACATCCGTTGTCACTCTGACATTTCGTCTGATGCTGTCACGCAAGTTACAGTGACAGGCGACCAAATGAAACACAGTTACCTTAGTTTAAGTTTAGTGTATTTCGGCCATTTTCCAACTTATAAAAACGCAAATACACAAAGTATCAGTTACCTTGAATCAAATTACCAATTTCTCTTTGAACATTGCAAACATTCCATCCCATGTCTTTAAAAAAAAACATCAGTCTGCAACACAGTTGCAGTGGGTGGTATGTCACTTCAGTATTTAGAGGAAATTCCATACACATTTATTTGCAATAAATATAAAATATCATACCAAATATGCAGGTGAAGATAGCCTCAACTCATACAAAACTCTTGTTACATTTGCTAAAAAACTACAGTGCCCAGTTGTATTAGGATAAATTAGGACATTTTTCCACAATGAAACAATGCATTTATTATAAGTACATAGACTGAGCTCTGCGAACTCGAAACACTGTTTTGCATTGAGGCTTCATAGTTCTTTTTAGTTTCATCTTAAGCTCCAGATTTATTTATTAATTACTTTGAGTTTGATGTTCAAACTCAGTAATAGCCGATTAATCAGTCAATACCCGGTCGATAATCAGCTTTTGGCTTTTTCCAGCTCCAAATTTTTTGGTGTTTAAAAACCCACTATCGGTCAACCTCTAATATTTATGATCTGTTTTAAAGATTTATGTCCTCAGTATGAGTCAGTAGGCTTGGTGTGCCACAGACAGGGTAGGGATGTAGGAAAGTATTAAGAGACTGACATATTCTTGGTTTTGATCTTCTCATGGGATTTGTTGACAGTAAAAAAAGAAAATACATAGAATATCGCCGCTTTATTCTTGAAACCAAATAGTTAAATTACTGGTGATCTAACCAGTAACACAGCCTGAAGCATGAGTATCGTTGCTATGGTTACCTCCATTTTGTAGTGTTAAGTATTGTGTAAAGCAGTACAGTGCGATATCATAGACCAAGAAATACTAAAAGCTTTTTTAACAAGAAAATCACGTGTTTGCTGTATTTATTCCATGCATTATACATTTTAAACATCAAATATTATGACATAAATATCATAAAACTAAATACAAGACTGTTAAATGTTACACCTATCCTGCGCCTCATAGTAGCACAAACATTTTCAATGTGTGCAAAAGTTTTTCAGATAATTAAAAATGAATCAAGTACTAATTGCTATTAAACTTACATAATAAAACCCTAATCCTCCCATTCAGGGAAAAATAGCAATACTCAATCACAAGAGAGTGTATTGCACAATGCTGTTTCAATAATTGGTCCCATCTCTGATGCGGTTGTTAGCCGGGGTCTAAGCCACATCGCTGCATCACGCATTAAGTTTATGGAAGAGGTCTACTGGCACAGACTGTGATAAGAAACAGCTAGAGGCAGAAGCTCTAAATCCGCCATGTGCCCAGCATGCATCATGGTTGACCTACACACATTGACTATGCATCAGTGAACTTGACTATAACCTCGGGTGCAGCAGATAATGTGCACCAAAATAAATGCTGCGAGAAGTCATTCATCACATCCTTTACCTGATGCCCTGTGATGCAACATGGCATCAACAGCGGAGGGATAGTCGGTCACGAAACAGTTTAGACAAACAGCTCATGCATAAATTCATAAACTAAATCTGCCCCAAACCCTGGAAGCATTTAATCATTCATAGCAATAACATAGACAAAAGATACACAGTGTACCCAGTGGCTTACTTGATATAATTTGGCTTTATAATCTTACATTACTATGTATTCTGACTTATGGCAATCTGATTACAAAACAACACAGAAGCTAATACCTCGAGGCTTATCATTCTGGATCTTCCAATCTGTGTGCGTCCGCTCCCTGCAGAATAGGCTGTACCACTTCTTTACATATAAGATTTAATCTAGTGTTGACAAAGTCCTGTGCAAAGTTGGCTATTTTTGTCAGACAACTATAAAGATGTGGTTTCAGACTTTAAATACATCGTTACCTGAAACCAACACAAAAATCGAGAGCCAGTACTCCTCTTAATAGCAAATGAGTCATGGAACAAACCGTTCTGTCTTTTCCTGGCTGTCTCTCACTAACACCACAAGAAAGCTACAGCTCAAATCATTTCTCTACAACACTTGCAATTGAAACGAAGAGGGTGAGAGTTTATGTCTTATCCTAGCAAACAAGTGATAATTAGGCCAAGGTTTATGTAAATATAACATTGCAACATATCTTGACAAACAATCCAGCCGACAGAATAATGTGAACATGACTCATTAACGGTTACACATGAAGAAACAGCATGCGTGTAATGCTCTGATACCATTTAATGTCCCGAAGGGAGATACCCAGCTGACCTACTTTTGATGAGCAAAATTCTTTACATGTCGAGTGGCCTGGGCTTTATTCGGCCAAGTAGAAAAGACTACAAAGAGATAAAAGAACATCAAACAACACTGGCCCCACCAAAATGTGGAATAACTACTGAGGTGGGTCAGCATCAATGCACCATGTCTCAACAAACTACAAATATTGACTCTGTGTTTCCTAGGATTCGCAGCCACTGGATGACAGACGAATGTTGTCAAAATACCACAGCCACTACTCACAACCGATTGCTAACTGGCTCAGCACCCTGAGGCAAAAAAGGCTTACAGCAACATTCTCTTGATCTACTTAATTAGCTGCAAACAAGCTGTCTCCTTGGTTGCACTGTAGAAAAATAAGATACACTGTAGAGGAGCATAATTTCTGTTATGGCAAGGCAATCCTTCCCCATGCACCAGACACAGTGCTTGTTTTCTAGACTGTGCTGAGTAAGTGACAAGTGTAAGGTTTCCCTTTTGGTAAGGTCTACTAACAGATGCAAGTAGCAAGACAGTGGGTGAGATCTAGCTCAGCAGGAGAGACAAAAAACAAAAGATAAGATGATACGTACAGAATAGAAGTATAGTCTGTAAGCAGGTTCCTCGTCCTTATCCACCCCTGACATACTTTTGCAGCCCACTTCAGGCAACCTGTTCCCCCTCACCAGCTCCGCCACTTGTGAAAGGTGACATCGTCATCTGACGGCAGGACCAAAATAGACTCCTACTGTGTAGTCCACACTGCTATAGCAACTTGCCCAGCTGTGTCAGCTCCTCTCCAAGTGGCGACTGCAGGAGACAAGCGCTCAGTAGCCCACCGGTACTGCCTTTGACTCTCCTGTCTGTAATCTAGCCTGAGCCCTCAGTGCTCTGCTGAGTTAGCAGCCACTTCTTAGGCCCGACTCACTGCCTGCTGCTGTCTATCTGCCTGCCACTCTCCTCTGCACGGAGCCTCGTATATTTACAGCTTCTTCCCTCTGCTTTCCCTGCTCTGCATCAGAGCCCCCACTCTCCCTCCGTTTCTCATCTCTCACTCTCCTTCTGCCACAGCACTGCGCAGTCATGTGAACACAACAGGCCTGCCGCTCTGCCCCCCCGTACTGTGTTGCCAGTGATGAGAGTATAGCTGCAGGCTCAGAGACAGCGTGTGCTAACGCAAGCCTGGCCGTGCACTAGGCACACAGGGTGATGCTCTGGATCTGATTGGACTCGGCATCCGATGATTCATAGGCTGCTAGGGGACAACACACACAAGCCCACATGGTTTGTCTGCCTACAAATGGTACAAAAAACTTGAGAGTCTGCATGAAGTTGGGGCAAACAGGGAGTGGATGATACCGTTACCATCTACTACAGACTCGTCCTGTTAATTATTTTTGTGGTACCCTATACAACACTATCCTTTTGTTGTCACATTCTTGCTAATTATAAGACAATAGATGTATGCACATCAGTATCATGAAGCTTTAGCCTCAGGAATAGGTATGTTTAGCAAAGGTGCTGGTGGAGGGGGATAAAAATCAAGAATTAGGGAGAGCACCCAACATCACACCTACGGCAGGTAAGGTCACCCAAAAATGCCTAATTCCTGCTGGACTTGTTAGCCAAGTTAGCTCAAGCTAGCTAGTACTGCGTATCAATTATATTGCTCTTAACGAAATTACCGAATGTATTCCCGCTACTAGCAACGAACTAACAAGTCATTACGTACCTTCAAAGCGGATATCGGTGAATTCTTGCTTTTGCCTCCTCCATGCGAGGAGCCTGAGCTATTGCTACCGGACCTCTCCCTCCCGTCCCCTCCTTGGCTAACTCTCGGGCCGAGACGGTGCTGCCCAGCGCCACGGCGTCGTCCATCGTGGCGGTTGTCTTTGGACATCGACCCGAGGTAAATTCAACGCTCAGTCGGTGATAAACTGTTGTCTAAATAAGCCGTTGTCTTGTTGTTAGAGTTGATGGAAAAACATGTCAGATAAATACATGACAGTGAGGACAACCTAACCAAGTAGGAAGTCTGTAGGGTTAAGATTTCTGACAGACGTTGGGATTATCCAATAAATACACCGAAACATGGAAACGGCAGTCACGCCAGCCAATCATGTACAGGATAGTGTGGGTCAAAGGGTGGGGCATATTTTGGGGGGCGGGATTTTGAACTGTCTTCCATAGCAACCATGATGATCGGGCGGGACGTTTGGTTGATTTCTCAGTATTTGTTAAGGTATCTACAATTAGCAGGAAGACCAGAAGGGATGTGAACCTGCCTTCAAAACAAAAGCATTTGGGAGCAGACCTTACTCCCTCTGCTTATTTCTTAAGCTTCATTGTGCTCAGTTTAGCTGTACGTTAATCTTGTAAGTCTAAACATATAAAGCTGATTCTGAACTAAATGTACATAAATCACTACATGGTTTTGCCCCCAAATATATTGTTGACCTGTACATTATGGAACTAAACTGGGGAAATAAATGTAACAATTTGTTTAGATTCTTAAATTGCACCACCCTTAAGTACCAAGCAACCAGAAGATCTGAGGTGTGCCCCAACTATGACACTGTTAAAGCAGGTTAAAGGCAAGCCTCGAAAACTGTATAAATCCGTATATGTCTTCATTTTCAAATTGTATTTTACTGATAAAGGTACTATCACTATGCATGCCATGCTCAGATTATGAAAAATAATCAATAATCCTACACATTTAAAGAGTATTTTTTTTCTCCACAAATAAAAACTACAGTCACCAGCTTTAAATCAGGTACAAACATCACTTTTGGGTGGTAGATCATTGACAGATTAAATATTTTTGGGCTTGAACATGAAGCTCAGTCATCGCAAGTCTTGTGATATTTCTTACATGCAACACGCAAAACTGGTACCTAAATATTATAAACTAAAACTACAGTGCATTGCTTATAAGAAAATTTAAGTGTATACATTTTGGTTGATTTATCTTTGTATAATCATGTCAGCCTACGTGCATTGGTTAGATTTTAAGTTCCCCAAAAGTTTGACATGTCAGAATAATAAAAACCTGTATTTTGAAATCTGTGACCGGAAGTATCTGTATGCTCTAGGTTAAATGACGTCGTAAACCCCAACTCCCTGTACGAAGCTCTTTACACGGTAACAACAACACCTTCCACTCATTTGTCAGCTTTGTTAGCGTACTTTATCGTTGGCTTCTCTGCGTTGTTGTCTTTAGTTTAACTGTGTTTCTTGGTTTTGGCCAGCGCTGTTGATGTCGTCCTCGGTTCTGCCTGCAACACTAGGTCTATCTGTCTCATTCTTATTGGCTCTCAGACACTTAAAGTATGAACAGGAATTAATTAAAACTAGTAGTATAAGAACTAGTATGTCTACCAGGCTCTCTGCCTTTCTGCTCCCCTCTCTCTTCATCTCAGACGCAGCTATTCCTGGTTGATTTTAGCAGGTTTCATCATCATGCAGGACGTGGTTCACATATAAAGTTTTTAATTTGTTTGAACTTCCTCCAGCTGACCACAAGGGCGCACAGTTGCAGTTTGGCACAGCTGTTTTGCTCTGTGGTCAGTTCAGTTTCCAACCAGGAAACCACCTTGGGAGGCTAATCAAAAGCATAGAGGCTCCTTATAACCATTTGATTTTCATTTTATTGTGTCACTTCACAGATGGCATCCTCTGCATTGTTGGTGTTGCTGCTACTTCAGTTTGGATTTGGACAAAGCGCTCATAAACATCTTCATGAAGATCACTACATTGGCCAGCAGCACAACCCTGAGCATGACATGAACGTCCTGCTGGGAGATGAGGTTTCTAAATGGTTCTACCATATTTTCTGACACCCTTCAGCTCAGTGCCCCACTCACTCATCACCTGTCCTCACGTCTTGTTTTATGTTCTTCCAGGACACTGAGGAGATAAAGAAACTCAGCCCAGCAGAACAGAGGAAAAAGATCATAGAAATTGTGAAGAAGATTGATACAAATGCTGACAATATGCTAAGTGCAGGTACATTTATGTCTGTTATTTGTAAAGAAATTCAAGATAAAGAGAAAGGGAAAGAAGGTCATGCTCAGTCTGCTGTGTTTTATCCACAGAGGAGATCACACTATGGATTCAGCACGTCTACAGAAAATACGCTATAGACGATGCAAAGGAGCGCTTCCCTGAGTTTGACACCGACAAAGACGGCGTGGTAACGTGGGAGGAATACAACATGGTCACTCATGGCCAGCTCATTAGTTTTGATGACATCGCCTATGAAGATCCAGAGCAGCAGTCTCTCAGACATGTAGGTAAACTTTTATTGTCTCGTTAACACGTACATTATACCACAGATGGATGTATATGTAACACCTCAACATAGGCTCATATCCTCATTAGCTCCATCTCAAGGAGAGGAAGCGCTTCGACTTTGCTGATGCGGACAACACGTCCGGGCTTGACGTGACGGAGTTTCTGGCCTTCACCCATCCATCTGAAGTGGACCACATGGCTGTAAGATGAGTTTAGCTCCCACTCCTGTAAAACCCGATATGATAATG
This sequence comes from Lagodon rhomboides, assembly GCA_039737535.1. NCBI lineage: Eukaryota > Metazoa > Chordata > Actinopteri > Spariformes > Sparidae > Lagodon > Lagodon rhomboides. Next base: position 23,113,876 of record CM077793.1, read on the forward strand.
CATCCTTCCCTTTATGTTTCATGTTAGAATTGATTGATTTACCTTTTTCTCTAATAGGATTTTGCCATTGAAGATGTGTTGGCTGAATATGACACAGACAAAGATGGATTCATCAGTCTAAGTGAATTTATTGGGGATGTTCGTGGTGAGGGTAAGGCCACAGAGATTCCTTTCAAACAATGAATGATCTGTTTGGTGTGGGTCTCCTCTGCTGTGACCATTAGTCAACCCCTAATCAGTATTAACACTTTCTTTTTTTTGGTTATCAGAGGATTCCCCTTCACAGTGGGAGATTGAAGAAACTGTGCGGTTTACAGACCTCTACGATCAGGATAAGGACGGGAAGTTGAACAGAGACGAGCAGTTGCGCTGGGTTGCGCCTAATAGCTATGGCTCTGCAAGAGAAGAGGTATGACTCAGCTGGAACAACTGGTGTGTCTGGATTTTATTGGCAGAGGAGAGTAAATTAACAGAAAATTCTTGAGTTTAAAGGTGACTTGGTATACTTTTTCACTTTCCTCCTTTCGGTCAGTGTGTTATAAAGGTTCCTGTGCATGTAAAAGATTTTGAAAGTTAAAGATCAAAGCCCACACCAACAGAAGCTCCTCTCTCCCATAGAAAACACTGCCCCTGAAACTCGCTTTTAATTTCGTGACTTCGTGACATCACAGAGTCACACATTTGCATAATTTCTGCCTAGCGGCTAATTTGGCACATAAGAATTGATTCAGCACAGCTGCTCTGTTGTTGTTGGCGGTGCTGGCTCAGGCGTGTGTGAGCTGACCAATAAGAGCAGACTGTGTATTTGGAAAGGGCGGGGCTTTAAAGAGACGGAGTGTTTCAGACAGGGTGAATACAGAGCTGCAGCACTGGACAGTATGAGAAAACTACTATTGTCGTAGTAACCTAAAATAAACAGTGTATTTGGATGCTTTCATAGCTGTTTCCTGGTATGATTACATATCATTTGTCTACACAATCTTCAAATAATCACTGATTTTATTTTCCGTGTTTTTCCCGCAGGCTCTTCACCTCCTCAAAGAAATGGACCATGATGAAGATGGGCAGATCTCAGAAGCCGAAGTTTTGAAAAATCAAGAAACATTCATGAACAGCGAAGTGACAGACTATGGCAGACAGCTACATGTATCACATGATGAGTTGTAGCTGAACTGTATGTTTTTGTAAGTTTTCTCGTTTGTTTCCACAGAGATGTGATTCAGTTTATGTCCTGTGTTGTGCTCTGACATTAGACGTGGGATTGTTCGTTTGTGAAACTGAATGTATTGGACAAAATAGCCATAAAACATATATTGCAACACAAGCATAATACATCACAAAGTCAGGCTACGTCAAAGGGACCACAGTGGCGTTTCAAGCACATCTGACTGAAATCTGAAACACAAGAAGTTTCACAAAAGAGTGTGTGTTGCAAGGCTGTTATATCAAATTGCATAATACTGCAAGACATGCCCCTGAAAAACCCCTGGTACTTTGTTCTGATAATAATAATGGAGCAGGTTTGCTGAACTTAAGCTGCAATTACTTTTCCTTTTACATGGCCTGAAAGCGAACTGTCATGTGTGTGAGTCCAGTTGCGGTAACCGCTGACATGTTGCAGCTCTTCCTCATTCAAATCAAATGAGTAAGTGGAGGCTGCTTGACGGCTTGTTTCCTGAATGTGTGATGAACCGTTTCACTTGCCGCAAGCAACAGCAAGTTTCGCTGCTGTGTGTTACAGAGTGACTTTTGGTTCGGTGGCTTCTCCAACGGGGACTATTTTTAACCGCTGCCAAGATGACATTACAATTTAAAGATGCCTTCTGGGTGAGTTGGATTGATTCCACTGATTCCTAGATTTTGTTTTGTGATGTTGTGTTGAAGCTGACCATGAGTTTAGACTGAGCTGTGGAGTCAGTGTTGTTGTATTCGGTGTATTCACTGGAGTTTTGAGATAATATCTTGCCACTTCTACTGTTTTTATGCTTTTCATATTGTTTTGACAGTGTCTGCTGTACCATGTACCCGATTTGTGTAGTTATCTGGAGCTTATCTTTTTTAGCTAAAGACTTTGTCCTTTCTTTACACTTCTAATCTTTGCTTTCCTGTTACTCACTTTGACACTTACTGAATGGGTACAAAGTTGTTACTATGATTAAAACATTACACACTTAATTTTTGTACGCAGTCTTGACAAGGAAATGAAAATAAAGGTTTTTATCACTGGGTTGTGTACTCCTATGTCTCTCTAAAACCAGCTGTGTCACACAACTTAAACAGCTCTTTCTCAGTACAACTTTTACTTTGAAATTGTGTATGAAGGCCAAAATAGCGCTTGAATTCTATAGCTTTATGGTGGTTACCATGTGTCCTGTATCAGTATTGGGTTTCCTGTTAATCAGGCTAATTTATTCTTTCTAAAATAACATGTATGTGCAATACTGCACTAAATATCCATTTAATTCTGTTATCAACATGGTGTAATTTTTTTTTTCTACTATAACCACAAGCAAAGCATGTGGAACCGGCTAGTTAAATTCTAGCTTGAGCTTACTTTGTGACGTTGTGTGCTTCCTTTTTCCTCTTTTATTCTCACCCTGTTATCAGTATTCTCATGTAAATGCTAATTCAGTAACAATAGAAAAGAACATCAGAGATTTGTACATCATTATTTTAACTTCCGCCTCAGTCAAATTTCAGAAAAGTAAGAATACTTTGTGCACAAGAGGGGATTTCTGGCGTCTCTCCCACTTGGCTTTCCATTCAGACCCAAGCAGCAACCGCATGTGTTAATTTCCACTGTGGCTAAGATACCACTATAACACTATTACACACTAACCCTTGCTGTTGGATTTCATTCAGCTCATCAGCTGTTAGCTGAAGGTGATCATTACCCGAAGGGGTCTTTGATTACTGAAGCAATAAAGAAACAGCAACATTTTTCATTCCAATGGACACAACCTTTCATATTAATAGCATTTATTTAGACCTAGTGTGAAAGTAATGAAAGTATGAGTGAATCATGGTTGAGTATTTATGCTTCCAGGGAGAAGACTTTATTAGTAATATGGGGTACGAGGTCATCAGTCAGAGGCTTCAAGATGGACGACGGACATGCAAAGACATAGAGGAGCTCTTGAAAATGAGGTGGGCTCATGAATTTCTTGAAAAAAAGGACATGCATGAGAAATATTAACCACAAGACCATGTGGTTCAGCAGCTCTGTTATGAATTCTATTTAGGGCATCGGCAGAAGAGAAATATGGCAAGGAACTGGTCACAATCGCCCGCAAGGCTGGGGGGTTATATGAGATCTGGTAGGTGGCATTGGTATACTCATCAAGTCTGAGTCAACCATTCCAAGCAATACATCTTTTCCGCTGTAAAATGCATGAAGGTGCAGCATCTATTAAGAATGCCCTGTGTTCATTTTGTCTTCACAGCACTTTGAAATCGTCTTTTGATGAAATGAAAACACGTAAGCACAGGATATGTTTCCTGCATCATCTTTTTCTTGTGCACGTCACACAGTCCTGAGTTGTTAGTTGCACGTTTTGGTGTTTTTCAGAAATTGAAAATGTAGGAAACATGCACATTCAGCTTGCTGGAATGCTCAAGGAGGAGGTGAAGAGAATGGAGCAGTTCAGAGAGCGGCAGAAAGAACAGAGAAAAAAGGTACACGTTACTTTGTCATTTGCATGCAAAGGAAATCTAAAAAGAGTAGCTGCTCTCAGTGTGGTTTTTCTGATGATTGTGACTTTTTTTTTCTTTGCACCTTCACTTCTTAGTTTGATGTCACCATGGAGAAGGTCCAGAAGGCAAAAGTCTCACTCTACAAGAAAACAACAGATGTAAGGTCAATTTATATGGTCATCGTGACCTCTACTATCAGATGTCGTTATTTCTGTTTCAGCGAGTGTATTCATATTACTCTTTATATAAGTATGGCAGTTGTGACCTGCATGGATCACCTCAGGTGCACTTTTAGTGTGGCTACATCCTGCTTGTATTTAAAGTGCATGACGTCAACTTTAGGCCTCACTCTGAGAAGCATTGTTCTGTGTATTTAAAATACGTAAGAGGAGGAAATAAGTAAACACATTGACACAGAAAGGAGTCTGATCATATTTCTCTCCTCTCAGAATGAGGAAGTGAGATCTGACTTGATACACTTTGTTTTTCCTGCACATGCATGGCTCCTCTTTTCTTGACTGATCTTGGCCCCTACCCCTCCACCTCCCCTTTCCTGTCAAGGGTTCATAGAGTGCTGATGAACAGAGCAGGGGTGTTAAAGTTTCATATGGTTTCTGTTCTGTTTCTCCTCCTATAGTCTAAAAGATCCTACGAGCAGCGCTGCAAGGAGGCAGATGAAGCAGAACAAACCGCAGAGAAGATGGGTAACACTCCCACAGCCACTCCCAAACAGATCGAGAAGGTAAATCTAGTGTTAAAGGTTCAGTGCGGTGATTTCGTTTCCGGCTTGACGTTTTTAAACGATTACCATTATTTCCAAAGAATGAATCTCTAAAGATCTCCTCCAGACCTATTTAATACATTTAAGAATGCTCTGCTGAATTTTCAATTTGCTAGTAAAAAAATATTCACACTAAATCTAGTCCTTCTCCCTTCCTGAAAAATCCAAAATCTATAATATGCAAATAATATTAAAGAGTGTGAAGAAAGTAGTATAGAGCATTTTGTGGCTCCAGAGAAAATTGCATGTAATAAAGGCAAATTGCCTCGGTGATATGTTGCATTGTGGGAAATGTAGGCCCTGGGTTGTGAGAAGCAATCCACACCATTGGACTCCTTATGAACAGTTTCAAAACAAATGATCAAAATTTGTACAATGGAACCAGAGATATCACCATTTTTGTTCCAAGCATTCTTTCTCCTTTTCAAAACATATCGCCTACATTACCCACAATGCAGTTTAGCCACTGGGTGACATCAGTGGAGGCAATTTATCAGATTACATGCAGCCACAAAAGGCTTTATACTACTTTTTTTTCTTTCCACATATGCAGTAGTACTTCCCAAGACCTGTAAAATTGTTGGTGTTACCCTTTACTCACATGTATCCTACTTTATTCATGGCCCCTCTTAGTACACACAGGACTCTTAGTACTCTTAGTGCACAGTATTTGCCCTGGATATTTAAAGTTTCCACATCACAATTGAGTCAGCTGCATGTTAGACTGCGATTGCTGGTTGTGATTTTGCGAAATCCAGTTTGCACATACATGCACATGTCTTGAGCTCTATGGTGAGCACAGAGAAGCTTTTACCCTTCAGGAGATTAACTGGATAAACAGTCTTCTGGCTTTAACCTTTTAACTTCTCCCACAAAGGTCTGACAAATTAATGATAAACATGTACACTGTCCAAAAGTCTGTGTGCTCCCACGTCCGTTTATCATAACAGTCACTGACATTCGAGAGTCTACCAGGCATGTCATTAGCACTGCTTACCATATATCAGAATAACTAAAGTATATTTGCAGACACTTTACAAAAGTAGAAAAAAAAAACTTAAATTAAGATGTATATTTAAATATAATGCTGTTGCTGGCAGCCAGAGTGATGGTTTCTCAAACAACACTGACAGTTACTCTGCAGTTACTCCATAACACATTGGGAAATTCAATTCTCTTTTTCTCTGACTTTATCCTTTAATTCAGTCATTTATAAGCTGTTGGTTTGTTTCACAGTTTCTGTTCACATTTACAATGTAAATTTACAAAGATTATGTCAAAAACTGCAACAAAAAAAAGGTTTTCTTTTATAGTAAAAACTACAGGTTTACATACATAGAGGCAGCGTGTCATTCTTTGTATTCTTCTTTTTCAGATGAACAACAAATCGAAACAGTGCAGAGAATCTGCAGAGGAGGCTGGTAAGGACAAACAATAAAGGGGATGCTCTACTTTGACCGTGGATGTCGTTTCAAGTAGGAAGCTGCTTCGGGTTTATCAGGAAACAATTTTTTTTTGAGGATGGCAGTAAAATGTACTTCCTTTTTATTTTGCGGGCTTCAGAAATATGTTGCAGTACAGTATTTCTATGTTATATGTTGTGTAATGACATGAAACCTCAAAGTTTAAAAATGTTATAAAATCTTGTTTTATTCTCCTAAACTATTAACTCCTTTCCTTTCCTTTAGAGAAACAGTACATATCAAACACTGAACAGCTGGAAAAGATTCGCCAAGAATGGGAATCGACACACATCAGCACGTGTGAGGTAAAGTATAGCCCTGCGAGTTGCATTTCTCCTCTTACTGTATTTGTCAAGTGAGGAATGCACACGATGGCTTGATGCATTTTAAAAATGTACTGAGTTAGACCAATAGTGGCAATACCCGAGGCCTGGGCTGTCAATGAGGATGTGCAGTACTTCCTAAAAGCAGACTATAGAGTGAGTCACTGATCTAACCAAAATGTTTCCGGGCTACTTAAGTGTGATAACATCAACAATACTGAGGCAGCTATTCATTTACTTTAATCACACCTATTCAAAAGCCTGTAGCACGGGACGAAAGACACACGCAACACACCAGAAGAGCAAAAATAAACAGAGCCAAACAGGAAAGACAGTGTAACAGCATTAAAAAGCACTCAAATGTCAGCTCTGAACCTTTGAGATGACACACTGCAGAGAGACTAAAGACCATGCTGGACACTTTTGTTGTTGTCCCTTTATATCAGAAGTGTGCACACACTGTAAAATAAATTGTCTTTACTTAAGAATTTGGTGTCCAGGCTGCCTTAACATTTTACGTGGACTGAATGCGAGAAGACAAGTTGAGGTCATTTTGTAATGACTCCAAACAAATGGACTTGTCTCAAAATGTATTAAAGACGCACAGCAAGTTTGCATCACATATATTTTCCTCAGACTATAAAAAAGAAGGATCTCAGGAGACTCTGAAACTCTCAAACAAAGCCAAAGTTTTATATATTTCAAGCTGACTGAACTTAAAACTCAGTCAACTTGAAATATATAAAACTTGTATATTTACATCAAGTTAATGAGAAAATATTTGTTGAGCCAGATGATTTTTCGCAGTGTACAGTCCTGTGTAGTGTCATTAATGTAAGGCGCTTCAATGTTTTGCAGATGTTTCAGCAACAGGAAGAAGACCGACTCAACGTACTAAGAAATGCTCTGTGGGTGCACTGCAACCATTTATCAATGCAGTGTGTGAAAGATGATGAGGTGTGTGCGGCTGCTTTCGCACATCCGTGTGCGACAGAATTTCAGACTTCAGAATTGTCCGGTGTGTGGCTCTGTGCGTCTGAAACTCACTCTGGACAATCTGCTCTTTCAGTGTTACGAGGATGTCAGGAAAACACTGGAAAATTGTGACATCATCACAGACAACAACTGCTTTGTGGAGATGAAACAAACTGGCTCTACCCCCCCAGGTACGGTACCTGCCCTGCAGCCTTCCTGATTTTGATTTGAATATGTTTCAATATGAAAATTTCCATGTAATCTCCCAGCTGCTGCCGAAATGCTTGACACCATTGGAAATAGACAATGTATTGTGAACCTCTAAAGCATTTGAATTTTTTATTAGCTCCGATTGAATACCAAAATTACTACGAGAGGGATGCTACAGCCGACAGAAACGGAAGTGCCGGATTCGTAGGGGGAGTGATGAAAAGGTCAGAGTAACGCAGTGCTTTGCATTGTGTAATTCAAATGAGTGCCGATGGAGATTATGGCTATGCTTTTCTATCCTCTCAATACATTTGTGTGTATTTCTTACTGAAGGCTTTCTCCAATTTGTAGGTTTTCAAGTCTTCTCCAGGGGAACTGTTCTGGTGGCTCCAAATCCAGTATCAACGAACCAGTCGCCCAACCTACCGGTACAGTAGGTGAGTAACACTGCATTTTCCAAAATTATGAGACACATGACTGTAAACTAGATGTACTTGTACTCCAGTGGAGGGGGTATGTGGAAACATTGTGGAGAAGCTCAGCTAATCAAGTTATGACTTGAGGAGTAAAAACACACCCTCTTTGAGGAATATTATAAGCACAAATAGGGTTAAAGATTGAGGTATATTTATTTTCACATTTGCATTTTCACAGGCATGACAGATATAACTTCAGCCGGAATCTGTTTTCACACCTTAACCACCTAAACCAGTCTCAGGAGTAGCCAGCACCGCACAGAGAAGTTGCAATGAATTGCTAAAAATAATCAAGGGTTGAGCTCATCCTATAATAAAGCTGTAACGATTACTCACCAACTCTTTCTATAATAAATCACTTTGACAAAGAAGAAAAGTAAAAATATTCAATGCGAATATTTTATATTTTTGACAGTAAACTGAATATCTTTGCATTGTGGATAAAACAACACATTTGAGGATGTCATCTTGGGCTTTTCTTACATTTTATAGACCAAATAAGAAGAAAATAATCAACAGATTAATTGGCAATTAAAATAATCGTTAGCCATAGTCCAGCCTGACCTACCATCAAATCCTTTTATTAATTTTGTCAATAATCTAATGAAATTGTAATCACTGGTTTGGGATTAAAGCTGCAAAGTACGACCTGCTTCACGCAGTAACTGAGCCACTGCTGATTCTGTTTCTATTTTATACTCCTCAGCAGAAAAATCAGAGGGAGTGTACGCTTCCATCCCTGTATTTCAGGACAACCAGCAGAGCAGCGAGCAGTTCAAGGTCGTGTATGACTACGAGGCACAGGTCAGCTCCTTGGCACAGATGTCTAACCTCTACATAAGACAAATGTTCTAAACCTTGTTCATTTTCAGGGATATGTGTTGTGATTAATTGTTTCTGTGCCTGTTTAGGGGGAGGATGAGCTCTCTGTATCTTATGGTGACGTCGTGGTTGTCATAGATCAAGGTGAGGACGGCTGGTGGACGGTGCAAAGGAATGGCGTCAGCGGATTGGTTCCAGGCTCTTACCTTATCAAGGAATGAGTTTACCTGAGAGCTGAGACCGTATGACTATGACACTTTCTCATGTAATGTTTTGTAAAGGTCTCGTCATTTTTAATTTTTATTAGACTTTCAACTCATCTGTTGTCCATAATTATGTTACACGCATCATTTAAGCCCCTATGAGTAGGATTTGAAAAATTTCAACTTCGGCACCCCCTATAGTGATGTCATAAAATACAAGACTACATTTACATGCAAACTTATATTCCACCATTAATTCAAAAATGACAATATTTTGAATTTGATATGGATCATGTAAACTGCATATTATGAATTAGACCTAATTCCAAATGTGGAATCTTGCAATTAAGACATGTGGGATGTGATGATATATTCAGTTTTTTGTGTACAACAAATTCAAAATATTTAATTGGTGATTTCACTACTCTGTGCATTGACAAGGATATATTGTACACAAACCAACAGGCCACCGTTTCTAAAAAGACATTTTATGCATGTTGACACAGTCTTATATTCTGGACAAATTAATAAAGGTTTGATTCGTGCCATTAGAATGAGAATATAGCACAATAATCCTACAGATAGGGGCTTTCACATACGGTAGCATGAGGCAGTGTTGAAAGGTGAATTATTTATTGCTATGGCACATATTCATACTACTTTGCCCTTACAGCTGGTGTGTTGAGTGCTCCACATACCAATGACAGCTGGTAGACTTTAGTGATCTGTTGCACAAGGTCACTGCACTAAGTTTGTTCATATACTGTGGTATTCTTTTATAGCCCTTCATGTTGGGCAGAATGTTTGGTTTCTGTTGTTGGCCTGTATATAATTCCTATTTGTAGTAACTGTTTCTACCCTGAATGCTTAAAAAGAGAATTATTTGACAAAGCGTGACTAAGCTGTATTTATTTGAAATGAATTTGAAAAGACCATTGAATTTGTTTGTAGCCCCTGCTCTGAAAGAAACCACATTGCTCTATTATTTCCTCTTCATTGTTGTGAACAAGACCAGACCACATAGGTCTAAACAAAGTAGCTGAAATGTACCCGGGTGGTAATTCTTGTGTCATGTGTCTGAGCAGTCCGCAAAGATATCTGGTTACTCTGCAGCAGGTGATTCATTGCTAACTTGGTCATTCGGCCAGTCATTTTTACGTGTCTGAGCCGCCGAAATGGTTGTTCGCCGCCACAAGAGTTTTTATATGATATTCATACAGAAATGTTTAGAGCTGCAACAATTAATATATTAGTTATGAACCACTAAATGAATCACCAACTATTTTGATTATTGATTCATCAGTTTGAGTCATTTTTTTAGAGAAAAAACTTTCAAAATTCTGTGATTCTAGCTTCTCAGATATGAATATTTTCTTACTGCTTTACTCTTTTATGACAGTAAACTGGACATTTTCGGCCTTTGGACAAAACAAAACAGTCAAGGACGTTACCTTGGCCTTTTGGGGAAAACAAAAATCACATTTTGTGCAACAATTTCTTCTCTTTGTAAAGACCTCAGAGAAATTAAACCAATAAGTCCGAAAACGCAATCATTTAATTTAAAACTTTTCCCACTTTTTTTATTGACATTCTTGAGTCTTGCCATTGCTACATATCAGCAAATCAAACTTTAAAACCACCATCAGGAGACAAAAAAAACAAAAAACAAGCAGCTATAGGACAAAGTCTATCTAGAGTTAAGTATACATAACTACTTGAAAAATCCCACATACCGAAGGGGATCACAAGGGCTAATTGTTAGAAGAAAAGCCAGTTAAGTTACATGTTTAGGGCTGTGGTGTCAACTATTTCTTGACAGAATACTGCTGGTGAAAGGTTTTAACCAAAACTGAGCTTCAATAGGTATAGTAGGAGTAGAATAATAGTAGTAGTTGTAGTAGTAGTAGTAGTAGTAGTTGTAGTAGTAATAGAGGTTCAGGGTAGAATTATACAATCTTTCATTCAAGTACATGACAGATTTAAATATAAAATATTGAAAGCAACACACGTAGTGCAAACTAACATATGAGGAAATTACCCTGTCCATATTTCACTCCATACATGACTAACAAGATTTGAGTTTAGTAAGACGGAGGTCTGCACCCTCACGACATCCTCAGAGCAACAGAATGCTTTCTACACCTCATTTACGTTGACCATGAAAGAGTTTGGTCAGCAGCTTTTTTGGAAAAACAGGTAAAATATACATTAACTCAGTGTGGTTAGTGTTTTTAAGGTTAGAGTGGTAATATATTATTTTCATGCTCTCACCAAAGACAAAAGTAATTTCTGACAGTGTGTGTTGTGATGAGAATTGTGTTTTCCTTTATGCGTAGGTGCCCCCGGTAATGAGGCGCTCGTAGGGAGGATCTCTGCCACTGCGGCACAGCACGACACATGCACACAGCATCCCCAGCATCTAAAGAGAAGAGACAGACATTGTTTAATGTGTGAACACAATAAGTGGGCCAGCATTTAACAGGGAAGCCTGTAGAATTACAGCAAAAATGCCTATAATTGTGAGTATAATTATAGTGAATCTGGCAAATCCAGCAAATAGGAGAATAAGCATTTTTCTCCACATGTGAGTAAAAAAAACTAGGAGTGTGTGGATTTGAAAATGTATATGATCGCACTGGTAACTGACCTTAAAAAAATCTACATATCTATAACCTCAATGGAGACAAATCTGTTATTTCTCCTCTCTTAGTAGCCGAGAGCAGTGCAGAAAAACATTCAGCTAGCTGCTTCTCAGCTCGAATGACACACGTCATCAGCGGACGCATCGGCTGTCAGGGATTAAAAGTTAATTCTGTGAGTAACTTGATGGCAGGCCAAAATAAAACTTGGCCTTTTGTCTGTAAGGTAGTATCTGTACTCTGCCAAAGAGTGTTTATCAGATAAAACTCACAATCACTTGTGAAGTGTTTTTGTAGTCCCAGGGTTAGCGTTAGGGTTAGTCAACTCCAACACACTGATTATATCTTCTCTGTGGAGTCAATGTTATACTGACATTACACATATATTTGCTTATTAACATCATAGTTTTGAGCCGACACCTTCATTATTTGGTCAGATACATATTTTTTAAAAAGATATTTAAGTATCAGACTGGATGTTTAATATTCAAAACTAGTGACGTCTGTGAAACATTTACCTGGATGGCAGCAAATGTCAGCGCAGCCCAGATGACATACATCATGATCTCCTTCAACTTCTTTACAATCAGAGCTTCACAACCCTACAGAGTACACACACAGACAATACACAAATTAAATTATGACAAGGCACTCTTAAAAACTAAGTTATATTTGAAAACTTGACAAATTAAGAGGTGGTTTTACTTCTTGATAGAGATCTTCGGGATGAGTGAAGGACCCCGTGCAGCTTCCAACATTACTTTTGCAGCAGCTTATTGGTACGCTATTGTTTTTGGATTCTTCATACCAGTGTGTATACTGCCAGTCTGAGTAATTGTGGATCCCACAACACTGAAGCTGTGAAAACAAAGACTCAAGATTAATGTCTACTACTCACTCGGTCAGAACAATTCTAACAGGTTTACAGGGGCTTTCTGTCCTCACCTGTCTCTGAATGTAGTCGATGGCACGGCTCTGGGCATTGCTGTTGGTGCCATTGTACTCGTCATACACTTTCTTGATGGAGCTGTTTACGTCATCTTCAACCTGTCAGTGGTTAAGAACTGTGAGACTGCACATTTGATGACGCATTTCCTTGAGCGTTATAATGCAATGTGATTGTGAACACGTCTGTAGTTGACAGATGACTGCTGCTGTTCAGGTTGGGTGTTAACCACTTAAAAGTTCAACATCAAAGAAGACAAAGAAAAACAAACATGCCCCAACTGGTATTTGATTTTGCTCACCCTTGCTCTGTAAACATATCCAAGCACCACGACTGCAACTTCGGTCATGAAAACCAGCAGGAGAATGACGACAAACTGTGGATTGAATTTCAAGATTTAAAATGCAATGCACGGACCACAAACACTGTGGAAAACTAACGTGCCTATAAAAGGAACACCTTTATTGTCTGACAACACTTGTAAGAATAGGGTTCAATGATAGACTTTTTCTGCAGTTTCTGTGTCTGCTGTTTCAAAGTTAATCTTTTATTAACAATTAAGTGCACAAAGGCATCAGTAGCCTCACCTATGCTGCTATAAACTGGTTTACTGACCGTTGTAAGTCCACAGTGGCTCTCTCTCACTGTAGCGCAGCATCCAATGAGCCCAATGATGAAAAGGAGGGCTCCAACTGCGATAATGGTCACAGCCGGGATGAGAGTGTACACATCTTCAAAGAAGTGGTCGTAGTCGTCGTATGTAATGAAGACATAGGCTCCAACATAGCACAGGATACCAGCAGCGGCCTGTGGGAGAAATAACATTACTTGAAACTCAATATTAGAGCTGCAATGATTAGCCAAAGACAATTAATTGCCAACTATTTTGATGATTCTGTCATTTCAGTCCCTTTTTCAAGCAAAAATATCAAACATTTGCTGGTACCAGCTTCTTAAATGTGAGGATTTGCAGCTTTTCTTTGTCATTCCTGCGAGGAAATGAAGACTCTTTGGATTTTGGACTATTGGTTGGACAAAAGAAGCAACCTGAAGACGTCACTTTTTTGCTCTGGAACATTGTGATGAGCATTTAAACATTTTTTTATTTAGGTTTCACACGTGTCAATTTTTCACTTGTGTAAAAATGTCTTGGTTCTGCTCCACAACTGATATACACGACCATAAACAGTATGTTGTGTTTGGGTTTTTAGCGGGTTATTATTTAGTATCTAACATGCAGCAGGATACAGTAGATCATCACAAACATTAATTTAAAAGAAGTGGTAACACAGTAAGAACATTACCACCACAGCTAGATAAAATAGGGAAATGACATTATAATCTAGATTCTAGATAAAACAAACATGTGTGTGATAATTACACACTAAAATACATGTTTCAATACTTAAAAAGGAGAAGTAAAAGTCAGTAAAAACCACTAGAAAAATATACTTTAAGTAAATAAAGGATCTGAATACATCTTAAACACCTGTTATGTGTGTTTGTTTTCATAATGCCTGGAGCTGCAGTTTATACAGGATGACCTGGGAGCTTTTTACCAAACATGAAACACATTTCTTCACTTGATTTTAACTAAAATTATACAATTATCAACACGTATAGCTGAGTCATAATCTCTGCTGTTTGGTGGATTAAGGTTAAACTACATAATACAGCCCGCAGGGAGGGTCAAAAAAGTGATAGTTTGACTTCAGTAAGTGACACTGCAGCTTCTTTAAACAAAGGGTATTTGTACTCTACAACGTGAAGTGTGCTTTAGTTCTTATGTTCTTAGCAGGAAATCATTAAAAACCTGACACCTAATGTGTTTCTTACTGCCCTGTCACAGTAAACTCTCCCTGGTTGAACGAAGGTCGGCTGCCGCAGCTAGCAGAGCCGCTGACTGGACACAGCTAGCTAGCTGGTGCGCTGCCTGTGACGCACGTTTAAAACTGTCAGAAAGCTCCGAACTCACCCAAAATATCAGGTTCAGAAAGACCAGGACCGTCTTGGACGACGTGATGCCGCACTGTCCCATCTTCAACGCGGGGTTTTTAATCGCTGTACGTGTTGGGAAATTACTGCAGGTTTCTACTCAGACATGTCCCGGCCAGCTCCACCGCTCGCACTCCATATCCCAACTGTCGGTCACTGGAGCAGGTTGCAGCGGCGCCACCAGGTTAACAACAATAACAACAACAACAAACCCTCCAGCAACAATTTACCTAACCACCCTCAAATGAACTGAATACACAATGTGATAGTTTCCCGTTGCTAACAGTGAGCCTTTGCTGGTGACATATGCAGTCAACTATATTAAAAGATAAAAATATGTTAAATATAGTCGAAATGGCAGTTGGTGTGTTTGAGTGACATCTAGTGGTGAGAAGTATAACTGTTGCTCATACATAAAACATCTCAGGGTATCAGTACCACTCTGGGATCACTGGTCAAATTACATGACCTAAAAATACAAAGAGGTATACTGGTGTCACAATAGAAATCCAGAGATAAGGTGGTCACTAAGTATATTTAGATTTAGATTTATTTTTTTGTCTACTATGTGTAACAGAATCTTTTTTGTACGCTGTGCTTACATTGACTTTGACTGTATATGTTTAAAACTCAGTGTTAGGTAATACATGCAGCATATTTGCACATTGCACACTAGAGTCGTTGTTGTCGTGAAGGCTGCCATGATATACTGGTTCTTTACAAGAGTACGTTAGCTGTAGGTATTTAATTATGTATTTACATATATTTGTATACTTTTTTTGTACACATTTGGTATTTTAGTAACTTATTTCCAGGACTTTGTGCCTAGTTTAGATGTGTATTGATGTGTTATATTTCAGTGTTGGTGAAAGTGGTTGAGGTGGTTGACTATAATGGAGCTGCTGTAACTAATATCAAAGATCATCATCATCATCATCATCATCATCATCAATATGTGCACTGCATTTTTAATACATACAAAAGTCTTAAAGTATCTGATATTATATATACTTAAGTATTAAAAGTACTTTTCTGGCAATAAATGTACTTAAGTATCAAAAGAAGAAGTAGGCCTAAAGATATCATACAATCTGCAAAGTAACTAGCAACTACAGTTATAAAATACATTGGTAAGTAGTACAATATTTGCCTCCAGAATGTAGTGGAGTGGAAGTATAGAGTAGCAGAAAATGGAAAATACTCATGTTAAGTACAAATACTTACAAAATTGTAATATTAAAATGATTTTGTCCCTTTTGCCCGACACAGTCAAATACATGGAAATACGCAAACAAAGAGCTGCAAAGACAGAAAAGTGTCTCAAAGGATGTTTTATTTACACAAGGAAGAACGTAATATGATCTGTGTGTCAAGCTCAGGATCACTGAAAACCGGATACACTGGGAGACAGATGCCTTTAGGTATAATTTAGATTGTGCACAAAGTTGAAAGGAGTTCAAAATTTCCATATACAAGGAGCAAATTTGCTCAATATAATTTGAGCTGAAGGAAACACAAACACATCTTATTTTGACAGCCATTTGTGAGAAAAGGAACATGTAGATTACTCTTCAACTTTTTAATTACATGATATCCACATAATCTGGAAACACAGACACATAAAAGCACAGGTTGCCATCTATAGCTGCTATCAGTAGTGTTACAGTCTTCTATTTCACAGCAGTAGAGAAGCTGAAATCAGCATGTGTGCCAAATATTTTATCCCAGTGGCTGAAGTGTGGTGCAAAATTGCTGTTGGGTTTCTGATGGTGCACATCGTGTTTGCTGGGCCCTCCGTAGATGCCAAACGGTATCAGACGTGATGTGGACCAGGGGAAATCATAGCCACAGTGATCCTCTATAGAGACGTAGACATGCAGCACCATGAATGTCCAGGTGGTGAGGAGGTGGCATCTCAGTATCACTGGATTCAAAGTGGTCCAAAAGCCTACCGTGACCAGCTCCCAGCCGCCCAGACACTGAGTGGCTAGAGCAAAGGGAGATGAGTAATTATGATGGATGGCGTGGAAAGTCACATACAGCCAGCGGATCTTGTGATGTAGCAGGTGCCAGATGAAGTACTGGAAGTCAAAGAGCAGGAGGTTGCCTATCACCCCGGCAATCAGCTCCAGCAGGGATGGAGCCTGGTCCGGCAGGTCCACAGGTGGCCTCCATGCCCACTGGGCCACTGATGCGGGTAGCACAAGAAACACATGGTTGTACAAGGTGACACCTGCACAGTGCAGCAGCGTGGAGGCTGTAGGACGACGGCTGGGCTGGATTTTAAACTGCTGGACCCATCCCCACTTTTCCCCCATGATGTCGCAAGCAAGGAAAGGAAGGCACACAAAGAAGTAGGAGGACACAGTCAGAACAACGGGGAAAAGTGGAGATCTCAAATAGTCTCTATAGTTGTGCCTCAGGCTGTCCCACAGAGGCTGAAGCAAAGAGTCATTTCCTAAACATCTTATCCAAAGATCTACGCTGGTGTCTGCAAAATCCATCCTGAAGTTAAAATCACGAGGTAAATGTCTTATAAATGTCCGAGGAATGTGGACGTTCCAGCAGGAAACAGCAGCTATGGTAAAGACTCAATAAAATGGGTGTCTGCTAGCGCTTTGCTCACTGTGGTATCAAGTAACCGCTGGGTGCAACAGTGCAACAAATTATTCATACACCCTGGGCAACTGGTAGCATATAACTCTCATCATTCTCAATTGTTCAGTATGGGAAATGTTTTCAAAGTCCTGTCTTACTCTCTCAAACTTTCTGTTAGTTGTATGTATCTGGCATTAAGATACACATACAAGCACACATCACTTGTTTATAATATGTATATATATTTTTTTCTATTTAAATTGTATTTTCTGGTTGCACTATTAAAAAAATATATAACTT
The DNA here is from genome assembly GCA_039737535.1 of Lagodon rhomboides. Taxonomy (NCBI): domain Eukaryota; kingdom Metazoa; phylum Chordata; class Actinopteri; order Spariformes; family Sparidae; genus Lagodon; species Lagodon rhomboides. The sequence goes on from CM077793.1 coordinate 23,131,300, forward strand.
TGCACAGTCGACAGAGTGGTTGCAATTTAATTTCACTGCTGCTGTACTTGTATAATTGCATGTGATAATTAAACCTTTTAGTCTTGAATCTTGAATCTTGAACTGTGAACTTCAGCTTTTAAGCAAACATGGGTGAGACACAAGTGTTAAATCTAAATATGCCATGCTTTTAACAACTGGACAAACCCCATCTGCTGATAAAGGTCATGTTATTTTGACTGAAAACTCGAGAGTATTTTCTTAATGGACCTTGAGGTGGAACTGTTTTCTCAACTGTTGTTTTCAAGGTCTAAAATAAACTTCCAACCTGAGTAAAGAAGTGGGCACTTCACACTCCCAAACTGTAGAGGGCGACGAAAAGAAATTCTCGCCAGTGTACAACAGAGGACCAGTCGAACAGCCTGTAACTAAAATTACCATAACCTCTACACATGATAGTCCTGTTTGATTGTGTAACGGAGCCGACCGTTACCTCAACCGATTCGGAAGCTTACGACGTACGTAATGACGCAAAACGAATGCGCCGTCCAACGTAGCCACTTGACAGTTAGCCACTAAATCCACTGTTTTCTCTGGAATAAACCTGTACGCGGACTCTTGGGTGTATTTAAGGTAATGTTATCTTTCGACGATAATGAATTTGATCTAAATGAAGTGACTGTCATCAATAAGGAACTTTACTCTGACAACTGTGGTTACAGTTAAAGTTTAGCTAACGCTGGTCGTTTTGTCGTCCATAGTTGATACAAGACTAGCAAGAAAAAAAAGCAGAAGAACATATTGTTAGGATGGTAATGATACTGTAATACAACTCAAGATGATAAGGATCATGAGGCTAAATAGACCCATGTTAGGCTAAATAAAGGCTGGTTAGGTTGATATATACTGTTAGTGCTAGCCTCTAAGATCTTTGATACAACCAGAGCAATAAAACAGATTAAAGTCCATCAGACTGACCTTTGGTGTTGATGTTGATGTAGTTTGGGGAAGTTTTATGCACAACACACAAAGAAACAGTTTTGTAAGTGTAAGCAAACCTGAATCTGCCAGCATCAGTGCACGACTTCAGTAAGGCTCTTGTGACTGAATTAGGGCAAATGCCTGTAGCCAGAAGGGTGGAGGCTGTTCTAGCAGCCACATCCATGCTCATATTAATATTGACATACTTTAGCCTCAAAGTTCTTACATATATGTAAATCAAGTGGATTCCTCTCACTAACCTTTATGTCTCAATTCATTCATTCAGGGGTAGGTACTGATGGAGGAGGGTGAGGGAGAGAAGACGAGTGAATCAGAGCCTGTGCTTCATACACAGCCGCTGTGTCGCTTCTTCTCTCAAGGAAAACACTGCAATTTTGGGAAGAGATGCAGATTCCTACACATAAGAGATGATGCCAGAGCTCATAAGGAGAAAACCACCGGGACCCCCAGCCAATCAGATGTCACGTTTCCAAACTCAGAGGCCCCTGGAGGAAATGTGGGGCACAGGGTCGCCCCTGCAGCTGGCCACCGCCCCTGCCGCTACTTTCTCTCAGGCCACTGCACCATGGAAGACAGATGTCGCTTTTGGCATCCACCACAGTTACCCCCGTTGGATGACCAGCCTGTTCCTGGGAATTACTCAAGATCTGCGCAGAGGATGCCGCCAGTACCCCGTCCCGGCATCCTCCAGGAGGTCAAGCTGTGTGACCTGACAGAGGATCTCGCCAAGCAGCTACGAGACACAGAGATCAGGCAGTTGAAGAAGCGTTTTCCGAAAGACCAGCTGATTATTCAGGAACGAAGCGATGGCAAAGTTACTTATTACAGGGCGAGCGTAGCGGCCACTGATCCAGACTGGGTAAACATTTCCTGCTACCTTCTTTCTCCTCTCCTGAGAGCTCAAATCCACCCACACATCATTCCAGTAATAAATTACGGCTCAGTTTTAATTTGTTAACTTGAAGAAGTCTCTCCTCAACTGATCAACACGGAGTGAGACTGTAGCAATGGCATTTGGACACAAAAACTGAAGCCTCTCCATAGCCTTTATAGCAGATGCGATCCTAAAAAACTGTAACAACACCGACTGTGATTTTACTGTGATGGAATAATTGTTAATTAGTACAGGATAACATGGGATTTGTTTCAATTAAGCTGCACCACAGATTAAATTAAGGCGATTTGTTACAGAGGAAATTGGGTAAAGCAGTGATTAAAACTTGGCTATTTTGGCTCATTTGCAAACAAGTAATCCAAAAAGAAAATGTGCCACTCCAGTATTCCCTCTAAGCTACAATCCCCCAGTTTAGGGTAAAACATAGGCAACTCTTTCCTATAAATCATACTGAACCAACCTTTCGTTAATTTCCTGAGCTTGGGTGTGACAGTAGGTTTCATAGTTGAAAATTATTCCACAGAAATATCTGGAAATATACTAACTCTGCTTTTTAACTTAAAGCCTTTTGATCTGAAAGAAATCGACATAATGGTGAGCTTCCCAGACAACTACCCTCAGGAGGTAAAGACCACTGCTTCCATTGACATTGCATGTTTTGAACTAAACTTTACAATAGATGGTTGCCATGGAAAGAACAGTTCCTCATCCTCTTGATACATTTTCTTAGATTTTCACAGTGGATATACCGTTGGACCAGGATCTGCCGCCAGTCATGTCAAGGTAAATACACATGCAGTTTATTTTAACATTAAATGTTTAGAGTACTCGGTGCTGACTTTTCTGTAAATCTCTAGACATGTACAGGAGGCATCACTGGAGTGGCTCCAAGCCAAGCATGCAACCAATCAGCTTCTGGGAAAGGTAGAGCTGCTCTTCCGGCCTTTTCTTCGCTGGCTCGATCGTAGTCTGGAGAGGCTGTTCACTGAAGGAGCCAGGCAGGTGAGACTGCAACCCGATCGTGTGTTGTCCCTTTGAATTTTCTGAAATGACCTTTAAAAAACGTTCTCTTCTTGGTCATGTTTTTGCAGTTGAAGAAAGACATTGATTTGGAAAAAGCTGGATTGCAGTTCATTTCATACCAGGAGCTCCAGGCAACAGTGTCTGAAAAATCTGCGAATGATCATTCATCTGACCCGGCTGCCTCTGACAGCGCTGCTGCAGATGAGGACGTCAGCGATGAAGGCGAGAGGACAGTGGAGGGAGAGAGGTCGGTGCAGCAGGAGGGTCCGGGTGGTGATGAAGGGCAGCAGGAAAAGGATGCCATTCATTTGGTGGAGAACATTAAGATCAGCGATCCCCGCAGAGGCACAGAGGTGAAGCTGCTGGGACTGAGGCTTGGAGAGAACACAGCCACCGTAGTGGCCCCAAAAATCACAGTTTGCCTTCAGTGCAACAGGTGAGGAGAAGAGCTGAAGTTCATATCCATATCACAAATTAGAGTTTGATTAACCAGAAGGACTTGACTGCAAGTGTACTGTCTGCAGGTGTAAGGTGACTGCAGACCTGACACTGACTGGAAGGACACCCTGCACGGCTCAGTGTGAAAAGTGCAGTGCAAGCATCAACGCTGCATTCAGGCCCTGCATGCTGCACCATTACAGTGATGTCCTGGGATACCTGGACCTTCACAATGCTGCACCTGCTGACCTTGTGCTTCAGGAGTGTGACCTCAGTGTGGGCTGCCTCAGCTGCTCCCAGGACGTCCCTATGCAGGTGAAGAAACGCTTAAAGCTACGCTACCTGCGTGAATCAGAAGTGTGAAATGTCACCAAGAATAACTGAAACATGTCCTGATGGGCTCTGTTTTTGTCTTTGGTTTTCATCAGAACCTCTCCTATGGTCAAACAAAGGAGTTTAATTGTGAACACTGCCACAGCAAACTCAGCATTCTTGCTGAGAGCGCAAAGTTCCAATATATTCCACCACGCGCCAACAAAACAGGTCAGAGCTCACCTACATTTGCTATCAAGGCGATCAGCAGTGGTTCAAGATTTTGCAGCAACAACAGCCACAGTTGGCTCGCTGACCATTGTTACCTCACATTGTGCTCCGGGCCAATGTAATGTGATTTCCTTCCTGCAGGTCCAAGTGCTGGGGCTGTTAATTATAAGACAATCAGAGATCCCGCTGTGCAAAAGGGGAAGCCGCTGCCAGAAAAGGGAATATGCAAACATTACAGACAGAGCCATCGCTGGCTAAGGTATCATCATCACTGTGTCCTATCTCATTTATCTCTGAGAGAAACGTGTAGAATATCTTGAAAGCTTTGTGCCATGACTGCCCTCAGGTTTCCCTGCTGCGGCCGGGCTTACCCCTGTGACGGGTGCCATGATGAGGACCAGGACCACCCCATGGAACTGGCCACCAGGATGATCTGTGGCTACTGTGCCAAAGAACAGGTGAGCTACAGACTGGACACGACGTCCCATAACCTCTGAGCCATGGAGATTATAGCACGATCTGATTCCGCCCCGTTGGTGTTGTTCCTGGAACATCATAATTAATTACTCAGCCTCGACAGCCTGCCATGGCAATGTTTTCTTGACAGTTTACTAACTTGAAATGATGGCCCTGGAGCTATATTGAAACACCCACATGAGTCGCAAAATGATGACATCAGAACAGTGTGATTGGTCAGTTTTAATGACGGTCCTGGAACAGCAGATAATTATTTTAAGGAACAGCAACACCAACCAGCGCTATCAGATAGACCGGAGCTTATACTGACGACGTACATATCAAACTTATCACTATTACTTAATTTACAACTGGAAGCACTAATGCATACAGGCTGATGTCAGACATGGAGACATTTTCGAAAAAATCATCATCTCGTCATTGTTTGTTGTTGCAGCCGTATGCTAATGGAAAGCCTTGCATCAGTTGTGGAAGCATGATGACGAGAGGTGCCCGCACCAGCCACTGGGAGGGAGGACTGGGATGCAGAAACAAAATCAAGATGAACAGGTACATCTATCTAACCCCATTGAGGTCCACTTTTGTCTAAGTTTATTGGTAACATTGCTGATGAAAACGTAATGGTAGCGGTAGAAACATTTTAATCATTAAAAAAAAAAACATTTCTTTCTGCGTTTGAAAGTTTAAGAGTTTGTTTTTTTAATTTCTCTTCAGAAATGATCGACAAAAATATGCCAACACCAACAAGACGGTTTCAAGGAGGGCGACCAGCCAAAAGAAGTAGTCGGTGAAGAAGAGGAAGAGCATCACTGCCTTAATTTGTTCAAACACATGAATTGATTCACGACATGATTTCAATGAAATTATCACATTTTCCCAATAAATCATGTTGTTATGATCATTCGGTGTGAGAAGTGTTATTTTTGGAGGCACCATTTAGCTCAGTTGGTAGAGCAGGCGTCCCATGTACAGAGGCTTTGTCCTCGCTGCAGCATCCCGGGGTTCGAGTCCTGGCCTGGGGCTCTGGGCTCTTTGCTGTGTGCCACACCCCCTCTCCCTCATCCTGTTTCCTGTCGTATCTTCAACTGTTCTATCAATAAAATATAGACTAAAAAAGTGTGAGCTTTTAGTGTTATCCTCATTCCATAATTTAGGAGCCGACACAGCAAAGGCACGGTCCCCTCTGAGCTTCCGCTGAGTTTTAGGCACACTCAGGAGCAGTTGATTATCTGACCTAAGAGAGCGGGCGGGTTTATAAGGGTGTAGAAGCTCAGAGAGGTAGGGCGGGGCAAGACCATTCAGGGATTTAAAAGCAAATAAAAGAATATTAAAATGGATCCTAAATTGAATAGGCAGCCAGTGGAGTGAGGCCAAAATGGGGGAAATGTGCTCATGCCTACATGTGCGAGTTAAAAGACGTGCAGCTGCATTCTGTACCATAAGGAGACTAAACCCCACATATCCCACATACAGTGCATTACAGTAATCCATTCGAGTGGTAACAAAGGCGTGGATTACCGTCTGAAAGCGCTGCCTTAACAGAATTTATTTTGGCCAGCTGCCTCAAATGGAAAAAGCTTGATTCGACAACAGCTTGACTGTTAAACTTATGATCAGGGTCCACTTTAACCCAGTCGTCGAGACACTTAACATAAATCTGACTGTCGTTGCATAACAGTGGAATGAAATGCTGTGCTTCCTAAGTATGGAACCAAGTGGGAGCAAATAGAGAGAGAAGAGGAGAGGGCCAAGAACTGAGCCCTGTGGGACCCCACACGAGCGAGGAGCAGAGGAGGATACAGAGTCGCCAAGGCTGACACAGAAAGTTCGATCAACCATGTACGACCTGAACTACTCCAGTGCTATGCCCCTGATGCCCACCCACTGCTTCAAAACGTCAGATCAATATTTCATGATCCACTGTGTCAAATGCAGCAGTTAAATCTAAAAGCACAAGGATAACACAGTCACCAGAGTCAGTAGCTAAAAAGACATCATTAAAAACTCTTAAAAGAGCTGATTCGGTGCTGTGCAGGGTTTTAAAATCGGAGTAGGATCTTCTCCAGGGTTTTTGATAGAAAAAGCCAGTTTGGCCTGAAATTAGCAAGAACAGCAGGATCTAGAGCAGGTTTTTTAATCAGCAGTTGTACTACTGCATGCTTAAAATTTTCAGGGACCACACCTGAGGACAGACTGCTATTAATGACTGCAATAACAGATGGTCCTACAGTGGGGAAAACCTCCTTAAATAGTGGAGGAGGGACAGCATCATTTGGAGAACCTGATGGCTTCAAATGACCAACAATCTCCTGTAAAAAGGAAAGAGTCACAGGCTCAAACTGGTCAAAGACAGCAGAGCAGGGGGCAGAGGTTGAGGGGTCATAACTGAAGGTGAGATTAGAGCCCTAACTGAAGTGACCTCATCAATAAAAAAGTGAAGCAAGTTTTCACACACAGCAGGGGACGCCTCCATACAGGCAGTCCGCGGGGCATTAAGAACTGAGTCAGTAGCGTTAAACAAAACATGAGGCTTGTGACAGTTTGACAGGATGATATCCGAGAAATGTTTTCTTTTAGCATCTTTCACAGTTTTCTGATAATGACGCCAGCAGTCCCTTATCATCTGAAAAGACACCTGCAGTTTGTCCTTCTTCCACTTGCGCTCAGCTCTACGGCACTCGCGTCTGACAGCATGATATGATATGGTCTAGCTGTTGAATTTATCACATTTAACAAGATATACTTTAAGTAAAGATGGCAGGTAATTAAATCAGATTACAAATTAAAGGATCAAGTGCTCCAGCCTTCTAATCTCACTTTCCTAGTTCATCCTCTGTTATTAGTAAAAAAGGGGGGCATTTTTCTGAGTCTAATGCATGTCATTGTGTTGTGTCTTATGCGTGTTCTTGAAGGGCTCTGTTAATCTTCTTGTGAAGGTCTGTTTATCAACATTGAGCTGCTTTGGGGAGAGAAAAAAAAAAAACTGCCGGTCTGCTCCGATTGAGAGAAAAGCTCTCTCTGTTTAACTCCACTATAAAAAGGCAGAACTTTCTCCTGTTCACGAGCCTTGCAGCAGCAGCAGCAGCCCCCAGCAATACCACATCAAGATGCTGAACGTCAGCGAGCTGACTCTGCAGCTCCTGCCCTCCAGGACCTCGGACCGTCTGCTGCAGCCTTTCTGGGATTACATGCTTCTTCACCACCAACCTCTCATCTCATCTCCTTTATTCCTCGTCCTGCTCGCCTTCTCCAGCTATTTCTTCTTCAGCATACCTTTTGCTGCACTGGACCTCCTGGGAGAGAGAGTGCAGTTATTCCATCAGTACAAGATCCAACCAGACAGGCAGCCAACAGTGGGAATGATGGCCAAGAGCTTCACGAGAGCACTGTATAACCACATATTCTTTGTTCTCCCAGCTGTAGTAATTGGCATGTTCATCCTGCCTACACCAACACTGCCACGGGATGCTCCCACCCTGTATCAGGTATTCATTGAGGGGCTGGCTGTGCTTCTCCTCTTTGACACTCAGTACTATATTTGGCATTTCATACATCACAAGCATCCACAGCTTTACCGCTGGATCCATGCAGTCCACCATGAATACATGGCACCTTTCTCTTGGTCGACTGAGCAGCTCAGCATCCCAGAACTGATGACTGTCGGATTCTGGAGCAACCAGGACCCAATTATTTTAAAGTGCCACCCACTGACTACGTGGTGCGTCACCGTGTTCAGCATCTGGATGTCTGTGGAGGACCACATTGGCTACGATCTGCCGTGGACCCTCAACCACCTGGTGCCTTTCGGTCTGCTGGGCGGTGCACCGGCTCACGACATGCACCACCAGAAGCCAAGCACTAACTACGCTCCTTTCTTCAGCCACTGGGACAAATTCTTCGGCACCGCCGTTCCCCTGAAGTGAAAGACTCTGAGAAAATACGAATGCAATTCTGTAAATACTGTATGTTTAATAATAATAATAGTAATAATGCATTTCAAAGCACTCAAGGACACTGCACATAACAACAACAGTACAACAAAATCAGGAAAAATGTTAGTGCTTTTTCTTTATCGTCACAACTATTTCAGCACTGTCGCTTTCTTTATGTTTGTGAAAGCCATTATTTTTCTGTCTTTAATTGCTATTTTTTGTATTTTCTAGCTGCCTCACTACTGCTCTTGAAATGTTGCTCTCTCAATGGGAAATGCTTTAAAAATATATTACTATATTATATATCATTATTATGTATATTGTATATGCAATATAAAAGCTATATTTTTTATGGATTTCCATTCAATAAAACCATTGTCTACAAAGATGCTTCCACTTCTGTTTTCTATGGAATAAAAAGCATTCAGTACATTATTCTCCAAGTCATTCCAGTGAAGTAATTCCACGTAACAACTTCCTGCCCTTGTTTTTGCCACCATCATCTTACGTAAGACCAAGTCTTGAAGGAGAATTACTCAGCAACATTTTGCCTACAAATTCCACAAAAGATTAAGCAGCTTTTTCAGCAACAATACCTAAGTAGTGTTAGTTGTCGGCCTGTCACCAAGAGGTCAAGGGGAATTATTGTCCGCCCGTACTTGAGATTACGCTGAGCTTTGACTGGACAAGTTGTTCAAGGCTGACTTGATGGTGGAATCCATTATAAATAATGACACAGCAAAACAAAATAATACATTTAGCAGCTTAGCAGCTTTTGAGCAACACAAACTAAGTAGTGTTAGTTGTTGGCCTGTCACAAAGAGGTCAAGGGGAAATTATTGTCAGCCCATACTTAAGAACGTGCTGAACTATGACTGGACAAGTTGTTCAAAGCTGACTTGGTGGTGGAATCCATTATAAATTAATGACACAGCAAAACAAAATATTACATTTATCCTCATACTCTGAATGCATGTAGAGATCAGGGATGATTGTAAGTAGAAAACACATCGTATGATGTTGAATTTCAATCTTGATTAGCTTTAGAAAACATTTTTCAACACAATCTTGATACCACTTGATAAGATGTGGCCGCAAGCATTGTAAGTGGACCTTCAGATGAGATGATCGTTGTCAAATACATGAGATTGTCTTAACAGCTTTTGTGCTTACTGTTTCTAGAAATTGATATGTATATAACACACAAGCATTGCATATATTTTCCACTAGTTATTCTGTTGCGAACATCTGCAACTAAATTGTATCATATAAAAATGGTCAATAACACTCAAACATACAACAAATATTTGAATATATTTATTTGTCAGAAAATAAAAAAAAAACTAAACCAACGCTATAAAATTTCAGTGAAGACTCTTGTTTAAATACTGCACAAACATATTGGAAATCTGCCCGGTGTTCTCTGTTGGGTGCATCTTGGCGTAGCTGATGAACTGGCGCCGTAACTTCCTCAGCTCTGCCATGTTGATGCTCCTGGTGAGCTCAATGTTAACGTCAGGTTAAGGTCATTTCAGTGCAAGTTATGTTCCATTTACGTTACATGTTCTACAGTACAGCCGGCCACGGAGTAAGTGGTAACTTAGTGACTAAAAGTATCTGAAGGTCACAGCATCACATCTTAACCTTTAAGGGGAACAACTCAATGAAACAACACAGAGTACTGAACATCACTGACGTAAACCGCAAATTCAAATTATGCACCTGTCATTAAAGGCTGACTGGTTTCTGCGTGGACCAACACGTTCAAAGCAGAAAATCAAAGTGTTTGCTTCTGAGAACGTCTGAAATGGTGCAACTGCCAATAAAAATCCACTTATCTGTGTAATTTGGTTTCCCTCCTCCACTATGTTATTAACAGGCAAGACCTTTAACAGTGGTCACCTGCTGTGCCTTTCATTTAAGTTTTTTGATGGACATGCATTCATCCACCTTCCCCTTCAAACAAGTCATTTGATATGGAGTACTTTGCCTCCTGCTGGTGAGGGAATATGACTTTCCTTAGGAGGTAGATGATTAAAATGAGGCTGCAGAAATTAAAAGAGGCAACACAGAACTCAGACTGGCATAAGCTGTGAAAGATCACTGCTACCGGGGCATGAAAACAAAATTACCCACATTTGTTTGGGAAATTATTCTTCGAAATCAGGTTTGAGATTAAAAAGGATATCTTTTCTGTTGCTCCTGGAACTGAAATGAGATCCCCAGGTATGCTCGTCTTCTGTGCGTTAAAAATTGCCTGAAAAAAACAAACAAACACACAGAAGGTTATGTGTTTACTAATAAATACAGCTCTTGTGGTGCTTTGGTTTGTAGGGGGTTGAGATCAGCCAAGTGGGATCTACAGACTGAGAATTAAATGGAGGACATTTTTAGGGACTTTTTACTTTAAAAAGGTGACAAATGCAAGAAGAAAATGCAACATAGAACATAACGTTTCAGGCCACTAACAGTGTCCTCAATAGTTTACTAAGCTATTGCAGCTGATTTCTTACTGGCTAACAGCAATTAGCAGACAAAACCCATCACAGACACATCAATAGGCAGCTATGTAATTACGGGAGCACAAGGTATGACAAAAGAGGATACACAACCACATACTAATAATGAGGAAGTCTCTACGTCACCCGCTTAGAGTTAGAAAAGCCAAAAACGTCCTACCAAGTATAGCACAGATCAAAACAATTCTTCACTTGGCTGAGATATAAAGCACTGGAAAATGTTCATATGATCAAAATTACAACACACTGGTACATGCTCACACATTCCGAGACTCTGACGTCAGTACTGGCGTCGCAAAATAGAGTGATAGTCGTCCTTATTCAAGGTCACTTTTACCCTGAACAAATCTCTTACTTTACCAGCACCAAAGCACCTTCACATTTCCTCCACCATGCTGAACAGATGGTACCAAGCATCTTTTCGTCTTCCTCGGTCCAATGTTTTTTTTGCTAATCTTAATCTTTTTTCTTCATTGACCAGTCTCAGATATGGCTTTTTCTTTGCAAAACTCTGTCTCAGTCTCTCATTGAGACTGGTGTTTTGTGGGTACCACTAAAGTAATCTGCCAGTTAAGGACCTGTGAGGTGGCTGTTTCTAGGACTAGAGACTCTGATGTACTTGTCCTCTTGCTCCATTGCGCAATTTGGCCTCCCACTTCTCTTTCTATTCGAAGAAATAGCCAGTTTAAGCTGTTCTTTGAAGGGACTAGTACACACCGTTCTATGAAATCTTTAGTTTCTTGGCAATTTCTTGCATTGTTTTCTGTGCCAATGGATCACTGGAGCAATGGTTGTTGAAAATCCTCCACTGTACACTTATGTAGAAATTTCATTCAAAGAAAAATCAGCCATTTCCAGCGAAAATAGTAATCTTCCAAGCCGCAGGGCATTGAAGCTAAAACAAAAATTACTTTGTTTATTATGTAACAACGCAACATTCCCTGTCTACAATAGATTTTTTGAAACACCATAGCTCAGTACTATAATTATTTGCCTGCAGGTTGACTCTACTTGATGCTATTTGTCAGCTAATCGCTACCAGCCAATAAGTTGTCACTGGCTCTGTTCTCTTGATTTGCTATTCATGCCGCACTCATGTCATGACAAAGACATTGGAAAGATTCCTGGGTTTACAAACTACAAGGGAACGCTTGATTGAATAATGTGTTGGATTGCATAACAATATGTTACGCTGAATGATGGACTTTGACTGAAGTGAGACGTCATTGTATAGTTGTCCTGACAAGCCAGATACATCCGCATTTTCAGGAGTCAAAGCTTCCCTGTCATAATTACAACTTAAGAATTAATTACAATTTATTTTTTTTACTAGCTGAAACCTGGTAGCACCAGCTTACAGGCTATAAATACCTGTGTTATCTTTCTTTGCGTTGAAGAAAGTCTACGACGTGGAGAGACATGTTTGTATATCAAAGTTTAAGCCGAATATTTTCAGTGTATGACTCCAGTGCATTATTTCACAAAGGTGATTTGAAATATGACATAAATGAAAAAGACTCATTTGAGCAAAAAAGAGTCTCACAGAAAACCAAAAAGAACGTATGAAGACATACCATTAACACATCTTGTGTGGTCTTGTCCAACTCATACAAGAAGTTTGCAGATGACAGTGGTTGCTGCAGAGAACAAGAATATCTCTATTACCATTAGATAAAAAACATCTACATCTACATTTCATCTACATGAAAAAAAAACGTGTGTGTGTGTCTCTCTCTTACACTCTGTGTAGACTGGTTAGGTGGGGGTGCTTTTCTTTTGAAAAGTGCATCCGAAATGGCTTCATAAGGAAGCGAGTCCTCTTTCAGGATGGTGAAGAGAGGACTGTCCCATCGGTTTCTGGAGTCAGGAGCTTCAAACCTCAGCACTAATGCATCGAAGCTACAAAAGACAAACCAGACAGTGTATCAGGCAAATTGCAAAAACAGTATTGGATAGTGTTCATTTTTGACAGTGATGGGTGTAAAGGTATTTTTAAAACCTATTCTAAGTTAAGGACAGTCCTACCAGAGATTGACATGCACCTCTACTGTTTGTGCAGAGGCTTGTCACTCACATGTCCTGGGTGTACTGCTCAGCAGCATCTCTGTTGGTATTCCATGTTGAACTCACTTCATCTGATGTCAAACAGTACACCTTCGACAAAAGACAGCATAAGATTTTAATATTTGGGTAATATTCTTCTTCTTTTATTTTTTAGATATTACAAGTCCATTACATATTACTCTTGTATACTTACCAGACAGTGTGGTGTCTGTGCATGTTTGATGAGACAGAACAGTTCATAGCGATAGCCTGTAAGACATCATTTCAACTTTAAAGGTAAAAGCATAAAACAAATCGTAATTTCTGCATAGAATCCTGTTGTTGCGAATATTTACCTTTAATGTAATTTAATGAATCCAAAATTACAATGTCATCCTTGCCGACTTTCCTAAAAACAAATAAATAAGGTTAAAAGGGCTGTGTCTGCAGAACATCACTGATGAATCTTATCCTAAAACAAATGTGAAAAACACACCTCTCTACTGCAGCTTTCAGAGATGCTCTGACATTTTTTTCCTTTTGGGAATCTGCAACATATATAACAAGGTTAAATGACAGCAAGAGTAAGCAAAAGTCAGGTTACTCCCAAGGAATCAAGTCTTTGTTGTGACTGAAGACTTATCAACAATTGATTAAGTTTAATGAATTAATCTGCCACTACTTTTCTAGATTAACTGTTTGGTGTTGTATAACATTTCTTAGTGAAAACTGCCCTTCAAAACTTCCACGGCCAAACTTAATATTGTGCTTGTTTGCTTGAATGTCTGATATTCAGTATCATCTAACATATTGAATTACAAAAACAAGCAGCCATTTGAGCAGCAAATCAATTATTTTGTCTTAACAAAATTATCTTAATAGTTGCCAAATATTTATATTCCACCCATTACTTGACTATTCGACTTGTTGGAAGTCAAATTGCTGAAAGATTCACTGCTGATATTAGGAATTTCTTGAAATAGTGGTGGGAAAATGGTGCTATGAACCAAATATAGGACCCCAATACCTACTGGATGTATAGCAGCATTACCAGCATGTAAAACTAGAGAAAACTATTGTGTCTTTACTCTTTTCTATAGAGTTTTTAAACTTTGACCTTGGTATGTGATACAATTTAATAGGAAGAACATTTATCATCCCGCCGGACAGTGATGACACTCTCAAACCAAACTCCATTCACAAAATCATTAATTTAAGGCTGCCCAAACCTTCGATACACATACTGCATGGTGGACGATTGAAAAGCTCTAACTAATTTCAAACATCAGCAGTATTCAAACACCTTAAAAGGCTAAACAAAGTCTATTTTAAGAACAAGTTATATTTTTAGCTTTATAACCGGCTCCCCTGTAATTCACCACACCATCTTCCCAGTTAAGTTAGCCTCGGTTCAACGGGAGGTTGCTCATCTAGCAGTGTGAAATATTACCTTTGTATTAAAAAAACAAAACACATGTAGGGTTTGGTGGATAGCAAACATATAAGCTGACTTCAACATGACTCTTGAGTATCCACTAAAACTTAACAGCTACAAACACGTAATAATAAACCTGAACGGAGACCCAGCTAGCTAGCTTAACTTGCCTCCGTAAACAGTGTTTTTGTCAACGTCCAGGGCTCCGTCTCCCACAATATGAACCTTCCGGTCACAGCTTTGTTCAAAATACACCTTCAGTTCTTCTGCCCTTCGTGTTTTACCACTGCAGGGATAACCGCACATCACTATCAGAGGCATGACTACTGAGTGTTGTCAAAATAAAGTAGCCATGAATGTGGTGGACAGCATGTCGACTGTTTCACCCGGATATGATTAACTGCAAGCACTTCTTCAAAACGACCAACAGGAGGCGCTGTAACACCAGTGGAATTAAACTGAGTTTACAGATGTGGCTGCTCTTTCATGTCAGATTATTTATTATCAAGTAAATGAACTATTATTTGACTTTCTGTTACTTTGACAGGCATTAAACACACACATCAATTACATAATTCTGTTTTTGATAAATAGAATACATTGAAAAAAATGGCTGACAACTGGATGTAGCTTTTAGTACGAGTTTATTGACAGGTTAATACATATTTGGTTGAAAATAACTGGTTGCAAGAAAAAAGAAGTGGAGACTGGCATCATGTTGTCATAGTCATTGTAACACATCACATTTAAAAAAACATATACATATTCTTCTTTTCATCTGGAGGATTTCACATTGTTGCCGTAAAGGTGTAACAACCGGGGGCTCAAGTGTTCCTCAAGCAGGATCCCCACCTCCTCTAAATGAATGGAAGAAAAAGTTAGTTGCACAGATGATTAGCTAAAAAAAAAAACAACCAACAAATATAATAATAGTAATAATAATAATAACAAACAACTAACATGTCCAATGCCTGTTTCCGTTGGGCAGTTTTCAATATCTCAGTGAGCAGTGCCAGTAGGTTTTCCATTCGGTTCAGAGGACTAACAGCTCGGACTTCAGGGGGAACATTCGCATCTTCAAAGGCAGACTCCATAAAGGAACTATCCACAACACTTTTCTTGCCCATGAAATGCCCTTAATTAACACAAAATGATCAAATATATCAAAAATCAAATATATTGTTGAAAAAAAAAAAGCACAAAACATGACATGATTTGCCAGATGAGTGTTTTTTCTCGTACCTGTTGCCCACAGATTACCCCTCGGATTCACCTTGATTTTTGAAATTTTATTTCTCAGCTCAGTCAAATCAAGCGTCATTGAAGATGTCAAGGCAATGTATGAGATAAAGATGAAAGAAGACAGGAGTCCTGCTCTGCAGATCTTCGTCAAAGTGCCTCTCATTCCTCAAACGTGTCCAACGCAAATTTGGTGCCGGTTAATTAAAATCTCTGCTCTTCTGTTACTTCGGGGACGGGCAGTTATACAGAGATAGGATGGGCTTAATATTCTAATGTGATGAAGTCATCCATCTGTGGTTGGTTTCTTATTGGACGAGTGACGAGTGACATTGGAGAGTCATGTGCCATTCGAACTTGTTCTGACAGTTGCAAATTACGTGACATCAATACCAAACCTCTAATTATCACGTCCAAATACCTGTAAATACCAGTGCTTCAATACACAAAGAAGTCTGTTACACAGGAGAAAAGACAAACCAGATGTATAATTAAATGCACCAATTTATTTGTAAGTACTGAACGTAAACATTACAGCAAGGCACAGGGGCCACTGCATGCTGAATAGATGTAATGGCTTAAGAAATGCTGTGAATCCAGGGTTCATTGGCTACTGTATGTACACAGGATACTTCCCAATACAAGTCCTCGCTGTACACAGTATCAAAAGTACAAATATCTTTCAACGAGCGTTACAAAAGAACAAGTCGTGATCAAGTCATTCTGTTCAGGCTCTGCAGCTTTAACAGCTGCAGTGTAGTAAATCAAGGACTTAAAGAGAAGAGAAAGAAGGAGCTCATATAGCACTTAAATAGAAAAAGTTCACTTGCCAAGTCAAGTCAATATGACCACATAGCCTTAGGTTCATTCCCAAAATAATTTATAAAATTTAATAATGTGGGATAATACACATTTACTATTTTCTTTACATTGCACTGAGATTACCTGCAACCTAGGATTACCTCCTCAAATACTTTCATCATTTAACAATCACTGCCATTAACCATGGAGGTAGGAACTGTCATGTATTGAATACAAAACAAGAAGTGCTGCTTTACAAATCCAGACCTGTAAACGAAAGCCACCCACCATCACGAGGGCTGATCTAAGCAATTTATTCATCATGGACTGAACAAACTCCCCTGATCCTACTAGTATTATTATTATTATGAGCGCCTTGACGTTAACAGGTCCTGATTTATAAAACATTATCTCCGATATGCCACCAAACTTCACTTTCATGCCTGCTCTGGATTATCCAAAACAATGTACCCTGATTTAACATAACATCGACTGTCCACTTGCCGGAAAAATACACTTCTGGCAATTTGAGGTATTTTCAATACTGCTGCATCACACATCCAATACCTCCCCATGTTTCCCCTAAACAATCATTCAAAAAAAAAAAAAAAAAGAAAGAAAGAAAAAGAAAATCATAAAAAATAAAGTAAAAGGCCAGATCTGAGATAACACATGCACTCACAAATCAAACACATCCAATAAACATGAAACAAACGCATTTCAGAATGCTTCAATAGTCAAAAGAAAGTATTGTTATTCTATGTGGCCTTACTTCAGTAGGCTTTACTCGCCTGCATCTGATCTCACAGGATAGCTTTCCAAATAACTGTTTACCAAGAATGCAGAAATACGGCTTTTTTAAATGAATGCTGAACTATACTAAAATTTGTAATAAATGGTGACTACAATTCTCGCTTTGTACTGCAAATTTACTGCAACACAGTCATGTCATAAAAGCTGAATCCCATTCAGGTGATAGTGTGTAGCATTAAATACTTCAGACAACATTTAAAGCAATTAAAATTACTGTCGATCACAAAGGTGAAAAAAATCCACCCCTTCACTGTTACATCAATCATACCTAAAAGCTAACAGACATTCCTGAGTCTCTTGTCAGGGCGGATGAAACAGTTGGGAAAATAAAAAAGACAGACAGAAAAATATCTGTTATACGTGTGCAGTTATGTCTGAAAGGCAAGATTAATATATTACTGACATGCAAAGTTAAATAAAAACGATTGAAAAATGAATATTAACTTGTCCTCTCATTTATGAAAATACTGCTTTTTACTAAATGTTAAGGATCTGCACAAATATACTGCACAACCTCTGAATAACTTGAGAGAAATTTTTGAAAATGAAAAAGGCCCCAACACGTTGTACCACCTCCATGCAGAACATCAAGCATCCCATGTTACTTTCAAAATAAAAACTGAAGATATTAAAGCAGCTTTAAAGAGGTGTTGAGGTCGCTCTCGCTACCGGAGAGAGACTGCTTGTGTCTGAGAGTGAGCGCTCAGTTTTAAATTACAGTCCACAGTCCTGTCACAGCGCACACTTTCTGGCTCTCCTGCCTGCGAGGGCTCAGGTTCATTTAGCTCCGATAACGCGTCATTCCCCTCGTCTGTATCTGCTGATCCATCTCGCTGATCATCCTTCTCCATCTCCCGAACCTCTGCCACCTCCTCCTCCACTTTCTCCTCTTCTTTGACTTTGTGTACAATGAAAAGATGTCTGTTGAGAGACAGTAGTGATGTGAAACACAGGCCACAGTGAAGGCACTGAGGCGTGTTGTCATCGGTCTTATGCAGTGGTATATGCTGCTGGAACTGTGTCCTGTCGTCCGTGATGAAACCACACTTTGAACAGCGGAACTGGCTTTTCAGACGCTTCGCTGATGGAGCACCGGCGCCCGAAGTGCGATCACGTTCTTCCTTATGTGCTTTCACGGCAGGTCTTTCTGATACAAGCCCCTGCAAATCACAGTCACACATTTTAAATTGATGGTGTTAAGACTCACATGTAGAATTTTGCCTGCAGTTATTATTTTGTTGTTTGTGTCGGGGGAAAAAAACTACCTTGCCCAAAGCCTTTTTTGATTCTTGGACAGCTGTTTTCGGCATTTGGCCAAGATCAGGATTTTTGATTCCATGCATTAGACTGATGTGGTTCTTCAACATGACACTCGTTGTGAATGTTTTCTTGGTATCCGTGCAATACCTGAAGTGTAGAAAGGGAACAGAAGTGGAATTTTGAACGATTACCTGGTGAATTTTGGGGTAATTTGATAAAAAAAAAAACTTGGACTCAATCAATTGTCTATTTTTCTTACCAACAAGTATAAATTTTCTTTTTTCCATCATGGTCACTTCGAATATGTCTTCTCAGACTGGTTGCGGAATTGAAAGACTGCTCACAATGTCGACATGGATACTTCTTCACTGACTGTTGGAAAAAAAAAAGTACGATGAGTCTGGCCTCAGGACTCACTGTCTTCAGCACCATTTCCTCATTTAAGCAGAAGGACAACAGTACCTTAGAACAGGTCGACTAATCAGTAATGCCACCAAAAACAATGTTCCATCTAATGTTTGCATACTTTCCATGTAGACGACATGACAAGTATGTAGGTAGAAAATTTGGGTTTTATTTTTAATCTATTGGTTCAATCATTTAACCCCGCCGCCGACCAAAATACACATTCTCATACTGAGACTCAAAGCTCATTGTGAAACTTGATCAATCGTCAGAAGAAGAGTTTCACAGCACATTAAGTGTCTGCACAGGAATTGATTCTGCACATTATCAGTAGTTTGTCGACCCATCTGACATAATAGATACGCTTATATTTCAGTCAGCATGGGGCGTCTACACAGGCTGATATACTGTTAGTTCAATCTGGAAACACACAAGGCCTTATGTGACAAGTTATGTGGCAAATTGACAATTTATCAAGACGCAATCAACAATATGATATGGGAATATATGGGAATTCATGGTCTCTCACCTTTCCGTGGTTGGTCTTCACGTGTGAAACATAGGACTCTCGTTCAGGGAACCACTTGAGACACTCTCCACACGTCCAGCCGGTGGGCTTCACACGAGGTCTGCCGTCCTGCTCGGCCTTTTTTCTGGTATTTTCCGTGTGTTTAACTGGGCTGCGACTCTTCTGTTGTTGGACGGAATGAGCATCCTGGTGCCGGTCAGTGTTGTCTGTTTGTTTACTTCTCTTCTCTGTCTCCGCTGTCATGTTACCTATATGCACATCCTGCAACACAGAAACAAAAGAGGTAAAAAGATAAGTCCTTAGAATCTCCTGCACTCGTGTGAAATACATCTTAAGCTACGCCCCATCTACTCAACAACCTCTTTTTTGTGGTTACAAACATGACTGACATCAAAAAGTGTTTCTGGACTGACTGCTTGATTTCTCTGCATTGTTTAACATAATTTGGATGTGAGTAATGGAAAATAAGTAGCTTTTTGCCATTTGTTTTGTTTATGAAAGTTTCAAGTTTCATATAGGTAACCTAGTACGTGGATAAATGTATAGGATGTATGTATATAATGGGTAAACATACACGATATCTCTTTATAAAAAATACAATCATTGCTAACCTTGAAGTGCAGCATCAACAGCTGCTTTTGCGGAAAGACCGAGTTGCATTCTGGACACTTGAACACGCACGTAACGCGTTTGTCTGCATTCTGATGGAAATGTTCGACCAATAGCTGCTTTTTCTTGAACAACGTCTCACAGGAACACTTAAAGATTAACCTGCAGAGGAAAAGAGAAAACCCTTAAAACAACCTGTAAAAAGTGATATCTGCAGAAAGAATGTACAGCTTGTACAACAGGCCAGGTCATGAGACTTTGACTTACTGAGGAGATATTTTGCTGGCACTGTGTTTATTTTTTAAATGCACTTCACAGCTGTCAGCGGTCTTGAAGGCAACTGGACAGACGGAGCACTTGTAAAGGACCTCACAGTGTTTCTCCTCTATGTGAGTCTTTTGGCCTTGAAGGGTCTTGAAAACCATATCACAGTGAAGACATCTGCAAAAAAAAACACAAAAAAAAATGTAATGCCACTTTTCTGTTTGCACTGTAATTATGTTGTTAATAAGACCTGCCTTTCTTGCTTGCCTACTTACTTGTACCAAGCCTTGCGAGCATAATGCAGACAGTTCTCCTTGACGTGCTTCTGTATGTCCGCAGAGCGACTCAGGGCGCCACACTCAGGACAGCAGTAAGGGGACTTGTGTGCGTGGATGCGATCGTGAGCTTTGAAGCTGCACTTGTTGGGTAACAACATTGAGCACACCTTACACATCTGTTTTGTGAAGAAAGTGACAGTAAAGTCAAAAAAGCTGAATGGGAAACAAGGGAAATATAAAAACACTGCTCCCAGTGCCTGTAGAGAATAAGTCTGGAGATATTCTATATTTTGAATACCATGAAACACTAAAACCAACAATGAATTGATCCTACAAACAAGTATTATACTCAGAGTAGCCAGAATGTTGCGTCAGGTCGAGAGTCTCAACAAACAGCAAGGTTTATGTTCCAATCCTGTGAGCTCCAGCCCCCATCCTTTTAACTGTTTAACACTCGGCGGGAACAGTGGCTAATCTACCTTCCTGTCTTCCTTCCTTATAGATAAATATGAATATAAGCTTCGGATATTCCCGGGTGACTCTCACTGAAGCTTCGAAGCCCCAAAAAACGGTTTTCAGTACAGCATTAATGAAAAGTAGTAAAAACACATATATCAGCCACAATGTTGTAATTGTGCGTCATGTTGCTTCATTCCATAAATGTGGGAAATTTTGCTCTGAATCAATCCCACATCTATTCTGCCATAAATAATCACAAGAGCACTGAAGGTGTATCAATCCTCGGCTAAAAACAGTCCCCCAAAAATGCACACAATATACTCCTGTAGTGCCCAGATGTTTAAGAAATTACTGAATCGCTATATTTTTTATAATTGTTTTTACGATTTGTATCCTTAATAGGAACAAACGGGTTTGGCTGGGCTGTGAGATGAAAGTACACATTGTTGGTTTTGGTCTTTTCATTGGAAACCCACTATCTCCAGTGTTATCCTTGAATATTTCAATAAAACATCTACTCACAAGTCCTTCCACATCCTCCGACGGTCTCTGGTAATGACCTGCAAGTGCTTTATAGTCAGGTAACTGCTTGTTACACTCCAGGCAACGGAGTCGGTGGCGAATGACGTTGTCTGGATACAGGGGCAGGACAGGTTGGTTTTTGGATGAGGATGACGGCGAGGTGTAGTTCATAGGGTCCACGTTCCCAGGGTCAGTACAGGACGGTGCAAACATTTGTTCCTCTGCTATGGGTTTCATATGGAGCTGTGTGCACTGCATCACCATGCCATTGTTCTTGTGCTCTCGTGCGTGCGCCAACAAGGCGCACTTGTTGAAGAACACGATCGTCTTCGCACAGTGCGTGCATCCGACTTCGATGTGAACGCTCCTCCTGCTGTAATGGTATGCCAGACTCCTCTCCACCCCGAAGGAGTCCCCACACTCCAGGCAGCAGTATCCGCGCGGTGGAAGGCTGATATTGCTCTCCGGAGGGGGGTTCAGGTTGGGCACATACGTAGGCACGGGGTTGGCATTGTTTAACAGTCTGTTTAGGGTTCCTGCTGCTGTGTTGGGAGTGCATGTGCGAGGATATGGTTTGGCTGTTTTGACCTGATGCACCAGTGGGACAGTGCTGTACACTGTAGAGGAGAGTGCGTGCTGGCTTTGCTGTTGAGAGGTGGAGCGCGCAGCTACTGAAGCAGCAACACTGTGAGGGACCAGGTTCAGACTAGCTAAGTGCATTGCTTTGGGAAGGAGGTTTGTGCTAGTTGAATGGCCTGCTGCGGCTGATCCCCTCTTTGGTTTCTGCCCCTGATGTGCACCAGATCGTTTGACAGGACCAGAAGTATTATGGAATACTGCTGCGGTCTGCGTTGTGCCCGACCTCCTGGAGTTAGCCTCCGATTTGTTGTGTGAGACTTTTGGTGAGGACGTACCAGCTGGGGTAGCTTTTGTTTGTATTCCAACAATGCCATCAGCAGCCGCACTTTGAGACTGATGAGGAGACATATTACAGTATGAATCTTCACTAATCATACTCTGGGACGGAGAGGACTCATATGCAGAATGAACTTCATCCGTTTCTGAATCTGGCAGCACGCTGGTGACTGTGCGCTTGATCTGCCCGGACGTGGTTTTGATGGTCTTAATTCTGACCCTGGGTATGGCCGGGGGGGACCCAGATGCCACAGCAGGGGATGCTTTGCCACTGCTATCACTGCAGATGCTTACAGGGCTATCAGAGGGCTTCATTAACCGTTTCACAACCTCAAGTGGACTTCTGGGGCTTCGTGGGGATATAGGCACATTGGGGCTTGCTTTCAGGCAGTCATTATGAACTGCTGATGACTCTCTGGGATCTTTTCTAGCATTCAGAGCCACCAGAGCCTCTAAGCAAGAAGATAATTTAGATGTCTGAGATTTTACATGTGGATAGGGAGTGGGAACATCTATAGAGGCTCCTGAATTGCAGTTGGTGTCAGTAAAGTTATGGTTTGCGGGTGGTGGGGGAAGTGCACTGTGTATTCTCCGTGTTTTATTCATTTCATTGCTGACACAGATGTCAGAGGGCTCTTCGCTTCTACTACTTTCTGTTCTGCTTTTCTGAGAGTTCTTGGGAATATCAGAGTCCTTTGGACAGTCATCAAACACGCTGAGGTCCAGTTTTTTGGGATTGTCTGGGATTGACGGTTCCACCATAACTGATGCTTCTGGGAAACAGGGTCTCTCTTTTGGATGCATTTCATCTCTACTACACTGAGTGTCTTCAGACTCAGGACTAGAGATGGGACTGAAATGAGAAAGTGACTGGGTGAATATTGGCGTTCCATCAGGTTTTTGCTGAATAGGTGCCTTTCCGAGAAGCTCTCTTGAACTCTCCCCGTTCAAAGCAGACACAAATGATTTGGAAAAGACAGTGCTAGTTGTCTCGACCGGATCAATGGAGGTCTCTTGTCCCCTAAACCCATTTTGCAACGCTGATCCAAAACCTTCTAATGACTCCTGTCGACTTGTGTTTTTCACAATAACACTTACAACAGGAATATCTGCCGGTGTGACAGCTGGGTTACTCAATAAGCCATCATCCAGACATATCCCCGTGTGTTTCAGCTGACTCTCTGTTTCCTCGTGACTCCCATGGATGGGCTCTTTAGCATCCAACCCTGTGGCATCTGGGATGTCAAAGGCGGCGAGAAGATCATCAAAATCTGGGGTTTTCATGTCACCCATAGCTGCACAGGGTCATAAACCTACAAAAAAACAAAAGCAAAATTAGCTTGACTTGTTATATTTAAACTTAACACCATGGGTACTGAAGTCAGCGCCTAAGGGACTGTTGTCAGCATTATAACTGTTTTACAATGTGAGTAATAACTGTTTTACAGCTGGGTTCTGTCCACTATGCTAACGCTAGCTTTGGCTAGCAGGCTGAACGTTAACAGGGTCTGCTGATCTTCGTCTATGCAGCTACTATTCTGTACCAGGGCATGCATTAATACACACACATATATGCAGATAGACGTTTAATACAGACTGCAATGCTAATTTCGTTAAGAAAACATCAACTCCTTCCAAGGCCGACCTGTGAGAAAGTTGTCTTGCTCTTACCCTAGCTAACAAGAGAACGTACTGTCAGCTACCGTTAGCCGACTAGCTAACGGAGCCAAGCTAGCCAGCTGGCAATCTAGCTTAGCATCATACTATCGAGCAAATAATTAACCCTTAGCGATGCACAGGTGCGCTTACCATTTGATCCGATTATGTATAACAGCTCTAACAAATTAGCTATACAGCCAGTTAAGTGTTGGCGCTGAGTGAGTAGCAGCTACGTTTGGCTGTAGCAGGGTTTCATAGCTAGGCTACAAGCTACTAGCGTTAACTTCGTTTTCCTTTTCCTGTTACTGGGTGATTGTAGCCCTCGACTGTGACTTACAGACGATAGGCGGTGCCGTGGCTCTACTCTTCATGTCCCTCAAAGTGTCCAGTGAGCCTATAAACACTGCCATTATTACATTTGGTAAGCAGTCAGAGGTGGGTTTGTGTCATGTTAATAAAATAATCAATGTAACACACATGGAGACACCGCCTGTAGGTAAAATAATCAGGGGCCCCTTAAGAGGCACCCACTCTGCCATTACCACCGTTATTGTCCACTTCCTCTTACTTGTAACTGTGCTTTCAGCGATAAGCTGTGTGGTTTCGCGTACACTTCCATCAAGCTTCCCATCTTAACACAAGAGAAAAGAATAGCCTAACCTGAAACAGGTTGAACCACTGGGTCATTCAATTTACATCATGCAGCTCATTAGCGTCTTTCATTAGACCCTCACTGCTCAATACAAATCTCATACCCAAATGAAATAAGATCCAAATAACTTATAAAGGTGACATGCTGCAGAAATATTAAATAGTGTGCATGATCAAATTGTGTGACCCACAGATTTGGCCGCTGTTCTTCTTGTGTTGTCGGCTTAATATAAAGGTAGAGCTATCAGCTCAATACAAAAATCACAGTGGTAAGTGCTATTTGGATGTTGATCTTAACAGCAAGACAACCCGTGCTTCCATTAGATGCTTAGTGTCCTCCAATCCATCACTGCAGTCAGCGCTACAATAACGTTTTGTTGATACAGGTCAATTTATAATCAGGATGTCGATAAAGAAAAAAAACAGCCATCAGCTCCACTGTTTGCTCTTGTAAGCGGCCTGAATCTACTGTAAATCACATGACATGACAGACAAAGATAAGGTATTGTTTTACTGTTTGATTTCAATATTTTTTCACAGAGGATTTCCTGGAAAGCTATATTGACACTGAGATGTGAAAAAGGTAATGTGTAATTGAATGCAGACGGATGATCAACAAAACTGGCACAATATTTACCACTTTTTCCACCACAGCTCATACTGTAGCCTGGAACTGACACTGAACTAGATCCCCACTTCCCCACTTATGTCTGTAATTTAATGCGGATTGCCTAAATGTGCCAGTATCATCTGAGGAGAAGGGGGAATTTTCCGCTATTAGTTTTTAAGATTCATGACCTCGGGAGCCTCTGCTTCTCTGTGTTTTTTGAAGGAACAATCCTGTAAGACAAGTTTGAGGGCAAAAATACTCTTTTTTTTCTTCCTTCCCGCTAGTGAGGCTGTAAAGTGATGACACCAATTCCTGTGAAGTTTACTGACACATAGAGCTGCAGTGCTTTGATATCAGATTAAAAAAAAGCTTCTGTAGCTGGAGACTTATTAAAAGACATAATGACATAGGATTAAACTGCAATGCAGAGTAGTGACCGTATAGTTATGGTTTACACTTTACAGCACGGTAGTGTGATTTAAGAGATGAAACAAGCTAAAAGCTATTTTATGCATATGTTTGAATTTGTTAGTCTGTGAATGAAGAAAAAAAATCATATCTAAAGGTGCAGTATGTAAGAACTGGCCTAATTCATACTCCAAACAAAAAGGGGGCACTATATCACCAGAGTCACCGCTGCTGCTCACTGTGGCTGCTGTTAGCTAGTTAGCTCAGTTAGCCGTGCATCCAACGGTCCTGACTGGGAGCTCAGAGCAAGCCCCCAGGAAGAGCACCAGGCTTCGAAGGCAACTTTCGTAGTGACCAAACAGCGTAATTACAACATCTCCCGATGCTTACATTATGAAAGTGTCTGTAAAATAGTGGATCATTTTTTTTTCCCTTTAAAAAAAGCGAAATGACTCGTTCAACTATCATAATTTGAGCCATTCGGTTCGATAAAAAGTGGAAAGTCTAGAAAAGCTGCAAGATTACATTAAATTATTTTCTCCTTTTTCAACAAAAACTCTCACAAATTGCACCTTTAAATATGATTTGTTTGGGTAATGGCCACACGTTTTCTTTATTTTGTATGCATTACAATCATCCTTCTACAAGTGTTTACTCCGTCACCGCTCTGTCACGTCTAAACTGACAAATTGCATCTATTGGCAGACTTAATGTTGTTGTGATGTTAGATGTTAATGGCTTACATAAAAAAAGTTTCTTGGGTTAATAAACCAAAGCGTATTGTACAAAATGCAGGACATTAAGTTCTTTCTAATGAATTAGAAGGTCTGCAAGGCTTTCTGAACACCAATATCCCCGACTCTTAAACAAGGATTAATGTTTATCATATCCATCCAGGCAGAATGAGCCCTCATTGAGAGTTATGAGCCACGGACAGAGTCATGTTTTATGGGGAAAACAGATTTTTTATTTTTGTGTGTGTGACAAGATAAAAATCTGAACGGCAGCAAGTAGAACAAATAGCTGCCGTTATATCCAATCATGAATCATTACCCTGAAAGTAAAGTACAAATTGCAGTGTGATACATTTAATAGTCCAGATAACAGCTCTATCTGATTTCGAGGCTATCTGATTCCCATGGAAATTAATCGGTGTACTTATGTAATGAATAATAATTCAAAGAGATTAGAGTCTTTCATAAAAATACAAGTTAAACTGACAGTTCCTTAATTCGACCCACAAAAAGCACTCCGTGTGTATCACAGCACACATACAGTAGCATATAACTTCACATACTGTCGTTATACAGCATGGTCATCATTCACAAACCTATCAAAATGTGACAGTTAGAAAATAACTAAAAAGTAATATACTGTGTTTATATAAGAGTAGTTAAAGAATATAGTGACATGGCAGAAAATGAGCTCTATACATCGACATGTAAAGCCTGTTATGCAAACTAAAACTTCAGGGTCACGCAGGATGTGACTGGTTCACAAGGCTGAATCACACCTTAAAATATACATTTTAGATGTTATTCTTGGGTTTATTCAGTGAAGGTTTCACTGAAGGGTCATCTGTCACAACCCTAAGAGCATTTTATTAAATTATAGTATAATGTAACTATAGTATCTGTCAGTATGTCTGTATACAGGCTACTTAAATTTGGATTTAAGGGGGGAATCTAATCTTGTGTAATCATAATCTAATTTTGTTTTTGTTATAATTATAATTATTATCTAAGTTCAGTAAAATTAGAAAAGAAAGAATAGAAAATGTGCTTCAGAGTCTTAATCATCGTGACGTTCATTCACCTGACCCTGATGTATTGTTAGAAAGTCCTTCCTTACAAACATGAGCAATAAGCATGACTTTTTACGACTCACATGGGTGGAGGACAGCCTCCTCCAGATAAACTCATTCACGATTAATCCAGTGCGTTTTCCCCGCTGTTCAGTCAGAGCCAGTCAATTCATATCTGTTAACAACAATTCACTTATCATCTGTTGCTCCGGTGAAGTGGCGAACGTGGTCAACGTCACATCTAATCAAATGTTGCTTCATAAGGTCTATTAAATCATTTCTGTTTCATTATCACATGTATGCATGTGTCCTGTACTTCCTTGGAACAGTGATTCTGTTAATTAATGATAGATGCTTCATAGAGGGCAGAGTATATTTTCCCGCAGTGCTTTTAAAGGCACAGCATTTGACAGCCGGGTTTAGGACGACGCACAATGAGTAAGCCATTACCTCTACTTTTCTCTGAGTTAAGCCGTTTGTTTTGCAGTTGTAAACTGATTTCTTTCTACGCAAAGTAAGATGTGAGGACTGTGCAGACTTGTTTTAAGATTATTTTATCTCACTGAGTACACAGAAACAGAAACACAGCTTGTCACTTGTTTGGCATTCCTGGTTTGTTGTTCGAGGGTGCTTTCCCAAAGGCTGCTGCATATGAAGTGAACGGCGTTTTTTTTTCTTTTTTCAGCAGAAAGCAACGGCGTCCAGCTCAAAAACGTAATCCAAGCCAGCGGAAATGGCGTGGACAACAAGGCTTTTGAAATAGAGGTATGTGTCACATTTCATTTTGAAAGAAAGACAGCACATTGTGATCAGTGTTTTAAACGTAAAATCCCTTTATTTTCCCAGGAGGACAATGTTTATGAGACTGGCAGCCAGAATTGGCAGGATAAAAAGGCTAAAAAGGGATTGGGATCATACTTGAGGTGTGTCAATTCAAGTGAATGCGTTTTGTAAAGCAAAAATAATGACTGTTTTAATGAGGGTGCAATACTTCTGAATGTACTGGATCACATTCAGTTAAACCTCTGAAATGTTGGATTTGTCTATGCTGTAAGTAAATGTACAGTAACGTTTGTACAACACAAAATCTGTTCTGTTTTATATGCTACTTTAAAGATTTAATTATATTTACCACAAAAAAAGATAACTTTTGAGCAAATATACACATATATACAGATACTGAATCTTTAATTATGTAACATTTTTAATTTCAGTATTGTATATATTTTGTACACAACTGGACCTTACTTGTAATTTCTCCTGTACTTCAGCCAAGTTTCCAAGCCGATTAATGCCACAGAGGATTACATCAAGGCTCACTCAAGAATCTTCAAATGCATTGTGCTGGCCATACTTGGAGCAGGTAAAAAATAATAAATAAATCTGTTTGTTTGTCTGCTTTCACTGGCAGTAGCAGTTTATTCAGTAGTTGTGTCCTATACACTTCGATTGTGACAAGACAAGAACAACCATGTGAACGTAGAGTTTGATGTGCTCTTTTCTGTTCCACAGGTTATGTGGCTTACTTCATTGCAGCCTGTGTATTGGACTTCCAGAGGGCCACTGGTCTCGTAGTCCTCACCAGTTTGGCTATCTTTGTAAAGTCGTACGAACTTTTGAAGCAGTACAAGGGCGAAAGCATCAGTCGCTGTTTCAAGCCCGCAGTTAGATGCTTCAAATCTAACCTGAAATGGCTGAAATGGTGAGTGGACGACCTTGTTTTCGGTGGCCACACATAATGGAATCTGTTGATAAGTCAAGGTGTGTTTCACTGTGTTTTTTCAGGGTTTTCATCTTGGCTGTCTTGGTCCTGCTGGTGGTGTGGCTCGTCTTGGACACAAGCAAGCGTCCCGAGCAGCTTATCTCGTTCGGGGGTGTGTGCATGTTCGTTGTGATTCTGTTCATCCTGTCAGCACACAGGACGGCGGTGAGTCACTTCTCGAAGGCGAATTATTATTGTGTTGACGCGTCCGGGTTTATCTCGCATGTTATCTCTGGTCTGTTTTGCTGAGACTTTGGATAGCATTTGGCCTTGTGCCCCTATCATCTTAAGGTTTAGCAGAAATTGCTTCCTTGCAATAACGTGAAGCTTTATGGAGACTCCCTGATACACTGTTGGTCTAATTACTTCTACTTCCTTTTTAAAATCTTTTTTAGGTACAATGGAGGCCTGTGCTCTGGGGTCTCGGGATGCAGTTCTGGATCGGCCTTTTTGTCATAAGAACACAACCCGGACTCATTGCATTCGAATGGCTTGGAAAACAAGTGCAGGTATTAGACTTTTAGCAGCAGGAACAAGGAGGTGTCGGCTTCAAAATGGTTATCACACAAGCTCAGCTCTCCGTCCTTCATTGTCGTCATAAATATTTAGCGTACAACTCCCACATCATTGGCAAACATGACATTAACACGCGTTTGTATGTTAAAAAAATTATCATTACAAATACCTTTCATTTTTTATATCAATAACATCTAAAATGTATAATTTCAAGGTGTGATTCAACCTTTTGAACCAGTCACATCCTGCGTGACCCTGAAGGTTTTACTTTGCATAACAGGCTTTACATGTCGGCGCACAGTGTTCATTTTCTGCCATGTCACTATATTCTTAACCTGTGCTTATATAAACACAGTTTTGTGCTCATGCATGTGCCCGTACATGCTTATCTTAAGAGCAATTTATTATGTTGTTCACCCTCATTGCTGGGTTATCTCAGGATTGAGAAAGCGCAGGCATGCGGTCTGTTAATCACTTTGTAATGTGTGGTTGCCACCTCATTAAAATCTAAATGAATAAGTAATATCATAAATGTAATAAATGAATAGGTAGGAGAAATAAAGAGTCATTTGAAATACAATAACCCATGTTTGTTCTTTGTGCCATAATTCCAGATATTCCTTGACTACACCAAACAAGGGTCATCGTTCGTTTTTGGGGATCTGATAGCAGACATTTTTGCCTTTCAAGTGAGTGGATGATAATGTGTTTTTTCGTAACCAAACAAGATTCCAAGTTATTGAAAGTAAATGTGTTTGATGTGAGTTTTGATGTCTTCCTCAGGCTTTGCCCATCGTTGTGTTCTTCAGCAGCGTGATGTCGGTCCTTTACTTTCTGGGGATAATGCAGTGGCTCATTCTGAAGGTAAAGAAAGGTTCAAACATGCACCTCACAGCGTCGTGTGTTCCTGTTGGTCTGGGTGTATATTGCTTACACTTGCAGTGAAATACTGTGACCAAGAGCCATGTGTTTTTGTGCACGCAGATCTCATGGGTTATGCAGATAACGATGGGAACCTCTCCCACAGAGACCTTGAGTGTGGCAGGCAATATATTTGTTGGGCAGGTACGCTGGCTTGATGTCTTTGACGCTAGTCTGACTACATTTGGCTTTAAAATCTAATGAGCTCCAATCAGTACTTTACTGTCATGTTAACATAAACAATCACTTATAACTGCTTTAAAAAAAGAAAAACAGTTATTCTGCTGGTTTACGTTTGCTTCATGTTTTTTGTGCTTCAGACTGAGGCTCCGCTGCTGATCCGCCCCTATTTGAAGGACATGACCAAATCTGAGATCCATGCTGTTTTGACTGGCGGATTTGCCACAATTGCAGGCAGTGTCATGGGGGCATTCATCTCATTTGGGGTGAGGTGAAGCTGTTTTCACAACACCACATAATACATATGGCACATTCCATGCAAAAGATGCAATTGAATATGCTCAACGAGACATAAAAAACACAGACACAGGAGCATTAAACTGAGACAACAAATAAATGAGACATTTAAAAAGAAAGAAAATCACTAGATACTGAATAATAATTATTATATATTGTACGTGTAATTGTACCGTATCTTGGTAAAACCAGGCTTATTTTTTCTTTTAGAAGTTATAAATCTTGATTGAGAGAGTCCAGAGTCTGGGGCTGTATAAACAAAATGCAGCATCGCCAGCAACTTCTGTTCCTGAAAGAACTGTTAATGAGGGAGTGTCAGCACAAATCAGAGATTTGTTAAGAACATGAACCGTGAGACGACCAGTGCTTTAATCAGGAATGAGAGGATGAACTGAATTCAAAACAGTGAGAGGCCCCTTCACTTAATTCTGTGGTGACCAGCAGCCAGTGGGCAGCTTTTAGTCTGGGGACAAAGTGTGCCCTTGGTTTTATGGTGGTGAAGCTCCTGGCTGCAATATTTCGAGTCAGTTGAAGATAAGACTCTGAAGGCCTGTAAAAAGTGCAATACAGTTATTGTAAACAGTTGTGCTGTGAGAAAAGAGTCACTTAGTGGACTTAAGATACCATGTTTGCACATGATTGAGCCTCCTGGCAGAAAAGAATGGGGCCCGGGATTGAACTTTGGGGTATACCTCAAAAAATATGTGTTCTTTCTGCACAGAATCCCCAGTGGGGACTAAGTACATTCAACCTGTTGTGTAAGTTCTGAACCTGGCACAAACTGAGCAATAGAGCCCAGCCCATTTCTCTCAAATTGAAGCCAATAACGTCAGATAGCTGATGATTAACATGTTTATTACATCTCACCATCCTGTATGATATCAAATGCTGCATCTGTTGCTGATCTTTGCTCCACTACAGCACAATGCACTAAATGACATTTTCTTGTTTTTTGCAGATAGATGCATCTTCCTTGATATCAGCCTCTGTGATGGCTGCTCCTTGTGCCTTGGCCATCTCCAAGCTCTCTTACCCAGAGACAGAGGAGAGTCCCTTCAAGAAAGAGGGCAATATTAAAGTGGCTTGTGGGTGTGTATATCCGTCCCTTGGTTTATTCTCTTCCCTTTAATGATTTTTGTACTCTTGTGATTTAACTTTTTATTTTTTTTACTCCCTAGAGATGAACAGAACATTCTGGAGGCTGCAAGCAGTGGAGCATCTGCTTCAATAGGTCTTGTTGCCAACATTGCAGCAAATCTGATTGCCTTTCTCGCCATCCTCGGCTTCATAAATGCAGCTTTGAGCTGGTTTGGAAGTATGGTGGGATATCCTACAGTGACATTTCAGGTATGTTTCCGCTAAAGACTGATAACTCAAGAAGGATGCTTTCATAACGTCAAATACTTTCTTGGATTTTTAAAAATCCGATGTATCTGTTTGGCTCTGATGTAATATCAAAAGAGCTTTTAAAATGATTATTCCTGTTAAAACCAAAAATGAGTGGACAAATATTGTGCAAACACTGTTGTCAACAATAATGTATTTTCTTATTCATTTAAT
Source organism: Lagodon rhomboides (assembly GCA_039737535.1). Taxonomy (NCBI): domain Eukaryota; kingdom Metazoa; phylum Chordata; class Actinopteri; order Spariformes; family Sparidae; genus Lagodon; species Lagodon rhomboides. Next base: position 23,164,048 of record CM077793.1, read on the forward strand.
ATTTATTTAAAGGCACATTTCAAATAATTTGCTCGCTTCTACTGTAAATTGAACAAGTGAGTATCACAATGTTGAAATAAACGCATGTCTCTGTGTCCACAGCTGATTTGCTCTTACGTCTTCATGCCTATTGCCTTTATGATGGGAGTGCCATATGAAGACAGTTTCATCGTGGCTGAGCTCATCGGCACAAAGCTCTTCCTCAATGAGTTTGTGGCTTATGAGAAATTATCTGAACTGCGTCGCAACAGAGTTGAAGGACTTGGTGAAGAGTCGATATCTGTGAGTAAATGTTCTTCACTGGAGTTTGAATGTTGTCAGTGTCGGTGTGCAAGTATAGACTCCTAAGCACTGCACAAAAAATGAAATGGAAGGGAGACTGGAAGGAAAATAACATTGCAGGATTTTGTTCTTTCTCGTTTCAGGTCCGATCAGAAATTATCACCACCTATGCTCTTTGTGGATTTGCCAATTTCAGCTCACTGGGCATTGTGATTGGAGGCCTGTGTGAGTATTTTATCTTAAGTAACCACAGGGCAAAAAGTATCCAGTTTAACCCTCAGTAACAATCTTTGACGTGGACTATTTTCTTTTATCAAAGCCTCTATATGCCCATCCAGAAGAGCTGATGTCTCGTCTCTGGTGCTGAGAGCTATGCTCACTGGGACTTGTGTGTCTCTTGTCAATGCTTGCATCGCAGGTAAGAGATTTTGAATTGAACTCGCAGTGCAGTTTAGCTTGTTTCCTATTGTACTCCAACTGAGTAGCTTTTTCACTTTTTCTTCTCAGGGATCCTATTTGTTCCTCCACTTGACTGTGTGGAGCTGTTCAAGGTATCTGCTTTCAATGCCACACATGCAGATGTACAAACTTGCTGTGAAGACCTCTTCAGCAGGTGAGCATGTACACTTTCATTATTTTCATTCATCACAAAGATACTTTCTGGTGGCTGGGATCATTTTGGGAAAACATCGGTTATACACAGGGTCAGTAGATTCTTAAGGGTCGAATATCATAGAAAGTAAGATTTCCATGTCTTTTGTGATTCTAAGTGCTGTATCATTTGTTTCTTGAAGACGTTTCACCTCTCATCCAAGAGGCTTCTTCAGTTCACTTTTGTGATTATAAAACAGAACTAAGCGCTATGTATTCAGAAACTTTTCCTTAAAATGAGCTGTCAGGACTCACGTGATGTCAGGACTCACGTGATGTCACAACGATACAAACACCACCCTCAGCCATGCCCCTAACATGGCTGTGGTTGCAGAGCTAATGCAGAAACAGTGGGCGGTGCCTGCTCGGGCCTATTAAAGCTGACTAATCATAGCAGGCTGGGCTTTTTGGGAGGGTGGCCTTAAAGAGACAGGAGCGCTCAGACAGAGGGTGAATCGAGGTTTTTTGAACACTAACGCATGTAAACATTGACAACCAAAATGAACATATGTACCTCAAACCTTTAAATGTGTACTCAAATGGTTCTGATTTGTGGTTATTTTGACTTAAATCTCAAATTAATTCTTTTGCAGCTCTCTGGGCAATGGGATATTTGAAGGATCATGGAGCACGGTCGCAAACGCCACTATGTATTTGTCTCAATGTTGTCAGTGTTGTGAGCTTCCTGGTCTGAACGTTTGTAGTTAGAGGAGAAAAATACATGTCAGTGTCTATTTTTATACTGTTGTCATACTTCATGTAAAAATGTATATGCACATGTTTTCAAAAAGATTGTAAATTTCATGTATGATATTGTAAATTAATTCACATATTGGCTTTTATTTGATGCCAAGGATTTAAAGGACACGCCTTTAGAAATATATCTCAGTATGTATTCAGGCATCAACAGTTTGATGAATGTAAATATTTCAAAATAAAACCAATGATTTCATAAAGTTATTGATAATGAGACACACACAATAATACTTTTGGACTATATAAAACTGTGTGAAAATGAAAATGTGAGCACTGCTTGGACACAAACTTTTTTCCATATTTATTTAAAAAAAACATAAGCCGACATGATGTAACATGAATGAGACAGCACACATTGTAAACACACATTTATGCTTCTTTCCTAATTACTCATTCATTGACTCACTCACACTCCCTCACACGTTTGCATTTTCTTCACACTGCTTCAAATATTTTGTGCTTTGGCTTTATGTACACATAAATACAACAGATTGTTTGCATGACACCACACCTTAACATTACAGTGCTTTGAACGTCATCTGCTGATCAAAAAATGTCATCCTCATTTTCCAACATTTTATTTATTTATTTTTTTGAGAATTTGGGTTTTCTATCATAAAGAAAAAATATCATGCAATTAATTTTTTTTGTGTGTGAGGGTAGCTGTTTAATGTGACTACTTGGGCTCATCTGTAGACTCTGGTTGATCATTAACCAACAATCCTTTACAGAAGTTCCCGTAGATCTCTTGTCAGTTCCTCATTATTTGAAATTCCTAAGACTCCAGTTAAAATTTAACCATGAATACCTGTGCCAACTCAAGATAGACAGAGATAACTGAAAAGCCTTCATCCTAATTGTTATTCAGTCCATGCTGGCTTTGCACCTCGTAAAAAAAGAATAGAATAAAAAGAATAGGCAATGCTTAAGATCGATCATGTTACTACTGACCAACTGCGAAACTCAGCTCTCTTGCTCATTCAAAAGTGATTTCTAGTTGTGGAAAAAATGTCACAGATTTCATGCAGGGAAACTTGGTGCTTACTTGGTGATCAATATTCTGCTCTTTCGGTTATTTTGCTCAGTGGGCTTTTATCCCCACAGTCCATAGGTCAGGTGCAAATGACTGTGTGGAGCTCAATTAGCAGCTTTCCATGTGACTGGAAACACGCTTGTGTGTTTGCATGTCAATGAGCGTGAGCGGACTGTGCTTAAAGAGTTTACTGATAAGCCCCTTACTGCTCGTGGCATTCACCAGCATATATTCTAAAAGACCAGAAGAGGAATTATTAAAGACACATACATGACAGATACAGAGTACTCAAAAACTACTCAAAATGAATGCCAAAAACAAAGTGCACACAAACATCTTTGACCTGATAACGGTGCTGTACTTCCGACAACGGAGCTCTGAAAAGGAAATGCTGTCCAAATGCCATCCTTAAATACCACTTCCAAAATAAACTTTATGCCTTTCACACATACTGTACATCACAGATGAACATATGGCATTTAGTATGGATGCATTACCTCAACTAACCTCAGTGGCTGCAGCTTTATTCTGCATAAAACCATTAAAATGGTTCGATGATAATTTTGAGTTGACAAATTGTGTTTGGAGAGTTTTGTCCACTCATAGAGCTGATAAGACTCTGAAACAAGCGTTTCAAACCATTTAGTAGTGTATATGTAACGTGGCCCAGTGTGGCTTAACATACCGTTAAAGTTAAAAACACTGATTTTGCTGTTTAGCATTTGTGAGCTTTAAGGTCAAAAACCCTGTGCCCAATCCTGCAAACATCCTCATAAACATGAGGACGGATGTCTCATATTGTGACTGTAATGGTAACTGTGAGGTCACAACTATTCTTTATGAAAAGTCAGGTCAACGAACCATTCCTTTTACAATCTTAACTTTTCAAGTCCTTGCTGGCTTTGGTAACTGGAAAGAAACAGGTAATACTAATCCATTAAAAGAACTAAAATCTTGCTTGGCGCAATAGAGGTGGTTTTTCCTACCTCATTTCAAGAACATCAACGGTTTCTGCAGACATGGGTTTAGCACCTGATTTATTGTCCTCGGTCTCCTGAACTTTTCTGGGTACCTTTGGGCTAGAGTTTGCCTTTCTGATCATCTGAGGGCTTTGTCCTTTCCGCTGCAGCTGTGGGCTGTTAGAGCCCAACTTGCGGTTGAGCAGAGGGCTCCTGGAGCCCTTCGTCTTGGTGGGCTGCAGACTATCCATAGTCTTAAGTGGCCTCAGGCTAAGAAGTCCACAGTAGTAGTTGCACTGATGGTGTGTCAGGAACTGTTCGAATACTTCAGGAGAGCCATACTCCGTCAGTCCTTGGTATCTAAAAGGAAGAGAAAAACTTTTATTCCAGTTATCATAATAGAAAACAATTAATAACATTTGTGTACAGGTTAAGATACAAACCCTTTAGACTTGGTCACGACTTTAACATTTGTAATCTTCGTTTCCACACCTGCAAAGAGGAGAAAGATTATTAATATTATTATTATATATAGAGATAAATGGCCACTTACTTTGTATGTGTCTTACCATCTAGCCGAGTGACCAACAGATTGCCGTGCGTCCACTGATGGATCCAGTGCTGGAAGGTGCTGCATTTCTGCTCCACCTCGGAAGCGGTTCGTGTGATCAGCTTGCCTTTAGGATCCATCATACAATAGCTAAGGAAGGCACCCTTAAGTTCGGCCTCCACTGTGGCATACGGCACAGAGTTTGCAGGCCGGTACATCAGATACTGAGGAATCACTCTGTGGGACACACAAAAAAACAGTGGGTTGATCACAAGAAGCAGTGTGGTAGATATTAACAGGAATCAATTATCAGAGCCACTGTATAAAAAGTTTGGTACGTACTCTAGTGAACAGCCAAAGTTATCAATAATTCTTGCTTCGGCAGCAAAGATTTTACAGTATTCCCGGATCATGTTTTGGACTTTGCATTCCTGTCAACACAAACAGAGCACGTTAATGCCAGTACTGCAGTTACAATCATTAGGAATTTATTGGCAGCAATTTACTGGACATTCGCAGACAATAAATACTCACTTGCTTAGTAATCTCTATATTTCTCTCGGCAAGGTTGCTCTCCTGTTTGGTCCCATAGGGGATGGGGTTTTGAATTTTGATGATGCAGGCGCTTCCAGACTCAAAGATGGGATCAAGGCCGTAAATGACCTTCACTCTGCTGGTTTTGTGAGCGCAGCCCTCTCCGATGTTCACCGCTTCGGTCATGATGCGGCCAAAGTACTTGTCGCCCCAGTTGCCAGAGTCAGCCAGGCCTCTATTGAACAACAGTGGGGTCATCTCGATCTCCTCTCCGACTAAAAGAAAACAGAAACAAATATTTATAGTGAGAAATAATTTATACAAAATGAAAAAAAGAAAAAAAGTTGATATTGTTCTTGGAAAAATTACCTTCCAGATCATCTCTTAGTAATATCTCAGACAGAACTGTAAAACAGAAAACAACAGACTCATAAAAGCACAGTTGAAAATATACAATGTATATTTCAGACTTCAGACTTCAGGCACTTACTGTCCTCGCTGAGCAGGAAGTCAGTGGTGTCAGTCCCATATTCATTACTGATCGAGCAGCCATATACCCCACAGTCTTTGCTGGATGCCAGGACAATAGCCAGAGCTACTTGGCTTTCATCTCCTCCACTTGGGTGATGAAAAAGGGGAAAATACACAATCATATACAAGCTGACTGGCTCATCAGAGTTGTACCAAACTTGAAAGATTCAACAATGACCCACAAGGTGTCACTGTAAGACAAGAAGGTCATGTCTGCTGACACAGCAGCCAGTGGCACATATATAGACTTTTAATGCCCCCTGGAGATGAGAAAAATATTGTGTCAGGTTACAGTTTCTGTGTCTAGCCAGAGATTCACCTCTCTGTGTCACAGCTGTGGGGTTCACAGTCACATGAGCAGGGCTCTCTCTCTGCAGTGAGAATATGAGAATGACAGAGGGACACGGGATGCACTCTGAGGCCCCAAAAAACATCCTGAAGCAACATTTCACATTTGGAAACTGCCCATTTTTATCAGTCACACTGGATAGAAATTCTCAGAATAATTGCTGTGAAAAAGGAGACAAGTAATTATGTTAATACAAATGTGAACACCATGTGATACTTTGTGTTACAGGTGGTTAGAGCGGTGTTGATGTTGTAAGACAAGAAGGGGATTTACCTTCTCTTCACCTCTAGTATTTCCTCCTCATCTCTGAACCACTTTATGGTGGAGTCACTGAGCACGTTGAAGAACTGGCACCACAGCTTCAGGTGTCCAGAGGCATCTGGGAATGGCTCCCCCCTGATCTTACGGATGACCTGTGGAGCTGGTGGAGCATGAGAGAGAGGGGGTGCCAAAGTAAATATATACTGTACTCGAGAGAGTGGAGACTTTCTAATGTTTCCAACTCCTCAGACACCAATGCACTGATCAGACATGTGTGTAGGCAAACATTAAAAAAACATGCAGTATTTTATAGAACCATTTGTATTGTGATATTTTGTGGAAGCTACACAAAATGAAACAAGTTCTGTGGAACTTTTTGTGTGTTAGCTGGTTTATGTTACGTACGCCACTGTTCCTCTCTGTTAGTGGAGTGGAGAGAGGCACTAAGATGAGGCACTAGAGAACGTGTCACAGAAAATCTGATTCCTTCGCAAACAAATCCACAGCCCAGAGGCATTAAACAACTCAAATAAATCGTTCATAGGCTTGTATATGCAACTGAGAGAGGAAGGGAAAGTCTCATTTTTCACGTCACGTTACAATCTGTTCCGTTACAAATTGTTCCATAGAGGCCCTTATTGGGAAACATGCAGAACTTGTTCTCATCAACATCTAATTCCATCTTTTAGGACTGAATGATTGACTCTTTACCTTTCAAAGGGTCCAGCTTCTTCTCAGCTTGTTTTTCCTCTCGTTTGGTGCTGACCGGCTCTTCTGTGGGAGTCTCCGCCACGACTTTTGGCACCTCCAAGGTGACCTTCCTGCGGCTCAGCAGCGGCGAGCGTCTCTCCATTGGTGGGGTGTTTTGCCCTGTGGGAGCTTGTAGTAATGCGGCTCTGCGAGCCTGGCTGGGTGACATGTAGGGGCTTTCTTTCTTGCCTTGAGTGTCGAGCGCACCAACCACTGGTCCCTCTACATCTTCTTTAGGTTTTGGGATAAAGATTTTGCGTCGGGCTCCGGAGGCCAACTCCTCAGGCGTGGCAGAGCGTATGAGTGACAGACTGTCTCTGCGTTTCAGCCGGGGGCTGCTTTCACAGGAGAGGGATGATGTTGGCGTTGAGCCTCCGCTTAGATCATCATCCACCTTGTCACTCTGACGGTCACCCACAGTGTCTGAGTCTGGGGAAGATCTGGACATGAACTTGCGGAGACTGGCCGGACTCAGTGATGGATGTGTCGGAGGTTTAGAGCAGAGTCTCTCAACAGATGATCTGTTTTTTTGAGGGTCCTCAACAGACACAGAATTCTCTATCTTGGGCTCTTTAAGGGGTTTTGTCTTCAGGATTTCGGGGACAATATTGTCTTCTGTTGTTTTACTGAAAGATGGCCCATTCTCACCAACCTTTGGTATTAGACCTTCAAATAGCATCGAGGAAGTGTTCTCTTTTATAATCTTTTCTGACATTTCTTCTTGGTTCTGTTTTCTACTTTGAGTTTTTTCAGACTTGATGGTCATGCTATTTTCAACATCCTGCTTTGTTCCTCTTTGCGTGGCAGCAGAAGTTTCGGTTTCTGACTCACTTTGAGTGGACAGTCTGAGTGCAGGATCACTTTCATGACAAGTGACAGAGATCGGTGGGACCACAAACGAAGGCACTGCTGATGTTTCAAAATGCTGTGGGGTATCTGAAACTTGGGTGTTTACATAACCATCATCCTCCTTGTCGTCAGTACACGAAACACTTATAAGAGGAATTGATGCAAAGTCCATCTGAGGGAGCTGTTCACTGCTTTTCATGCGAGCCTGATCTCGCTCAATTGCTTCTGTCTTGTCATCTAATTTCACAATTTCCTTTACATTCTCTGTGGGTGAGATATTATAATCATTCTGCATACCTTGCTGTGTGGGCAACAAACTTGAAGAATCAGCCATGCTCTGGTCTTGGACCATTGCCACGGACACATGAGTTGCATCATGTTTTGGCATAATAGCAGACTCTGACTTTTGCTTGTTTCCGGACAAAAAAGTCAGTGGCAGAGTACACTCTTTGAGCTCAGGCTCCATGATTTCAATTTTTGGGATTACAAAATGTTCACAGGGGTTTACATCCGGTGCATTTGGCTTGATATAATCATTCGGCATACCTTTCTGCGTGGGCAGCGTACTTTGAGAATCAGCCTGGCCCTGGACCTGAGTTGTTACCGATGACACATGAGTTGCATCATGTTTTGGCATAATAGCAGACTCTGACTTTTGCTTGTTTCCCGACAAAATAGCGAGTGGCAGACTACACTCTTTGAGCTCAGGCTCCATGATTTCAATTTCTGGGATTACAAAATGTTCATTGGGGTTCACATCCGGTGTGTTTGGTTTGATATAATCATCTGGCATACCTTTCTGTGAGGGCAACAAACTTTGAGAATCAGCCTTGCCCCGGACCTGAGTTATTACCGATGACACATGGGTTGCATCATGTTTTGGCATAATAGCAGACTCTGACTTTTGCTTGTTTTGTGACAAAACAGTCAGTGGCAGAGTACACTCTTTAAGCTCAGGCTCTATTATTTCAGTTTTTGGGATTACAACTTGTTTATTTGGGTTTACATCTGGCACAGCTGGTTTAGTATCGGGGGTGTCTTCAGTAGTGGATATTCGGATTTGTGGAATATTCTCTGAAGGCCATTCCTGCAGTCTCTCACTGCTGTCTGGCTTTGCAACATTACTGTGTTTCTTTAAAACATTAGAATGGCCTTCCATGTTTTGTGTTACTGAAAGGCTCTTCAATCCATCGAGCTTCTCTACTTTCATTGGATCCTTTTCTGTCTCCACTTCAAACGGTAAACTCTCATTCCTTGCTTCACTGCTCTCACCTTCTAAAATTGCCGGCTCTTGTGTTTTCTTGCATGAACTAACGTCTAAATCTTTCTCTAAAGCAGAAATCAATACCTCTTTCAAATCACTTCTCTCTTCACTGCCTCTAAAACCTGAGCTAGGACTCTTTAATGTACCGACGTTTTGGACCTCTGTGCTTTCCTCCAGTATTGAAGAGGCACATTCTCGCTGTATTTTTAGGTCAACCTTCTCTAAACTCTCTGGGGCGGCAGTGGGCGGAAATCCTATATTCATTTCCTGAATCAGAGAAGTATGTTCAGCTTCTTCTTTTACATGATCTGTCTCTACACTGTACGCTGCCACGGCAGACAGGGGTAATAGCACCTGATCTGGTGTTTTAGATTCAGACAGCTTTATTCTCTCTTCCAGTGAAGATGTCGTTAATTCTGTAATCTCAGATCTGTTTATAACTGAGTGTGGCTCTTTGTTTGATTTCACTTCAGCTTTCTCTTCCTCACTCAACTTTTTAAAAGAAAGGCCCTCCTCTGCTTCCTTTGGTTGAACATCTTTGCCAATCTTATCACCGCTCTTTTCCTCTTCTCTTAAAGTGTCAGTGGGTGTTTCTCCAAGGTTCTGACTGCCTGACCCTGAGATAACACTGTAGGGGGGAGTCCAGCTTTCTTCCAAACTAGTGAGGGTAGGTGTGGGGGAGGATTCCTCTTCGTTAGGGGTTTGGGTTTGTGGCAAGACAGATATAGCTTCCTTAGGTGAAGACTCATTTGTTGCAGCCGGGTGAATAGATTGTGGTGAAACTGCCAGGCATTCGGGCTCTTGCTGGTGAACAGGAACCTCTGAGACTGCCTGAGATTCAGCCTGATGGAAAGTAAACAAAACATTTTAGATACACCAGTTTCTACCTTACACAATGAACTCCAAGAAAGCACATGCCTCACACTGCTGGATTTCATTCTTATCCATGCAACATATTATTAACAGTCAAATTTGTTAGTAGCAAAGAGACCGAACAGGACAAAACATTAAGTGTCATGCTGAGAAGTTTAAAGAATTTTTAAGAAGCTTGTTATGGAGAAGTTACTTAGGGTGACCTTTGACAGCGTGACACTTTTAGAATGAGACACAGTTTCCGATCATAAATCAACAGATGTGTGATTCTAAGTGTACTGCAGTGTTATATCTCCTACAGAGAGGGACAACCCTGTTGTCACTCTGCAGACAAAGTTGATCAACACTGCTTATAAGGTAGACAATCAATAGCTCCGAAAATATGCGGAACAACTACAGTAAGTCAATACATTCTTGGGTTTTATGGTCTGTCAGTTTATTCTAGGAACTGCTTTACTTCATGTCACGTGCAAGGTGGCTGAAACCAGGTGTTTACACATGCAGTGGTCCAATAAACTGTTGAAGTAAGCTTTACCCTTAGCAAACAGGGTCTATATTTTTTTGTTGAAAACTCTTTGAACATCCATTTTAAACAAACTTTTATGTCAATAATTTAAGCATTCAGAGAGTGTGCTTGTGTTTTTTGCATCTAATGTTGAAACACGGACAGGGGAAATCCCAGAGAATTGACACAAGTGTGCTTTTTACACAAAGAACCTGCCAGGCAGTGAATGAATGACAACTTCTCCCTCAGCAAGATACAAGTCCTAACTTGCCTGATTCACATAAATCTGTTGTGCACGTTGATGGGACATTACAAAAAAATGTGATTTTCCTGAAAAAGACTTTAAATTGGACATACATAGCAGTTAAGAGAAAATGTATAAGTTAGTCATCGGGGGTTTTTCCCCTCAGTGCCCCAGTTTTGGCCGTTGAAACAATTAACGCAGAAGAGTAATGAAAGCACATGTCGCCTCGTGACAACATGTTTGGCTCACAGTGTCTACCAAGAAAAAAAGAAGTCGCTGCTTTCGATGGAAGGGAACTGGTGTCACATTCGGTCTAAAAATGAAGCTGTGGTCATCGTAACACCTCTGTGTGTAAACGCACTCGTGTGATAAAAAAATTGTTCAGACACAAGGTTTGACTTCCTCCAACCCGTCATTCATCAAGACTATTCCATCATCACAACAAAGGTAGTTCCACATTATGGACCCACTGGTCTGCAGGTGGATAATGTTTAGAAGTAGCAGTTCCCTTTTCCATATGTCATCTCATTGTGCACCACGTAAGTGAAGGTTAAGGCATGATGTAAAGTTCAATACATTTGCTGCTTAAGTGCACAAAACAATTAATAGATGCTAAATATATATTCAAATTTAACCAATTATAGGATTGTCTATTAGGGATAACAATTATTACATTTTGGGGAACATTTTTCAATTGATGGGATAAAAATAACGACAAAATCTTTCACAAAATTCTTCCCAACCATCTCCTCAAGCAAGCAGGCAAATTGAATAAGATATGCAGAAGTGGAAATAACATTCTAATAATAGCTGTAATATTGATACTGATTTATGATATGTGCAACCTAAACTGCCTGTCAACCACTTCAAATTAGGATTCTATCTTTGAAAACAAATGTATGCTCTCAAGGTTTGGCCATGCACTTCAGTGGATTTCAATTCAATATGGCCACTATAATAAACTGCTTTTCATAAACTATTACAAAACTCACATAAATAAGTGATTTATATAAAAAAGAGTAATTGGTAGAATATTGCCAAAATTCAAAGTTAGTCTCAAAAACATGGGAGGCAGCATATCAACAGACTAGCTGTCTATGCTTGGCTGTAGCTAGCTACCTTTAGCTAATTAGCTCATGGGCTCAGTTAGCCATTGTGCCGGTGGACAGGATGGACCATACACAATACATAGACGTCAACACTGTTGTGTCTTCACTGTTGATAATGTAAGTTCATTTTTTTAATGTTTTAAACAAACAAACAAAAAATGTGGCCATATCTTACAAATTGCTCCTTTGAAAGTTTCTTGTAAAATGTAAGAATTTATGTTGAATAAATTAATGACGTTAGCGTTATGGGGAAAAAACAAACGTAGCTTTGGATGAAGTTACATCGTCACGTATTTACAGAATATAATAGAGTTTCAGTCTTTCACTTCAAAGAAAGTCATAAAACAAATCCATATTCAAAAGCCAAGAGTCTTAGAGCCACATGGTCAAACTGCACTAAACCATTGCAATATAACAATATAACAACAATTATTCATCACTGAGTATGCTTATCAGCATTATAACTGTCTGGGTGTATACTGTACAGCCTGTTAATCATAGCATGATAGTACTAATCCCTCATACATGAAAGACATGGAATCATTCTCTGAACTGAACACTGAGCTGACAGAAGTACTGCCCTCTTCCCTCTTCTTTAAATGAGGAAGGGGTGTGGGCAGGAGGAATGTGGTTGATGTGAAGAGGCCCTCCTTTCCTGCTGAGACCTGCCGCAGAAGTAAATCTACTCCCTGTCACTCTGTCATGCAAAGCCCTGTTTGTAACGTGAGAGCCTCCTCTGACATTCAGGTTTCATCATGATCTCTGACGCACTGGTGTCCCACTCATCACAGCCAACATCTCAGATATTCCCCATCCAATCTTACAGTGTGCAGTATAGACACAACATCCCCCACCCCCACATATATTAAGTGCAAGTTGCCCCAGTTCTTCTCCCTGTTTCCTCTACACTATCTCGTTTGGCTTGATGCTGTTCAGAGATATTGGTGCAGTATAACCACAGTCTCACGTGGCCAAGCTGACTCACTCCAACGATTGCTTATCACAGATATTATACTGTATTTTTCAAAGTATATTGTCTGACTGTCTTATATTGTGCCATGAATATAACATCTAACTTTGCTTCTCATCCACCACAAACAGCAGCAGCTCAAATCCTTAACTATGTCATAGTTGACATTGTTCAGGCTTTGGCCCTGACGTGGCTCATCATGTACTATCTTGTCAAACAAATGCAGCCTATATTTAAATCTCAAGTGGCAGTCAGCTGTTTCGAAAGACCACTGCACGTACCTTAGTGAGAACTTGAAGCCCAGACAATGACATTTCTTCACCTGGACTGCTGACCCCTGGCCCAACAGACAACTCCATGGCCTCTACAACATCCTCAGCCTCCTTGACACTCTGGCCTTTGGACTCCTCTCCGCTTTCAGCTGTCTTATATTTGTTTAGCTCCGACTGTTGTTCTATATCCATAGGTTCTGAAGGCTGCTTTGGTTCAACTGTTTCCATAGGCACAACCTCCTCTGCAAGGGGCTTGCACACTTGATTATGCTCTGGTTGGAGCTGAAAGGATGGTGGCATTTCTGGTTGAGAAGACAAGTGGTCGAACTCTCTCTCCTTGTTCTCAACATAATCATGAGAGTCCTTCTTACCCTTACCGAAGAGGAAGTCCTTGACTGAGTGGAGCATAGAGGAGATGGATGCCTGGATGTTGTGGTGGTCGTGATCCTTATGAGCCTTGCTGTGATATTTGACCTCTGAACCATGTTTTGTGTATGGTACTGTATATGACATCGCCACTGGCCTCTCACTTTCTCTGTCCCCATCTGTGGTCTGTTCTTCTTCTCTCTTTTTCTCTCTCTCATACTCTCCTGCTTTTTCTTGTTCTTCACTCTCTTTTCGCATCCTCTCTTGCTCTCTCTCTTTCTCTTTACTGGCACTTACAACAGGTATATCAGTTTCTTTAGGTTTCTCCCCTCGAGGTGAGTTCTGTTTTTCCTCAGCAGTCTGGGCCTGGAGAGTCTCTGCCAGAAATTGTGCTAAACCAATTCCTCCATCATAACAGTTCTCACCTCCATTCCCCATCATATGGCTTCTGCCATTGCTACTGCTGGTACTGCCGCTGCCGCTGTTAACCCCAGCGTCTACACCATTTGTAATCTTTAGTTTCTTTTTGGCAGCAAGGTCACTGTCTTTGGATGTCACAGCGACAGTTTCCTTGACTTCGGCGCTAACTCCATTTGGTTCTGCAGCAGCTCCAAGTTGCTCCACAGCCTCAGGCTCCTTGACCTTAGGCAGCTCCTCTGGTTGGGGGATGTGCCGCTTTCTTGGTGGACGTTCCGGGCTACTCTGCCGTTTCTCTTTCTGAATGTTTTCTTTATCCTCCTTCTTGGTCTGTGCCTCCAATTCGCTCTTCTTCTTCTCTGCTTTCTGCTTCAGCTTGGCAAAGAACCTCTGGTGGATCTTATACTCGTTCATGGTGCCAACCTCCAGAACTCCCGAGCAGGAAACAATACCTTTGCTATTGCTGGCTGAGACCTGGTAGATAGCTGCATCATCCAGTGTGCAGCTGAAAACAGAAACACTCTTTATCTCACTTTATCTCATATTATAGTGTTAATATTTGCACAAGAAAATGCTGTATTTCTAATAATTTCAACAATAGATAGATTATTCTAAATTGTGTTACGTACTTGTAAATATGAAGGGTGTGGATTTTTCCATTACGACGAATTTCATATTTTGGGAGTCCACAATATCGGTCCATTTCCATATCATCTTTATACCATTTCAGTTCTGGAGCTGGATAACCTACAGACATGGATAAACTGATGAACTCAATTGGTTATAAACATCACATTCCAAGTTCTGCAAAGCACTATTTATGAGCATTTGTTACATATATGAACATATATGTCCTAAGAGGTAGTCTGCACTTATATCCTTTTTTATGAACCATTCATTTGGAAAACCACTCTGTGTAGAGCATACCTCTGCCAAGGCCCAACAGTCCCCTTTGTCTGTATCAAATAGTACTCATTCATAGATACCAGTCAAGTAAATACATGTTTTTTTTTATCGATGCATTACTCCCTGAAAAGTTAAATGAAAATCTTGAAAAACGTCTTGTCTTGAAATGTTACAGAAATTAATTTAGTAGTTTTTGTATAAACCAACCAACCAGCCAACAATCAACAAACCAACCAGCCAATAATCAACCAACCAACACATTTGGCGGATGTAATAATGCAGTCAACAAATCACTGTTCCGAAGCTTTGACATGCTTTGGCATGACTGTGTTGTAGCTCTTGCATCATGTTTGTGGTACGTCACAGATTAATAGCTGCTGCTGCTGCTGCTGTTGGGCGGGCCCACCCTTCAAATCTGCCTGGAGTCAAAAACAACATCCTGGAAAAACCAGTTTGAATGAAACACGGTCTGATGTGTTTTTATAGAGCAGGTCAGGAAGGATAAAGCAGTTCATTTAGGCCTTCCAGGTGAACTCCTTCCTTTGTTTCCACATTACTCACATCCTTCCTCTTCACATCACTGACAATGTGGAAAGCTTCTGTTACTCCAAGAAGGCATGCACATGAACAAGGAAGTTAAGAATAGTCCTACCTGATACCACACAGCTGAACTTCACATTACAGTTTTCTGACACTGCCTTTGATTTCAAGGTGGTCTCAAAGGAGGGCTGGATGTCATCGGTCAGCTGAGCCATGACACTGCACAACGTGCTCCTGGAAACAAACACTCAGGAGATTCAATTCCATGCTTTCAAATAGACAGTTTTAAACATTTGTTTAATTTCAGCGACCTCTTCATCTCTGTGCAGTACATTTCAATCTACTTTCTTCATCAAGTGGAAAGGATGTTAATGGAAATATCTGGTAGTGACGACAGTGGGGAAGAGTGACACAGAGACGTGTGAGATGTCAGGCAAAACAAATTTGTCAATCCAACACTGAAACCGATGTTGATCACTAAAAGACAACGCATCACTGGACAAACTGGACACTTACATTACAGTTAAAATGTCTGTTGGCGTCATTCTTGGGGTAAACCAGTGTTTGTGGTTAAGATGTTAGTTGGGAGGAATGTTTTAAAAGTAAAGATTACCTCGTTGGTCTGTAGTGAGAATACCTTGAATAGCTATTCAGAAAGGAGGCAAATGAAGGGACGTCATTGATTCATTAAGATCTATGAACCTACCTACATAAATATCTGACCTTCTTTCACTTCTTATTTTTGTAGATAAGATACATTAACACGCATAACTAATGCGATTAATATGATTTTTGACTGACAATGTGAAGTGCTGAACAATATGTTATAAATCTATGGTTTGACAGGCTTCATCATTTATTCTTTCAAAAAAAAAAAACACTTTCAGTTATGTTTTAGGATTGTTTTAACCTGATCTGTCTGACCCAGATGTTTTTCTTGACCACCATGGATTATATGTGTTTTTAAAAAACAAAGTCACGTAACAAGGAACAAATATTTACATGTTCTGAATATACATGAGTTATAGATGAGGTTGTCTACCTGTTTTCAGGCCTAACATTGGAGAGGTAAGGATTACGGCTTTCTGTGCGGCCATTGGAAGAGCTGCTGTCCTCTTCATTGAAGCTGCTTGTCCTGCCACTGCCGGAATAAGTGCGAGTCATAGGCCTTCTGGAAGTCATTGTCCACTGAAGCAATTCACAAAAAACTTTAAATCCAAATAAATGTATCAGCCAGTATGAAACTACTCCGTGGTCACGTCCACAGCTTGTTCAGGGTTCAAGGCTCCAATTCAATGGTGGTATCCATGTAAAAGCCCCTGGAGAAGAAAAAAGAAACACTTTAGAGTGGTAACATAACCTGTTTGAAGTTAATTAGAGAAGATATAAGATACACACTGGGTTATTTGGCTGTAGAAAACTCAAAAGACACAGTTCAGACTCAATGCTTGTCCTCTCTAACCAAACAAAGTACTTGCATTGGAGCACGTTATAAATAGGATCAGCTATCAGGTTGTGGAAGGGCTGTTAGTGGTCAAACACCAATCTAAGACATGTTATCTACTTGTACGTGTTAGGACTACGATCCAGGTGTTTCTTGGTCACCTTTAAACTTTGTAAATTTTCCTACTTACCATTGAGGTGTTTTCAGTACTGCTTTGGAGCCAGAGTCTGTGAAGAAAATCTCTGTAACTGCCTATCATAGACACGCATGTGTTGCCAGCAGGGGCCTATTTATAGCAGCCCTACAAATAGGTGCAAGAGCACATCAGATTTTCCGAAAGTAGACTTTAGTCTTAGCAAAGAAGTCTAAAAGCTAAACTGAATTCAGAGTAAAAGCTAAATATTTAAAGCAGAACTAAAAATGTGCCATTTCTTTAAATGCAACACTGTAAATAATTCATTGCTTTGTTTGATCCATCTTAAAAAGTTGGAAAAACATGTCCCATCTTAGCGGGACAGTGCATGTGGACTTGAAAAACATGTCTGTAGAATGCGGTTCATGATGTAGCTGATGACCAATGATTTATGTCCTATGCTTTGCACAAGAGTTGTTACAGGACAGGCCCCCTCTCTTCGTATTGCAACACATGGTCATAACACAGAGACCCACTTGCTGCTCACATTTCACATCAGAGAAGGCTTGACTGACAAAATCTATACTTTGATCTGGAGATCTGAGCGTACTCACTAATGTGTTTGCTATAGGCTTTACATTGGTCTTATTTATGTTGTTGGTTTTAGACATTGTTGTTAACTTAGAATGGTTCTGTTATACTCTTGTGTTACAAATATTACACATGAAATGTATAATCTATCTAGTACTGAACTCTTTCATCTATATTGGCCAAGATGTTTCCCTGTATTAATAAAGATTAGATTAAAAAAATGAAATGTGGCTTCAATAAAAACATTTAAAAAAAAACATATCCTCAAATCAAGCACATATCTTTATTCAAACAAAATACACATTTGTAAAAAAAAAAAATCCATATAGCCTTCGTCTTTAATTTGAAAAATATGCTAAAGGAACATAAATATTCAATTATAAAAATTATACATTAGAGTTAAAGTGTGAACGATACTGGATTTTTTAGGCCAATAACGATACCAATAGGTCATGAAAAATGCTGATATTGATAAATCGGCCAATTCAAGTAAACTAATGTATATGTATATACAGAATATATGATGTATAAACAATTTTTTGGCAATAATCCCACAAATGTGATTATCAAACTCTTGTGACAAAGACACGTAGCCTGTGTATCAGAGGCAGGATATTTAACAATTTAACCAAAACACAGAAAACTCCAATGGAAATTGAATAATTATAAATGACCCCAAGCATCATTTTCCCCTTTATATGCTGTAAAAAATAAAAAATAAAAAAAGGAAACTATAGGCGCATATTGGATGAAATATATGCAAAGATGCCATTATTGATATATCTGTGACAGGCCAATGATATATCGGTATGGCTCTAAAAAATATTCTTAATATATACAAGAAATGACAAGTTAAACATTAATAAGCGTGTTACTTGAATATAGTTTATTTACATAGATGGTCATTAAAGGATAATTAACTCCTACAAATTACTTGAAGACTATATTTCAAAACTCTTAAAGACATAACACATTATACTGTGTCAATTCGTTCTACGATTGGAAACTTTAAAAAATGCACTCCAAAATTTACACACACACACACACACACAAAGCATGTGAATGTACAGTTCAAAAGTCACGTACAATGAAGTTGAGCAATGTATAGCTGTTTTCTTCTGCATCCCCTTTCTGTAAGGCTATTGTGATGATGATCTGTATTTCATCACACGAACCAGGCTAAATATAGAATAGCCAATGATTTCTCTTCTTCAGCAAGTGTTTGTCCAGTTCTAACGGCACATTTTGTATCTGTGTACCTCCCTGAACTCAGCGCTGGCTTGTGATTGTACTGCGCCTGAAAAAGGGCCAGATTGCTCATTACCGTAATGTCACTAAAAGTGTTTCTACTTGCATCTGCCTCACAATGATTTCTACCAACTTAACCGGCGCATATTTCGCCTGTTTGGATGTTATTCAATTCAAGACGTTTTATAATTTTAAAATCAAACATACATCTCTTTTTTTTCCCATGTACAATTTGGTGAGAGACTCTTTCTGATATATTAGATGCCCCTATATTATGTGCTTAGCGGTAATTTCTGTGTGCGCCGCCCGGTTCCGGGAAAGGGGAGCGTTTAGTCGATATAATGGAAGTAATGAACATTAAGACGAGACAAACATTACATACTCTGGCCGAGGTCCGACAGCTGCTCATCTGGTACGAGACAGACGGCAGGTATGCACTGAAACATGCGTGTTTATGGATGTTTTGAACACGGATTACTTTCTGATCTAAATCAGGACGTTTCTAAGTGAATCTACAGCACTGATCACTGCGATGTTCATTTAAAGCTCATTTCACCAGAAATGAGAAGTTAGTGGATGAGTCTAGTCATCAATTTTACCGTGATTTTCTGACGTCAGTCATTTCGTAGTTTGCTCTGTTTTTTTTTCTCCATTCGAGCCGTTCTAATAGGAAATGATTGAAAAATACTAAAGTTTAAAAACTTTTCATCAACTTCTTACAGTCTGGAATAAGAAGAAGAAAATGCACTGATGACTGGATCCCGACCCAAACCCTGTCGAATAATGATCAGAGGTATGTTATGTCTCCATTCAACACCACATCCTCAATATGCAGCAATGTTTCATAATACACAGAGTGTGATTTCATTTGACTGAGATTCTCACATGATTTGTTTCAGAAATTGTCATAGTGCGCCACCCTGTCTCTGTGTGCGTGCCTGTGAACCATCAGGTGACTCTGAGTGTCCGTGCTGAGGGCACAGGTATCCTCAAATACCAGTGGTTCACTAGTGATGAAGAGGTATGTGGATTTTACTTTTTTAAATTGTAAAATGATGCTCAAGCATTTTGAATGGCATTTGTTATTGTTTTATATAATGTGTAAATAATGTCTACACTGTGTGAGGATTGTGTGTTGCTGTGCTTCTACAGCACAGGTTTGATCTGGTGCACAGCTGTTTTGGTCTCACTGAAACTACTCATTTCAAAAAGGATTAATCAGCTACTTAAAATAACAACCGAAACAAGTCCTTAAGCAAATATTTGATAATCTTGCACTCATCTTAAGCACCTAATTTTTTTCTCATCATCATGAATGTTTCTGTTCTGTTTTCAAGCTACCTGGTGGCACTGAGGCAGATCTGACTATCAAAGCTAAAGACACTAAGCTCTATGTGTGCCGAGTACACGACCACCGTGGTAACTACGAGTTCAGTGAATGGGCGAAAGTGAAGGTGTTAGACATCGATAAGTCAGGTATGCATTGTGCCATTCTTACGTTGACTCATACCGCAGTGGTGTGATGGCTGTTTGTTCATATTTGCAGCACTTTACTATCGGTATTATGCATATTGCTAGTTTTCTGATGTTTCTTTTCAAACATCATCAGGTTTACCAGTACACTGGCAGGGTGAGCCACACATTGCTGTCAACCCTAAACCCCAGACAGTACGACAAGGTACGAAACTCACCCTCCGCTGCACTGCCTTTGGCATCCCCACTCCTCACTATCAGTGGTACAGAAATGGACAGCTACTGCTGGACAAGACTGGTGACACTCTGCAGGTAAGGAAGGATGACAAACCAATATTTACTTACCTCAGTGTTGACAGTGATTGTTTACACAGAGCTATATTTACTGTGTCCTTTCACTGACTCTGATTCATGCACCCTTCATCAACCCTGCAATTCATGTGGGAACTGAAGTAAATACTTAACCAAAGTTTTGATTTATGGTTGTGTACTCTTACATGTGTAAGGAAGAAAAACAGTGGTGAGAAGTTAATCATTGTGGTATTTGCAGATTGACCACGCAACAGTCGAACATGGAGGCTCGTACCTGTGCTCCATATCTAACGTGCTAGAGGAGAGATGGACCGAAGCAGTCGATGTTGACATAGGTAAGTCATATCTCAAACTATTTCTAGCTACTCGGTAAAAGTCTATCTTTTCCCGATTTTATTACTGTATTTTACTGTTTGAGTTTACTTCCTTCATTTCCAATGAAATCACTCTGAAGACTGATTCCACTGATTTAGCAGTTGGACTATTTCCATTATGCTCGAGGTACTTTCCCATTTCTACAGACTAAAAAGGAAGTTGTTAGACTCCAGTACTACTTGAGCTGAGCCTTAGACACACAACAGGAAAATGATGTAAAGTGAAACTAGTTCTTGCAGTGTTTCGTCTGTATGTAACTCACGTTGTGGTCCTGTGTGATGCATTTAAAAAAAACTGTTGTAAAATTGCACTGCCCCGTAGGTTCCCTCTGGAAAAAATCATCTAACTGTTAAACTAAAAATGTTGTGCTTCTTCTTTTTTTCATTCCCTACAGTGCAACCTGATCAGCTTCCACCTGCAGCACTCACAGGTAGGCCACAGTTTTATGGAAAGAACCTCAGTGTCACTGTCAGCCCACGCTACTTTGACTGTGTTAGTGACCAAAACTACAATGCTCTGTATTTATATTTCCACATGTTTTAACAAGAATTATTCTGTGATCTTTGTTTCAGCCACTGATAAAGTTGCCCTCCTTATTGGCAACTTGAATTACACAAACCACCCAAACTTGATGGCCCCCGTTATGGATGTACATGAGCTGGCCAACCTCCTGCAGCAGCTCGGCTTCAGAGTTGTTTCTCTGCTGGATCTCACCAAGGACGAGATGGTGGCCGCTATTGAAAAGTTCACCCAGCTCCTTGACAGAGGAGTTTATGGTTAGTATAAATTGCGTGTAAATCTTTTCTTTTCTTTTTTTTATTAGCTAAATTTCCCCATTTCACGGTTTCAACTTCCTTGGAGAAATGCTGACATAGTTATTCAGTCGATCTAAAACTTAACTTCCTTTGTCGTGTTTTGTGGTCCTTATCTGTTGTTGTCCACTTGTCATGGGTCATGAACCCACGGATGGTTTGTAGTATATCGCTTTACACGTATGAGTGGCTTGAGTGGGTAGATACACTTCCGACTCTCTACAGTTGATAATAGAGTGAAAAACAAAAGACACCACGTGAACAGCAGTGAATTTGCCATGGGTGCAGCTGGTACAGTGTAAACCACAGTGACCCAGAAAAAAAAAAAAAAATATTCCAGCGCACACCAGAATTTGATTGACACGATTTTATTAACTTTCATTTTCTTATTTTAATGTAATTGTTAATAAAAAAAAAAATCAGTCATATCCTGGTGTGCACTGGAATATTTATCTTTTTTGGTCCTCTGTGATAAAACAGTGTTTAACAAAAGAGAAAGGTGGCATTGTAGTTTACAATTGGTCATATTGCTAACTGGAACTAACTGTTTAACCATTTTTGTTGATAAACAACAAACAGGTACACACTTTCATTATATAGCTCTAATATGATGTCGTGCTGTGTCAGAATGATACAGTCTCTGACAATTCCCTCACCTACTTTCTCTTGCTAATAACGAAACAATGACTGAAAACTGAGAATCACGTTTTGAAACTGTATAGAAATCGTGACCTTTCTCTGAGTTGTCCCAGGGTGGCAGAATATGTACAGACAAAATGCAATGATTACAATTCTACATGCAGCTGTAACTAAATGTGTATTTTTATCACTCCTCACAGGCCTTTG
This sequence comes from Lagodon rhomboides, assembly GCA_039737535.1. Classification (NCBI taxonomy): domain Eukaryota; kingdom Metazoa; phylum Chordata; class Actinopteri; order Spariformes; family Sparidae; genus Lagodon; species Lagodon rhomboides. The sequence continues at coordinate 23,186,253 of CM077793.1, forward strand.
CTACTATGCGGGTCATGGGTATGAGCATGCTGGGAGGAATTACTTGGTAGCTGTTGATGCTCCACAACCGTATCGACCTGAAAACTGTGTGTGTGTGCAGAGGGTCATGCTCAGCATGCAGAAAAGACGCACTGCACTGAGTGTGATCCTACTGGATACCTGTAGAAAGTGGTAGGTGCAATGTTTCATTTCATTCACATGGGTTTTCAAATTTGTCATAAACTGATGACTACACATACTTTGTACAAATGTAAACTATTGTATTGCCAGATGATTTTGTTATAATAACCAGGATTTGTTTGGATTGCTTCAGTCTTCTGAAAAAAATGTATTTTAATTTCTAAAGGTACAACCAGGATTGCATTCCTTCAGGCATCATGCCACTGGGACCCACTGGGAATACTGTTTACGGTTATGCCACGTATGTACTTTATTCATTGTTTTTTAAATATTGAATTACACATGCAGAAACCAATGCCCAAACCGTTCAAGCACAATTAGTCTTGGTCTGTGGCCTGAGAATCTTTTTTCAAATTAGTCAACATGCTGTAGAATGGAGAGTTAAATCTTTTGCTTTGTGTTCTTGAATAACGTTTTCTTTGTTAACTCATGCAGATGTGAAGATGCAGAGGCTTTTGAGGTCCAGGACGGAGGGAAAAGTACTGGAATCTTCACTAAGTACTTGAACGATCACATCCTACAGACTGACAAAGTCACACACGTCTTGGAGAGAGTGTCTGAGGGTGAGCATTTGTCTTTTGTGTACATGATAATAAATCCATGTGTACATCCCGTGTTTTGTAGTAGCTGAACAGACATGTGTGCTCCTGAGAGGTTGTGGTCAATTCAACTAAACACGTTTATGGCTAGTACTAAAATCATCAGTGTTTGAAGTTCAAATCTACTCAAAGAATACAAAAACCTTGTCAGTATTATTTTTATAGACTGAGTGTAAACAGATCTGAAGGGAACAGGGTGTTCTTCGATGTGCTGGGTGGAGCGCGGACAAGTTTTATAATCATTGGCAAATCGTTTTAGTAGTGTTGCTTTCTCAGGAGTTGTAAGTCTAGCTGTGACTGACGCCGGGGGTAGGGTGTTATCAAGTTGTTTGTCTGTTTGATGGGTCTCTGGTAAAATAATTTTTCGAGGTACCATTAGCATGTGACCTCATTCTCTGGAAATTCACACTGTTGGCGAGAGAACAGCAAGAAACCTGAGAGCTGCAGATTGCAGGACAGCTGCTCCGCCATTTGGGCACCCCTGCTAACTGCTCTCATGGGTCACTCACGAAATCAGCGCTAGCAGGACAGGACGCCCTGCTGAGAGTGTTCTGTGTGTCTGTATGTGTATGTGGACATAGTTACATGACAAACTAAACTACTGGTTATGACATGTCTACAACAGGTTTTTCTCCTTTTTTACTTTAATCTCTTTGTATTTTTTTATTTGAAAGTGCCAGAGCCACTGTATGGGCAGTAACTTGAAATTCCCAAGCCTTTCGATATCTGCTCATCTTCTCTGGGACGTATTTAGAGATGGAAAAAGAGTCGAGCCGCTGGTTGCTCATCCATTATGTCAACCTGGTGACGACAGCTTGCCCCTAATATCCCTGATGCCAAATCTTCTGAAAAGCCACGCATGAATCTATATTAAATGATCTGAACATGCTTGCACTACTGGCTAATCATTCCACCCTTTTAATGATTTCTATGTTTGCATCCACTAAATCTTGTGCACAGGGGTTTTCCAGAACTAAACCAGCCCAATCAATTACTGTGAATATTAACCATCTCATTTATTTCAAAGTTCCCTAAGTTCCTCAGAGCTAGCCATGAGAATCTAATGGACTTTATTCTGAATTCACTCACACTCCTCTTTACTGCTATTGCAAAACTCTGGCAGTCCCATGATCAAATGAGTGTGAGTCCACTGGCTCTTGTGGTTAAAGATTTTATACAGGTTTTAGTTGTTACTGAAGTGTTTGTTTTGATAAAATTGGTCAATGTGGACTGAGGTTAAGATGGGAAAACACCCCGGAGTTTTGTATGTGAAGTTGCTGCAGAGTTTGATCCAAATTACCTGCATTTTCTCCCTCTCTTTACACCAGATCTGAGCAAAGACCCTCTTGTGAGAGGTAAGCAGGTGGTGGAGATCAAACACACCCTGAAGGAACCTCGATCCCTCGCAGACCCAGTTCAGACCGCTGGCCACACAAGGGAGCTACACCTGCGAGATGCCTGCTGGAAACGGGCAAATGGTGAGCTGAGGAAAAATATCCCAAACTTATATGTTTTTTTATTGCTATGTTTACCTCAAACTGCATTGAGGACAGGATGTGTAAAATACATCCACACTCCAAATTTAGTTTTTTTTTCCCCCAGCAATTAAACCACAATTCTGTTCATTTGATCTGTTGTCACCTTGAGTGAGAGAGAGAGATTGTCCTATTCACTCTTCCTCACACCTCCTACACTACCAGCATGTGACAAACCAAACACAGACATTGTGCTTTCAGGTGATATTTACAGAAACATTCAAAGGATCTCCCCGTGGTCTTTAATTGATCAAAACAGGGAAATGGTTATTTTTACATAGTGTATTTTCATGTCATAACTTCCTCAAATTTGCTTTTCCCCTCAGGCTAATTTGCGGCTAAAATAAGAGCGAGGTTGAAAGCCCCTAATGTGGTTAATAAAAGGATCAGACGGATCTATCTTAGTAATTTAATACCATAAGAAGTACAGTAAAGGCAAACCTTTTTTTGGAGCGTGTTATTTTAATCCTTATTTTTTTGTAAAATAACAAACTTTTTTCATATCTCCTTTCAGAGCTACCACGGAAGAAGCGGCTAATGTTTCTTTGCGGCGTGGAAGTGGAAGTCAGCTTCTCGGCTTTGTTCTCTAATGTGCTGGTGGCCTTTGCCACTGTGAAGACCACAGGCCCCCGGACCCAGGACTGCACAGTCACTCTGAGTAGCAAACCTGTAAATATTCATTTTTTACTTAAAACTATCATCCTGTCAAGTTTTATTGTCGTCTGTGTAGGAAATATAAGACTTGTACCGAGGCACACAAAAAACACATTCAAACCTCTCAAGAGTAAAGATTGTTCTTAGTTTTTTGGCCCCCACTTAAGTTCCTTTTGTCAGAGTCACTAAACCCAAAAATATGTTTAAAAATTGCAAGTTGTATCTACATCATACATTCCATGTTGCTCAGCATAGAACACAGTTAGTTTCCATGAGCCGGCAGGAATTTCTCAACAGTGACCAATCACCCCCACGTTTCACATGTCTGAGGAAGTTCTGCCCATATATGGACTTCCAGCCTGCTGCAACCACAGACAAAGCAGGAACTTGTAATGGTTATCTGCTGCATTTTCATACGTACCCACTGCTGACGACAAGAGTCTGGGATCATACTGACATCTAGTGGCTGATTTATGAATGCATCTTTTTTTGTGCCTATGTGCGAGAGAATCAGTGTAAATGCTGACATGTTTATTAATTAGTAAATTTACTAATTTATTTATGTTTTGATGTTGCTGGTTAAAAAATCTGATGATGCTGACAAAATCTTTTTCTGCTCTGAATGCTTAGCCGATGGAGGACATATTTTCCGGCCCTGGACGGTCAGACGAGATGGACTCTTTACTATTTAAGAAATCAGATAATCCAGACTGCACTCTACGGCTCTGTGGCCTTCAAAAGCTTAAGGTATGCAGCACATTATGTGTGTCCCAATTCTGTAACCAAGAAGTTTAACTTAAAAATAAGGTAGAACTAGTCTTAATAAGAAAGTCTGTATAATTAATGTGAAAATATGTGTTTATCATTTGCCTGTCTTAGGAGTCTCTGCTCATAAAGGTGGATCTACACTATACTCACAAGGACAGTAAACTGCGCCAGACAGAAAGCCAACAGGTGGACATAGGAGAGCCTCTGGTGGCATCTTGGAAACTGTACAGGAGGCATCATCAAACAACAACAACAACCAAGAAACAAGAAGGTGCCTGTGCTCAAAGTATGGGCAACATTTCTAGCAGCAAGCCACCACTGCATCACACTCAGGCTGGTCCATGTCGCCCTTTCACCAGAAAGGCAGTGTGCGCTGCTAAAGTTGCCGTCACACGGAGCAACGAACCTGAAGAGAATGATGAGAACGAACTGCATTGCTTTGCTCATCGACATTAGGGCTTTCTGGTCCTGTTATTGTAAATACGAGTCTGAAACGTTTCATTTTTTTTACTGATGTGATTAGGAATTTCGTAGTTGCTGATCATGCATCTTTGGCGATTGTGGTTGATGATGATGATGAATGAGTGAGGGAATGACTGAGGTTTGTGTTTGGTTTGTATTACCAGCCTTTAATTCTTAATTAAACACTGAAGAAACATTAAGCAATGCTTTTGCAAACCACTGATTTCATCATAAATTATATAATACTTTAAAATTATTCCTTTTTTATCAGTGGCAAGCTGGCTAGCCTAACTTATTATAGAACATTCCTGTAATTTATCAAATAAAGACTACTACTTACATTACTTTTTTGATCGTCAATGTTTTTTTTAACATACCAATATGTTTTCTGTCTTTCTGGGAAATCAACAACTTTATTGAATTGTAAAATGTGCTTGAATAGACCACATATAAATAAACACTTATGATGCTGTGACCTTGTTTATTAAAGTCATTATTATTATCAAAGTTATTACTAGCTCTGACCACATTGCATGGCATTTTTCACTTTTAGTGGGTTTTTTTTTTTTTTTTTTTTACATTTTAAAACAAGTCCCCATGTACTAAGTAGATTATGCTGCAATGCTGTTTTCATGTGAAGCTCCAGAAATGTATCTAGGACTACAAAACTTCACCTGACTTTGCATGAGGGTCAGAAGATGATTGAATTTTCATTTTTGGCTGAACCTATCCTTTAAAGACTAAACTCACTACCCTGCTATAATGAGGAGGATACCTGGATGTAAATGATAAGAAGCATTAAATCCTGTCAAGATAAATTATGGTATGTAAGCCAAAGGGAAATAAAGTACTTCCCATCTGGTCTTTCAGTGTACTCTTTAGAGTAAACAAATAATATAGTTATGCACAGAATAACTCAATTGGCTATGGTATAGCGTAACGTTGGAAACAGCTAACATACTTACAACATCTTGCAAAATGTCAAGCTAGCTTCTGCGTTATGTCGAAAAAAAAACCCAGGAAAAGTTCTGTGGGAAGTTATTGTTAAGGTTAAGTTAATATAAGAACAGCGTGGAAATGTACACAAAATGTCCGCTTAGCAAAGTAGTTACACGACTTTAGTAATTGCGGTTCACCAAAAGACGTTATATTACATCACCAGGCAGTAACGTTAAGTTAAGAGGCGCTAGCTAAACTTTAGCTAAAGTTAACGTTAGCTTACCAAAACGGTCGCTAACCACATAGCGGACTATAGTTCTCTCTTCACTTGGCCACTGTAGCGTCTACTGTTAAATGGTTAATTAGCAAGGGCGTTATAATAAATCATTAATTAATCTGCAAAATAACAAATACATGGTTCAGATTCGGGGGTCTTCATTGTTCTTGTACTGAGAATGGCACCTCACGCCACCAGCCCCGGCTAGCTCGCCGTGATCGTATAGTGGTTAGTACTCTGCGTTGTGGCCGCAGCAACCCCGGTTCGAATCCGGGTCACGGCAGGGAAGTCCAAGTGGCGCCCACTTTTGGCTTTAACTATTTCAACTTCACAAAAGTCATACCGACGAAACACAACAATAACATAGTATGTTTAATGTGAAATATGTTTATGTTGCAATCCAGACATTGAAAAATTGTTTTTTTTTTTTTTTTTTATCACATTCAGCCAGACATTTTCTTCTCCTGTAGGCTGTAGCTGTGCTGCAATAACAGAAATAAGTGGGAATTGAAAAGCAGTAGAATCATAGCTGATGATTTTTCTGGGTATCATCTCCACCATGCCTTTAAAGAGCCCCCAGAGGATACTTTCACACCAACCTGGGTTAATGATTTTCACACACTGGGGTCACTGATGGCTGTTTAAATCGCACTGACGCTGACTGGCCTGCAGGTGGCAGTCAAAATACACATTTACAACATGCACTCACCAAGAGAGGAAGAGTTATTAAAAATAGTACATTGCTCACCTTAAGTTCGATAAGACACGACGTGACACCTGAGGACAGTCAGGTTTAGGTAAGTCTGTCATGATTTTGGTTCCTTTGTTAAAGACTTCCATAAAAAAACACTTAAGAAGAAGAAATCAAGTATTACAGTTTTTATTATTTTACTGCTGATTTCTATTATATTATACTTCATTATACCATTCATGATTTATTAACAGCTCTCAGCCCAAAGAAACCTTGCCAAGGTTGTCTTTTTTATATCATGGTTAAAGAAAAAAATGTTGTTAAGGCACCGCAGTCATACCCCACTGGATTTTGCATTATAAATAAAACATGACCCTATATATTTATCCTAATTGTAAAGTCTCTGGAGGGTGTTTTAAAAAAAACAGTTTTGATTTTTTTTCTGGACCTTGATGGCTGCAAGTCAGGATAAAATTGCGGTGTAAGAAAAGAAAAGAAAAAAAAAAACAACACTGGGTGATAAAGTGCGGAGAAAACGCCACACACACTCCCGTTGGTTCAATTTGACGTCAGTTTTCTCTGGGACCCGCCCGCTCGCTCAAGTGGCGGCGGTGAATGGTGAGAGATAATCCTCGGCTCCGCCACAGACAGACACACAACAGGGCTGAGCTGCCTCTGGATCTGGATGCGGGCATCCCTCGGATTCTGCTCTCCTCGCGGGCCCAGCGCACGGAAAAAACTTAACGGGACGACAATGGTGCACGCCTCGGCGGGCGAATCCGTGGCTGCTGGTCGTGTAGGGGACCGGGGATCTTGGTCAATGTGACATTCACTCGCAGCGCTGGTGTTGAGTTTATTGTTCTGGTCCTACAGACGCAGAGCAGCAGCGACTCTCTGAGAAGATGTTGAGCCGATTCATGAGCGGCAGCATCAGGAATCTTGAGCGGGAATACAGCTGCACCGTCAGACTGCTGGACGATTCGGAATATACGTGCACCATTCAGGTTAGTCACCTGTCGACCACCGGGGTTCGGTTTTTGGCGATTGTGTCTGACCTGGCAGACAGAAGAGGCGAGTGTGTGTGTGTGTGTGTGTGTGTGTGAGCAGAGAGGGGGGACAGCAAGTGCCTGCTGCATGTCCCGCTTGCTGGTGTCTAACCTAAGAGGACACCCTGAATAGCATTATGCAGAGTTATTTTTGTCATTTTAAATAATTGAACGTGTATTCTGGGAGGATGTGTTCCCCCCATCACATGCCCCACAGCAGCCAGAAAAACCATGAGTGAATTTGGTGGCAGCCTGGCTGTGAGACGTCAGGGAGCTCTGGAGGACAGACGTGACATCCTCCCTCAAGCTTGATGGGGTGTCAAAAGCACAGTGCACTCTCGAGATGTTTGGCTGAAAGGCAGGATTATTTTTCTCACGCGTCAGTTTGTCAGCGTGTTGGTTCCTCAGTCGGGCTCCTTGTTGCTCATGCAGTTTCCCCTTGAACCTGTGACATCAATAATGCACATGGGGTATCCCATTGCTGCCCTGGAGAACATGCAGTGTGGCTCACGTACACAGGTGGAAGCATGGGCCGTGCCATGCTGATGCAGGAATGATGTGCATGTGTGACACATTCTTCCATGATCGTGAAGACAAACTATTGATATTGCCGGCCGAAGCATATTTGCTCGTCAAGATGAAAAGCAGAACCAGGCCCTGATAGTAAAATGCTTTCTTCTACAAGCGATGCTTTGATGATTGCTCCGTTTTGATTCCAGAAAAAAAGTGTCTGTGAGGGCCTGTCACTTCAATGGCAAGGCAAAAAACTGTTCCCTTTCTTTGTGTTTGTAGGAAAAGGTGCGCAAGGAAATCCTTAGGGACTTCCCTGACTAGCAGCAACATGTAGATGCATTAAAGCCGCTCCACAACATTAACCTGCGACGTGAAACATTAATAAGACGCGTGTGACTCTTGTCCCTTTTCATATGTGTTATCATCAGCGGGCTGCACGGCCACCTCTCCTCTTTTTCTCCCACGAGCAAGCGTGAAATAGATACCGCAATTACTGTAGGATCGTGACTGTGTGCCCAGGTTGTAAACAGACCTGCATTTCTGCTCGGAGAGCTGAGCCAGAGATGGAGCCGGGCCAGATGGACTGTGAAGCCAGCAGGTGTGCTGTTTGCAGCAGAGTCGTGTGGTCTGGGTGGCTGACGTCAGCAGGGCTGGAAGGAGGGGAGTGGAGTGAAAGAGGAGAACGCTCCGGCTCGGCTGTGGCTGTCTGGCATCCTGGCTATCTCTCTGTCTAACCTGGCACCTGGGAGCAGAGAGAGAGAGAGAGAGAGAGAGAGAGAGAGAGAGAGAGAGAGAACAGGCTAATTCACCTGACTGGCCACACCGCTGGAGCGTGTTCCTCGTTCAGTTCAAACTTTGCCCTTCCTTCCTTCCTGGCTTCCAGGCCTGCCAAAAACCCAAATCACCCTGGATACCAGGACACCTAGACTAGGGAATGCAAAGTAAGAGGCATAACTAGGTCATATATTCTCAGTCTCTCATGAGCTCTCTCTGCCTCCCTGTGTTTCTGTCTCTCTTTCTCTTTTGCACCTTCTTATGCTGAGCTTTTATTCCCGCTAGACCTGTTTCCATTACACTCTGATCCCTTCCCTAAACTGTTTAATGGCTCCAAACTCAGATTTACCCCCGACAGACGTCGGCCTCCATCCTTTTTGTCTGACATTGAACAAGGTGTCCACTTCTTCAGAGACATGGACGTCACCGTGGTGTTTGCGTGAATAAAACCAGCTTCGGCAGAAATAAGAAAAACACAACCGCAGCTCAGCGTTGAGGTCTCTCAGAAGAAAACACGTCAATCCCTTTTAGAGCAGTGGCAGCTGTAATGCGTGGACTTAAGTTTTGCTTTAATGAATTATGGAGGAAAATGTGAGCACTCGTAATTACACAGTCCTGTAGATTTAGCTCACATCCCGTCGCAGGTTGATGGAAGTGCCTGAAATCCTCGGTTGCCCTCGGGCCTCTTTGGCTCTCTTGATTTTAGTGCAGTGTTGCAGGCAGAGGGACCGACTGAGACTCACATATTTGTCACCAACATGTTTGAATAACAGAAAATACCATAGTTAATCAAAGACAAGGCTAAGTGGATTCACCCACCGCAACACAACATGCACTCTCATCTGCTTGCGCTCTTGAAGCACAAGTCGAGCATTATTCTAATTTAAGTTCTGCCCAGATGCATTATTGATGGGTAAATGCAGGCTGTTTGTCTCTGGTTAGCTTTAAAAGTTCTCCCAGCTTGTGCATATGAAGGAGCCTCACAGATGACACTGTTACACAGTTACGTACTGTGAATTGTGTGTGTGGGGCGAGGAGTGAGAAAGAAAACTATTGTTTATGCCTAAAAGGATTGGCGTGCTTTTCTTTTACAAAGAAGAAGTAGGGTGTGCTTTGAGCTCCCCTCCACCCGAGTCCTGTTGTTTCTGAGGATTTGCATTTTCCCATGTTTCTGCTGATTATTACTTCTTTAAACGCTTATAATGCAAAAAAAAAGAGCGATGATGCAGAAGACACAGATCAGACTTAATTTCTCCTTCGCTGGTAGAAAATCTGTTACGCACTCTTCAGAAACCTCCAGCGTTTCTTTGTTGTGCTTCTAATTAATAAAGGATTTATTGAGTGACTGTCAGCACAGAGCTTTGGCCCACTCTACTCCACACAAATAGTTAATTATAGCTTACTCTACACCCTGTGAAACCTGTGATTACCCCCGGCTTTCTAATAACTGTTTTGTTTATGGAAACCCCAGCCGCCAGCTTTCGGAGTAGTGTCACTTTTGAACCCCCACTTTTGATTCCTCTTTTAATACTTTGCACATTCCTGCACAAAACTGTACAGCTGCTTCATTAAAACGCCATATTGCTCTATTTTCTAGACTTTGAGATCTTGCTCTCTATCTTTCTTTATATTTTTTTCTACTTGCTGTTGTTATGCACCAAAACACCAAGGCACATTCCTCACTTGTGAAAAAACAAACAAACTTGGCAATAAACCTGACTCTGATTCTGGATGTATTAAGGCAGAAAACAGAAAGAGTCACTACTGCTGCGACCACAATCAATGCCGTACAAGTTCTCCCGAGGTCTGCTGACATCTTGGTGGGGGGTGTGCGGGGGACTGCCGGGGGAGGGGAGCTGTGTGTGTTTTGTGCTCATTGACGAGTGCTTTACACTGAAGCATGGTGCCAGGCTCTCAGCTGTTGCTGCGGTGACTCCACAGTTACTCTAACAAAATATGAGATCACTCACTGGTCAGGATTGCCCTTCCAAAAGCCCTGACAAAGGCCTGGTCGTTAGCGCTTCCAGGAAGGTAATTAATTCCCTGAATGCTATTGGAGGACACCGTGACGCCGTGCCCACACCGACCAAGATGATCCTGGGACTGTCCCACTGTTCCCCTGACACACATTCAGTTGTTTTACCTCCTGTGACGCCATTAATGCTCACACCAACATCTCGATGTGTTTGAGATCTTGCACGTGCTTCTTGGGTTGGGTATCATTTAAAATGTTTCGGTACTAGTCAGGGCTGCACAATTAATCAATACATTATCGAAATTGGAGTATGGCCAAGCACTGTAATGAAGCACCGTAGTGCTACAGAGATGCCCTGGCCTGCAAATCCTGTAAGAAAACACGTTTGTTTGCTACAGACACCAACGAATGTCACGTTGTCATGATTTTATGGTGAAAATGAAAAGACTGATCGTTCCTACTAAAATGCTCGCGCAGATACAATACACAAGTTCTTGTACTAGGATGTCTTTTTTTTTACTGAAGACATTTTGACATGCCCGAGTATGAAAAGCACAGATCCAAATCATAAAATCAATGATGGCTCAATTCCATTCCGCTGCCTTAGTTTCAGGTTCCTGGGATTGTGCATGCTGGTTCTCTTTCACACTTTCATCCCCTAATGGGCGCTTGAGTAGAACAAAGCCATCATCAGTGTTATAAGTAACACCTTTCCTACTACAGTTTGTGGCTGGCTCTTTTGTGTGTTTTACCTGTTTCTGTTTAGAGGCAGAGTGGCAGAGATGTGTTCAGGAGAACCCCTCCGGATTGCTCCAACTCGTATATGTTTGGTTCTGTTTGTGGTCATTTAGATTTGCTTTGCGTTTGGTCTAATTTGGTTCAATTTGGTTTAGTAAAATATTATTTAAATGTCTGCCATGGTGTGGTCTTTCTTCTTGTTTCGACCATCTGAGCTGGGTTGTGCCAGAGTCAAAATGTCTGGCAAAATGAAATAGGCCTGTAGCAAAATGATACTTTTCTTTGGTTTGTTTGTTAAATGAAAATAAGGATTTCACAAAAAAAAGATGCTTACAGTTGTTGAAGTAGGCTATCCAAAGTTATATATTGTCAAGAGCTTTGCCTCAATAAAACTGTCTCGAATTAGCAAAAGTTTGATTCCAGGAACTACGTGATCAAAGAATGAGATGATGTTCAGTGGTAGATTTTTGTCTTTTGAACAGTTTTTTGTGTGTCGGGAAACATTTTGTGTCTCTCTCAGTGCAGTTGATTGTCAATTCTTTACTTTCAGTGCTTGTGTTTCGTCATTACAAATTGGATTAATGTATTTTTTTGTACATTCATATAAAAAATAGAACATTCTTGATGAATGTAGCTGGCTCATATATATATATATATCCCAGTTTTATCTGCAGTGCCCAGTGTGACACTTGAGAGATCCCCGGTGGCTGCTGATCTTTGCTGACTTTACACTGTCGGGACCTTCAATGACACGGACATCTCCGCGGCGTCCTGCGCGGGGGCCTATCGGCACGAGATACGTGAGCCCTCTTTGAAAGAGTGCGCGCTTCTGTGTGCAGGTGTGTGCGCTCTGAACTCACAGCGGCTGACACACTGTTGCTATTCCTCATATGAATGATTAAAATGTGTGCTAGGTCTGAATGTTTCATGAAGAGTAACCTCGGGAGAGCGTCACTTATGTTTACCAGCATCACCGCGCACCAGCATCACGATTGGCTGAACCTGTGGCGCATGGCTGGTTGCGATTGAGGATTACATCACCGTGGCGTCTATCTACACAGCAGAGCGGCGCAGGACGGACCCGGCTCGCAGCCCTCCCCGATCTCTTTCATGGGGATCTGAAATGTGGGAGCAGCCACTTGCCAGATACGCTCTATCAGTCACGTCTTGTTGATAATGAAAGGGCTGATGCATCGTGTCAAGGTTGCACAGGGCGGCAGCAGCTCTGTCGCTGCCTTTGGATGTGGTCCTTAGTGTTCACCCCTTGTGTTTCGTCGCTCTCTCAGTCACAGCTCTGATTTGCCGACGGGTTGTTACAGAGAAATTAAACTTTGCCTGACCTTGGATTCATAAATGAGCTTAGCTGAAGACGAGATGCCAAATGACTCTTTTGTCAGGCTCCCATCGCAAACATGAGCACGAGCTCTCACGCGTTTACACTTTTCTCGCAGGAATGTCATCAGCTCTCGTCGTATCTGGACGCTGAGGCCAACGAATGTGGGTGTAGAGCTTGTTTGGGTTTCACCGAATGGCCCTCTAATATTCCCCAGTGTCTCTTTGTGTGTGTGTGTGTGTGTGTGTGTGTGTGTGTGTATGGATGGAGAGCGGGCAGGCAGCCTGTCAGCGCGTCGGTAGCAGTCTGCCGAGACCTCCATTGTGCTGCCTGGGATGTTTTGTGTGACAAAGAGAAACAGAGAGGGGGGTCTGGGGTTATGCTCCACCTGGAAGCATGAATATTAAACCTCCTACCAGAGTAATATATTCCTCTGGTGAGCGGCCTGCTAATGAGAGAAGTGGACACGAGCAGAGCAGCGTTGACGATCCCCGTTCCCCCGTCAGGCCAAGGTTCACTTTAAAAGGAGACAGCCTACAGCCATAGTAATGCAAACCGATTGCACGGCTTGTTGGTGATATTTATATACTTCAGTGGCCTCATAAATGAGTTAACACGGCCCGCTGAAGCTCTTGCTGGGGATTGCGAAAGAGGGGGGAGCCTCTGATAGCTTAACTAATTTAAAAAGAGTGTGGAGCTAAGCTTTAATCAGATAATGAAGGGCGTTTGTAACCTGCAGTCATGACACGCAGGAGTGATGCACCACCTCAAGCCAGAGAGTTTATCAGTTAAGAGCCGTCTTCAGATGCTGACCTCAAAAGTTTGCGAGCGCAATCCAGTATCAAACAGAATTTTAATTGCCGTGTTATATCGGGCTCAGCATAAACCGAAGGAGGACAACACAACAGCCTTGGTTAATGTTGGATATTGAGTCGTGTTTAATAATGAGACACATTATGTTGTGTAACTGCCCTCATGCACAGCGCAGCGTGCACCATTGCAGTTTTGCAGCTGCGAATAGAGGGCAC